>OW121809.1:2799000-3477000 GCA_933228885.1 Leistus spinibarbis | reverse complement strand
GACATTTTTTCGTTTTTCGTGGTGTTTTTCACAAATTTGACATATTTAGGGCTAGAGACTATTGAAATTGCTAGATTTCATGTACCAAGCAAAACTATTTTTATGCGCAAAAAATGTAATATTTAATAATCTTAATATATAATTAAAATAAACAAACATTTTATTATCACATATATGTTCCTGCACTTACAATAAAAATTTACGCCTGTCTTATGTGATTATACGCACTCAGGATTTTCAAAAAATCGTTTTTTTTTAAATTTCATTTTCGTAATGTACATATATTTAAGTATATACAGACAAAATTTCATGTCAATCCGACGAATATTCTCGTAGTTGAACGCGTTTCTCTCAAAACTATGTTTGTAAAGTCGGTGTGAGCAAGATATTTCGGAAACGGCTGAACCGATCACTCTCAAATTTGTACACAAGCTTAATAAATAGATTTTTTACTGATTCATCGAAGGATTTTTCTCGCCGATAAATAGTTTTCATTTTATAAACAATTTAAGGCCAAAATTGTTATCGAAAATCCCCATTTTGTGTTTGAGAAGCCGCCATTTTGTAGTAAAATAATATTTTGCTTATTCCTTCGATTAAATACTAGATAATACCTTATATTAACGCATTTATTTTAGTTTTTTCGTTTTAAAAGATTCAGTCTAGATATATCGTGCACACACCGCAAAACCCCTTTTTTAAAAGGAACTCATTATTTTTACAAATAAAAAATATCAATATAAAGTTAATAGCTACCACAACATGCATATAAATTTTTACATTAATTAATTAAGAAATCTATCCAGGAAAAATTCTTGAAAAATCGCTGACTGCGTATAACCCCTTAAGCCATTTTGAGCCCCTAGGCACCTGACTAATTATAAATTCATGAGGAACCAAAAATTATTTATCTATCCAAGAAAAATTCTTGAAAAATCGCTGACTGCGTATAACCCCTTAAACCATTTTAAGCCCCTAGGCACCTGACTAATTAAAAATTGAGGAACCAAAACTTATTTATTTTCGATATTATTTCGCTTAATACTATTGCTAAATTGTATTCTAAACCGATTTGCAAGAGTAAAAATATCGCCAACAAATCGTTTCCGGAAATTAGCCATTTTTAAATTTAGTGCATGCAAAAATTATATATTTTCGATATTATTTCACTCAATATTATTGCTAAATTGTATTCTAAACCGATTCACTCAAACCGTTTTCAACTTATATCCATTCTAAAAGCAAACACTATTTATTTTCCGCATTATTTCACTCTAAGCTTTAGCAAGAAAGGTTTTGTAAGAGTAAATTAAATCTGAGAATGGAAAAATTATTTATATAAACTTGCAGAATTAAATAATACGAAACAAATTCGGATAAAAAACAAACACAAATTCTTTAAAGTAAGACAAAAACTTTCGAAGACATCTGCTAAGAGCATGAGTCAGTTTTTTACGCGTAAAATGAATCATATAATTAAATTTTACAAAACTGCATGCTAAGTAGCGATTAAATATATTTAAACAATGGTTATTTCGGGTAAATAACTGAATTATGTAATCAGAGGGTAAAGGGGGATTCGTTTGTTTTTATATGAAAGTTAAAGTTTAGTGAAGGCCACTCGAGCCTTTTTCTACACATTAAACAATTAGATACGGTGACTAATGTATAGATAGTAAAATTCTACGTATTTAAAAACGCCTGCGGCTTTCCCGATTCTAGGGCCAGTCATAGTGAGCCAATTAGTAATTAAGATTAGCAAATATAAAGGATTCTTTAGTAATTAGGCTTAGAAAATTACAAATGATAATCTAGTTTGTATTATGATGAGCAATGTTAACATTCTAAGCAACAAAATTAACACAATTTATTATTTTGTTGCTGTGAATGTTAACCTTGTATTGTCATACAACAAACTGGAATTATTTCTACACTTTTGGTCAAAGTTATATTTCTTAATTACATAAAATTACTCAAAAAAACTATCATGATTAAACAAACATCGATTATGCCAAAAAAAACCGACTAACCTTCATAAAAATAAATATCAGTGAATACGTAATTGCATAAATAATGCTTGGTAAAAATGTTGATTTTTTTGAACGTACAGTTTCGAAGATAAAAAATGAAAATTGCCAAAATAGGTCATTTTTTATAGTTATTATTTTTTATCTTCGAAACTGTACGTTCAAAAAAATCCAGATTTTTACCAGGCATTATTTATGCAATTACGTATTCACTGATATTTTTACTTTCTTTTACAGAGTAATAAGTAAGTATTGTAATCATGAAAAATTTCGAACTCGAGATTTCAACGGATATACACGTTTTGACCTTTTCTGAATCGAATGTGACTATTTTCGGAATGACGTCTGTGTGTGTGTGTGTGAACGCTCTAGGGCCAAAACTGTCGAACGAAAAATTATGAAACTTCAAACTTAAGACTTGTATATACCCTAGATGTGCACCTCCTATTTTTGAAAAGAATATTCAAACCGGAAGTGCTTATTCTATACATTTTTGTTCTATTTCCAATATCACTAGAACGGCTACACTTACGGCAAAAATAGTTATGTTCATAATGAAAGATATTAATATTTCGCACAACTTTTGTTTGAAAAGTTTCTTCATAAATTGTACCAGTTATGAGATAACAGCTACGAAAAAACTCAAATATCTTATTTACGTTGCCATAGTTATAGCTACACTTGTGACAAATTTTATTATTTTTAAATCGGATCAACCATGAGTTACATCATTGGTTTCTTGTTTATTGAAAACAAACAAGCATTACTTTGACAGTTAACTGTATGAATTAATATTTAAAATATTAATTTCTTATTAGAATAAATTGTATCAGGTAAATTATTATAGAATAAATTTATATTATATATTTGCTAACATAATTAAATAACAATTTCAGAGTTTTATTGTGGAGTTTGACAGTTTAAGAGTGAATACGATAAGTACTTCAAATACAGATCCATTATAAATTGGTATAATTATCCAGTTATTATTAAGTTATAGTAATTTCATTTGAATGTTCATTTTATATTGGTCAGCAAAAGATTTTTTTATCACTTTATAATAATAATTATTATCTGCGTCTGTTTTTGCCAGGAAAACAAAATAGACATTTCAGAGTATTCCTGTAGAGTATTGGTTAGTTTGACCGTTTGTTTGAGATTATATATATATATATATATATGGGGACAGTTTGTTAGGGATATATATGTATATTAATATCTATCAATTGAAAACTACGTAAATGAAAGTGGAGTGCAGGCCACTCCAGATATTTTTATAAAGGTTAGTCGGGGTTTTTTTTTTCGAGCTTAATTTCTAATTCTTTAGCTGTGAATTAATAATTAAGTATACAGTAACTAAATTTATATTTAATATACACGAATTAATTTAAAATATTTCAATAACAGATACGGCCCCTTGTAGTTATAACTCATAACTTCTATAGAATATTAGTTAAATTGTATAAATATGGATAGTAATTCGGTAAAATGGAATATTTCAGCAACTGTATTGTTAGAAACGGATTCGATAACAGTTACGGTTGGTGTATCTGTTAACAATAATGTAATTACCAATATGACATCACAAAATGAGTCAAATTAGTAGTAAGTGGGGGAGACACACACAGTAAAATGATCCACAACAATGAGTAATCCAGTAAGGTTAATTGGAATGTTTCAAAAATATATCAGTTGCATACGTTGTTTTATATCAATAACATCGTTATCTGTTCAATATTTATTTAAGAATCTTATATATATATTCTACCGGTTTAGAGTTGTAACAGTTTTAGATGTACTGATTACTCATCATTGAATGTAGTAACCAAGCAGAAATGCGGTGATTATTAATGAAAGTCTATTAAAACTAATTTAAAATAATAATTGTGGCCAGCCGTAGACGACACTGTTAAATAGTTAGTCAGTTATTAAAAGGTCTAGTGAAAAGTGCGCACTTATGGAACAGGATACGTTTAGCAGGTAATTATTTGCATTGTTAATTCATGTCATTGTTCGTCGATGCGTTCTATGCATAAATTATGTATTTCTAATGGTCAAAGTTTTAAAATTGACGGAATAAATAAACAATTACGAGGAATGGGACACAACTTTTCCGTATTTTCAAACATATAATACTATAATAACTATTGTTTTTAGTAATTTTATACTTTATATTCCTTAGAACACAAAGGTGATATGCCTTACAATATAATTTTTTATAATTCTATAGCGTTTTTAATTATATTTGTTATTTAATTGATACCTAGAGCCCAATGGTAAATGGTAAATGGTAAATATTTAAAATCTGGATTACGTATTTAACGGGGCATTCCCCTTTTGAGCACAACATTTTTTTTCTCAGAGTACGTTCGAGATATTCGCATGCGGTTTTTTGTATCGTATTTATTCAACTTTTCTCTTTCATAAGGTATTTTTTAAAGTCGGGTACGTTCAGCCTCGGCGAAGATGTCCAGGTCCAAAGTGGGTAGCTCAATTTAAACGCGCGGTAGCATAACTCTGGTCCCAGTTGTTTAAAAAAAAAAATGAAATAAGTGTTTTAAAGTATATTAAATTGTCTAGGAATTGATCCTCGGGTGGTCCATTTGGACCATAATTAGCAAAATGGCGACCATCGTACGAAAAAAGTTATTTTTTGCCACTTTTTTTCTCCTTTAGCGGGCCTTAAAAAATATTAACAATTGTCGGACACACTTCGTCGAAGATCAACTCCTAGAGAATTTTATTACCTTTAAGATGCGCTTATCGAGAGTTAAATCGGTTAATTTGTTGTCGAGATATTCTACCGCGCGACTTAAAAAATATGGTTTCGAGAAAAACGCGCTTAAATTTTCAACTTCAGACTGACGCGCGCGAAAACGCCGTGTTTGAGCAAAAACATTGTTTTGTTTAAATCGCAATTTCACATATTTCCAACTCGAATTTCAAAAAACGGCTTCAGAGACCTATAGTCAACACTTCAAAGTGTCCTATTCTGCAAAAAAAATATCGATTTTTTGAATGCCCCCTTAATGCATAGAGCATAAAGGTGGCAAGTCCAGAATAGTTATAGCCCATATAGCACAGAATGTCTAAAGACGTAATAAAGACGTCCAATAGACGTCATATTTTAAGATGTCATCCATTGGACGTCTTTAGGCATTTTGTGCTATAAGGGAGCACAATTACGTATTTGATCTATAAGATACAAATATCTGGAGTGGCCTGCACTCAACTTTCTTTTACGCAGTTTTCACTAGATATATATATATAACCAAAACCTGCTATCAAACTAACCAATACTCTACAGAAATATTCTGAAATTTTATTTATCTAATAGAGTCTATTTGGTTTTCCTGTCAAAATAGCAGATGATCCGATTTTATAAGCTACATGCGAATCCATGGCAACGTAATCAACATATTTATAATGTTTCGTAACATTTTTCTCGCAACTGGTACATTTTTTGAAGAAATGTTTCAAACAAAAGTTGTGCAAAATATTAATCTCTTTCATTATGAACATAACTATTTTTGCCGTAAGTGTAGCCGTTCTAGTGATATTGGAGATAGAACAAAAATAGCATATAGTAAACATGCACTTCTGGTTTGAATATTCTTTTCAAAATAGGAGGTGCACATCTAGGGCATATACAAGTGTTAAGTTTGAAGTTTCATAATTTTACGTTCGACAGTTTTGGCCCTAGAGCGTTCACAGGCAGACGTTATTCCGAAATTAGTCAAAACGTGTATATCCGTTGAAATCTCGAGTTCGAAATTTTTCATAATTACAATACTTACTTATTACTCTGTAAAAGAAAGTAATAATATTTATAGCTTAGAGCAAAAATATAGATTCTACTACAAATCTAATTTTGTTTTCGATAGTTTAGAATAAATTTGATTGTATAAAAAATCAAAGTTTCGTAGACCCTTTACGAATTATTCATAATTTATGTACATTTTACGAAGTAGTAAAGTAAGTATTGTAATCATGAAAAATGTCGAACTCAAGATTTCAACGGATATACACGTTTTGACCTTCCCTGCATCGAATGTCACTATTTTCGGAATAACGTCTGTCTGTGAACGCTCTAGAGCGAAAACTGTCGAACGTAAAATTATGAAACTTCAAACATAAGACTTGTATACGCCCTAGATGTGCACTTGCTATTCTTGAAACGAATATTCAAACCGGAAGTGCTTACTCTATACATTTTTTGTTCTATCTCCAATATCACTAGAACGGCTACACTTACGGCAAATATTGTTATGTTCATAATGAAAGATATTAATATTTCGCACAACTTTTGTTTGAAACATTTCTTCAAAAAATTAACCAGTTGCGAGAAAAATGCTATGAAACATTGTAAATATGTTGTTTATGGATTCGCATGTAGCTTATAAAATCGGATCATCTGCTATTTTGACAGGATAACAAAATAGACTCAATTAGATAAATAACATTTCAGGATATTTCTGTAGAGTATTGGTTAGTTTGACTGACTGTTATATATATATATATATATATATCTATATATATATATATATATATATATATATATCTAGTGAAGCGTAAAAGAAAGTGGAGTGCAGGCCACTCCAGATATTTTTTCGATAGTTTAGAGCAAAATTATGCATTATAGGGTCAATGTTTCTTTTGTTTCGTGCCCTTAGAAAATTAAAAATCTTCCATTATTTTCCTAATAGACACTTTACGCATTATGTACATTATATTTTTAATAATAAGTATTTAATTTTTCATCCCAAACAAGAATATAGGCAGGTTTTTAATAATGATTTAGCCAAGTATTAAATATTTGAGTACATTTGAACTTTGTGTTATTGTGGTCTCGAAATTCTGAAAATTGTGGTGTCAAATAATACCCCAAGCGTTTGCGATAACATTAAAAGGAAGTCGATAAAAAAAAACTAACTTTTAACCATGTGCATATCATATGTGGTATTGTCGCATAGGCTGTTGTCCCATTAGCGTACAGTCTGTTGTTTGTTTCTGACCTAAGATTCTCTTTAATGTTCATCCGAAATCTCGCTTACAAATTTGATAAATTGATTGTTTGTGTAGGTGGTCTGGCCCAATGTTGACCTTTGCCGCTGTGGTCACAGTGGCCATCACTGTCGTCGGGGTGGCCGGCAACTTGTTGACCGTTGCTGCGTTTATGCGTGACCGCAAATTGCGATCGGTTGCAGCCGCGTTTATTGCCAGGTGAGTTTCCACCATTCATTTCGAAAATACAACCCAGCAAACATATCTCTAAATAGTCACAAGGAAGTTAAATCCACTACATTGTAGAGATGTATCTTCTCTAATCTAGTTTCAACCTAGAAAACATTTTATTTCTTGTGATATCTCTGAGAAATCACAGAGATGTAACATGTGCTACATTGTAGAGATGTATCTTTTCTACTCTAATTTCAACTTAGAAAACATTTTATTTCTTGCGATATCTGAGAAATCACAGAGAAGTAACATGTGCTACATTGTAGGGATGTATCTTTTCTACTCTAATTTCAACCTAGAAAACATTTTATTTCTTGTGATATCTCTGGGAAATCACAGAGAAGTAGCATGTGCTACATTGTAGAGATGTATCTTCTCTACTCTAATTTCAACCTAGAGAACATTTTATTTCTTGTGATATCTCTGAGAAACCACAGAGAAGTAACATGTGCTACATTATAGAGATGTTTCTTCTCTACTCTAATTTCAACCTAGAAAACATTTCATTTCTTGCGATATCTCTGAGAAAACACAGAGAAGTAACATGTGCTACATTGTAGAGATGTATCTTCTCTACTCTAATTTCAACCTAGAAAACATTTTATTTCTTGTGATATCTCTGGGAAATCACAGAGAAGTAACATGTGCTACATTGTAGAGATGTATCTTCTCTACTCTAATTTCAACCTAAAAAACATTTTATTTCTTGCGATATCTCTGAGAAACCACAGAGAAGTAACATGTGCTACATTGTAGAGATGTATCTTCTCTACTCTAATTTCAACCTAGAGAACATTTTATTTCTTGTGATATCTCTGAGAAACCACAGAGAAGTAACATGTGCTACATTGTAGAGATGTATCTTCTCTACTCTAATTTCAACCTAGAAAACATTTTATTTCTTGCGATATCTCTGAGAAACCACAGAGAAGTAACATGTGCTACATTGTAGAGATGTATCTTCTCTACTCTAATTTCAACCTAGAGAACATTTTATTTCTTGTGATATCTCTGGGAAATCACAGAGAAGTAACATGTGCTACATTGTAGAGATGTATCTTCTCTACTCTAATTTCAACCTAGAGAACATTTTATTTCTTGTGATATCTCTGGGAAATCACAGAGATGTAACATGTGCTACATTGTAGAGATATCAAATGTTAACTGGGAATGTTTGATTATATTTTGTTTGTTTTTATTATCGTATTCTAAGCATTTTGTAAATATTTATACGTATTGTATGAGTGATTCGGTTTTACCGAATTGTTTTCGTGCCATATATAGCGAATTCCGGAAGTTGCATTGAGGTTTCCTTATGAAATCATGGTCAGAATGCTAATGATTCATTCCAAAGCAATATTTATTACGTCGTAAAATTGTTCAGAAACATTGCAAAATTGTTAAATACATATTTGTAATTTTCTGCTTTTTAGACAAATTTCGTTTAAAAGTATGAATTTTATTTTTATTATATACTTATATACTTGGATGTCGTCGCTCGTAAGACCAAATTTCTGCCCTCTACTCTCCTCTGAAGGTACCGGAGCGATTCACTCCAAATTTGGTACACATATTACTTGGTATCCCATTTGTATCCACTCGCAGTTTAAATTCAATCGCCCGTATACTTCCCGAGTTTTAGGGCTCCAAAATTTGGAGCCCCCCTTAATACTGCCCTTATAAAAATAATTGAAACACTTAAAAATTCTACTAAAAATTCTAAGATATTTTTTATCTACAAGATTTTTTCATTTTGTTAACTCAAAGCCCGAAAAAAATTATTAAATATTATAATTTTGAATTTAAAATTATGCACTAAAATTTTCTTTTTATTAATATAATCTAAATTTGGTACACATATTATTTGGCATCCCATTTGAATCCGCTCACAGTTTAAATCCAATCGCCCGTATACTTCCCGAGTTATAGGGCCCCAAAATTTTGAGCCCCCCTTAATACTGGCCTTATAAAAATAATTGAAACATTTAAAAATTCTACTAATTATTCTAAGATATTTTATGTCTACAAGATTTTTTTATTTTGTTAACCCAAAGCCCGAAAAAAAATTAATAAATATTATAATTTTGAATTTTAAAATATGAACTAATTTTTTTATTTATCAATATAATCTAAATTTGGTACACATATTATTTGGCATCCCATTTGAATCCGCTCGCAGTATAAATCCAATCGCCCGTATACTTCCCGAGTTATAGGGCCCCAAAATTTGAAACCCCCCTTAATACTGCCCTTATAAAAATAATTGAAACACTTAAAAATTCTACTAAAAATCCTAAGATATTTTATGTCTACAAGATTTTTTCATTTTGTTAACTCAAAGCCCGAAAAAAATTTATTAAATATTATAATTTTTAATTTTAATATATGCACTAAAAAAAATGTTTTGTATCAATATAATCTAAAATTAAATGTAAGACTTTTTATATCTATAACATATTTTCAAATTGTTAACCAAAAGGCCATAATAATTAAAAAGCACTGCTCGCAACGCATATTTTACCTAAGGGCGAGCTCTACGCGTTGGTGCGTTTTACGCGTACCAAATCTTGTTATATTTGCATTTAAAACTGTTTAAAGGAAAAATTAATAATACCCTTTCGTAAAAGCAAAGGGTTTAGGTGTGTAGGAAAACAAATATTATTTGTGTAATAATAACGGTAGAACGTTTATATAAAAAAAAAATATTATCAGTATGAGAAATAATATTGCCATTGCTGTTATCTTTCTAAAAAATAATTTGTCAATAAAGGGTCGTGCGTTATTGACAATTCTAAATATATTTGCAACGTGCTTTCACGTAAAAAGTACTAGGAATGTTTGCATTAAACAATACGATAAATATTTGCAACGTTTGCGGAATAACATGAAATTTAATATGGTTTTTCTGTTGCAGTCTGTGCATCTCAGATTTACTATTCTGTTTAACGGTTCTGCCATTCGCAGTCAGCCGTTTTATAAATGGCGATTGGGTTCACAATGCGTTCTTATGTTCAATGGTCCCTATGCTGCGATATGGTAACGTTGGCGTATCATTGTTATCCATCGCAATGATCTCGGTTAACCGATACATACTTATTGCCTGGCCACACATTTACCCGAAGGTAAATATACATTTATATATTCTTGCACAAATCAATCAATCGGTCCTTATTCTTCATTAAAAACGGATTTTATGAAATAAAACTGTCTTTGAAAAGTTTTCTTTAATATTCCTCTATTTATGGAAAAGATCGGTTTAACGTATGGACTATAACCTAAGGGTCTTGAGTTCGAGTCTCAATGGCAACCCGGATTTTTTTCTCTTTTTTAATTTTTATTTAAAACTATATCCGTATTACTTTTCAATATATCCATTTATATAATTTATTTATCTTATATTCCTCTTAGCTATGTGTAAATCATTTATAGATTACGCACACGCACGCACAATACAATTGTTTCTAAATATGTTTGAATTATCTCTTCAAGATTTTATTTCTCTAATAATCAGAATTATACATTTACTTATATGCAGTTATTATAATTAGACCAACTATAGAATCTTTGCGCAACTCATATTTTCAAAAATCACTGCTTTTTGGCCATTTTGAAGTGAAAATATTTACTATGAATTAAAATAAATGGAAGGAATTTCACGTATTTGCTACAAATATATGCAAATTAGGCAATAATATGCACTTATTTCATATTAAATACATAAAAATTGAATAATAACATGTATCTTGACTTAAACTTAAGATGTACAATTCAAACAATGTTGCCGTAACTCGTATGTCACTAATACACATTGAAATACTGTTTTTGACGTTTACGTGTTAGCACTTTTATTTATATTTGTTTTTTGGTCGGTCATTTTAACATAAACACGTATTTGCTAAAAATATATATGTAAATTAGGCAATAATATGCACTTATTTCATATTAAATACTTAAAAATTGAATAATAACAATGTTTCCGTAACTCGTACTTCACTAATGCACATTGAAATACTGTTTTTGACGCTTACATGTGGTAGCACTTTTATTTATATTTGTTCTTTGGTCGCTCATTTTAACATAAACACGTATTTGCTAAAAATATATGTAAATTCGGCAATAATATGCACTTATTTCATATTAAATACTTAAAAATTTAATAATAACAATGTTTCCGTAACTCGTACGTCACTAATGCACATTGAAATACTGTTTTTGACGCTCACATGTGATAGCACTTTTATTTATATTTGTTCTTTGGTCGGTCATTTTAACATAAACACGTATTTGCTAAAAATATATGTAAATTAGGCAATAATTTGCACTTATTTCATATTAAATACTTAAAAATTGAATAATAACAATGTTTCCGTAACTCGTACGTCACTAATGCACATTGAAATACTGTTTTTGACGCTCACATGTGGTAGCACTTTTATTTATATTTGTTCTTTGGTCGGTCATTTTAACATAAACACGTTTTTGCTAAAAATATATGTAAATTCGGCAATAATATACACTTATTTCATATTAAATACTTATAAATTGAATAATAACAATGTTTCCGTAACTCGTACGTCACTAATGCACATTGAAATACTGTTTTTGACGCTCACATGTGGTAGCACTTTTATTTATATTTGTTCTTTGGTCGCTCATTTTAACATAAACACGTTTTTGCTAAAAATATATGTAAATTCGGCAATAATATACACTTATTTCATATTAAATACTTATAAATTGAATAATAACAATGTTTCCGTAACTCGTACTTCACTAATGCACATTGAAATACTGTTTTTGACGCTCGCATGTGATAGCACTTTTATTTATATTTGTTCTTTGGTCGGTCATTTTAACATACACGTATTTGCTAAAAATATATGTAAATTAGGCAATAATTTGCACTTATTTCATATTAAATACTTAAAAATGGAATAATAACTATGTTTCCCTAACTCGTACATCACTAATGCACATTGAAATACTGTTTTTGACGCTTACGTGGTAGCACTCTTATTTATATTTGTTCTTTGGTCGGTCATTTTAACAAAAATGCTTAAATTAGCGACATTCACAAACTTCAAATTAGAATAAATAAAACTTAATTTTATTAATTAACTATTATTTATATTTCTCATTGACGCATACAATATCAATATGATATAGCAGATATGCCACTCTGTGTAAAGTACACAACACACTAAATACACTTCAAATCATCAAATTATTTGAAGATTTATCACAAAAACTTTTTTGACTGATTTCATTCTGACGTTTGATTCGTTTTTGTCTATTTCAAAGCAGACTGAACTTCAGAAGAGTATTGTTTTATTTCAGTATAAACTATTTGATTATTTTTTATTACATTATTAGCCGTCGCCATG
The DNA here is from genome assembly GCA_933228885.1 of Leistus spinibarbis. Lineage (NCBI taxonomy): Eukaryota > Metazoa > Arthropoda > Insecta > Coleoptera > Carabidae > Leistus > Leistus spinibarbis. Next base: position 3,464,351 of record OW121809.1, on the reverse strand, counting down.
GCATGGTGGCTAAGACTCGCCTCTTACCCTGGAGGTCGTATACACTAAATACACTTCAAATCATCAAATTAATTGAAGATTTAACACAAAAACTATTTTGACATTCAGACGTTTGATTCGTTTTTGTCTATTTCAAAGCAGACTGAACTTTAGAAGAGTTTAAACTATTTGATTCTTTTTATAACATTATTAGCAGTCGCCATGGCGCAGCGGTTAAGAGTCATTTATGCCAATTTGTACTTTTACACATTTACTCACATACATTTCTGTGTAATTATATTAATAATAGTTACTTTGAATACATTCGTTTTTTATTTTTTAGGTTTATACGAAATTTCGTGTATGTATTTTTGTTATATTATGCTGGGCAATAAGCTACGGCTTAATGATCCCAACGCTTTTGGGCATTTGGGGCCAATTTGGCTACGACGAGAACCTAGAGACTTGCTCCATTAAAAAAGATGACAACGGGCACAGTTCGAAAAGTACATTTTTCATTGTGGGTTTTGCGATTCCATGTATTGTGATCGTGCTAAGTTATGCTCGAATTTATTGGGTCGTTCGGAGGTAATTTTTGATTATTTCTAGGTATAGCGCCTGTTTAACACAATATCTTTTAGGTCCCATGCACGTTTGCAAAAACATGGCACCTGTACCGGGGGCGATGCAAAGAAAAGCGAATGGCATATCACTCGCATGGTTTTAGCGATATTCTTATGTTTTCTCACTTGTTATTTACCGATTACAATCGTTAAGGTTTTGGACCCAGATGGCACTTATCCAGGTAACTAATTTAAAATACACTCGTGCCTCGCCTAGTGCACTAGCTAATCCACGCCTAGTTCTCCTCAGCCGGGGATTTCGGCATTTAATGCAGTGCACTAGGCGAGGTACGAGTGTATTTCAGAAGAGACTCATTTCAAATAACCATTTTGTTACACAGCGCTTCATATTACTGGGTATTTATTGTTGTATATGTCGTCTTGTTTAAATCCGGTGATTTATGTTACGATGAATAAACAATACCGACAGTCGTATTTAGCAACTTTACGGTGCAAATTCGGACAAAGAGATCTAACTTATTATCCGAACCCGAACGCGCCTAGTCGCACAAATATTTCTGCGGTTTATTTGCCGAAAAACGCGAATGTTACAATGACACCGATACCGCCGTAGAAATAGTTAAAAATACACTCGAAAAAATTAATTTACATTAGAAATGTGTTCACAAATACAGTACAAAAAAACTTATAATTATTGTCTAATTTGTATATATTATTGTTGTATGTTATTTATGTAGAATAAATGTGTATATTAAATCCACAACATATCTATGTAAAAAGAAACACATTCAAATGATGTTTCCAATACACTCGTACCTCGCCTAGTGCACCACCGCCTAGAACACGAGCTAATCCTCGCCCAGTACACGCATCTCCTCAGCCGGGGATTTCTGAATTTAATGCCGTGCACTAGGCGAGGTACGAGTGTATATTACATAGATATGTTGTGTGGATCCCTGGAAGGGAAAGAACTGTATATTGTAAAAAGTATTATATAGAATTATAAGATAATAAACGCCATTTATATTGATAATTATATTATATTTAAATATTCCGTCGAGTTTAGAACCTTCTATAATCGTATTTAACATACGAAACAAGCAACTTTTGTTACGCCGTACGAAGTACCGAAGAAGCATTTCGGATCGAAAAATTTCCTAAACAAAATTATTTTTCTCGTCGCCCTGAATCCAAAAATGTATATAACTTATATACTTGGATGTTAGTCGTCGCTCGTAAGACCAAATTTGTGCTTTCTACTCCTCTGAAGGTACCGGAGCGATTCACACCAAATTTGGTACACATATTATTAGGCAACCCCATTTGAATCTGCTCGCAGTTTAAATCCAATCGCCTGTATACTTCCCGAGTTATAGGGCCCCAAAATTTGGAGCCCCCCTTAATACTGCTCTTATAAAAATAATTGAAACACTTAAATATTCTATTAAAAATTCTAAGATATTTTATGTCTACAAGATTTTTTCATTTTGTTAACCCAAAGCCCGAAAAAAATTATTATTTGGCATCCCATTTGAATCCGCTCGCAGTTTAAATCCAATCGCCCGTATGTTTCCCGAGTTATAGGGCCCCAAAATTTGGAGCCCCCCTTAATACTGCCCTTATAAAAATAATTGAAACACTTAAAAATTCTACTAAAAATTCTAAGGTATTTTATATCTGGAAGATTTTTTCATATTGTTAACCCAAAGCCCGAAAAAAATTATTAAATATTATAATTTTGAATTTTAAAATATGCACAATTATTTGTTATCAATATAATCTAAAAATAAATGTAAGTTTTTTATATTTATAACAATTTTTCAAATTGTTAACCAAAAGTCCATAATAATTAAAAAGCATATATAGTTAAGGACTATAAACTATCTGGAGTGGCATGCTCTCGACTTTCTTTTACGCAGTTTTCACTATATATATATCAAACTAACCAATACTCTACAGAAATATTCTGAAATGTCATTTATCTAATTGAGTCTATTTTGTTTTCTTGTCAAAATAGCAGATGATCCGATTTTATAAGCTACATGCGAATCCATAGCAACGTAAACAAGATATTTATAATGTTTCGTAGCATTTTTCTCGCAACTGGCACATTTTTTGAAGAAACTTTTCAAACAAAAGTTGTGCGAAATATTAATATCTTTCATTATGAACATAACAATATTTGCCGTAAGTGTAGCCGTTCTAGTGATATTGGAGATAGATCAAAAAATGTATAGAGTAAACATGCACTTCTTTTCAAAAATAGGAGGTGCACATCTAGGGTATATACAAATCTTAAGTTTGAAGTTTCATAATTATTCGTTTGACAGTTTTGGCCCTAGAGCGTTCAGACACACACACACACACACAGACGTCATGCCGAAAATAGTCACATTCGATTCAGGGAAGGTCATGATTACAATACTTACTTATTACTCTGTAAAAGAAAGTAAAAAAATTATTAATAAATACGTAATTGCATAAATAATGCCTGGTAAAAATGTAGATTTTTTTTGAACGTACAGTTTCGAAGATAAAAAATAAAAACTATAAAAAATGACCTATTTTGGCAATTTTTATTTTTTATCTTCGAAACTGTACGTTCAAAAAAATCAACATTTTTACCAAGCATTATTTATGCAATTACGTATTCACTGATATTTATTTTTATGAAGGTTAGTCGGTTTTTTTTTGCATAATCGAGGTTTGTTTAATCATGATAGTTTTTTTGGGTAATTTTATGTAATTAAGAAATATAACTTTGATCAAAAGTGTAGAAATTATAAGTAATAATTCCAGTTTGTTGTATTACAATACAAGGTTAACGTTCACAGCAATAAAATCATAAATTGTGTAGCCGTTCTAGTGATATTGGAGATAGAACAAAAAATGCATAGAGTAAACATGCACTACCGGTTTGAATATTCATTTCAAAAATAGGAGGTGCACATCTAGGGCATATACAAGTGTTAAGTTTCAAGTTTCATAATTTTAGGTTCGACAGTTTTGGCTCTAGAGCGTTTACAGACACACACACAGACAGACAGACGTCATACCGAAAATAGTCACATTCGAGTCAGGGAAGGTCAAAACATGTATATCCGTTCGAAATTTTTCATGATTATTACTTAATGTCAGTAAAGTTATCCAGAGTTTTCTACGGTTCGTGACCGGAGAAAACTGGATAACTTTACTGACATTAAGTAAGTCTGTTACCAACCTAAATATAACAAAATCCCCTTGATTGATTTTGGCGCTACTATTAAAACAAAATTACTTCCCATCACTTAAAAATTAGACAACCACAACGTAACCACAAACAGCCAAAATATAAATAATCCGTTTGTATACAGAATCGCTGTTTGTGGTTGTCTAATTTTTATGTGATGGGAAGTAATTTTGTTTTAATGTAGCGCCAAAATCAATCAAGGGGATTTTGTTATTTTTAGGTTGGTAACAGAAATCGTGACTTTACTGACATGATCTATAGCTGTATTCTTTTTATAGACAATAGCTGTAATACAGCTATTGTCTATAAAAAGAATACAGCTATAGATCATGTCAGTAAAGTCACGATTTCTGTTACCAACCTAAAAATACAGCTGCTGTATTCGTTTTACACAAAACTCAGCTAAGCTCAATTCAAACTCATGTTTTTGCTTTGTCTGTCCCACGTGTAAACAGAGCGAGTAGATGAGTTTAAACCGAAACGAACTGAGATTGTTTATAAAAAGAATACGGCTAATAGCCGTATTCTTTTTACACAAAATCTCAGCTAAGCTCAATGTAATGTCATGTTCTTGCTCTGTCTGCCTCATGTGTAAACAGAGCGAGAAGATGAGTTTTAACCGAAACGAACTGAGTTTGTTTATAAAAAGAATACGACTAATAGCCCTATTCTTTTTACACAAAATCTCAGCTAAGCTCAATGAAATGTCATGTTCTTGCTCTGTCTGCCTCATGTGTAGACAGAGCGAGAAGATGAATTTTAACCGAAACGAACTGAGATTGTTTGTAAAAAGAATACGGCTAATAGCCGTATTCTTTTTACACAAAATCTCAGCTAAGCTCAATGAAATGTCATGTTCTTGCTCTGTCTGCCTCATGTGTAAACAGAGCGAGAAGATGAGTTTACACCGAAACGAACTGAGATTGTTTATAAAAAGAATACGGCTAATAGCCGTATTCTTTTTACACAAAATCTCAGCTAAGCTCAATGTAATGTCATGTTCTTGCTCTGTCTGCCTCATGTGTAAACAGAGCGAGAAGATGAGTTTTAACCAAAACAAGCTGAGTTTGTTTATAAAAAGAATACGGCTAATCTCGGCTTGTTTCGGTTAATACTCATCTTCTCGCCCTGTCTACACATGAGGCAGACAGAGTAAAAATATAACATTTAATTGAGATTTTGCGTAAAAGAATACGGCTTATGACGTAGAATTGATCATTCTTAAATGAAAGTGAATATAGGTAGATAAGATGACAGAACATTTGCTCAAAATTTTTAATGATCTATAGATCAATAATTGATCTAGTAACTGAAATAATTCTATTTATAAATACATTATATATTTAGTTGCTATAAATTCAGGTATTCAAGTATAATGGTGTGATTTATTATTCCGTAACCTTGTACACACAATCAAGGCTATTAAAATAAGTTAGTTGTTGATAACCCAATGAACATAGTGGGGAGATTAAATTAATAAATATATTAGTTATCACGCGTCACTTCGTCGCCAAACGCGAACGTGTTCCAATTGCGCTATAGATTATCAAGATGTTGGCCCACCACAGAAACACTGTAAGTCGTTCGATTTACATTTATTCACGTTTATTAATACAATTTGTGTTATTTACAGTGTAAACATATGCTAGCTGTGTTAAACAGACATTATGCGTGCTCATCGGTGACCACCAAATTGTTCATCAATGGCAAAAGTTGCGAATCGCAGGCAACGCAGTTTATTGATCTCTTCAACCCGGCCACCAATGAGGTCGTCACTAAGGTTCCTATTAGCACGCAGGACGAGATGGAGGCGGCTGTAGAATCCTCGAAAGAGGTATATTTTAGATGTACTGTGCATTTTGGCCAATTTGAAGTGAAAATATTTACTATGAATTCAAATAAATGGACGGAAACAGCTAATTAGGCAATAATATGCACTTATTTCATATTAAATACTTAAAAATTGAATAATAACAATGTTTCCATAACTCGTACGTCACTAATTCACCATTGAAATACTGTTTTTGACGCTCACATGGTAGCATTTTTATTTATATTTGTTCTTTGGTCGGTCATTTTAACAGCTCTGTCAAACTGGCAGAGCCACATGAGCAGACCACAATGAAAATCATGCACCTATTTATTGCTAATTTATTACCCTAAAATTAAATTAATTGCTCCGACCGTTTTCCGGGAAATCGGGGTCAGCTAGCTTAACATCAAGCTAGCAGACCCCTATAAAGAAAACTATATTTTTGACAAAAAAAATATAGATACATTTATTGCTAATTTATTACCCTAAAATTAAATTTATTGCTCCGACCGTTTTCCGAGAAATCTGGGTCTGCTGACTTAACATCAAGCTAGCAGACCCCTGTATAAAAGAAAATTTAGACAAGAAAAATATAGTTACAATTATTGCTATTTTATTGCTAATTTATTACCCTAAAATTGAATTTATTGCTCCGACCGTTTTCCGGGAAATTGAGGACTGACTTCAAACTGAACATAAGGCGCGATTTACAGGGTTAGTCAATGTAAGGGTCCTTTCTATTTTATTGCTCGAGCAGAATGACTTCAAACTGAATTATAAAGCTCTATATGGCATTGTTTAAATATATTCATTATATTTTCGAACTTAATTCAAGGGAATAGGCCATAATACCGCTGTCAGAGGCGCGAATTACAGAATAAATCAATTTGAGGGTTGTTTCTATTTTATTGCTCAAGCAGAATGACTTCAAACTGAATTATAAAGCTCTATATGGCATTGTTTAAATTTATAATTCAGTTTGAAGTCATTCTGCTCGAGCAATAAAATAGAAACAACCCTCAAATTGATTTATTCTGTAATTCGCGCCTCTGACAGCGGTATTATGGCCTATTCCCTTGAATTAAGTTCGAAAATAAAATGAATATATTTAAACAATGCCATATAGAGCTTTATAATTCAGTTTGAAGTCATTCTGCTCGAGCAATAAAATAGAAAGGACCCTTACATTGACTAACCCTGTAAATCGCGCCTTATGTTCAGTTTGAAGTCAGTCCCCAATTTCCCGGAAAACGGTCGGAGCAATAAATTCAATTTGAGGGTATTAAATTAGCAATAAAATAGCAATAATTGTAACTATATTTTTCTTGTCTAAATTTTCTTTTATACACGGGTCTGCTAGCTTGATGTTAAGCTAGCTGACCTTGATTTCCTGGAAAACGGTCGGAGCAATAAATTTAATTTTAGGGTAATAAATTAGCAATAAATGTATCTATATTTTTTTTTGTCAAAAATATAGTTTTCTTTATAGGGGTCTGCTAGCTTGATGTTAAGCTAGCTGACCCCGATTTCCCGGAAAACGGTCGGAGCAATAAATTTAATGTAAGGGTAATAAATTAGCAATAAAAAGGTGCATGATTTTTATTGTGGTCTGCTCATGTGGCTCTGCCAGTTTGACAGAGCTCATTTTAACATAAACACGTATTTGCTAAAAATGTATGTAAAATAGGCAATAATATGCACTTATTTCATATTAAATACTTAAAAATTGAATAATAACAATGTTTCCTTTACTCGTACTTCACTAATTCACATTGAAATACTGTTTTTGAAGCTCACGTGGTAGCACTTTTATTCATATTTGTTCTTTGATCGGTTATTTTAACATAAACACGTATTTGTTAAAAATATATGCAAATTAAGCAATAATATGCACTTATTTCATATTAAATACTTAAAAATTGAATAATAACAATGTTTCCGTAACTCGTACGTCACTAATGCACATTGAAATACTGTTTTTGACGCTCACATGTGGTAGCACTTTTATTTATATTTGTTCTTTGGTCGTTCATTTTAACATAAACACGTATTTGCTAAAAATATATGTAAATTAGGCAATAATATGCACTTATTTCATATTAAATACTTAAAAATTGAATAATAACAATGTTTCCGTAACTCGTACGTCACTAATGCACATTGAAATACTGTTTTTGACGCTCACATGTGGTAGCACTTTTATTTATATTTGTTCTTTGGTCGCTCATTTTAACATAAACACGTATTTGCTAAAAATATATGTAAATTAGGCAATAATATGCACTTATTTCATATTAAATACTTAATAATTGAATAATAACAATGTTTCCGTAACTCGTACTTCACTAATGCACATTGAAATACTGTTTTTGACGCTCACATGTGGTAGCACTTTTATTTATATTTGTTCTTTGGTCGCTCATTTTAACATATACACGTATTTGCTAAAAATATATGTAAATTAGGCAATAATATGCACTTATTTCATATTACATACTTAAAAATTGAATAATAACAATGTTTCCGTAACTCGTACTTCACTAATGCACATTGAAATACTGTTTTTGACGCTCACATGTGTTAGCACTTTTATTTATATTTGTTCTTTGGTCGTTCATTTTAACATAAACACGTATTTGCTAAAAATATATGTAAATTAGGCAATAATATGCACTTATTTCATATTAAATACTTAAAAATTGAATAATAACAATGTTTCCGTAACTCGTACATCACTAATGCGCATTGAAATACTGTTTTTGACGCTCACATGTGGTAGCACTTTTATTTATATTTGTTCTTTGGTCGCTCATTTTAACATATACACGTATTTGCTAAAAATATAAGCAAATTCGGCAATAATATACACTTATTTCATATTAAATACTTAAAAATGGAATAATAACAATGTTTCCGTAACTCGTACGTCACTATTTCACATTGAAATACTGTTTTGACGCTCACATGTGGTAGCACTTTTATTTATATTTGTTCTTTTGTCGGTCATTTTAACATAAATGCTTAAAATAGCGACGCACAAACTTAATTTTATTAACTACCAATTATTTATATTTCTATAACGGCATTCATTTTTTGTTTCCGATCAGGCTTACAAGTCCTGGAAGCAAACGTCTGTCTTAACGCGCCAACAATTAATGCTGAAATATCAAGCGCTAATTCGGCGCGATTTGAAAAAAATTGCTGCCAACATCACGGAGGAGCAGGGCAAAACGTTGTCGGACGCCGAAGGCGACGTTATGCGGGGTTTACAAGTCGTTGAGCATGCGTGTTCGGCGGGCACGTTAATGCAAGGCGAAACAATGCCAAACGTTGCTAAAGATATGGACACAATGTCATACCGTTTACCACTAGGTGTCACCGCTGGAATTGCCCCATTTAATTTCCCTGCAATGATTCCCCTTTGGATGTTCCCAATGGCGCTAATTGCTGGCAACACATCGATTATTAAACCGTCCGAGAAAGATCCGGGTGCAACCATGATGCTAATGGAATTGCTGAATGAAGCTGGATGTCCCCCTGGTGTCGTCAATGTAAGTTCAGATTGCCTCCATGTCTTATAGGTGCTTCTCATTGTGTATAATCATTTTGGAAATCATCCTTCCCCATTTCCGTGTCTTATGCCCAATTTCTTCACGTTCGATTAAGGTCAAACAGCTCGAAATAAAAAACCTACCGACTAATCTTTATAAAAAAAATATCGGTGCATTCGTAATTGCATAAATAATGCCTGGTAAAAATGTTTTTTATTTTGAACGTACAGTTTCAGAGATAAAAATAAATACCTCCAAAATAGGTCATTTATTTTTAATAGTTTTCATTTTTTATCTCCGAAACAAAAATAATAAATACAATAACAATTTTTTTTTATCAATATAATCTAAATTTGGTGCACATATTATTTGGCATCCCATTTGAATCCGCTCGTAGTATAAATCCAATCGCCCGTATACTTCCCGAGTTATAGGGCCCCAAAATTTGGAGCCCCCCTTAATACTGCCCTTATAAAAATAATTGAAACACTTAAAAATTCTACTAAAAATTCTATGATATTTTATGTCTACAAGATTTTTTCATTTTGTTAACCCAAAGCCCGAAAAAAATTATTAAATATAATTTTGAATTTTAAAATATGCACTAAATTTTTTTTTATCAATATAATCTAAATTTGGCATCCCATTTGAATCCGCTCGTAGTTTAAATCCAATCGCCCGTATACTTCCCGAGTTATAGGGCCCCAAAATTTGGAGCCCCCCTTAATACTGCCCTTATAAAAATAATTGAAGCACTTAAAAATTCTACTAGAAATTCTAAGATATTTTATGTCTACAAGATTTTTTCATTTTGTTAACCCAAAGCCCGAAAAAAATTATTAAATATTATAATTTTGAATTTTAAAATATGCACTAATTTTTTTTTTTTTATCAATATAATCTAAATTTGGTGCACATATTATTTGGCATCCCATTGGGATCCGCTCGTAGTTTAAATCCAATCGCCCGTATACTTCCCGAGTTATAGGGCCCCAAAATTTGGAGCCCCCCTTAATACTGCCCTTATAAAAATAATTGAAGCACTTAAAAATTCTACTAAAAATTCTAAGATATTTTATGTCTACAAGATTTTTTCATTTTGTTAACCCAAAGCCCGAAATAAATTATTAAATATTATAATTTTGAATTTTAAAATATGCTCATCAATGTAATTTAAAATTAAATATAAGACCTTTTATATCTATAACATATTTTCAAATTGTTAACCAAAAGGCCATAATAATTAAAAAGCACTGCTCGCAACGCATATTTTACCTAAGGGCGAGCTATGCGCGTTGGTGCGTTTTACGCGGACCAAATCTTATTTTTTACCCAGATATTTATTTATTTATTTCATAAATACAAGTTCCAATTATTAAAATTAATGGTACGAAGAAATTTTATATTTCTAAAACAATTAATAATAATATTACATTAAATACTTATTACATAATAAAAATATCTGGAGTGGCCTGCACTCAACTTTCTTTTACACAGTTTTCACTAGATATATATATATATATATATATATATATATATATATATATATATATATATATATTAATTACAGATTTGGTAAAAATTGATACCCTTTTTCGATTTTATTTTCCATTTTAATCAGCTTCAGGTTTATTATTTTCAAAAAAATGCACTACTTTTAGTTACAATTCCAACATTGGCAAAGTTCGAGAGTAACTAATCTTAGATTAGATAACCGTGACATAGAGCGAAGAAAACCAATATATTTTTGATCTTCGAATATCTTTAATCGAAGATTAGATAATCGCAGTATAAATAAAATGTGAAGAAATCGGGCATTATTGGTCCTTCTCATTGTGTACACCCAATCATTTTGGAACTCATCTCTGGTATTCCTGAAGCTTATATGCCCCATACTCTCTTCCTCGTTTCCGTGTCTTATTGCTCCTTCCCATTGTATACAATAATCCCTGGTATTCCTGCATATTCCCTCATTCCTCCTCATTGTCTTCACACCCAATAATTTTGGAACTAATCTCAGGTGATCCATGGCTCACATGACGCAGTCAATTTTATCTGCGATCACCCCGATATCCGTGCAATCAGTTTTGTCGGCTCAGACAAAGCTGGTAAACATATTTACCGTCGCGGTTGCGCGAATGGTAAACGTGTTCAATCGAATATGGGTGCCAAAAATCATGCCGTCATTTTACCAGACGCAGACAAAGCAGCCACAATTGAGCAACTTTGTGGTGCAGCGTTTGGTGCTGCTGGCCAAAGATGTATGGCACTTAGCGTCGCTATTTTGGTCGGCGACGCCCAGAAATGGATACCAGAATTAGTTGAACGCGCTAAGAAGTTAAAGGTGAATGCTGGACATGAGCCTGGCACTGATCTTGGTCCTGTGATCTCAAAGGAGGCGAAACAGCGAATTCTGTGCTTGGTGGAGTCTGGCATTCGTCAGGGCGCTAAATGCGATTTAGATGGTCGTGAATTGTGCGTCGACAAATACCCGAATGGTAACTTCGTCGGTCCGACTATTTTATCTAATGTAAAATCAAACATGGAATGTTATCGGGAAGAAATCTTTGGGCCTGTTCTCAATATAATGGCCGCTGATACTCTAGACGAAGCGATTGGAATGATCAACTGTAGTCCGTATGGAAACGGTAGTAAATTCAAATTTGTTGAATTAAAACCCAGTTTTAATATGAAATTAATTTAGGTACGGCTATTTTTACAACGAATGGTTCGTCAGCGCGACAATTCGTTAACGACATCGATGTGGGACAAGTTGGGGTAAATGTTCCAATTCCTGTACCGTTGCCAATGTTCAGTTTCACCGGTTCGCGTGGCAGCTTCCTTGGGGATTGCCACTTTTATGGCAAACAAGGATTAAACTTTTACACACAAACAAAAACTATTACTACTTTATGGCGAAAAGGACAAACTGTTGCGAAATCTTCGGTTTCTATGCCGGTCATGCAGTAATTATTAAGATTTATACGAAATTCTAGGTCTTCCAGGATGACATCTAGTTGTTTCTGGATGCAATCCAGCTCTTCCATGTTTTTATAAAAATAGCATTTATTTTTTGTGCCATTTAAAACTGAACCTCATAGATATATTGCAGATTTATGCATAATTGTTGTTTATTAATAAATAAATTGAAGTTATAGATTTGTAATTTTTTCCTTTTAACATTCCGTGGACTAACGTTGCACCTTAATAATTATTTATTTTAAAAGTGTATTAATCATTAATATAATTACCCAGAATTGTTTGTTTGTTTGTATATATGTGAGTGTGTGTAGAATGCCTCCAGGGTGAAAGGCAAGGCTCTTAACCTCTGCGCCATGGCGACTCCTAATGTTATAAAAAAATATCTGGAGTGTCCTGCACTCTTCTTTTACGTAGTTTTCAATAGATAGATATTAATATACATATATTTCCCAAACAAACTGTCTATAACTTAATAATAACTGGATAATTATACCAATTTATAGTGGATCTGTATTTGAAGTACTTATCGTATTCACTTTTAAACTGTCAAACTCCACAGTAAAACTTTGAAATTGTTATTTTATTATGTTAGCAAATATATAATATAAATTGATTCTATAATAATTTACCTGATACAATTTATTCTAATAAGAAATCAATATTTTGAATATTAATTCATACAGATAACTGTCAATGTAATGCTTGTTTGTTTTCAATAAACAAGAAACAAATGATGAAACTCATGGTTGATCCGATTTAAAAATAATAAAATTATAGGTATCACTATGGCAACGTAAATAAGATATTTGAGTTTTTTCGTAGCAGTTATCTCATAACAAAATGGCCAAAAAGCAGTGATTTTTGAAAATATGAGTTGCGGTAAGATTCTATAGTTGGTCAAATTAAATAACATTTTATTTTTGATGGCACAATCCATTGTATTTTAGCATATAACTAATTATTACTTTTAAAACTGCCGTTGTGACACTGCAGCCGTTTAAAGGAGGCATTCAGCTTTTGCGGATTCAAAAAATCGATTTTTTTTTTTTTGCAGAATAGGACACTTTGAAATGTTGACTATAGGTTCCTGAAGCCGTTTTTTGAAATTTGAGTTGGAAATATGTGAAATTGCGATTTAAACAAAACAATGTTTTTGCTCAAACACGGCGTTTTCGCGCGCGTCAGTCTGAAGTTGAAACTTTAAACGCGTTTTTCTCGAAACCATATTTTTTAAGTCGCGCGGTAGAATATCTCGACAACAAATTAACCGATTTAACTCTCGATAAGCGCATCTTAAAGGTAATAAAATTCTCTAGGAGTTGATCCTCGACGAAGTGAGTCCGACAATTGTTAATATTTTTTAAGGCTCGCCAAAGAAGAAAAAAGTGGCAAAAAATAACTTTTTTCGTACGATGGTCGCCATTTTGCTAATTATGGTCCAAATGGAACACCCGAGGATCAATTCTTAGACAATTTAATATACTTTAAAACCCTTATTTCTTATTTTTTTTCAAACAACTGGGACCAGAGTTATGCTACCGCGCGCCTAAATTGAGCTGCTCACTTTGGACCTGGACATCTTCGCCGGGGCTGAACGTACCAGACTTTAAAAAATGGTTTATGAAAGAGAAAAGTTGAATAAATACGATACAAAAAACCGCATGCGAATATCTCGAACGTACCCTGAGAAAATAAATGTTAAAAAACAGCTTTTTTGTGCTCAAAAGGTGAATGCCACTTTAATACTGCAATATTCCGAATCTAGCCTGATTATTAAATTCAAAAACAATAATGAATCAAATGGCAAATCATTAAAAATGTTGTGTAAAAGGGTTTGTAATACATATGTTTTTGAATAATCGATTCAAATAATAAACAGCAATCGTAAGTAAATTTATAATCCTGTTTTTTGTGTAATAATACAATTAAGGAAACTGTGTAAATGATACAACACTTATGGCCAGTTGCACCATACAAGGTTTAAATTAAAGTTAGAAACAAAACTTAGTTTAAATTTATCGGATGTTACACAGCGATCGATTAGTTAATCTCAGCATAGTGATCTAAAATCAAAATAGGAGTCGATTTTTTCTTTATTATTATTTGCGATGTGGCAATTTGTATTACTATTATAGTCAAACGATACAAACTGAAGAAAAACCGTGTAATTATTATTAAATTACATGAAAATATGTACTGTATACCATATGGGCACATGGTGCCCACGGGTGACCCTAGTATTTTAATAAATATATATATATCAAAACTTATAAGTATAGTGTACGTCTCATTTTATCTCAGATTAGGAAAAAACTAGACCAATGTTTTTGGTCCATTAAAAAGAAAAGTATATATATAAACATTTAAAGAATTTCACTTTGCCTCCAGCGCTTTCGCTTTTTATATAAATAAAATCCACAAAATGGTCCAACTTAAATATTAAGACAAAATAGTTGCGCTCTAATATTTTTCTATTGTATTGTATTCAAGCGAACTCATCATATTTATATTATATGTATAATGTTATTCGAAACAATAACACCATAAATGAGTTTAGAAACTATGTATATAACATTGTGTATAATATCTAATACAATTAGTAGGTCAATAATGTATCTGTTCATCTTTTATTGTTATGGTCGAGTGAATCGCGTGAATTTTAAAGAATCCGATCCGTCTCGCTCGCATTTCTGAGTGGGTGGCATAGAAATTGTAAATCAGATCACTTCCTTGTTTTTAAACCGATCAAAAAACTAAATAAGCAAACTGCAACAATTCAGTTTAGATTCATCAGTTAAGTTCATTACCAAGAGATTGAGGTCATCAAAAATAAAACATATAAATCATGGTTGCACTTACGAACAAGATGAGAGAAAGCATTTTATTGTGTGGGGGGAGATCGTAACACATTTGAAATGTATTGTCGCGTAAAGTTATAATACCAAGTGCAACCTTTTACACTAAAACAGTTATGATTTACCGTGTATAGTGTTAACATGTTAAAAATATGCTATATATTTGTGCTTTTAACCATCTCAATTCGGGGCAAAACAGTGCGTTATTCAAATATTCCACCGCGCCAAGGGATCGCAACAAAAACCTACGATTTAGAAGTGCCCGGTTCGGCACCAATCCGGATTATTGAAGCTGAACCCATCTGGGAGACGCACACTGCTCAAAATTATGAATTTGAACATCGCATTCATAAAAATAAATCGGGTAAAGACTATGCCACAACACAACCTACCAAAACTACTATTAGCGAACCGGTTACACAAGAACCGGAACATTCCGTTTATTCACCGGATGCTTTAAATAGCTTTTTAAAAGAATACGCGGACCGACTGAAAGCAGATCGCAAGAAATTTGATGAAGATGAGGAAGGCATAACCGAAGAACCAATAAATAAACTAGCTAGTATCTATTTGCCGGACAAATCAAAGAGTTGGGACACCCAGAAGCATGATTACCCGCACGAAGACAAGAAAGGATGGGTTTCCCTAGAGACAGTTCCTTGGTCAACTAGTAAAATTTCCAAATGGCAAAGCAACTTAAAAGAACAACAAAATCCTTGGGACAAATGGACTGGCAAGCCTTACCAGCAAGATACAGACACACCGCACCAGGGAAATAATATATATGCTAATATGTTTGGAAACAATGGAAATAAATATAACTCAAACAATTTTGGTAATAACAATTTTCCTGGCACGCACAATTTTCCCGATAGTTCAAACCATTTCCCTGACTCGCACAATTTCCCTGATAGACCAAACAAATTCCCTGATTCGCACAATTTCCCTGATAGACCAAACAAATTCCCTGGCAGCTCTGATAAATTCCCTGATAGTTCTAGCAGTTTTCCAGGGGCAGGTAACTTTCCTGAAAACTCCAACCATTTCCCTGCTCCTAATAAATATCCTGATAGCCCTAGTAATTATCCTAGCAACTCGAATAAATATCCAGATAATACCAACAATTTTCCTGATAGTTCTAATAACTATGGAAGCAATTCCAACTATCCTAGTAACTCTAATCAATTTGGGGGTAATTACAATAAATTTTCGAGCAGTTCAAATAATTTCCCAAGTTCCAGTAACACTAATAAATTTCCGACTAGTTCCAGTCAATTTGGAAGTAATTCTAATAGATTTGGAAGTAATTCTGGCTCTAGTAGCAATTTCCCTGGTTCTAACAATTTCCAAACAAATCCCAACCATTATTCCACCAATAATAACCAAAACGACCAATATTATCCAAATGAAAACATCTTTATCGATAAACCTACTGCAATATACGATGTAGATATACGCCCAAGTGATTTTGGACATAAGCCTGAGACTCATGTAATCGCCAGACCAGTTTCCGGTTATGAAATTTCATTGCCAGAATATCCAAAGCCAAATTGGCACAAAAACCAGAATTGGCATACAAAAAAGCCGGACTTTTACAACGACCGCGGTCCAATCGGAAATTTCAATGCGCATGATCAAAATGAGGATAACCACGATATCGTTACTGACCATCGTCCTAACAATTTTCCACGCCCAATACTGAAACCTCATCCAAACTTTGAGCAACTACAGAATCGGCCTACGGTTCATCCCGATACTCATCCAGAAAACGGGAACGGAGAATGGGTACTCTTAAGCACAACAAAGGGATATCAGTACCCTCGCAACAAACACCATCGTTCTATTGAGGTGACTCCGGATTCAATCGGGACACGGCGAGGAATTCGTTTAACAGTTCTGCCGCCTGATGAAAGCAAGAACATCAACATGACTACAAGTCACGGGGGAATGTTAGAAGTTGAAGAATCGTTTGAGACCGTCGAAGAATCGCATAAACATTTTTCAGAACAATTAAAAAGAGGGAATAGAACTCGGTTGACGCAGAAGAAGCGTAAGAAGCCGGTACGGACCCAAGTTTTATTGTCTAAGCCGATTCAAACGCAGTTAGTTCAGCAAGCTAAACCGAGTAAAAAACGACCCACAAAAGCTGTACCTGTGGTACATCAAAAGCAGGATGCTACCGCCGTTTTGGCCGCGGTTGGAGCGGGCATGGTCCCCGCAACTATGGCGATGTTAGTGCCCTTTGTTGCTGGCCGCAAGAAACGAAGTTTACAGCCTAAATGATAAAATTGTATTATCCAATCTGTTATTTCATTTTAATTATTTATTTAGTTTTTGTTGATGATGTTAAACGTGATTTATTAGTTTAGTTAAATGTGATGCAAAAATATTTATTCTTTAATGATTCAGTGGCGTATTTAGAGCTTTAGGGGAGAGTAAAAACGATCTAATCCAGAGTTTAGGGGACGGTAATTATCCATTTTATTCTCTGCCACTGTAAGACTAGTAAATAAATTATAATTATATTAAAAACTGTATTTATTTATATCATGATGATAATCTCCTATGTCATTTTTCTCATGAGACACTTGGGTATCTTATAGTTGACAGAAAACTAAGCAAATAAATAATTAACAAGATTTGGTACGCGTAAAACGCACCAACGCGCAGAACTCGGTATAAAATATGCGTTGCGAACAGTGGTTTTTAATTATTATGGCCCTTTGGTTAACAATTTGAAAAAATGTTATAAATATAAAATGTCTTACTTATTGAAAACAAGATTTGGTACGCGTAAAACGCACCAACGCGTAGAGCTCGCCCTTAGGTAAAATATGCGTTGCGAGCAGTGGTTTTTAATTATTATTGGTTAACAATTTGAAAAAATGTTATAGGTGTAAAAAGTCTTACATTTAATTTTAGATTATATTGATAAAAAAAAATTTAATTCATACTTTAAAATTCAAAATTATAATATTTAATAATTTTTTTCGGGCTTTGGATTAACAAAATGAAAAAATCTTGTAGATATAAAATATCTTAGAATTTTTAGTAGAATTTTTAAATGTTTCAATTATTTTTATAAGGGCAGTATTAAGGGGGGCTCTAAATTTTGGGGCCCTATAACTCGGGAAGTATGCGGGCGATTGGATTTATACTGCGAGCGGATTCAATTGGGATGCCAAATAATATGTAAGCAAATTTAGATTATATTGATAAAAAAATAATTTAGTGCATATTTTAATATTCAAAATTATAATATTTAATTTTTTTTTTCGGGCTTTGGGTTAACAAAATGAAAAAATCTTGTAGACATAAAATATCTTAGAATTTTTAGTAGAATTTTTAAGTGCTTCAATTATTTGTATAAGGGCAGTATTAAGGGGGGCTCTAAATTTTGGGGCCCTATAACTCGGGAAGTATGCGGGCGATTGGATTTATACTGCGAGCGGATTCAATTGGGATGCCAAATAATATGTAAGCAAATTTAGATTATATTGATAATAAAATAATTTAGTGCATATTTTAAAATTCAAAATTATAATATTTAATATTTTTTTTCGGGCTTTGGGTTAACAAAATGAAAAAATCTTGGAGACAAAAAATATCTTAGAATTTTTAGTAAAATTTTTAAGTGTTTCAATTATTTTTATAAGGGCTGTATTAAGGGGGGCTCCAAATTTTGGGGCCCTATAACTCGGGAAGTATACGGGCGATTGAATTTAATCTGCAAGCGGATTCAAATAGGATGCCAAATAATATCTGTACTAAATTTAAATTATATTGCTAAAAAAAAAAAAAAAAATTAGTGCATATTTTAAAATGCAAAATTATAATATTCCATCATTTTTTTCGGGCTTTGAACACAAAATGAAAAAATCTTTTAGACATAAAATATCTTAGTATTTTTAAATGCTTCAATTAAATTATATTGCTAAAAAAATAAAAATTTAGTGCATATTTTACAATTTTAAATTATAATATTCAATAATTTTTTTCGGGCTTTGGGTTAACAAAATGAAAAAATCTTGTAGTTATAAAATATCTTAGAATTTTTCGTAGAATTTTTAAGGGCTTCAATTATTTTTATAAGGGCAGTATTAAGGGGGGCTCGAAATTTTGGGGCCCTATAACTCGGGAAGTATACGGGCGATTGGATTTATACTGCGAGCGGATTCAAATAGGAAGCCAAATAATATGTGTACCAAATTTGGAGTGAATCGCTCCGGTACCTTCAGAGGAGTAGAGGGCACAAATTTGGTCCTACAAGCGAGCGACGACTAACATCCAAGTATATAAGTTATATACATTTTTGGATTCAGGGCGTTTTTCATAATGAAATTTTTTGATCCGAGAATGCTACAGACACACGACCGAATGCTTAAGCTTCTTCGGTACTACGGCGAGCTAAAAACATTTGTATACTTCGTACAAAAACATGTATTGCTTTATTCGCTAAAAATAAATACATTTGTCACAATAAGTAACATTTGGTTTAGAAACATGCACACAATTAAATATACATTAATTACTCTAGTCTCACTCTCATTCACACGCCTAATTAATAAATAAACTATACTCCTTACACACACACACACACACACACAACATAATTCTTGTCGTCGATTCATAATTCTATTGATATACTTTCACATTTATTCTAATTTTTCAACGTAATCAACGTTTTCGTGATTTTTCTTCCCTCAGAATCGTATTCATCCTCTGCTGAACTCCTCTCAAATAAGTAGACACTGTATCTGTAGTTTTCAGCAAAAAGTCTAAACCCATTCGTACTTTTAACTCCAGTAAATTCCGTACAAAATTAAAAAAATTCGGCTGCTCCATCGGATAAACTGTCGTCTGTGGCATTACTGTTGTTGATTCAATTTTGATCAGTTCAGGATTGTTATTATGTGATTTATAATCGATAATTTCATTGTCTTTGTCGTTTTGAGCGAGCCGTTTCACCCTAAGGCTCCTAGGCCCGTGTTCTGGTACAACTGCTGGCGTTTGAGATTCGAATTCTTTCGGCACACTCCCTACCACAAATTGTTGCTTTTCTAACGTATCGTCCACCGTATATCCACTCTCTTTTTGCTGTTCAATCACATCGCGGCCATACCCAATATTCGACCCAACCGATACAGTTTGATACTCCTTCTGCGGTAGATACGTATCGTAATTATAACTAGGCTCATGACGGTAGTCTTTCCGGGCTAGCGGAGTCCGATATGAGTAATCGGATTGCTCCGGCATGCCTGCAATAACTTTACCGATTAATTCTTCTTCAGCAACACCTCCAGCGGAATAATCGTCATGGTAAAAATAGTCTTTCCTGTCCACTGCTGAATCGTAGGCTCTTCTCAGCCCACCAAACGGATTAAAAAAGTAGCTAGCTAATCCAGCGGTTACCATTAATCCAACTAAACCAACGCCAACTGTTGGCATTACTTCCCGCGATAAATAATTGTATATTTGGGTACCAAATGGTTTCTCTTTCGTTGCAATCTTTGTCCCATTTGCCATCCTGTCAATCGCAGGTTTACGTTTTCTAGTTTTGTTCTTTTTCCGTTTGGTATTAGTGGGTCGTTTCGGCCGTTTTGTTGTCGTCGAGAGCTCAACAGATCCATCCTTAGCTTCTGGAGCTAAAATATTTGATTCAGATATAGTTACAGTGGCTAAATCTTCGATTTTAGTCGCAATTGATGCTGTTATTGCACTTATACTTGGTGGTGGTGTTGTTAACACTGTAGCTGTTTTTGTTTTGTTATTAACTGCATTAGACAATACTGACGCCTTTATTTTACTTAGTATTTTTGTCGTAGTTGCTACAGTTGTAGTAGTCGGTTTCGGTTTACGGGTTGTAATTTTAGGTTTAGGAGTAGTTTTTAATGGTTTTTCAGTCGTTTTAATGGTTTTAACTGATTTTTCAGTTGATAAGGTAATAGGTGCTACAGTTGGCTTTTCGGTGGTGTTTGCAACCTTTTTGGCCGGTTTCGAAGTCGTAGATTGTCCACTTAATAAAATCCAGGTAGAAATTCCGGAATCTGTAGTTGGTTTGTTCTCACGGTAAATAACTGCACGTTTTTGAGTAGTCATTTCCATGATTGCATCCACATCCACCGGAATTGCAACACCGGGATGTGAATTTTCAATCGCCTCCAATCGTTTTTTGTCTAATTGTTGTTGCTTATGTTGTAATTTTACTCGTGGAGGAGTTCTTGTGTCCATTGTAAAGTCGGTTGAGCTGTTCGAATGATTGTTGAGCTGATTCGTCATCAGTTTTATTGAGTCTTTTATTGAGGTATTTGGCGCCATTTTGTGAGCCCGCTCCGGTGGATTAATCCTGGAATTAATGGATAATAGTAAATACATATTTATGGAGGTTGCGGAGCAACAGGATTAGGGAGTAAATAATTGAACACAACGTTAGTATTGATCAGTTTATTTTTAGTTAGTATACACACAATAGTTTAAATCTTATATTACTAAATTGGCACTGTTTTATGAGAAGTACCTTATTAATATTTATTTATTAGTATCAAAATATATTTATGTATGAATTAAATGTTGAATCTCATTTACTAAAACAGTTAAATATTACTTTTTGCGTCGCTTCCAACTTTTACTATCGTATTTCTTACCAAACTCCTTAATTAATCTTACAATATACCGTGCCATATTACGTTCCCTAAACGCCCTATTCCTATCGGAGTCTAATTGACTCAAACTAGTCCAAGTCTTATATTTCGTATGCCAAAACCAGCCATCATGCGTAACAACTGGTTCTTCAGTATCTTTCGCTTTTCGGGATAAGAAAATCGTCGGGAAAACGGTCCAAGGAATAAAAAAGGTCGTTAAGCCTAAAGTCCCTGTCATAATAAAGGCTAATGGGGCCAAAATTAATACTAGAAATGGTAAATTTAATGAATCAAAAATAGAAAGATTGTTTTCATTAGTGCCATCATTTTCGGGCAAACTGGGCAAGTTAGGTAATTGAGGATTATTTCCGGAGGAGGATGAGGATGATTGGGTGTCTTGGACCCCACTAGAAGCCGCAGATTCACCTAAACCATCATTTAGTGATTCTACGGGTCCTAAATCATTTTCAAACGAATCACCTCCACCGATTTCATCATTATAGTCTACAGCTGCATTACTATCAGGATTTTCTTCTAATGAAACTAAATCGGAAGAATTTGCATCATAATCTACGTCGAGTGCCTCTTCAGTTAAAGGCAAATCCGTGAAAATGTTATTACTTGTCTGAATTTGATTATTTATAATAATATCTAAATCAGGACATAGTTCCTTATTGTTATAAAATGTGTTACTTGTTATGGTAACTGAGGGGCATATGGAACTTTGGTTTTTTGGTACGTCGGGGGTTAAATGGACTTTATTAATTATGTGTGTTTGAGCTGGGGAATGTTGAACATCATTTTGGACTTGGTATTTGTGTGAATCAGTTTGAAAATTAACTGTATTGTCTATATTTGTATGATCTGGGTTTACAATGACATTGTTGCTCAAATTGTCATGGTTTGAGGCAGGATTTGCGGCAGAAGTTGCGACTTGATTTGAGCCAATTGTTGAAGATTGATAATACACGTTATTGTCATGGTTTGAGGCAGGATTTGCGGCAGAAGTTGCGACTTGATTTGAGCCAATTGTTGAAGATTGATAATACACGTTATTGTCATGGTTTGAGGCAGGATTTGCGCCAGAAGTTGCGACTTGATTTGAGCCAATATTTGAAGATTGATAATACACGTTATTGTCAATATTTGAGCTACTATCTCCATTATTAATTACGTCATTAGTGCCAATATGGCCCGAGGGTATTTTTATTGGAAACGGGTTGCTATTTTCGACAACTTGCACCGGAAGTGCATCCAGATTAGAATACAAGGATTGCTCAGTGGTTTGAGCTATTGGCTTTACTTTAATTTCATACCATTTCGAGTTATTTGAGCTATACAGATTTTCAGATACTTTTGTAATCACGTGTTGGTTACTTAGTGTATTTTTATTCCCAGTTTTATTTGTATTACGGTTTTTATTATTAATCGGCTGTTTATCTTTTTTAATATTAGTACTCATAAAATAATGATTATAACTTTGAAGATCTTCTAAAGATTGTATTCCATTATTAGGTTTACTTAGCCCAGTTAAATTGATATTAGAAGCAATAAATCGATTTAAAATAGTCTTATATTTCTCAGTTAATACATTATTTGCATTCTGTTCCAACGTAGTAACATTCGCAATTTTATAATTGACCTGTACTTTTCGGCGATGATTCGTCGTATTTTTACGTTTTTTTAATACGTTATGAAGGGTAGTAGGGCGAGAGGGGTGCGTCAAGTGTTTAATAGGGATAAATTCGCGTAATTGGGGGGTGTACCTTAGGGGCTTTGCCTCTATAGGGCTCCATTGTTGCGATGTGTCGTTAGGTGATGGTCTAGCATTAATTGCTACAACCAGGAACGGAATGATTGCGCATAATATATGCATTTTCACCTGTAACAATATAAAACATAGTAATATTAGTGTATTATTTAAAACAAAATTAAATAAATATTGGGACTTAAAATTAGTAAAATATTTTCCTATAGAGCAAACAGGTATTTTAAACATCGTGTTTTGAAGGCGATAACCACGCGTTTAAGAATGTTATGAACCGTTAGAGGGCAAACAAGCTCGTCGTACGATAGTACAAGACAGCTGTAGTGTTTGGTTGTGCTTGTAACAAGCTCGGATAAAACAAAAATTAAAATATCAACCGAATCGACAATACGGCATTGGCGCCTATGCTTGTTTTTAATTATTACTACTATTTCATTATTGAACCCGTTTAGCTAATTGGACGTGTTTAATCGATCGGAAATGAAAAGTAATGGCGCTATTATTTCATTAGAACTTTCGTTAATACATATAAATTTATTTCGGAACAAACAAAATTAAAACCATGAACTTTGTTTACCGGTCGAGTGGAAACGGTTATTTATATAATTATCGATTAATCTAATTGATCTAACGCCGTTATAAAAATCGAATAGTACATTGAACTTATGTACCGGAACTGATATTATTTGCAAGTGTTACTTAAATTGCCGTATACTATAAACAATAATAAAACAAACTTCTGGTGTGTTTTTTTTGCCCGAACAAACAGTGCAATGAACTTTAACATAGTTCGGATTCGTTCTTCGTATTTTTGTTGTTGAAAACAAAACAAAAATATATTGTTCTAGAGTCGCACGATTTATGTTGACAGATTTAGTTCCATATTAGTTGTTCTAAGTACAGATGAAATCATTATTTAAGCTACAGTTAACGTTAAATATTCTTAGTACAACTATCCACTAGATAATTAATTGTGAATTTCGTCGAAATCTATAACATTCCCTAGTATATATAAAACGTAACATCGTAGAAACGTAGCTGCTACGTATAAATATGTATAAAACTTTAATTAACTATCTAATAATTAAAAATAGTTAGATTTCCATCCCAGCAAAGATTTTATTTCATGTGTGATGTCCCTGAGACATCCTAGCGATGTAGCATGCACCTGTTACAAGTTTTATTTCATGTGTGATGTCCCTGAGACATCCTAGCGATATAGCATGCACCTGTTACAAGATATTATTTCATGTGTTATGTCCCTGAGACATCCTAGCGATGTAGCATGCACCTGTTACAAGTTTTATTTCATGTGTGATGTCCCTGAGACATCCTATCGATGTAGCATGCACCTGTTACAAGTTTTATTTCATGTATGATGTCCCTGAGACATCCTAGCGATGTAGCATGCACCTGTTATAAGTTTTATTTCATGTTTGATGTCCCTGAGACATCCTAGCGATGTAGCATGCACCTGTTACAAGTTTTATTTCATGTGTGATGTCCCTGAGACATCCTAGCGATGTAGCATGCACCTGTTACTAGTTTTATTTCATGTGTGATTTCCCTGAGACATCCTAGTGATGTAGCATGCACCTGTTACAAGTTTTATTTCATGTGTAATACGCCTGAGACATCCTAGCGATGTAGCATGCATTACATCAAAGAGATATCACTGGTATCAAAATGTTTACTAGGATGCTAATTATTGATATGATGATATATGTGTTTGTTTTTAAATATTCCGAACTATTCATACAAATGGGGTGACTCTTTTCAAGCATTCAACATCTGTATTAAGCTCAGCAAATGTATATATTACTTAACTGATACATTACATGTATAGAACAAAGTTTAGATATGTAAAATGTATCATTTATAAAACATTCCCAGTAAACATTTAATGTCAAGTTACATATCTGTTACGTAACAAATACATGCAAACTTATCTGCGACATCTCAATGATGTGTGCAGGGTTACTTATTTAAATGTTTAATTTATTATTTTTAAGGATTTAACTTATTACTACATTCCCAGTAACATCTCTGGTATGTAAACAATACGTAACAAATACGTGTAACATTTCATCAGATATAACAAAACAAAATGTGTGCAGGGTTACTTATTTAAATATTTAATTTATTATTTTGAAGGATGTAACTTATTATTACATTCCCAGTAACGTCTCTGTTATGTAGCAGCTACGTAACCTATACATGCACCTTCTCTGCGACATCTCAATGATATAACATTACAAAAGTGTGCAGGGTTACTTATTTAAAGGTTTATTTATTATTTTTAAGGATGTAACTTATTACTACATTCCCAGTAACATCTCTGGTATGTAACCGATACGTAACAAATACATGTAATATCTCTGTGACATCTCATCAGATATAACATAACAAAATGGGTGCAGGGTTACTTATTTAAATGTTAAATTTATTATTTTGAAGGATGTAACTTATTACTACATTCCCAGTAACATCTCTGTTATGTAGCAGCTACGTAACCTATACATGCAACTTCTCTGCGACATCTCAATGATATTACAACAAAATGTGTGCAGGGTTACTTATTTAAATGTTTAATTTATTATTTTTAAGAATTTAACGTATTACACATCTCTGTTATGTAGCAGCTACGTAACTTCTCTGCGATATCTCAATGATATAACAAAACAAAATGTGTGCAGGGTTACGTATTTAAATGTTTAATTACCTAAATATGAAATGTGAACTGATCCCACTGAAGACACAAATTCCACGCACAATTCTTTGGGTAAGTTAACACTGTGTTGAAGATACGTTGCAACTGCTGAAGGCTGCAAGGTCCGTCGACGGTCACCACCGGAACAACGGTATATAATTCCTCCGATGACGTCACTTCTTTGCGGCTTCACGTTGGAGGCTATTCTCTTCGACACTTGACCTAATTCCAAGCGCCTGCTTCTGGAACAGCCGTTATTAAAATAATAATATAGTTATAGTCTAACAAAAGCTGCATTGTATTGTCATTTTTGTTGCTCTTTGTAAGTAAACACATGTTAGGCATTTTAGGTGTGAAAGATCTCATAAGATTGTGTTGATTGATGTGTGGGGAAAGATTGTCAACGCTTAAAATTAGGATTTTGTCAAATCTACTAAAAAGGAGTTTATTTATTTAAATTATAGATTACTTAGAGCACAAATGTGATCTGAATAGTTCGGTTAGGTTGTCAATATTTAATATGAAATTTTAATTCTTTAGAGCACAAAGGTGATTTGTCGCAGTGGATATCTTCTATCAAGTATAATCTTAATTATTTAAAATATTGATTACGTATTTAATCCACAAAGCAGTGAATAGTTTAGCAAGTTATCTATAATTTAATTATTTAAAATATATCCTAAATAATAACATTTAATATTTGAACTTTTGTCCTAAAGCAATAATAATAATTCACTAGTAACCAGATTAACACATTTGTGTCGCGTGCTAGTCTATACAACAGGCGCACAATACCGTTTAAAATTAATTATTGCTATTAAATCAATTATTTTCAACACACCGTTATGTCTAATTACCTCATAATTAAATAATCTTATTAATTAGATAAATGGCATTTATGCATTTTAAGTTGATTTTACGTAATTTACCGAAATAATTGTGATTCGTCAAGAGTAACACAAAATATTGTAATTACAAAATGTAATTGACCGTTAAATGTTAGGTATTTGATGTTAGTACTCCTGAAAGCACTGTACAGACATTCAGATAGAAGCGATCTAGAATGGTAACCTACGTAACTCCAGTAAAGACTAATTTTCTAATAATTACTTGTTTAAAGACTTATAATAAATAGTGTTTATACTAAATCATAATAGCTATATTTAATATAAATCCTAAAACATAACATGGCGCAGTCGGTAGGATACGAACCTACGCTCCTAAAGGGAATCTGATTTCTAGTCAATAACAGTAGGTTGTCTCTTGCGACAGTGGCGCCATAGGCCGGTGAGGCTAAGTACTTGTCGGACAGCCCTCGTATATTTAAGAAACATTAATTCTTCTCGACGTTTCGGAATCAAATATTTTTAATAATATTTTAACCAGAATAAATAAATGACTTGTTGGTTTTTAGGTCGCCGTACGTAGTACCGAAGAGGCTAAAGCATTCGGTCGTGTGTCTGTAGCATTCTCGGATCAAAAAATTTCATTAAGAAAATGTGTTCGTCTCGTTGCCCTGAATCCAAAAATGTAAATATAACTTATATACTTGGATGTTAGTCGTCGCTCGTAAGACCAAATTTGTGCCCTCTACTCCTCTGAAGGTACCGGAGCGATTCACTCCAAATTTGGTACACCTATTATTTGGCATCCCATTTGAATCCGTTCGCAGTTTAAATCCAATCGCCCGTATACTTCCCGAGTTATAGGGCCCCAAAATTTGGAGCCCCCCTTAATACTGCCCTTATAAAAATAATTGAAACACTTAAAAAGTCTACTAAAAATTCTAAGATATTTTTTATCTACAAGATTTTTTCATTTTGTTAACCCAAAGCCCTAAAAAAATTTTTAAATATTATAATTTTGAATTTTAAAATATGCACTAAATTATTTTTTTATCAATATAATCTAAATTTGGTACACATATTATTTGGCATCCCATTTGAATCCGCTCGCAGTATAAATCCAATCGCTCGTATACTTCCCGAGTTATAGGGCCCCAAAATTTGGAGCCCCCCTTAATACTGCCCTTATAAAAATAATTGAATCACTTAAAAATATTACTAAAAATTCTAAGATATTTTATATCTACAAGATTTTTTCATTTTGTTAACCCAAAGCCCCAAAAAAATGATTAAATATTATAATTTTGAATTTCAAAATTTGCACAATTTTTTTTTAATCAATTTAATCTAAATTTGGTACACATATTATTTGGCATCCCATTTGAATCCGCTCGCAGTATAAATCCAATCGCCCGTATACTTCCCGAGTTATAGGGCCCCAAAATTTGGAGCCCCCCTTAATACTGCCCTTATAAAAATAATTGAATCACTTAAAAATAATACTATAAAATTCTAAGATATTTTATATCTACAAGATTTTTTCATTTTGTTAACCCAAAGCCCCAAAAAAATGATTAAATATTATAATTTTGAATTTCAAAATTTGCACAATTTTTTTTTTTATCAATTTAATCTAAATTTGGTACACATATTATTTGGCATCCCATTTGAATCCGCTCGCAGTATAAATCCAATCGCCCGTATACTTCCCGAGTTATAGGGCCCCAAAATTTAGAGCCCCCCTTAATACTGCCCTTATAAAAATAATTAATACATTTAAAAATTCTACTAAAAATTCTAAGATATTTTATGTCTATAAGATTTTTTCATTTTGTTAATCCAAAGCCCGAAAAAAATTATTAAATATTATAATTTTGAATTTTAAAGTATGAACTAAAATTGTTTTTTATCAATATAATCTAAAATTAAATGTAAGACTTTTTACACCTATAACATATTTACAAATTGTTAACCAAAAGGCCATAATAATTAAAAAGCACTGCTCGCAACGCATATTTTACCTAAGGGCGAGCTCTACGCGTTGGTGCGTTTTACGCGTACCAAATCTTGTTAATTATATATGTTATTTAATTGATACCTAGAGCCCAATGGTGATATGATTATTTAAAATCTGGATTACGTATTTAATGCATAGAGCATAAAGGTGACAAGTGCCAAATCTTGTTTATATCACCAGTTAGAGGACAATTGATTCTTATAAAAGTGAAACATATTAGAATATCTCGAGTTTTTTCTGGTCGTCCCTGAATCGAATCTGTGTGTGTGTGTGTGTGTGTGAACGCTCTAGAGACACAGCTGGCATAGGTGCGTGTACCTATGATGTTTAATTGTATTTTGGCGTGCGTACGAAATGTTTTATGCAAAATCTGTTAATCGCCCAATTTAACAAACAATGGATGCGTTAAGCTAATAGTTTTTCACCTTGTTCCGGCCAAATACACTTCTGTTGTCTTTTTGATAGCGAACAAGTACTAGTACTTATGTTATTACCATAAAAACTGTTAATTATTGTTATAACAATGGCGCTTTTTGCATGATTTGCCTACATTTTTATTTGGCACCGTTACATCCTATTTACTTTGTGAATTTTTTCGTTGTGTACTTATTTATTTTCGAATAGTGTTCATGTTCTTAGAATAAAGACATCTGGCAAACGTTTGCCACCATAAGTGTTATTTAAACAATATGCCTAAGTGTTTTACTAATATATTTCAAACGGAGTTGATTTAGTTTATAGTTTGTCGTCGATTTATTTGAAATGGTTTCAATAGAATCGAAATATAATTGTAATATTTACAGTTTGCTTATTTTATATAATTGTAGTCTAATTATTTAACTAACATGCAATTCTGTGCTTAGTTTTTCGTGGAAACATATTTAAAAAATTACTCAAATAAATATATAGATATTTTGTAAATATTATACATTTTTACTGGAAACACAATTAAACAAGATTTGGTACGCGTAAAACGCACCAACGCGTAGAGCTCGCCTTTAGGTAAAATATGCGTTGCGAGCAGTGCTTTTTAATTATTATGGCCTTTTGGTTAACAATTTGTTATATATAAAAATGTTATAGATATAAAATACATAAAATTTTAGATTAAATTATAATATTTAATAATTTTTTTCGGGCTTTGGATTAACAAAATGAAAAAATCTTGTAGATATAAAATATCTTAGAATTTTTAGTAGAATTTTTAAATGTTTCAATTATTTTTATAAGGGCAGTATTAAGGGGAGCTCTAAATTTTGGGGCCCTATAACTCGGGAAGTATGCGGGCGATTGGATTTATACTGCGAGCGGATTCAAATGGGATGCCAAATAATATGTGTACCAAATTTAGATTATATTGATAAAAAAATAATTTAGTGCATATTTTAAAATTCAAAATTATAATATTTAATAATTTTTTTCGGGCTTTGGGTTAACAAAATGAAAAAATCTTGTAGGCATAAAATATCTTAGAATTTTTAGTAGAATTTTTAAGTGCTTCAATTATTTTTATAAGAGCAGTATTAAGGGGGGCTCTAAATTTCGGGGCCCTATAACTCGGGAAGTATACGGGCGATTGGATTTAAACTGCGAGCAGATTCAAATGGGATGCCAAATAATATGTGTACCAAATTTAGATTATATTGATTAAAAAAAAAATTTAGTGCATATTTTAAAATTCAAAAAAATTATAATATTCAATAAATTTTTTCGGGCTTTAGGTTAACAAAATGAAAAAAACTTGTAGACATAAAATATCTTAGAATTATTAGTAGAATTTTTAAGTGTTTCAATTATTTTTATAAGGACAGTATTAAGGGGGGCTCCAAATTTTGGGGCCCTATAACTCGGGAAGTATACGGGCGATTGGATTTAAAATGCGAGCGAATTCAAATAAGATGCCAAATAATATGTATACCAAATTAAGATTATATTGATTAAAAAAAAAATTTAGTGCATATTTTAAAATTCAAAAAAATTATAATATTCAATAAATTTTTTCGGGCTATAGGTTAACAAAATGAAAAAAACTTGTAGACATAAAATATCTTAGAATTTTTAGTAGAATTTTTAAATGCTGCAATTATTTTTATAAGGGCAGTATTAAGGGGGGCTCTATATTTTGGGGCCCTATAACTCGGGAAGTATACGGGCGATTTGATTTAAAATGCCAGCGAATTCAAATAAGATGCCAAATAATATGTATACCAAATTTAGATTATATTGATTAAAAAAAATAATTTAGTGCATATTTTAAAATTCAAAAAAATTATAATATTCAATAATTTTTTTCGGGCTTTAGGTTAACAAAATGAAAAAACTTGTAGACAAAAAATATCTTAGAATTTTTAGTAGGATTTTAAAGTGTTTCAATTATTTTTATAAGGGTGGTATTAAGGGAGGCTCCAAATTTTGGGGCCCTATAACTCGGGAAGTATACGGGCAAATAGATTTAAACTGCGAGTGGATTTAAATGGGATGCCAAATAATATGTGTACCAAATTTGGAGTGAATCGCTCCGGTACCTTCAGAGGAGTAGAGGGCACAAATTTGGTCTTACGAGCGACGACTAACATCCAAGTATATAAGTTATATACATTTTTGGATTCAGGGCGACGAGACTAACACTTTTTTTAATGAAATTTTTTGAACCGAGAATGCTACAGACACACGACCGAATACTTAAGCTTCTTCGGTACTACGTACGACGAGCTAAAAAATATTTTGTTTACAATATTTCCTATTGACTTTGTCGAAGGAACGTAACATTAACTGTAAACATTCCAAATAAGTGATTTAGATTGACAGTTTTTAAAGAAATGACATATTTTAATTTGTTTATGTTTTTAACAGTATTTATTGTGAAATAAACTAGTTTTTGAGGTTAATAGTTACGGAAAATAAACTGGATCTTCAAAATGGATCGACTACTAATAAAAATTGTTTACATTATGTTTTAAATTCTTTAAACTTTGCAGCATTTTAAATTTAAATAAATAAACTAGCATTTCATAAGGAATAACACGCGTTAAATGTGTAAGAATGGAAAATAATACTTAAAAAGGGTTATGTTACCCTATTTATGGTAGATAATTGTTATTTATAATATTTATAAACGTATAAAAAATAAAAATTTCAAGTCAAAGTCATTTATTGTTTTAAATCCATACAGTTTTCGAGATATTAATGAAAGTAGCTAGAGTAAAGTGTAACTTCTGGTTTAAAAATCTGTTAAGGGGTATAAATTCTTTAAACTAAAAAAAAATATATATATTTTCATTCACGTCATTGAGATAATAAACATATTTGGCATCCCAGTTTAAACTGATTCGTCCCTGGAGCCCCCTTAATACTGCCCTTATAAAAATAACTAAAACACCCAAAAATTCTACTAACAATTCTAAGATATTTTATATTTACAAGATTTTTTCATATTGTTAACCCAAAGGCCATAAAAAATTAAATTAAATATTATAATTTTGAATTTTAAAAAATGCACTAAAAAAATAAATATTTAAATCTAAATAATCTACAAAAATGTGTAAGACTTTTTATATCTATAACATTTATATTTATTTATAATTAAAAATCGCTGCTCGCTTCGCATATATTACTTATAAGGCGAGCAGGACGCATAGGTGCGTTGTACCTAAGTTTGTTTTATAACTACAACACTTTTTTATACTTTAGGTATAAAATAAATTGATATGTCTTTAAAGTGTAAAATGTATTTTTGTTATTTATGTACAACTTACCATATGATTCCATTTATCACATAAATAGGGGAAAAAATTGGCATGTTTCCTTGGATTAAACACACAAATCATTTTGATATCATTTCGTCCGATTTCATATGGACATTGCACTGAAAGCATCATAACTTGTTCTTAATTAACTGCATACACTAGTTATTTATGTACTAGTTTAATAACTATGCTTCTTAGTGCATATCAATATAATTTCTAATTAAAGGAAACTGGGTAATTCAATGACTTTTTGCATAATATTAATTAAACGCGTCCAGAAATAATCGCATGATTTGTCTGACCCCGCAGATTCAGTTGTGATGCCGGCAAGTGAGCCGTCACTGACCGCAACCTCAAAACGAAACCGGGGGTTGATTTTTTTTTATTTTAAATTACGTAACTTTGGTGATAAGAACTTAATTAAATTAGCGCAATTTTAACTTTTAAGTATAAAAATTAAGTAATACAGGTTTTTTTTTATATTTTCATGCAATTTAATACAAGAGTTGAACTTTTTTGTTTAGGTCTGTGAACTTCTAGGCTTGTAACATAATGTGTCACACAACGACAATTTTTCTAATTGCAATCTATCGTGTGTGCACGAATTTTTTAAGCTTCCAGTTCTTATTTTAACAAAATAAATGCTGTTAGGAATTAGATGACAATTAAATTGTTTTAAAACAAATATATTTTTTGGGAAAATGTCTGCATTTATTTATAAACTTTGAATATATATATATATATATATATATATATATATATATATATATTTTTAACTTACATATTATTAGTTTAATCCAGTAAACAATGGTTAGAACACATATTTATTTGGCACTAGATAAAACAATATTTACAACAATGTAATATGTTGGATGTAACAACCGGTGTTTCTGGTGTGTTCAAGTGATGAATGAGAATACCTTCTGCAGAGCACCATCACCTATTTACCATCCACTCTCCTATTCTGCCCACTCTTGCCTAGGATGTCTGTTTCATTCTTTACTTTTAACATTTACAGTAACTTGTTGCAGTTCCACTGAATTATGTCGTTTATGTCCCAAAAAAAATGTAAGAAAAACTATGATTATGCATAGTTTATGGTTTTTGAATTCACAATTTATTTTTTCATTAGAAGATGGGAGTTTTTTTTTGGGTTTTATGTAATTTACAATCAGATAGTGTGAAATAAGTTATTTATAATAAATAAGCGCATATGTAATTTAGATAAATCTTGTGCCTAAAGGGGAACAGATATAATTTGTCGTTTTATGTTTCAAGTGAAACGGAACCCAATTGCGTTAAGTGGGACATTTCTTTTTGCTTATTCGTATATCTTGTGCCGTTCTATGCTCTATATATGTTTTATATATGTATTTCCGATAAACAAGTAACATATGTTAGTGCCAGTTTTTAGCTCGTGTATCTGTAATATTATCGGATCAAAACATTGCCATAACAAATAGTTCTTTATTTTACAACTAGGGTCACCCGTGGGCACCATGTGCCCATATGGTATACAGAACATAGGTCAGTTTTGACTGAATTGGCGAATTTTCATGTAATTTAATCATAATTACACGGTTTTTCTTCAGTTTGTATCGTTTGACTATATTAGTAATACAAATTTCCACATCGCAAATAATAATAAAGAAAAAATCGAGTTCTATTTTTGAATGCTATTTTATTTTTAGATCACAATGCTGAGATTAACTAATCGATCGCTTATGTGTAACATCCGATAAATTTAAACTAAGATTTATTTAAACTAAATTTTGTTAAACTTTGATTTTAACCTTATATGGTGCAACTGGCCATAAGTGTTGTATCATTAAGACAGTTTCCATGATTGTATATAAAAAAACAGGATTATAAATTTACTTACGATTGCTGTTTATTATTTGAATCGATTATTCTAATAATTACAAATCCTTTTTACACAATATTTTTAATGATTTGACATTTGATTCATTACTGTTTTTGAATTTAATAATCAGGCTCGATTTTTTCTTTATTATTATTTGCGATGTGGAAATTTGTATTACTATTATAGTCAATACAAAATGAAGAAAAACCGTGTTATTATTATTAAATTACATGAAAATTCGCCATCAGTCAAAACTGACCTATGTTCTGTATACCATATGGGCACATGGTGCCCACGGGTGACCCTAGTATCAATATAATATAGCAGATATGCCACTCTGTGTAAAGTACACAACACACTGAATACACTTCAAATCATCAAATTAATTGAAGATTTATCACACAAAAACTTTTTTGACTGATTTCATTCGTTTGGTTCGTTATTGTCTATTTCAAAGCAGACTGAACGTCAGAAGAGTAGTGATTGTTTTATTTCAGTATAAACTATTTGATTATTTTTTATAACATTATTAACAGTCGCCATGGTGCAGTGGCTAAGTGTCATGCCTTTCACCCTGGAGGTCGTGAGTTCGTTCCCCGTCTATGCCGATTTGCATTTTTACAAAAAAAGCGTTCTACACACACACACACACTCACATACAAACATTTCTGGGTAATTATATTAATGATTGAATCGTCTGTATAGGTTCGGAGTTATAGGGCCCCAAGTTTGGAACCCAATTACTACTGCGGCTTAGAAACATATTGAAAATATCAAAAATAGATATTTTATGTTTAGGGAATTTCTTCAATTTGGGGGCATTATTCAAAAAATTATAAGGCTTCTTTTGTCTAAAACGTTTTTTCAGATTGCGAACCCAATAGTATTTAAAATAATAATTTTGATATATAAAATAAAGTAGCGAACGCATTAAAAGACTGGCTACTGTTGCAATCAATTCTTCTATATAAATAAAACAATTAAAACATTCACTAAATAGATAATACGGCCAGCTAAAGGTGTCTGCACCTATACTTGTTTCAGAGGACTATAAACTATCTGGAGTGGCATGCACTCGACTTTCTTTTACGCAGTTTTCACTATATATATATCAAACTAACCAATACTCTACAGATATATCTTGAAATGTCATTTATCTAATTGAGTCTATTTTGTTTTCCTGTCGAAATAGCAGATGATCCGATTTTATTACGCTACATGCGCATCCATGGCAACATAAACAAAATATTTATAAAGTTTCGTAGCATTTTTCTCGCAACTGGTACATTTTTTGAAGAAATATTTCAAACAAAAGTTGTGCGAAATATTAATATTTTTCATTATGAACATAACTATTTTTGCCGTAAGTGTAGCCGTTCTAGTGATATTGGACATAGAACCAAAAATGTATATAGTAAACATGCACTTCCGGTTTGAATATACTTTAAAAAAAAATAGGAGGTGCAC
The DNA here is from genome assembly GCA_933228885.1 of Leistus spinibarbis. Lineage (NCBI taxonomy): Eukaryota > Metazoa > Arthropoda > Insecta > Coleoptera > Carabidae > Leistus > Leistus spinibarbis. Next base: position 3,428,300 of record OW121809.1, on the reverse strand, counting down.
AAGTCATAAGTTTGAAGTTTCATCATTTTTCGTTCGACAGTTTTGGCCCTAGAGCGTTCACAGACACACACACACACACACAGACAGACAGACGTCATTCCGAAAATAGTCACATACGATTCAGGGAAGGTCAAAACGTGTATATACGTTGAAATCTCGAGTTCGACATTATTCATGATTACAAGAATGTAAAAATGTATTCAAATATATTAAACATATTTATTAGCTTTAGTACGTAATAAAGACGTCTAATAGATGAAATATTTTAAGATGTCGTCTATTGGACATCTTTATTACGTCTATAAGGCATTCTGTGCTATATGGGTAGCTACTACATAGGCGGGGATCGAACTCACGACCTCCAGGATGAAAGACAAGACTCTTAACCACTGCGCCATGGCGACTGCTAATAATGTTATAAAAAATAATCAAATAGTTTATACTGAAATAAAACAAACTCTTCTGAAGTTCAGTCTGCTTTGAAATAGACAAAAACGAATCAAACGTCAGAATGAAATCAGTCAAAACAGTATTTGTGATAAATCTTCAATTAATTTGATGATTTGAAGTGTATTTAGTGTGTTGTGTACTTTACACAGAGTGGCATATCTGCTATATTATATTGATATTGTATGCGTCAATGAGAAATATAAATAATTGTTAGTTAATAAAATTAAGTTTTATTTATTTGTTACAACTCGCTTTTAACTTAGTTGTAGATTTGTTGTAGTCGGAGGCTTATCGACGATATTTAAACACTGATACCTTTTCTGCATGGCACTTTATCTCAATAAAACCAATAATAATATCATACAATTACATAAGTATAAACATACAAAGATTCATACGTGACGGAGCCTATTTAGGCTCTGAAATTAGAATACAGGTTTGAGTATACACTCAGTGAGGAGCCAGTCTATAATTCTCTCACACAAATACACACACACACACAGAGTCATGCCAAAACCGCATATATGTTTAACCCTTAACCATCCCACGCAAGTCAAGTAGTCAACCTCATACGTAAGCGTATAGGTTACATATGAGGGGCCTTCCGTGAGCGACACACGCCTCACTCCGACCAAGATGGGATCACCTCCTGAAGAACACATTATTCTCACCTCAAATAATAATTCTCAACACTTTTGTCACTCACTAAATCACTCTCAATACACGACCTATTTCACTGGTAGATAGACTGTAAATGGTTATACGTTCTGAAATACAGAATTAAAGAAGACTGGTGTTCACATAATATCCTATTTAATAAACGGATATAGTTATAACACAAATTTTTAAAACGCATCGTAACACACTATAATTTGAAGTTTGTGCGTCGCTATTTTAAGCATTTATGTTAAAATGACCGACCAAAGAACAAATATAAATAAAAGTGCTACCACGTAAGCGTCAAAAACAGTATTTCAATGTGTATTAGTGACGTACGAGTTACGGCAACATTGTTTGAATTGTAAATCTTAAGTTTAGGGAGTCACATGTTATTATTCAATTTTTAAGTATTTAATATGAAATAAGTGCGCATATTATTGCCTAATTTGCATATATTTTTAGAAAATACGTGAAATTCCGTCCATTTATTTTAATTGATGTATGTTCTGTATACCATATGGGCACATGGTGCCCACGGGTGACCCTAGTTTTTAATACTTACGTGTTTTTAAACACAAACAACACTTTTTTCTTTTTTGCGGAAGTGTTGGACGCAGTTATTTAAATATTTAGCAAACTGGTGTAATTTGTAATTTTTTTTAAATTTAATTTAGTCACTAAATAATTAAATTTAATATAATATAAAAAAGAACATATGAATCCAAATACTGTTTAGGCTGATTAAATTCTAAAATAGTATAGATGCAGTATTGATCAAATAATGATTAAAAATAAATAGATTCTAAACTTATTTCACAAAAATCTTTTATAGTCTTAATTTATACAATTAAAAAGACTTTCAGAAAAATAATGTAAGAAACCAGAGGTTTTTTCAGTCAGCGGGTGGCTGATTTTAAATATAAAAGCAGGAGTTTAACCCAGAAATAGGTAGTTTCGCGTATATCGGGTCCACGACAGTCGGAAGTTTTGCGCTCAAGTGCAAAATGTAGTTCTTTAATTGTTTAAACATTAAATAAACATGTGTGAACTAAGAATTGCTTTGTTTTTTTGTCAGTATCAAATTTCTTAAATTTTTAATAACTTAACACAATAAAAAATGAGCGGACCAATTTTCTCCAAATATATATTTTTTTAATTAAATTTTTATTATTGCAATTGATTAAACACACCTTATTCTATATTATATTAAATATTTGGGGTGCGTCATATTTTAGTATGGTTGTAAATCGATAAATCGTCCCTCGGAGTACATAACCTGGACTTCAATGTCGATTTTCTCCAAAAATATATTTTTTTAATTTAATTTTTATGATTGCATTTGATTGAACACTTTAATCTATATTATATAAAATATTTGGAGTGGGTTTTATTTTAGTATGGTCTTAATTAAATAAAACGTCCTTCGGCATCCGTAATTTGGACTTCAAAAGCGATTTTCTTCAAAAATATATTTTTTTAATTTAATTTTTATGATTGCATTTAATTAAATATACCTTTTTCTATATTATTTAAAATATTTGGGGTGAGTCATATTTTAGTATGGTCATAAATAAATAAAACGTAGGATCGCAAAGTTTTTCGTACTAGTTCTGCACAGAATAATTGCTGTAATTACTAATTTATAGTAGTTTTTATTATTTTTTATCATAGTATAGATCACATAATAGTTGATAAACATAAGTACACTAATTAGAATATCGCTATTTATGTATAAACAAGGTTTTAAAAGCATAAAAACAAAAATGATCCCAGGGATCCAATCCAGTTGTATATTGGGAAAAAACGAATCCCAAGCTAACTTCAGGGACATACTCAAAGCACATATTGCCAACGTGCGTAGCTGTCAAACACTGATAGTTTCTAAAACTATCAATTAAAATCATTACGAAATATTAAAAAAATCTACACTTTCTGAAACCCTCCAAACTTTAAACAAATTGTACATCAACGAACTATATTAGTCATAAAATCAAAATGAGAGGACCTAGAAATTTAAAAATACGTAGGGGTAATCGGGGTAATAACAAGCTTCAGTATATGCGCCAATGCCTCCAGCAATATTGTGACTTGAGCATAATATATTTTTAAAACGTTGTTATTATACTGAAAATATTCTAGAATTTACGTAGTAAAACAATTCACAACTCAATAATTGTCATTTATGAGTAGACATCACTTTAAAAAATCTAGAGTGGCCTTCACTCGACTTTCCCACTATATGTATATGTAATATAAATGTATTGTGTTTTAAATTCATTCTACCATTGCCATGAAACAATATGATTTGAAACTAGGGAAACGTAAATTAAAAACGCCTATTTTCAGAGGCGAATTCGACCCCGTATCAATTTTTTTCGGGGCGCTTATGACCCCCGCTATTGTGAACAGACAGTATTTTTACTTTCTTTTACGAAGTAATAAGTAAGTCTTGTAATCATGCAAAATTTCGAACTCGAGATTTCAACGGATATACATGTTTTGACCTTCTCTGAATCGAATGTGACTATTTTCGGAATGTCTGTGTGTGTGTGAACGCTCTAGGGCCAAAACTGTTCAACGAAAAATTATGAAACTTCAAACTTAAGACTTGTATATACCCTAGATGTGCACCTCTTATTTTTGAAAAGAATATTCAAACCGGAAGTGCTTATTCTATACATTTTTTGTTCTACCTCCAATATCACTAGAACGGCTACACTTACGGCAAAAATAGTTATGTTCATAATGAAAGATATTAATATTTCGCACAACTTTTGTTTGAAACATTTCTTCATAAATTGTACCAGTTATGAGATAACTGCTACGAAAAAACTCAAATATCTTATTTACGTTGCCATAGTTATAGCTACACTTGTGACAAATGTTATTATTTTTAAATCGGATCAACCATGAGTTACATCATTTGTTTCTTGTTTATTGAAAACAAACAAGCATTACATTGACAGTTATCTGTATGAATTATTATTTAAAATATTTATTTCTTATTAGAATACATTGTATCAGGTAAATTATTATAGAATCAATTTATATTATATATTTGCTAACATAATTAAATAACAATTTCCGAGTTTTACTGTGGAGTTTGACAGTTTAAGAGTGAATACGATAAGTACTTCAAATACAGATCCATTATAAATTGGTATAATTATCCAGTTATTATTAAGTTATAGTAATTTAATTTGAATTTTCATTTTATATTGGTCAGCAAAAGATTTGGTTTATCACTTAATAATAATAATTATTATCTGCGCCTGTTTTTGCCAGGAAAACAAGAGACATTTCAGAGCATTCCTGTAGAGTATTGGTTAGTTTGACCGTTTGTTTGAGATTATATATATATATATAAGTAGACAGTTTGATTGGGATATATATGTATATTAATATCTATCTATTGAAAACTACGTAAAAGAAAGTTGAGTGCAGGCCATTCCAGATATTTTTTAAATCGGATCAACCATGAGTTACATCATTTGTTTCTTGTTTATTGAAAACAAACAAGCATTACATTGACAGTTATCTGTATGAATTATTATTTAAAATATTTATTTCTTATTAGAATACATTGTATCAGGTAAATAATTATAGAATCAATTTATACTATATATTTGCTAACATAATTAATTATCAATTTCAGTTTTATTGTGGAGTTTGACTGTTTAAGAGGGAATACGATAAGTACTTCAAATTCTGATCCATTATAAATTAGTTATTTTCATTAATTTATATATATATATATATATATATATATATATATATATATATATATATATATATATATATATATATGTATATTAATATCTATTTATTGAAAACTACGTAAAAGAAAGTTGAGTGCAGGCCACTCCAGATATTTTAATCAGTTCCCAACGACATTCCGCACCGCGTTCAACACCCAATGAAGTGTTAGTTGGTAGTTTTAAAGGTTTTCAACAACGAAACTTGAATAAAAATGGATCAATTTAAAAAGCCAAATGTATCCCGTGATAAGTTATCGGGTCATTTAGCTAAAAGTACTGGTAATAGTTTTGTTTATAAATGTGACTCTAGCAATGATAACATGTTTATGGTTAACATAGGGGAGATCCGTGAGCTTAGTGGAAATATGATTGATGTGCACACAAAAATGCTTGCAAATAATACAGAATTGATGAATTATACACGAGACGCCCAGAAAATAACCGAGAAGCTGAACAAAATGGCGACAAATTTAAAATATAAATAAAATACGGTTGCATATATCACATTTGTATTATTTATAATAAATTATAATATTGTATACACACACTGGATTAAATTAATATATGATTTGCGTAAATCCTAATTATATGTAGAATCCCCATTATTGGTTTTTGTGGTTTTGAGCGGTGTAACTGCATCGACGTAATATTTGTCGCGTTCATCAAATGGCCGCTCTCTGCTCGAGTGTAATTCGGCAAATCTACGTTTCATTGGTACTTGTGCGCATGCGCAGCGTTGTTGATCGAAGTATAAACCTGTTGAGCATTCGGTAATTTCACGGCAACGGCATTTACAAATTTCTGGGTCCCAAAGCTTTGTGTCGTTCTGTTTGTCGCATTTTTTCTTCTCGTCTAAATTCATACAAATGCAACGGCATTCGTTCTCTTTGTATTGTTGGAAAGGGTTGCAATCCTATAAATCAACAATTATTTAGGTAAAATATGCGTTGCGAGCAGTGCTTTTTAATTATTATGGCCTTTTGGTGTATGTTATAGATATAAAAAGTCCTACATTTAATTTTAGATTATATTGATAAAAACAATTTTTTTTAGTGCATATTTTAAAATTTAATAATTTTTTTCGGGCTTTGGGTTAACAAAATGAAAAAATCTCGTAGACATAAAATATCTTAGAATTTTTAGTAGCATTTTTAAATGATTCAATTATTTTTATAAGGGCAGTATTAAGGGGGGCTCCAAATTTTGGGGCCCTATAACTCGGGAAGTATACGGGCGATTGGATTTAAACTGCGAGCGGATTCAAATAGGATGCCAAATAATATGTGTACCAAATTTAGATTAAATTGATAAAAAAAAAATTTAGTGCATATTTTAAAATACAAAATTATAATATTTAATAATTTTTTTCGGGCTTTGGGTTAACAAAATGAAAAAATCTTGTAGACATAAAACATCTTAGAATTTTTAGTAGAATTTTTAAGTGTTACAATTATTTTTATAAGAGCAGTATTAAGGGGGGCTCCAAATTTTGGGGCCCTATAACTCGGGAAATATACGGGCGATTGGATTTAAACTGCAAGCGGATTCAAATGGGATGCCAAATAATATGTGTACCAAATTTAGATTATATTGATTAAAAAAAAATGGTGCATATTTTAAAATGCAAATTATAATATTTAATAATTTTATTCGGGCTTTGGGTTAATAAAATGAAAAAATCTTGTAGACATAAAACATCTTAGAATTTTTAGTAGAATTTTTAAGTGTTACAATTATTTTTATAAGAGCAGTATTAAGGGGGGCTCCAAATTTTGGGGCCCTATAACTCGGGAAGTATACGGGGCGATTGGATTTAAACTGCGAGCGGATTCAAATGGGATGCCAAATAATATGTGTACCAAATTTAGATTATATTGATTAAAAGAACAAGCTTAGGTACAACGCACCTATGCGTCCAGCTCGCCTTATAAGTAATATATGCGATGCGAGCAGTTTTTAATAATTTTGGCCTTTTGGTTAACTAATTGAAAAAATGTTATAGATATAAAAAGTCTTACATTTAATTTAAGATTATATTAAAAAAAAAAAAAAAAACAAATTTTGAAATTCAAAATTATAATATTTAATAATTTTTTTTGGGCTTTGGGTTAACAAAATGAAAAAATCGTGTAAACAAAAAATATCTTAGAATTTTTAGTAGAATTTTTAAGTGTTTCAATTATTTTTATAAGGGCAGTATTAAGGGGGGGTCCAAATTTTGGGGCCCTATAACTCGGTAAGTATACGGGCGATTGGATTTAAACTGCGAACGGATTCAAATGGGATGCCAAATAATATGTGTACCAAATTTGGAGTGAATCGCTCCGGTACCTTCAGAGGAGTAGAGGGCACAAATTTGGTCTTACGAGCGACCGAGCGAGCGAGCGAGCGAGCGAGCGAGCGAGCGAGCGACGACTAACATCCAAGTATATAAGTTATATACATTTTCGGAATCAGGGCGACGAGACGAACACTTTTTCTTAATGAAATTTTTTGATCCGAGAATGCTACAGACACACGACCGAATGCTTTAGCCTCTTCGGTACTACGTACGGCGAGCTAAAAATGGTGCATATTTTAAAATGCAAAATTATAATATTTAATAATTTTTTTCGGGCTTTGGGTTAACAAAATGAAAAAATCTTGTAGACATAAAATATCTTAGAATTTTTAGTAGCATTTTTAAATGATTCAATTATTTTTATAAGGGCAGTATTAAGGGGGGCTCTAAATTTTGGGGCCCTATAACTCGGGAAATATACGGGCGATTGGATTTAAACTGCAAGCGGATTCAAATGGGATGCCAAATAATATGTGTACCAAATTTAGATTATATTGATTAAAAAAAAATGGTGCATATTTTAAAATGCAAATTATAATATTTAATAATTTTATTCGGGCTTTGGGTTAATAAAATGAAAAAATCTTGTAGACATAAAACATCTTAGAATTTTTAGTAGGATTTTTAAGTGTTTCAATTATTTTTATAAGGGCAGTATTAAGGGGGGCTCCAAATTTTGGGGCCCTATAACTCTGGAAGTATACGGGCGATTGGATTTAAACTGCGAGCGGATTCAAATGGGATACCAAATAATATGTGTACTAAATTTGGAGTGAATCGCTTCGGTACCTTCAGAGGAGTAGAGGGCACAAATTTGGTCTTACGAGCGACGACTAACATCTAAGTATATAAGTTATATACATTTTTGGATTCAGGGCGACGAGACTAACACTATTTCTTAATGACATTTTTCTATCCGAGAATGCTACAGACACACGACCGAATGCTTAAGCTTCTTCGGTACTACGGCGAGCTAAACACATTTTTGAAACAAATCACATTTGTTGCAGTTTTATTACATATATATATAAATTTATATATAACTGCCCACATAGCACCAAATCCCGTAAGACCTAATAAAGACGTCTTTAAGACTTTTAGTTAGGACGTCTTAATGACATACATAAATAAGACATCATTTAACAAAGTCTTCAAGACGTCTTGTAATGTCGTCCACAAGACAACTTAACGACTTCCATCTAGACAAATTTAGGTGGTCGTAATGACGTCTTTTTTTGGTCTACAAGACCAAACAAGCTTAGGTACAACGCACCTATGCGTCCAGCTCGCCTTATAAGTAATATATGCGATGCAAGAAGTTTTTAATAATTATGGCCTTTTGGTTAACTAATTGAAAAAATGTTATAGATATAAAAAGTCTTACATTTAATTTTAGATTATATTAAAAAAAAAATGTTCAAAATTTGAAATTCAAAATTATAATATTTAATAATTTTTTTCGGGCTTTGGGTTAACAAAATGATAAAATCTTGTAAATAAAAAATATCTTAGAATTTTTAGTAGAATTTTTAAGTGTTTTAATTATTTTTATAAGGGCAGTATTAAGGGGGGCTCCAAATTTTGGGGCCCTATAACTCGGGAAGTATACGGACGATTGGATTTAAACTGCAAGCGGATTCAAATGGGATGCCAAATAATATGTGTACCAAATTTGGTGTGAATCGCTCCGGTACCTTCAGAGGAGTAGAGGGCACAAATTTGGTCTTACGAGCGACGACTAACATCCAAGTATATAAGTTATATACATTTTTGGATTCAGGGCGACGAGACTAACACTATTTCTTAATGACATTTTTTGATTCGAGAATGCTACAGACACACGACCGAATGCTTAAGCTTCTTCGGTACTACGTACGGCGAGTTAATAACATTTTTAAAACAAATCACATTTGTTGCAGTTTTATTACATATCGTTACCGATTCCGCAAAACCACGTAAGTGAAAAAAATGGCAAAATAAGATTTTTATATATTTAAATATAACTTAAAAAGAACTCTTAAATGTATAAAAATCTCATTTTGCCATTTTTTTCGCTTAAATGGTTTTGCGGAATCGGTAACGATATATTCTAATTTATATAAAACTGCCCACATAGCACCAAATCCCGTAAGACCTAATAAAGACGTCTTTAAGACTTTTAGTTAGGACGTCTTAATGACATACATAAATAAGACATCATTTAACAAAGTCTTCAAGACGTCTTGTAATGTCGTCCACAAGACAACTTAACGACTTCCATCTAGACAAATTTAGGTGGTCGTAATAACGTCTTTTTTTGGTCAACAAGACCAAACAAATGCGTAGAATATACTGCTACCTATATTAAATTTTCTGAATCTATACTTAGCTTTGTTCGTTTGACCTGCACTGACTGATCAGTTCTACTTATAATGAAGAATAAGGACAGATTGTGAACAGAGCAAAAAATGCAGGTACCAACGAACAAACCTATAGCATTCAAGTAGTTTCAGTTAATGCAAACAAGTTTTTAACGAAAAGTAAATATTTTACAAACAATTATTTGCTGTGTAACAAGTTTGTGCATTAGTTATTAATTTAAAATGTATATAAATTATGCATGTTCTATACAGTTTTTATGCAATGTTCATAAAACAAAACCTCACTAAAAGTACAAGAAACAAAATATTATAGAACACCTCACACCGTTAGTGTTACATATTTAATAAATAAATACATGATGTTTACAGAAACAAAAAATATTTAGTATTGGAGGATGGATCAAAGAACGTGGACAGATGCAATATAACGCCCCTAACGAAAATTATAACCGGTAACAATTGAATCATTCAATTCTCATTAATATTATAGTATAATTCTTACGTACAGATAACTGTAACTGACAATGATGAAACAAAAGCGTAGCGGACAACCCAAATAATACGTTGTATACGAGGGCTGTCCGACAAGTACTTAGCCACACCGGCCTAAGGCGCCACTGTCGCTAGAGACATAACCTATCGTGTAGTACATTATCTTAGACGGCTACTGTTAAAATTTCAGCCGAATCGGACCCGTAGTTTTGTTTTGAGCGCGTGGGTCATATCCTACATGTAATTTTGGGCATGAGAAAGCTGCTGGCGCGATGGGTGTCGCGTTTGCTTACTCTGGACAACAAGCGCAACCACTTCAGAGCAGTGAGCAGACGCTGTTTAAGCGCAATCCGAAAGAGTTTCTGCGTCGTTTCGTGACTGTTGACGAAACATGGATCCACTGCGCGATTTCCCATCCAAAAACAAGAATCGAATCACCGACCGATATTGCTCTTTTTCCATTTTTCTAAAATCTGCGGATACTCCCGCTTTCACACGGGGTCAAAACAAAACTACGGGTCAGATTCGGCTGAAATTTTAACAGTAGCCGTCTAAGATATTGTACTATACAATAGGTTATGTCTCTTGCGACAGTGGCGCCATAGGCCGGTGAGGCTAAGTACTTGTCGGACAGCCCTCGTAAGTGACTGTATACTACGTGCAAATTATAATTAATTCCAGTTAATAAATCAACTGCTCTTTATTTGTAATATTTATATGTTTAATAATGTATTACACTATTTTTTTAAATTCGAATTTGTTGGTTATTTATAGAAAATTCTGATATTACATTTGTTTTGCTATCTAAAAAAAAAAACACATTTGAATGTGCTATTAATGTGCTAAAACAAATGTAATACCAGAATTTTCTAGTCTTATAAAAATCTCCACTATCTATTCCCACAAGACCACAAAATGACCAATTTTGGACGTCATTATTCAGACCTATAAGAGTCTAATAGTAGTCATTTTGAACGACCTATAGACGTCTTATTGTTGACTTATAGTTATCCTTTTAAAGTCTTTAAACTACGTCTTTACGACGTCTTTTCAAAACGTCTTAAATTGGTCTTAAACAAGCGAAGTTAGACGTGTAAAGGACGTCGCTTTCTATGACTTCGTAAAGACTTCTTTCAGTTTTGTGCTATGTGGGTGCAATCACAACCAACCAATTAGTAAAAATTATTAGAAATTACAAATAATAATTTATGATAAATAATGAACACAATTAATTATACATTTTATTGCTGTGAACACTTGCATTGTTTGTCATAAAACAAACTGGATATATTAATTGTAAGTTTTCTAGGCATAATTACTAATTATTTCGCTGTGAATACACTGCTGCAATTACACCCAATTAGTTTTTAAAATTAGAAATTACAAAATATAAAGGATTGTTCACAGCTAAAGAATTAGTAATTAAGCTTAGAAATTATAAGTAATAATTCCAGTTTGTTGTATGACATATGAAGTTAACGGTCACAGCAACAAAATTTATTATAAATTGTGTTGCTTGCAACAAGTCATAATACAAACTAGATTATTATTTGTAATTTTCTAAGCTTAATTACTAATTGTTTCGCTGTGAACAATCCTTTACGTTCTCACAGCCACAAAATATATAATTAATTGTGTTAATTGCTGTGAATGCTAGAATTGCTTGTATTAATACAAACTGGATTATTATTCGTAATTTCTATTCTTAATTAGTAATTGGTTCGCAGTGAATACAGCTTTAATGCGAATGTTACTATTATTTGCCATAAAACAAACTGGATTAGGATTAGAAAATACAAAGAATAATCTAGTTGGTTTTATGATAAACCATTATTACATTCACAGCCACCAAAATGAACGCATTCAATTATAAATTGCTGCGAATGTTAGTATTATTTGCCATAAAACAAACTGGATTAGGATTAGAAATTACAAGGAATAATCTAGTTTGTTTTATGATAAACAATTATTACATTCACAGCAGTTAAAATGAACGCATTCAATTATAAATTGCTGCGAATTATTAGTACTATTTGCCATAAAACAAACTGGATTAGGATTAGAAATTACAAGGAATAATCTAGTTTGTTTATGATAAACAATTATTACATTTACAGCAACCAAAATGAACGCATTTAATTGTAAATTACTGCGAATGTTAGTATTATTTGCCATAAAACAAACTGGATTAGGATTAGAAATTACAAGGAATAATCTAGTTGGTTTTATGATAAACCATTATTACATTTACAGCAACCAAAATGAACGCATTCAATTATAAATTGCTGCGAATGTTAGTATTATTTGCCATAAAACAAACTGGATTAGGATTAGATATTACAAAGAATAATCTAGTTTGTTTTATGATAAACAATTATTACATTCACAGCAGTTAAAATGAACGCATTCAATTATAAATTGCTGCGAATGTTAGTATTATTTGCCATAAAACAAACTAGATTAGGATTAGAAATTACAAAGAATAATCTAGTTGGTTTTATGATAAACCATTATTACATTCACAGCCACCAAAATGAACGCATTCAATTATAAATTGCTGCGAATGTTAGTATTATTTGCCATAAAACAAACTGGATTAGGATTAGAAATTACAAAGAATAATCTAGTTGGTTTTATGATAAACAATTATTACATTCACAGAAGTTAAAATGAACGCATTCAATTATAAATTGCTGCGAATGTTAGTATTATTTGCCATAAAACAAACTAGATTAGGATTAGAAATTACAAAGAATAATCTAGTTGGTTTTATGATAAACAATTATTACATTCACAGAAGTTAAAATGAACGCATTCAATTATAAATTGCTGCGAATGTTAGTATTATTTGCCATAAAACAAACTGGATTAGGATTAGAAATTACAAAGAATAATCTAGTTGGTTTTATGATAAACAATTATTACATTCACAGAAGTTAAAATGAACGCATTCAATTATAAATTGCTGCGAATGTTAGTATTATTTGCCATAAAACAAACTGGATTCGGATTTCAGTAAACATTTAAATAAAATATTGTGTATTCTGAAAACAATTACCTCTTTTTTAATACGACAGCCACATTTACATTTCGTATGTTTTTCCACAAAAATAGTTTCTTTATCTTTCGCCCCTAGTTTTTCTCCGCCTGTATACTGTAATTTCTGCACCTGTGATTTAAATATACATATTTATATCAATTCTACTTGGTTATTTATCGCGTAAATATACCGTAAAAGCAACAGTTTCGGATTGAATCGCTTGGCATTCTAGTAAACTATGGCCACAACAGCCGTTGCACCGGTCAACGCGAGTGCAAGACGGAAAATACCAAATATTTGTATCATTCGGGTGTTTCAACTCAACAACTTGGGGAGTCGGAGTACATTTAGCCATTTTTGGCATTGTACCTGCAGCTAAAATTAATTTTTATTTACTTATAATCCCCTTAAACTAGTATAAATGTACCTTTTTCCATAATCCCGAATCTATCTGCAATTAGAGACAACAATTAGAAATGTAAAACAATTGCATATTTAGTGTTTCCATGACATTAGTTTTGTTTTAGGTAAATAAGTGTATAAAATTATGGAAAACCCTAGTGAAACCGATGATTCAAAACAGTATTGTGAATTTCTAAAATGGTACACGGATTTGATTGAAAACCATACAAATATTTTCGTTCATTATTTATCGGAGAATGCTGTTTTATATTGGTTTGGGCGTACGGTGAAAGGTCCCGAAAAAATATTAACATTTATTAAAAATGGCATACAAGGTACGAAACATAAGTTGACAGAACCAAGGAGAACGGACAAATTTGAGCGGCCCAGCCTTCCACAAAGAAAGTAAACCGGCTTAACTCCGGAGTCACGTTAAAAGTAACTACAATTTCATTAATTTCCAGAATGACTTTAGCCCAAATTTACAACCAAGCCGAGAAATCGAAACCCAGTGCTGAAAGTGCAACTCCCCTGGATTCGGTCCCTTTTGATATTTTTGCGTGTGGAGATGGGCCCAATATAAATGGTTTCAAGTATGTAAAGCCCCTAAATCTGGAATACACTGACACGCGGACAGACACAAATTACTTAGAAGTGATGGGAGACATGCAGTTTACGAAACCGTATCGCAAACCGGGGGTGGCTGAGACCCGATGGGAACGACCTTGCACATTAAAAATCGCGTATAAAGGGTACGTCGTGAATCCGGCTGATATCTGTATTGAATTAATAGTTTATAATGATAATATGACTTGTAAAAAAAATTTGTTGCCGGAATTCGAGAAATGCTTAATAGAGGATTAACTAGAATTTAGTGTTAAGATTTTGTAAATTAGTGTTAACAAATTTAAAATGATATATAGTTGTATTTTAATAAAAATTGACTGAGTAAAATAAATATATTTAATTTTTAATAATTGTACTGAAGAGAGATTTTTTATCCTTATAATAAATTAATTTCAAAGTACTTACTTGCTAGTAAATCGGTTTCAATAAAGGAACCATCTTCCAAATATTGCGTCAGTTCTGATAAATCAGAAATATCATTTAATTTCAAAATAAAATCCAATGGAATCTGAAATATATATATATATTTTTTTTTACGTTTCCTTATACCTAATAATTTCAAGTTTATTTTATTTCGTAATATTTCCACTACATTTTTTCGTTAATATCACGAAACTGTGGTAAATTATTATCTTAAATCCGGCACTGTGGTAAAATTAAAAAATGGGTTGTGGCCAACGCGGGACTTTCTTTTACGTAGTTTTCATCAATATTTATTGATTATAAAAATATAATATTAGGAAATAATAATCCAACAGAAACAATTTGAAAACCAAGCTTACCTTATATAAATTAATGGGTTGAAAATTATACCAATACCAATTTGTAATGGTTTTGAACTAACTAACTATCAAAACTAAACAATTCTCTACAGAAATATTCTGAAATGTCATTTATCTAATTCAGACCATTTTGTTTTCTTGTCGAAATATTGACAGGCGCAGATGATCCGATTTATTAAGCTACATTCGAATCCATGACAACGTAAACAAGATTCTCATAATTTTCGGTAGCAGTTTTCTCGTAACTGGTACATTTATTGAAGAAACTTTTCAAACAAAAGTTGTGCGAAATATTAATATCTTTCATTATGAACATAACTATTTTTGCCGTAAGTGCAGCCGTTCTAGTGATATTGGAGATAGAACAAAAAATGCATAGAGTAAACATGCACTGCCGGTTAGAATATTCTTTTCAAAAATAGGAGGTGCACAACTAGACCATATACAAGTCTTAAGTTTGAAGTCTCATAATTTTACGTTGGACAGTTTCGGCTCTAGAGCGTTCACATACACACACACGCACACACACACACACACACACACACACACACACACAGACGTCACTCCGAAAATAGTCACATTCGATTCAGGGAAGCTCAAAACGTGTATATCCGTTGAAATCTCGAGTTCGATTTTTTTGGTGATCCCTATACTTACTTATTACTTCGTAAAAGAAAGTAAAAACAAATCGCGATTCATTTTTAATTAAAACATTTTATTGTTTACATTTATTAATACGAATTAGTCATTTGTTAACTGTTTTTCTATGTTTAAAGAATACAAAGTTATATAACTGCAAATGGATGTTGTGTTCATTGTAAAAAATAGTTAAAGAAGATTTGGTACGCGAAAACGCACCAACGCGTATAGCTCGCCCTTAGGTAAAATATGCGTTGCGAGCAGTGATTTTTAATCATTATGGCCTTTTGGTTAACAATTTGAAAATATGTTATAGATATAAAAGGTCTTACATTTAATTTTAGATTATATTGATAAAAATAAATTTTTAGTGCATATATTAAAATTAAAAATTATTTTCGGGCTTTGGGTTATCAAAATGAAAAAATCTTGTAGACATAAAATATCTTAGAATGTTTAGTAGAATTTTTAAGTGTTTCAATTATTTTTATAAGGGGAGTATTGAGGGGGGTTCCAAATTTCGGGGCCCTATAACTCGGGAAGTATACAGGCGATTGGATTTAAACTAAGAGCAGATTCAAATAGGATGCCAAATAATATATGTACCAAATTTAGATTATATTGATTAAAAAAAAATGGTGCATATTTTAAAATGCAAAATTATAATATTTACTAATTTTTTTCGGGCTTTGGG
This sequence comes from Leistus spinibarbis, assembly GCA_933228885.1. Taxonomy (NCBI): domain Eukaryota; kingdom Metazoa; phylum Arthropoda; class Insecta; order Coleoptera; family Carabidae; genus Leistus; species Leistus spinibarbis. Next base: position 3,412,055 of record OW121809.1, on the reverse strand, counting down.
TTAACATAATGAAAAAATCTTGTAGACATAAAATATCTTAGAATTTGTAGTAGAATTTTTAAATGTTTCAATTATTTTTATAAGGGCAGTATTAAGGGGGCTCCAAATTTTGGGGCCTTATAACTCGGGAAGTATACAGGCGATTGAATTTAAACTGCGAGCGGATTCAAATAGGATGCCAAATAATATGTGTACCAAATTGAGATTATATTGATAAAAAAAAAATTTTTCAGTGCATATATTAAAATTAATAATTATAATATTTAATTTTTTTTTCGGGCTTTGGGTTAACAAAATGAAAAAATCTTGTAGACATAAAATATCTTAGAATTTTTAGTAGACTTTTTAAGTGTTTCAATTATTTTTATAAGGGCAGTATTAAGGGGGGCTCCAAATTTTGGGGTCCTATAACTCGGGAAGTATACGGACGATTGGATTTAAACTGCGAGCGGATTCAAATGGGATGCCAAATAATATGTGTACCAAATTTAGATTATATTAATAAAAAAAAAAATTAGTGCATATTTTAAAATTCAAAATTATAATATTTAATAATTTTTTTCGGGCTTTGGGTTAACAAAATGAAAAAATCTCGTAGACATAAAATATCTTAGAATTTTTAGTAGCATTTTTAAGTGCTTCAATTATTTTTATAAGGGCAGTATTAAGGGGGGCTCTAAATTTTGGGGCCCTATAACTCGGGAAGTATACGGGCGATTGGATTTAAATTGCGAGCTGATTCGAATAAGATGCCAAATAATATGTGTACCAAATTTAGATTATATTGATCAAAAAAAATGTAGTGCATATTTTAAAATTCAAAATTATAATATTTAACAATTTTTTTCGGGCTTTGGGTTAACAAAATGAAAAAATCTTGTAGACATAAAATATCTTAGAATTCTTGGTAGAATTTTTAAGTGCTTCAATTATTTTTATAAGGGCAGTATTAAGGGGGGCTTTAAATTTTGGGGCCCTATAACTCGGGAAGTATACGGGCGATTGGATTTATACTGCGAGCAGATTCAAATGAGATGCCAAATAATATATGTACCAAATTTGGATTATATTGATTAAAAAAAAATGGTGCATATTTTAAAATGCAAAATTATAATATTTAATCATTTTTTTCGGGCTTTGGGTTAACAAAATGAAAAAATCTTGTAGACATAAAATATCTTAGAATTTTTAGTAGCATTTTTAAGTGTTTCAATTATTTTTATAAGGGCAGTATTAAGGGGGGCTCCAAATTTTGGGGCCCTATAACTCGGGAAGTATACAGGCGATTGGATTTAAACTGCGACTGGATACAAATGGGATAGTAAATAATATGTGTAGCAAATTTGGTGTGAATCGCTCCGGTACCTTCAGAGGAGTAGAGGGCACAAATTTGGTCTTACGAGCGACGACTAACATCCAAGTATATAAGTTATATACATTTTTGGATTCAGGGCGACGAGACTAACACTTTTTTTAATGACATTTTTTGTACCGAGAATGCTACAGACACACGACCGAATGCTTAAGCTTCTTCGGTACTACGTACGGCGAGTTAAAAACAAATCGCGATTCATTTGTAATTGTTTAGAATTATTGATACGGATTAGTCACATTTGTTAACTGTTTTTCTATGTTTAAAGAATCCAAAGTTATATAACTGCAAATGGATGTTGTGTTTAAAGCAAAAAAATAGTATATATATTTTGTTAAAAACGTTAATATAATTTTCAATTTCCTGAGATGAATAAATAGTTTTTTATATTGTAAAGGCGCAAAGGTTGAAATAATTACCTCGGCATTATTATTAATTTTTGGTTGCTCAGGCACTTGATCATTATCATGCATATGATAATGATAAGTATGAGGGAACCTTAAATTAATCCTAGGATCCCGCTCCACCTTATCCTCAATAAACACTATTGCATCTGCATCACTATTTTGCGATGCACAGTAATTGAAAAACACGATAAATAGGATTGCTCCAAACATTTTTGAGTACTTAGCGAACGACTTATTCTGAGTAGAGTTCCGTACCAACTGACTCAAGAAACTACACAGTTTCTGATACCGGTCTACCTTGCATTTCCACCTAGGACCGAGCGTTCTGCAAGTTGCGGTCTCGATAAATATTTACGACATGTTTTGGGTAAAATATCCGTACTAGGAAATAGATGTAAATGGTCCGGTTTTTATTGTTACGAAAGAGATTACTATATCATAAATGTGTCTTAAAGCATTGGCACCAATGCTTCTAGCTACACGACGACGGTTTTTAGATTCTTATATGTTTGAATTAAAATAAATGCTGTATGCATTATCACTGTTTTGAAAATACTGTGTATAATCAAATAAATAACTAAACATCTCCAAGAATAGGGAGAAGAAACCCATTTTAAAAGTACAATTTTTCCCTGATTCAGTTTCATGTTTTAATGTCTAGTTCATTGACATTTTCATCAAGAATAGATTTATGCATAAATATTTAAGATATTGACACATATACCATAAGTGTTCCGTTAAATTCTGCTAAAATAAACTTTCAATGCTACATTATGGTTCTTGGAAATAAAGAAACCTTGTTTTTCATGTGTAAGGATTGAAGATTGAAATTCCTTGACGAAAAACATTGAGTAGAAAGTGATTAGTATCGAAGGTGATATATTACACAATCAACTAAAGTATTTTCTATTGTAAAGCTTTTAAAGATTCTTTAGTCGTGATTTATAGGCCTTTGTTAACTTACACAAGCATAGGTACAAGTACCTAACATTTTTAACCATCGGTATTTTTAATAAACCCTACTTATATCCACTGGTTGTTGAACAAATTTTAGAGCTTCAAGAAATATGGTTTGCGGTTTTTGCGAAAATCGACGATTTGCACTGTTTTTGCTGTGGAGTTCGTAATATTGCCCCAATCAAGTTGAAAAAATTTGACAATATACACTAAATACAGGTTGTTTGACTGTCCAAATTTCAATTTTTTATCATTTATGGTTTGGCCGGAAAACAATTGAAAAGTTAGATAAAAATTTCAAGTTAAAAAATGTCGTGAAATGTGACCAATTTTTTTTTTCTTTTCAAACAGGCTGAAAGTTTATAGAGTGTTTAAGTATCGGGGAACTCAAATCTGTTAACGGCGGCTCGATACGATGCACCGTTTTTGAGTTATTGCATTTTATCAACTTTAAATCGCGCTAACTCAAATTCTAACGGTTTCTCATAACTTTTTTCGAAAATCGACGATTTTCACGCGGTTTGCTGTGGAGGTCGTAATATTACCCCAATCAAGTTGAAAAAAATTGACAATATACACTAAATATAGGTTGTTTGACTGTCCAAATTTCAACTTTCTATCATTTATGGTTTGGTCGTAAAAAATTCGCAAAGTTTGATAAAAATTTCAAGTTAAAAAAATGTCGTGAAATGTGATTCAAATTTCTATCTTTTGAAACAGGCTGAAAGTATGTTTATAGAGTGTTTAAGTATCGGAGAACTCAAATCTGTTAACGGAGGCGCGGTACGATGCACCGTTTTTGAGTTATATGGAAATTTGCATTTTATCAACTTTAAATCGCGCTAACTCAAATTCTAACGGTTTCTCATCACTTTTTTCGAAAATCGACGATTTTCACGCGGTTTGCTGTGGAGGTCGTAATATTACCCCAATCAAGTTGAAAAAATTGGACAATATACACTAAATACAGGTTGTTTGACTGTCCAAATTTCAACTCTCTATCATTTATAGTTTGGTCGAAAAAAAATCGCAAAGTTAGATAAAAATTTCAAGTTAAAATTTTTTCGTGAAATGTGACCAAAATTTCTTTCTTTTCAAACAGGCTGAAAGTATGTTTATAGAGTGTTTAAGTATCGGGGAACGCAAATCTGTTAATGGCGGCTCAAAACGATGCACCGTTTTTGAGTTATATGGAAATTTGCATTTTATCAACTTTAAATCGCGGTAACTCAAATTCTAACGGGTTTTCATCACTTTAATTAGCATTTTTGGAATCAGCGTAGTTCAATTAATCTAAATATATGTCAAACTCAAAAATATTTATGCGATTTTTTTGCCGTTTTTGCGAAAATAGACGATTTTCACTGTTTTTTCACGCGGTTTGCTGTGGAGGTCGTAATATTACCCCAATCAAAGTGAAAAAAATTGACAATATACACCAAATATAGGTTGTTTGACTGTCCAAATTTCAACTTTCTATCATTTATGGTTTGGTCGGAAAAAATTCGCAAAGTTTGATAAAAATTTCAAATTAATAAAATTTCGTGAAATGTGACCAAAATTTCTTTCATTTCAAACAGGCTAAAAGTATGTTTATAGAGTGTTTAAGTATCGGGGAACTCAAATCTGTTAACGGAGGCGCGATACGATGCACCGTTTTTGAGTTATATGGAAGTTTGCATTTTATCAACTTTAAATCTCGGATTTTCATCACTTTTTTCGAAAATCGACAATTTTCACGCGGTTTGCTGTGGAGGTCGTAATATGACCCCAATCAAAGTGAAAAAAATTGACAATATACACCAAATATAGGTTGTTTGACTGTCCAAATTTCAACTTTCTATCATTTATGGTTTGGTCGGAAAAAATTCGCAAAGTTTGATAAAAATTTCAAGTTAAAAAATGTCGTGAAATGTGACCAAATTATTTTTCAATTCAAACAGGCTGAAAGTATGTTTATAGAGTGAACTCAAATCTGTTAATGGCGGCTCGAAACGATGCACCGTTTTTGAGTTGTATGGAAATTTGCATTTTATCAATTTTAAATCGCGCTTTCTCAAATTCTAACGGTTTTTCGACAATTTAATTAGCATTTTTGGAATCAGCGTAGTCAAATTAATCTAAGTATATGAGTTATAATTTTGTTGGATTCAAGAAATATTGTTTAACTCGTCCTACAAAGTGCAGAAGAACTACAGCATTTGATTGACGTTCTAAACTATATTTCTTGATAAGCGAATCCAGATAAAAATGTCTCCGTTTCGAGGGTTGAAATTTGATTTAGAAGATTTAATGTCCCACACCTTGGAATTACAAATATTTATGATTACATGTTAAAATCACATCCGAAGTGAATGTTTACATTATAGTAACTCGCGCATGCGCATTTCGTTTGCATTGTTTGATCAATGTATAGATTACTACCATACAGTCACACCTCCACACACGAATTGTATGTTTGTATGTGTTAGTGTGTTCTCCATGACCGTTTGGGTCATGACCACGCACATCGAAGGCATCCTCATCAGTTATATACGAATGTTCGGTGCAACAGCAGCTCAGGATGCCTACGGGTTTTTGACACCGTGTCCTACGGAGTTTTAACAAGACGTCCATGCCTACCTGTGCCTGTGCTGCTACCGCTACGTTGTGGTGGTTTAGGGTATTAATACTATGCATTGGGCATGTGAACCACGTGCTACCCTCGCCTCACCGAGCCATCAAATTGGGGGAGGGAGCGACAGGTGATTTGAAAATTTTCACCTGTTTTTGCACATCAGCACATTTCACAATACAAATATTGCAATGTCTTTACGATTCCCCTATAAGCACAACATGGGCCGAGGTTCTTTAGTATTCGGTTATGTATCCAAACACATCCCATATAGCACAGAATGCCTAAAGACGTAATAAAGACGTCGAATAGACGTCATATTTCAAGATGTCATCTATTGGACGTCTTTATTACGTCTTTAGGCATTCTGTGCTATATGGGATACTCAGAATGAAGCATAAGTTTGGGCACAAAGACCTTATATGTATTTGGTTGAATGGAGTGGCCTGCACTCAACTTTCTTTTAAGTAGTTTTCAATAGATAGATATTAATATACATATATATATCCCAAACAAACTGTCTACATATATATATATATATATAATCTCAAACAAATGGTCAAACTAACCAATACTCTACAGGAATACTCTGAAATGTCTATTTTGTTTTCCTGGCAAAAACAGGCGCAGATAATAATAATTATTATTAAGTGATAACAAAATCTTTTGCTGACCAATATAAAATGAAAATTCAAATTAAATTACTATAACTTAATAATAACTGGATAATTATACCAATTTATAATGGATCTGTATTTGAAGTACTTATCGTATTCACTCTTAAACTGTCAAACTCCACAGTAAAACTCTGAAATTGTTATTTCATTATGTTAGCAAATATATAATATAAATAATTTACCTGATACAATTTATTCAAATAAGAAATCAATATTTTAAATATTAATTCATACAGTTAACTGTCAGTGTAATGCTTGTTTGTTTTCAATAAACAAGAAACCAATGATGTAACTCATGGTTGATCCGATTTAAAAATAATAAAATTTGTCACTAGTGTAGGTATAATTATGGCAACGTAAATAAGATATTTGAGTTTTTTCCTAGCAGTTATCTCATAACTGGTACAATTTATGAAGAAACTTTTCAAACAAAAGTTGTGCGAAATATTATTATCTTTCATTATGAACATAACTATTTTTGCCGTAAGTGTAGCCGTTCTAGTGATATTGGAGATAGAACAAAAATGTATAGAATAAACAATTTCCTGGCAAAAACGGGCGCAAATAATAATAATTATTATTAAGTGATAACAAAATCCTTTGCTGACCAATATAAAATGAAAATTCAAATTAAATTACTATAACTTAATAATAACTGGATAATTATACCAATTTATAATGGATCTGTATTTGAAGTACTTATCGTATTCACTCTTAAACTCGCAAACTCCACAGTAAAACTCTGAAATTGTTCATTAATTATGTTAGCAAATATATAATATAAATTGATTCTATAATAATTTACCTGATACAATTGATTCTAATAAGAAATCAATATTTTAAATAATAATTCATACAGATAACTGTCAATGTAATGCTTGTTTGTTTTCAATAAACAAGAAACAAATGATGTAACTCATGGTTGATCCGATTTAAAAATAATAAAATTTGTCACAAGTGTAGCTATAACTATGGCAACGTAAATAAGATATTTGAGTTTTTTCGCAGCAGTTATCTCCTAACTGGTACAATTTATGAAGAAACTTTTCAAACAAAAGTTGTGCGAAATATTATTATCTTTCATTATGAACATAACTATTTTTGCCGTAAGTGTAGCCGTTCTAGTGATATTGGAGGTAGAACAAAAATGTATAGAATAAGCACTTCCGGTTTGAATATTCTTTTCAAAAATAGGAGGTGCACATCTCGGGTATATACAAGTCTTAAGTTTGAAGTTTCATAATTTTACGTTCGACAGTTTTGGCCCTAGAGCGTTCACAGACAGACAGACGTCATTTCGAAAATAGCCACATTCGATTCAGGGAAGGTCAAAACATGTATATCCGTTGAAATATCGAGTTCGAAATTTTTTATGATTACAATACTTACTTATTACTCTGTAAAAGAAAGTAAAAACGTAATAGATTATTTAAGACGTAAAATATTATTTTGGGTATATTTAAAAATTGTCTTTAGACCTCGATACATTTTTGGGGTCTATAATTCTGTAAGTGTAAAGAATAAAGAAATATTTCTGTTGCTATATGACTCACGTAAGAGTGTCATCGCAGTAGAATGTAAAAAATATGTATTCGATTACCGGTTTAAACATTTTCGTTACATTAACTTTCTTAGAAGTATACCCAGGTAAAAATGCCAAGAAAAAACAATCTGAAATTTATCTCAAATCGTTTCATAGAAGTTGTGTGACCTTATCAATGCCATATTTTCTTTTGTATTGTTTTGAAAAATGTATGACTGGTTTACAAAAAATGTGAAAGTATTTTCAAAAATATTTTGTATTAGATTGTTAATATATTTACGGAACGTGTAAAAACTTATAGGTGATTCTAAGTATTGTATTTTTAGACGCAGTTTAGTAATATGTAAATAAATATATTTTCCTGTATATATAAAAATCTGAAATGGAATTTCCCTAATTTTTTTTCCCGGTTTTCGAACTGCGCAATCCATACAATTATTTATTCGATAGGTATTCCCTATTTTAAAGTATTAAGTTTCCACATATATAGACGTAAAATTAAAATATATTCAAATTTGTTTTTATTGTCTACGACTAAGCGACATTCTAATATGAATATTTTAGGTATATTCTGGTTGCTAAGGTTTATGTTAACGCGCACGTATACGAGGGCTGTCCGACAAGTACTTAGCCTCACCGGCCGATGGCGCCACTTTCGCAAGAGACAAACCTATTATGTAGTACATTATCTTAGACGGCTACTGTTAAAATTTCAGCCGAATCGGACTCGTAGTTTTGTTTTGACCGCGTATAAAAGCGGGAGTATCCGTAGAGACTCGAACTCAGAACCTTTGGCTTCCATGTAATCCAAAGGTTCGAATCTCGACAATAACTGATGAATTTTTGTCTATAAGGTTATTTTATTAGAAAAACTAGCTGTATCAACGTATAGGAATAATAATGTTATGCAAATCAAAAACAAAATTCAGAATAAATTTCTAATTAATATTATCAGTTTAATAAATCTCTGAACTTCAAATCTGAAAGTCCATGATGCATGGTATGCGACGTAATACCATAAAAAACCATACGTAATTTTCGTCATCAATGTACAATTTGTAACGATGCGTATTTGAACAAAATATACACACAAAAGAGTTACTGATGCGTTCAACGAGGTCAACCAATAAAAATCCTAACAATTGCCCCCTAAACGGGACCTATCTAAAAATGCATTGTTGAAGCCCAACCACATTTGATTGCATTGCATTGTGCGAATTTATCGATTAAATGGGTCAAATATTGTCAAGCTAACTGGGGAATATATAATTTATAAATGGCAACTGAATATTTTATAATATTGACAGGGCCGTACACTAAGGGTATTATATTTCCGGAATTAATTTTTTTTACGAGAATTCTGCGCACAAATAAATGAACAGCATTTTCAAATTATGTTCTCCATTTATTTTGGTTTCAATCTGAGAATATTTTCGCATACATTTCGCTAAAATTTTACACACAATTTGCAGCAAATGTCGTTCAAATTTATTTTTCGATTAACAATAAGTTAGTTATGAATACCAGTAAAGGAAAAAATTCTAACTGTATTGGTTTTTTGAGAATGAATTTTTAAAGTTTGAAGAATATTTTCGTATTAATTTCGTTAAAATATACAATTTTTGTGAAATATTATAATTTTACACACAATTTGCAGCAAATGTTGTTCAAAATTAATTTTGCGATTAACAATAAGTTAGTTATGAATCCCTGAAAAGGAGAAAGTTCTATGTGTTTTGGTTTTTTAAGAATTAATTTTTAAAGTTTGATAAATATTTTCGCATAAATTACGGTAAAATATACAATTTTTGTGAAATATTATAATTTTATACACAATTTGCAACAAATGTCGTTCAAAATTAATTTAGGGATTAACAATAAGTTAGTTATGAATCCCTGTAAAGGAGAAAGTTCTATGTGTTTTGCTTTTTTAAGAATGAATTTTTAAAGTTTGAAAAATATTTTCGTATTAATTTCGCTAAATATACAATTTTTGTGAAATATTACAATTTTACACTCAATTAGCAGCAAATGTCGTTCAAAATTAATTTAGAGATTAACAATAAGTTAGTTATGAATCCCTGTAAAGGAGAAAGTTCTATGTGTTTTGGTTTTTTAGTAATGAATTTTTAAAGTTTGAAAAATATTTTCAAATAAATTTCGCTAAATATACAATTTTTGTGAAATATTATAATTTTACACACAATTTGCAACAAATGTCGTTCAAAATTAATTTAGGGATTAACAATAAGTTAGTTATGAATCCCTGTAAAGGAGAAAGTTCTATGTGTTTTGGTTTTTTAAGAATGAATTTTTAAAGTTTGAAAAATATTTTCGCATAAATTACGCTAAAATATACAATTTTTGTGAAATATTATAATTTTATACACAATTTGGAACAAATGTCGTTTAAAATTTATTTAGGGATTAACAATAAGTTAGTTATGAATCCCTGAAAAGGAGAAAGTTCTATGTGTTTTGGTTTTTTAAGAATGAATTTTTAAAGTTTGAAAAATATTTTCAAAAAAATTTCGCTAAATATACAATTTTTGTGAAATATTATAATTTTACACACAATTTGCAACAAATGTCGTTCAAAATTAATTTAGGGATTAACAATAAGTTAGTTATGAATCCCTGTAAAGGAGAAAGTTCTATATGTTTTGGTTTTTTAGGAATTAATTTTTAAAGTTTGAAAAATATTTTCAAATAAATTTCGCTAAATATACAATTTTTGTGAAATATTATAATTTTATACACAATTTGCAACAAATGTCGTTCAAAATTAATTTATCGATTAACAATAAGTTAGTTATGAATCCCTGTAAAGGAGAAAGTTCTATGTGTTTTGGTTTTTTAAGAATGAATTTTTAAAGTTTGAAAAATATTTTCAAATAAATTTCGCTAAATATACAATTTTTGTGAAATATTACAATTTTACACACAATTTGCAGTTAATGTCGTTCAAAATTTATTTTGCGATTAACAATAAGTTTGTTATGAATCCCTAAATAGAAAAAAATTGTACCTGTATTGGTTTTTTTTAAATGATTTTTTTAAGTTTGATTTCTTTACAAAATATTTTAATTTTGGGAATTTTTTCAAATTGAATAGTGCCCAAGTGTATAAAATAGCATAAACCGGCCCTGATGCACTCTATAAATAATGATGATGATTTACAAACAAAAAACTCCATCCATTTTTTTATCAGTTGCATCAGTCAGTTAATACATTTCCAATAATTCACCCCATCGGGTACATTTTTATTTACCTAAAGTTCAGTGACACACATTTCAGAATATGTCAGGGGTTATTCACTGGAGTTTTCATGACAGATATTTAGTTCTTGTTTCGGAATACTTTAGAATGATCAATATGACGGAATCCTTTTTTAATGTTACGTAATGTCTTTGGTACCTTGCACCGGAGTCCTAAACTACAGAGGTCACGCACCCTAACTTTGTTTACGTGCATTTTCAACGAAGTTTTCCGGGGGAATCAATTTTCCGATTCACAGGAAATTAATTATTCCTAATACACATAACTTTATTGTTCAAAACTAATTCAGCGTAATTCAAACTAATTTAACTAATTTAAAACTGAATCCAGAAATTTTATACATCGAAGACGGCTATCCAGAACACCGCAGCTACAAACTGGAGGATTTTTTTTGGACTGGAAGCGGAGATGGAGCTCCAGACCACCCCTGGGAGGATCATGACAAAACCGCTACAATCTATCGTACAAAAACAGTTATGTCCACCGTATACATATCAGCATCAAACGAGAATCAGGTCAGGGCCATATGATTTTAGAACTGCTAATATTTATGTTCTAATTATCAAATGTTTAAATATTTAATGAATTCATGTTTTAGAGCAACACGGCAACTGACACCCCATGTGCCATTGATTGTGAAACTGTTATACCAGTCGCTGGAACAATAAAACCAACCCCCACGTTTGAGAATCATACAATTTATCCACCACTAATTGCAGTAAATGCAAGTAATGCGACATCAGACAGACATTTTTGGTTGTTAACAGTTATTAAAACCGATGGAAAAGAACCAGTTGTTGCCGTATTGGAAAAACGGTTGGCCAAATTGTACAGTGTCGCATTTCGAAGGTTTGTCCCATTCCAAATATCATTTACACAATGTATTATAATATTTAAAGTACTTTGCATAATGTCCCGAGATACGAAAGTGCTTCGCACATTTTGTCCCGACATCATGTAGAAATTTAATATATACTTTGTATTTTGTCCCGATATAACAGTGCTTCGCATTATTTTGTCCCGATTTAACTGTGCTTCGCACTATTTTGTCCCGATTTAACAGTGCTTCGCACTATTTTGTCCCGATTTAACAGTGGCTTCGCACTATTTTGTCCCGATATAGCAGTGCTTCGCACTATTTGGTCCCGATATTAATAGTGCTTCGCACCTTTTGTCCCAACATTCAATTTTTTTTCCAGACAACAACAAAGACATCTTGGTATAACAAAGCGGCCGAAAAGACAATTACCTAACGGCTCAAAATTCGCCCCAGAAAACAAACCAGTCAATGTATGCATTCATACACTAGCGAAGAATGAGGATAAAAACGAAGTTGAGGTTTTGTATCACGTTTTGGTGTCGGGACAGCCAGTACAAGCCGTCGCCGCAGCGTCTGATATGCGACTTGTCACCGACGAAGAAGTTGCCACTGAATTGGGCTTCCCTATACGTATGAAAGCTGAACGTAAGTCAAAATATATTTCATACTATCAATCACGCTATATTGCATTGCATGTCTAGAGAAACCTACTTTACGATATGGTTTTCGTGTCGTTTATAATCGTAAAAACAAAATATATATATATATTTAAAATTAAATGAAGCTTCTTCACTAACACGAACATATTTAAATTCCAGCGTTTCTCAAAGTTGAGAAACCTCAAAGCTTAGCCCGTATCCGGGACACTTGGTTGTTTATTGGGGCAGCTTTAGCAGCCATATTTTTACTACTGCTGATGGTGACAATATTTACATTTTGCCTCAATAAACGAAAACGCACTTTAATTACAAGACCAACTGGAATTGTCAATCGACAACATATTTTTGACCGAGAAACAGGGGGCCAAGTTAATGTCGCATATAACGAAAATAACGGCGATAATTTAAAGGTAAACGGGTGCCTCTTACGACCAGCGGAGGTGCTGCGGGTGTATTCTCACCTCCACCCGCAGGGGTAAACCTATGAAAATAAGAAAATATTTTTCCCAATTTGTAGAATTACCAATCTGGTAGGCGACACCATCGAAGATCTCACCCACGAAACACAACTTCAAATGAAACAATCACCAGTCATTTTCCTGAAGTTAGACCTTTAAGTACACATAGTAATAGTACCACAAGGTATTTCATCCCTTTTCAATTATTAAACGATTGTTAAAATAAATCTTGAATTATTTTAAATCAAGCACAACCTCATCCGACATTTCACCAATGATACCGCCAAAACATCGTTCAAGTAGTAACCGAAAACAAAGTAGAAGCATCGATAAAAAGCCTTCGGCGATTAATAAAATATTACTCCAGAAGCAAGCTACAGTATGCGTGGATACTGATAGCAGTAGTGGATCGCAAGTAACTTTAGTTAAAGATGAAGCACGAGGACGCGTTAGTCCAAAGTCGTATTTATCGATGCCCTCAGTGAAATCATTCCCTAGGTAAGTCTTCTAAAATATAGATTCCTGGCATTCCTTAATCATACATTTCACAGAAGCAGTATTCCTGAAACTTTAAACAAAGTTCTGGAACCCGTAAGCGTACTTCACCTGGACATGACAGACGACGTCCTCCCAGAACCAAGTCCAATTTACCGTCCAGTTTCTGGGAAGAAGTTCATTAGACATGGAAGTCTAGGTTGTGAAGATCCAGGAGTTATTGGACCAGTTGTTTGGGATTTACATTGTAAACGGTTGCAAAATGGTACTTTAGCAAAATTTACCAAACTAAACTAAATATTCATTTAAAATTATGTTTAGGTGAACGGAATGAAGACTTAAAGTCTGAAAATCACGCAAATAAAATGCGAAAACGTTTCCATGAACTATTGGACGATACTTTTAGTTTGTTTGGCACAAGTAAAGACAGTCAAATAGAGCCTAATGGATACGCAACCAGCAACTCGTCAGTGAGAAACTTCGAACCAAGAGGTCATTCGGCAGTCGTCAGGTAAGAAGCGCCTAAAAGTTGCACCATACGATATTGGATTTTCTGGTATATCCAGGGGAAATAACCCGTAATCCTATTTTTCTCTGAATGTCTAGACCATCAACAGGGTCCAGTTCGACTTCAAAACAGCGCCCAAAGACAGGGGACCCGCGTCGGATAGCACCTTCGCCGGGGTTAGAGCCTCCCAGAGGCGCCTGGTCTAGTGCAACACCGTCACCATTAATACGCCCATTGAGTGCAGGCCCTTTTCACCGGCCGAGCCTAGCGCCTACTGTAGAAGTTGAACGAATACTGGCTGATGGCTCTTTACCGGAAACCGATCCGGCAGTTCCGTTAATCGCAGCCATTAAAACGGAACTCGAAAAATGTTCGTTGCCCGGCAGTACAACCAATCTCGTAGAATGACCAATACCAAAAGACGAAGTAGGCATTTTTAGTGAACAGGTCAATTCAAATTTGGTGCCCTTAAGATCTTTAACGGTTAAACACGATATTTAATAGTTTTTCGCGCACTAGCTTCTTTTTGTAACCATGTCGAAATATTACTGTACCATACGTATATTGGTTTGTAAAGAATTAATTTTGAGTTTATAAAACTCTTAGAAGTGATCTAAATCTTGCCAAAATTCACTGATTCGTGTAAATGTTAATTTGAATTGATTTAAAACATGAAAATCATCGTATAATTCATATTTGTTCATTATTTATAAAATATGTAGTACAAAATTGTGATTTTGTTTAGGATTTAGGATTGTTAAGGTTGTATAATATTAAAATCTTTCTCAACAATTTAATAATTAAATGTCATTTAATTTTTTTGACCATATTAGCGGACGTCGCACTGTGTTTGTTGTTTTCTTAAAACAAATAACAGTACTTACAAATATTAAAAATAAAATGCTAAAATATGTATATACATAATTTACAAATAATAATTAATTAATTCATAATATTTAATAATAAAAAATTGATAATATTAACCATGAATTGATTCGACGTGTAGCTAATGTAGCTAAGTATTCGATAATCGAATTCGATGAAACGCGATGAAAGATTCATCGAAGTTGAGTGCATGGTAACATTAAAAAAAAAAAAGATTGTACTAGGTAATATTCAAAAACGAATTTAATTTTAAATTTAAAATAAATTCATTTCTGTTAATGTTATGTATGTATAAATATACATATGTTATAAAATAATGTAACACAGTTTTCCAAACTGCATTACGTATTTTAAATCGTGGCAGCTTAATGGGTGCCCTCCTCAACAGTACGATTTTTGCTCGGGTGAGTATTTTTATTATTTATCATTTTGTTTCAGATCTTTTAAGGCACATTAGTCTTAATCACATTGTTTTACTTAAACATTGGCGTAGCTAAGGAGTATCACGCATACCTCACTAAAATATGTACAACGTATTTGATTTTCCCACACTGCGCCGACGTACAAAATATGTTGTACTGCGCAGGATTAACAGTCCTACTCTGCGCCGAAGTACAAAATATGTCGCACTGCGCACTAAATATATTTAAACCGCCGAGCGTTAAAATTCGGCTACGCCAACATCGCTAAATATCTCTGAAAATATTTACTCTTTGATTAATCGAAAATATATAATTTATACATAAAAAAATCTTAAGCATATCTGTACAAAGAAATAGTTTTAAAAAACGGTGGGCCGTTGATACAATAGTGCCAACGAAATAAAGAACCAAAAAAATCTAACCATTTCACTGACCAGCAGCGACACGCACAATTCATACTCTCATACTTCCACACCTAACACCCGATCTACAACATACTCATATCTATCAGATTCTTTTTTATTTGGGTCACAATCTTTCTCACATGAGTTCGATTTACACTGGCCAGAACGATCACTTTGGAAATCGGCTCGGGATTCGTCCGAGGGTAGAATTGGGACAGTCGTGTTCACTCGCGTGAAAAACGCCATTTTTTCTCTGCAAAAACAAAAAAAAATCGGTTAGGCAACTTAAAATTATCCAAGCTATTATAATAAGACTTACTGGAAAGAAATGACATCTGGTTTTCCATTTCCAGCCTTCGACTTCCTAAGTTTATAAATTTCCTTCGCTGTTCTCCTAAACATCTTCTCCACTTTCTTCTCCTCAGGTGTCTTTCCATTTTTCGAACTCTCCGCTTGTGCTACTAAATTTTGGAACTGTTGGTCTTCTAATACCCAGGCGGCCAATTCAGTATCACCCTCTTCCTTAGCAGTTTCTAGCCTTTGTTTCAATTCTCTAAGCCTGAACAGTTCAGTGTTCAACGTATGCAAACGTGTGTGTTGGGCTTGAAGATCTAACTCAAGATCAAGTGAAGTTCGTGCGGTCACAGGTATTTGAGTATGGCTGGACTGTTTAGAAGTTAACATCGCCATACTTCCAGATTGTCTACGCCAACGCAAGGATCTCCTTTCCACAGAGTTTCTTTGGAAAGGACCTCCACGTCGGTACAGAGGCATTGAGGAATCTGAATCGCTTCGATTTAATTTGCAAATGTAATGGTTTCGAACAGCTGCGCTCGGTGAAAAGGTTTGGGATCGTTTAATTACAATTGCTCTATCGTCTGTCAAAAGACTTGGAATCGCACTACCATTAGCAGCTGCTAGTTTTCGTTGCTTTGCTTGTTCTGGGTAAAAAGCACATTCTGTATTCGTTTGTGCGTCAACTGACTCAACTAATTCAAGCTCTTTTACTTCCTCCAGCACAACTTCTAAAGCATCATTTTGTCTAAATTCAACTATAATCCCTTCTTCGTCGTCTTCATCGTCTTCATCATCGTCATCTTCTTCGGAATCATCCCTTAAACAATTTACCAATTCTTCTAATTTAAGATTGACCGCAGTTTGGAATCCATCGCAATCTTGACTTCGGGTTAAGGTGGAAGTTTGAGAAGATATGATTGTGGATTCATCCGAACTTTCTTCTTTGAGTAAGGCACTGGGTTTATACACGGAGACATCGGATTCTTGTTTATCATGGGTGGTGGTGTTAACTATGGGGTCATCGGATGGTTGCATGAATCGAAAACTTAATATGTTGTACCATTTCACAGAGACATGTTCAGGGTTGAAGTCTGCTAGACTAACTTGGGCACAACCCTAATGGGGAAAATTTAGAAATAAGATAATATGTTCACACAAGTAATTAGAATTAGTTAGGATGTGGTTTGGAGATTGAAGGAACTCGAAACTCACCAAACATTCTTCCTGTGAATCATCCTTGATAGACCAAACATTAACTTGCAGCGTCTTCGTGTAAAGTTTGTTCAATGGAACAGACAATGGAAAACTATCACCAAAAGTTGGTTTCCTAAGATCACGAACAGGTTTCGTACAACACGTCATTGTTACAGTTGGAGGACTAGGTAGTAACGTAGCTTTAATATACCTAAAAACACAAACTTCTATATAAGTAACCAGTCCACTTTAAGAGGAAACTCCAAACTTACACTTGGCAATCGTCGGAGATGAACAACGCAGCAAGATTCCTCGCTCGCTCAATGCCAACATGCAACATCCCGTCAGAAATGGCGTATCTCAACTTAATTTGGACTTGTGCTGTTTCGATGTTCAAATCATTAAGTCCTTCTTGTCCAAACAATGCAGACACTCGTTTACGATTAGAAGCCTCGAACACTCCAGAATCTCCTGCAACTGATTCGTCACTAACAGCAGCAGACACCGATCTTGTATTGGTTCCGGAAGAACTTGCTGTTCGAGATAACGCAATTTCTTCCATAGGCGGTGGAGTCTCAGAGATTGGTGATAATGGCGGGTCGGGTCCAGAACCTTCGTATGATAACCTAGATGGCCTTCCTAGTCCAGATCCTTGGGACATATTACTACCGTGATTTAATTCCATGAATTCTGATAAATTCGCATAGTTTGGCGGGAGAGGTCGTTGTTTAGTATTTTGGAGATACTCATAATTTCCACTCAACTGGGCTGATAATGCTTGCTGAGTTAGCCGTAACTCTGCAAGTCTGTCTTCCAATTGGGTTCGTTCTGCATGTTGAAGTTTGCGCTGACGTTCAACTTGGTCGTACGTTGGAGGTGGCGCTGCGCAAGGTATATTTTCATACATTGGCGAAATTGGGGGTGACATAGAAGATAAGGAACTTCGAGGGGAGAGCGAAGGTTGGGATCGTACTGGGGAAGGAGTGTCATTCCCTTTAAGAAGTCTTTCAACTCGTCGATGCAAATCCGCCATGTCAATTGGTTTTTCTATCGTTGTAGGAGGAACACACTGTGGTCCTCCGTAAATATCAGTGAAACTCAACCCGCTACTTAAAGACCCTTTACTACTTGTCGTAGAAAGTGATCCTAAGCTCGAACTGGAGCTCACTGACAGGGTACTAGCACTTAAAGTCTTCAACTGAGATTCCAGTGAAGTCATAGATCTCAACGCATCTCTTAACTGTTGCAGCAGTAATTGTTTTTCTTCATGTAACCGTAACCGATCTGCAATCGCCCGATTAGACATTTCCAATGCATTATTCAAATCCTGCTCCAGGCGTTTACATTCCAGCTGAATATCGGACATTTCTTCTTTCGATCTTGTTCTAGGAGTTATGCTGCGAAGCTCCCGTAGCAGTTGCTCCTTCTCCTGGAATAATAGAAGACGGTCTTTGTCTGATTCGGCTTGTCCCGGTTGCACTTTTTCTTCCAGATCGGCTAGTTTCTGCTGTATGCTTTGTACCCGTTTCCGTGCTTCATCATACTCTAATCTCATTTTTGCCATCTCGGCTAGACGGGTACCAATAGGCACTAGTTCAGATAGATCAGTTTGAGAGGCTGTACTTAGTTTTTCTTGAGGTATGCTCAATGTTGAGACATCAGGTGAACTTTCGCATAGTTGCAATCGGGTAAGGTCGTCTTTTAATTTGGCTAATGATTGCATTAGTTCGGCTTTTTCTTTTTCGCCAGAGGATAATGATTTTTGGATGTTTCGAAGCTCGGTCATGATGGCTTGGGCTTCGGCGATGTTGTAGCAACCTCCTTGGTGGGCACTTAACTTTTGCTCTACGCTGTATATGAAAATTAAATATTTAGCATAAAGAATATAGCATAACCAAAAGTAATCAGAAATTCATATTTTAGAAATACTTCAAAGAGGATGCAATGGAAGTATTTTCGATTTTAGATAAATATTCACGAACTGATATATGTATAACTTACGTTTCAAGTGTGTCAACACCTCGTTGAGTGCAAGACATTTCAGTTCTAATTTGCTCTAATTCACATTTTAACCTGGACACGCGATTCCGGGCCAAGGCAACATCGGATTTGAGTAAGTCAGGATCATATTTGGTACTGACACTACTACTGGACGAGCATACTATTTGACAACCAAAAAATTAACACCTATCCTATGTGGCACATTAGGGTCACAAATGTACTTACAACTAGTCCGCGAGGTGTTAAGGGTAGCGAGAGCATTGTTGAGGTGATTGTACTCATCTTGAGCCAGGTGCAACCGTTGTTGTTTTATATCGTAGATTTCTTTTTTCGCCTGTAATAAAACACCAAACATAAATTTTACTGTCAACTCCTACACCTGCCTGGAACCTGGGGATCGTATACATCTAACCGTAAATATAAGCAAACATGCGACGGATATTAAAATACGATGCACAACAGACAAGCAAAGAAATATTTGGAATGGTTGATGTAAATTCTCAAGTAACTCAGGGGGTTAAAATTAACACTAATTCTAAAGTATGGAATATCGTCTTACAACTTCAAAGATGTTCACTCCACAATTTTGATAGCTTCGCACATAGAAACACGCGTAATCTGTTAAAATCACAACAACAGGTCTTGCAGCGAGAAAGACTGAAGTCCCTTGATCCCGAAGCGGGCACAGTGATTGTCGCACATAACACATCGGCGCCGGTATTCTCATGTTCGACCCCCGAAGGGTACTGGTCCAACACTGGTCAAATGCTGGCGGTCGGTCCGCGGCCAGATGCGCGGGATTGGGAGGATCCACGACCTTGGTTTCCCGGCCTTGTAGGAATTCGGTGCCTACCTGGTCCACCGGACCCCACCACACTCCGTGCCCATGACTGAGGCCCTAATTTCCGTGGCCCGCGCTATTACTGATGCATTCCATGCTGCTGCATTGCTCTCTTCACCCCGCACGATCATTCTTCAACAAGTGGGATATGAGATAGGGCTTTTGTCTCAAGACGAACATGAGATTCAAGTATTATTGCTATAAATACATTACGCCTCATTCTCATCGAATAAAAGACACAAATACAACGAAAATCGGGATTGCTTACAAGACAAAAGAATTTGGAAGAGATGAAACAAAAATGATGAGTAAATCGGGATAGCTTACAAGAGAAATGCCCAACAAGAAGAATACAAGCTTGAATTCATGAGCCTTTAAGGGGGGTATTACTCTTTCGACGGCCTATTTCAGGATTTTTTTTTGTGGGTAAACTAAAACACTTGGGACTTTGAGCTTTTTTGCATCTTGTTTATTAATTGTTGGAGTACAAAATGTATTTTTTTTATGTATGTGGTCCATGTCGATCCGTCTCAAAATGGCGACCATGTCCGGGCGCCTCAGTCTGTGCGGCCGGAACGGTTTTGGCACTTTCCGCTATTTGAAACATAAAATCGAGTAGATATTATTAATCTGCATTAAATTCTACGGTAATTGAACCTCTGTCGGTTGCAAAATATTGAAAATTGGATTTTTCAGAGCGCCTCAAAGTTGAAAATTGAAATTTTTGTTTAGACGGCTGCAATTTTCTCATTTTTCGATAAAATGTGTCGCCCGAGGGTCAATTTCCGTAGAATTTAATGCAGATTAATAATACCTAGTCGATTTTATGTTTCAAATAGCGGAAAGTGCCAAAACCTTTCCGGCCGCACAGACTGAGGCGCCGGACTAGGTCGCCATTTTGAGACGGATCGACATGGACCACATATATAAAAAAAATACATTTTGTACTCCAAGAATTAATAAACAAGATGCAAAAAAGCTCAAGGTCCCAAGTGTTTTAGTTTACCCATAAAAAAAAATCCTGAAATAGGCCGTCGAAAGAGTAATACCCCCTTAAGCTATAACTCCATAGAATTGGCATTTCTTCTAGAAAAAAGAACATATGCTTTTATGTAATACATAAATAGTGTTGCAACGGAACGGAGTTACTTTGAAACCGTGTACGCGAAGATATGTTTGCATATACCAGGAAATTTTTGCACGTATTGCTGCTTGTACCGTATTACCAGCGCTCAACTTGGTATTTGCAAACACCTCGGCGATTTTTTAACCATACGGTCAGATGCAGTTACCTCCTGCTTATAATTTAACGCAAATGGTACAAAAATCACTATATTTTATATATAAGTTGTAAATTTGTAGTAGTTATTGTTGTAACCAGTCACAATAACCGTTTATATGATGGTTAATGTGTTGGTTAAGGAAAATTTATTGTTATCTCTTCACAGACATAAATACGATTTTATTTATAATTTACATAATAATACGAGGTAACATATTTCAAATATGGGTTATTTTTGGATACTTTTGAAGTTTAACCAAAACAATTAGTTTAGCGATGACTAAATCGTATTAGCTAATGCAGCTGAGCAATGAAATCCCGAACAAGAGCATCTGAACAAGACAATGCATGAAGCATTATCTGTTTAAGGAATGTCCCACCGTATGGCTCAAGAATCTACATGCCGGTGAGCAGACCATCCTTCTCTTACTCATTATTATTTCTCTACCTGAGTCGCACAGAGAGAAGGTATTAATCTGATGATCAAATCAACAAAATGAATATTTACACATGGGTATATATTATACAGCTGGCTATTGGTATAAAACGCGGGTTAAAGAAATGCCGTAGAAAAAAATGCGGCTTCGTGTACGACCGGCCGGTTCCGGAGGTATGTAAGTCCGCACCCTGGCACGCGAGATCGCGGCGTAACACAGGTAGCAAGATGTGATATGATCTTCGGCCGCGTCCCGACCCGATGCCCGCGAGACCCTCTTCGCTCTGGGCCAACAGCGGCGTGCCAACGGGGTCACGCATACTCGATTTTTTGTGCGTTGTTTAAATTTTTACTCCATTGAAATATTTAACGCTTTATGAGGAAAAATAAATGTTTACGATGATTTAGCACTTTGTTATACAATACCCATTTATTTATCAATGACAACATATTTGAAAAATGTGGTTGTTTATCAAAAATACATTCCTAAACATAGTTATTAAATGTTTTGATAGTAACTATTCGATAATATACGAGTTTGTTTAATTGTCGAACTATTTCAAGTATTTTAAATCAAAATAATTTAATTTTGCCATTGAATAAACAAACAAACCCGCCTCTAACACATTGTTACAGGCATTTTACCTTGTTTACTTAATTATATTTTGTCTGGGGGCCTTTTGGTCTCCCAAATGTTTAATATAACTTGGTCCTGGTTATGAACGAAATAGAACACAAAGGTAGACAAGCTTAGGTACAACGCACCTATGCGTCCAGCTCGCCTTATAAGTAATATATGCGATGCGAGCAGTTTTTAATAATTATGGCTTTTTGGTTAACTAATTGAAAAAATGTTATAGATATAAAAAGTCTTACATTTAATTTTAGATTATATATAAAAAAAAAAATTGTTCAAATTTTGAAATTCAAAATTATAATATTTAATTTTTTTTTTCGGGCTTTGGGTTAACAAAATGAAAAAATCTTGTAGACAAAAAATATTTTAGAATTTCTAGTAGAATTTTTAAGTGTTTCAATTATTTTTATAAGGGCAGTATTAAGGGGGGCTCCAAATTTTGGGGCCCTATAACTCGGGAAGTATACGGGCGATTGGATTTAAACTGCGAGCGGATTCAAATGGGATGCCAAATAATATGTGTACCAAATTTGGAGTGAATCGCTCCGGTACCTTCAGAGGAGTAGAGGGCACAAATTTGGTCTTACGAGATACCGAGCGAGCGAGCGACGACTAACATCCAAGTATATAAGTTATATACATTTTCGGAATGAAATTTTTTTATCCGAGAATGCTACAGACACACGGCCGAATGCTTTAGCCTCTGCGGTACTACGTACGGCGAGCTAAAAAAGAAATTTTGTATTTCCCAGTGTAAGAAATGTGCATAACTCTATACTATTTAAATGGGAAAAGTAATATTATCTGTAATGAAATCTCTGTAATTTCATTACTTAAAATACTTGAATCCGTGGGAGAACTTTCATTAAATGCATGATTTCTCGGAATGTTGTCTACGTTCTACGATTTTTGCACTTGATTCACACCTACAATATAAAAGCATTCCGGTTTCGAGAGGTTCAATTGATCTATCGCCATTTTTATTAATTTTTGATTAGAGGTTCATAAAACAATAATAGTCATAATTTATATCTCCCATTACACTGGCCAGTTAACATTTATAGTTTTTCATATAAGGAGTGAACATAAAATATATATGCATAAACTGTGGGATGTAATAAAAAAATGTCTTGCAAGCAAAATGTTATGGCGTTTAATAGTTTGTAATGAAGATAAGAGTAAAAGCAGCGATAATATTTAAGATTTACTTGTTGTCATACGACACCGATTTACAAAAATATTATTTTCTAAATTTTACTTTTCATCTAAAAACAAATCATCAAC
The DNA here is from genome assembly GCA_933228885.1 of Leistus spinibarbis. Classification (NCBI taxonomy): domain Eukaryota; kingdom Metazoa; phylum Arthropoda; class Insecta; order Coleoptera; family Carabidae; genus Leistus; species Leistus spinibarbis. Next base: position 3,388,583 of record OW121809.1, on the reverse strand, counting down.
AACTATAATAGTAAACTTTCAGTTTCTCGGTTAATTAAATTTCTACAATTAAAACAATCAATAAATACTGTAGACATAAATGCCACAAGAAAAATGGTATTTCGCAAGTGCGCAATTACTTTAACGTAAAACATAAAATATGTGCCAGTGAGAATGTGAACTAATTAAAATACATTAAATACCACACGTCAGATAAAATTTAATAATACACAATTATGTCAAAAATGCAAGGCCTACTAGGTGCGTAGCACCTAAAATTATTGTAAACAAGTTCATAATCCTTGTACTATATGAGCACATAAAAATGTAACCCCTACTTATTAAACCTGTGACTCTTATATTCGCAATTTAAATGCACTGAAATACATTGGATTATAACTAAAATTAAAGTCAACGTAAACGATGCATAATTGGACGAGTTATGCTAAAGCGGCGGCCATTTTGATTGTGATTTTCAAATCTTAATATGCAAATATTTATGTAAGAATGTTTTAAAGATTAGATGTGTAGTGTCACCACCATTTTGAATTGTTTCTTTTGTTATTCCAACCGGATATACGCAATTCAAACTGATTATTTGAAATATGCGAACGAATTTTATAGTTATCTACGGGTAAATTATGATTTAAAACATTTCTGGGTGTGGGGGAGCCATCGAAAGAATGTGTTATGGTCTGTGCAACACTGCTGACTCCACTTCCGTTCTCACGTTGTTATACTACACCAGCCAACATATTGTTTTGTTATTTATAAAAGAGATTCTACAAGGAATGCGCACACTACAGCGAAAAATGTGTACGAAATTGGAAATTCTTTCCATGGTCGTTTAACTGCTGATATATTAAAACAACACAAGTTACATATCAGCAAAAACGAGAGTCTCGACTTGCTGCATTTTTAAAAAAGAACTGCAAAAGACTGAAGCACATCAAAACGGAATGGGGAGAGCTGCAAAACAGCAAAAGAAAATCCAAAAGACTGAAGCACATCAAAACGGAATGGGGAGATAGCTGCAAAATAGCAAAAGAAAATCCAAAAGACTGAAGCACATCAAAACGGAATGGGGAGAGCTGCAAAATAGCAAAAGAATATCCAAATGACTGAAGCACATCAAAACGGAATGGGGAGAGAGCTGCAAAATAGCAAAAGAATATCCAAAAGACTGAAGCACACAAAACGGAATGGGGAGCGAGTTGCAAAATAGCAAAAGAATATCCAAAAGACTGAAGCACACAAAACGGAATGGGGAGAGAGCTGCAAAATAGCAAAAGAATATCCAAAAGACTGAAGCACATCAAAACGGAATGGGGAGAGAGCTGCAAAATAGCAAAAGAATATCCAAAAGACTGAAGCACATCAAAACGGAATGGGGAGATAGCTGCAAAATAGCAAAAGAATATCCAAAAGACTGAAGCTAATCAAAACGGAATGAGGAGAGAGCTGCAAAATAGCAAAAGAATATCCAAAAGACTGAAGCTAATCAAAACGGAATGAGGAGAGAGCTGCAAAATAGCAAAAGAATATCCAAAAGACTGAAGCACATTAAAACAGAATGGGGAGAGAAAGAGCAATTGAAATAGCGAATATCCTTTGAATCCAAGTCCGTGCCTGGACAGGAAGGCATGTTTCGTGGGAAACGAAAGCGTTTCCTGGCCTTCAAATGCACCAGCAACATTGCCTACAGCATCCACAACTTAGAAGTATCCAAGTCAGACTTAGTGTCATTGGACGCATGCGCTGATTAATCGGAGCATGTACATTGTGAATACACCGCCCCCTCTACGAAATAAAACCACAATCGCCGCCACTGTCTCCGACGCATTCCACACGCACTTTCTAGTCATCTAGGCATTGGTATTTGCCCGTCAAGTCAAATAGACTGCACAAAAATTCTGGATACTGTTGGAATTTAGAAATTCGCAATATTCGTTGAGTTACTTGAGAATTCCATTACTTAAAAATTAGATTATTGAAGAATGCTGAATTAAAATGTTTACCTCTAAGACCTCATGGGCCATTTGTAAATACTCTCGCAACATAGACTCTTGTTTTTCCCTCCATTCGAGGCGAGGGTCCTCTAATTGCGTACATTCTGGAAAAGAGAAACATACCATAAAAATGTGCCATCCATTTGAGTTATATTTGCCAGTTAAATTCATTATATCCTTAATAGCTGTGTGGGATAGGTATTTCGATAACTTGTCGATTAGTTATATAAGGTAAAGCCAACTAGCTCGTTTGGTAAAGCAATAAATATTTGCAATCAATTAAAATTATAATTTGTATGTGAGTTCAATAATTTAGCGACAGCCGATGAGGTGGCCTCGAAAACATATAGTGTGCATTGGTAAAGTATTACAGGGGAAATACTAATATTACACGGGAAATATAGGTATTGCAAAGGAAATACAGGTATTACAGAAGAAGTACATAGGTATTATAAGAGAAATGCAGGTATTACAGAGGAAATATATGTATTACAGGAGAAAAACTGGTTCAATATGGAAAATTATTATTTTATAAGGGAAAAATAAAATATTTTAAGAGAAATACGAAGTATTTCAGTGGATATACGGGTATTTGGCATAAGAATTTCACAAAGATTCAGGTATTACAGAGGAAATACATGTATTATAGAAGAAATGCAGGTATTATAGGTGAAATGCAGGTATTACAGAGGAAATTTATGTATTTGCAAGAGAAAAACTGGTTCAATATGGAAAATTATTATATAATAGGGGAAAATATGAGATATTTTAAGAGAAATGCGAGATATTTCAGTGGATATACGGGAATTTGGCAAAGGAATTTCACGAGAATCCAGGTATTACAGAGGAAATACATGTATTATAGAAAAACATCAAGTATTATAGGGGAAATGCAGGTATTATAGGGCAAATGCAGGTATTATAGGGCAAATACAGGTATTACAGAGGAAATTTATATATTTGTAGTAGAGAAACTGGTTCAATATGGAAAATTATTATATTATAGAGGAAAATATGAAATATTTTAAGAGAAATACGAGATATTTCAGTGGATATACGGGATTTCACGAGAATCCAGGTATTACAGAGGAAATACATGTATTATAGAAGAAATTCAGGTATTATAGAGCAAATGCAAGTATTATACACGAAATTCTTGTATTGCAGAAGAAATACAGGTTTTCTATAGAAAATCCAGGTATTACAGGAGAAATATGAGATATTTCAAAAGAAATACGAAGTATTTTAGTGGATATACGGGAATTTGGAATAGGAATTTCACGAGAATCCAGGTATTACAGAGAAAATACATGTATTACAGAAGAAATGCAGGTATTATAGGGAAAATGCAGGTATTATAGGGGAAATGCAGGTATTATAGACGAAATCCATGTATTACAGAAGAAATACAGGTTCTCTATAGAAAATTCAGGTATTATAGGAAAAATAAGAGATATTTCAAGAGAAATACGACGTATTTCAGTGGATATTCGAGAATTTTGAATAGGAATTTCACGAGAATCCAGGTATTACAGAGGAAATACATATATTACAGAAGAAATTCAGGTATTATAGGGGAAATGCAGCTATTATAGACGAAATCCATGAATTACAGAAGAAATACAGGTTTTCTATAGAAAATTCAGGTATTATAGGAGAAATATGAGATATTTCAAGAGAAATACGAGGTATTTTAGTGTATATACGAGAATTTAGAATAGGAATTTCACGAGAATTCAGGTATTACAGAGGAAATACATGTATTACAGAAGAAATTCAGGTATTTTAGGGGAAATGCAGGTATTATAGGAGAAATGCAGGTATTATAGGGAAAATGCAGGTATTATAGACGAAATTCAAGTATTACAGAAGAAATACAGGTTTTCTATGGAAAATCCAGATATTATAGGGGAAATATGAGATATTTCAAGAGAAATACGAGGTATTTCAGTGGATATAGGTGTATTTAGATTAGGAATTTCACGAGAATACATTATTATAAGGGAAATGCAACTCGTTCGCGAATGACGTAAGATAGTCATTCAAAAATGCGGTATATAATTTTAAGTTTCAGTTGAATGTTCGTATGTTTCATATAGCAATATAAGTGTTTCGAATTGTGTTTGTATAAATGTTTGTTGACAACGTCAAATAACACGTTATGTTTAAAGTTTTATGTAAACGGCGTCTGGAATTTCTGCACATAATTACGCAAGTCGTGTTTACGTAGTGGCGCCAATTTTTTCTATACCCACTGTTCACGTTTCTTCAACATTTCAACAAGAAGTCTGTGATACGTCTGCGGAACAAATATAAACGATTCCAATCTATCTCAATTTCTTGGAAACAAAACTAACACGCCGTTGTTTTAAATCTCAAGAATTTACAATGGAATCTAGAGTATAATTACCTCGATTTACTGGTATTACGTTTTTAAACACAAAGAAAAATATTGCATTAAAGAATCAACAGTCTCAAATCGAACAACACGAAGTTTAAGGGTTAAAAATAGGGCGTTAAAGCCCTAAATTAGAGGATATAGTTTAAATTTCATAGATTTAGACGTATTGGGTAGTGAATTCTAAACTGGATTCCGAACACCAGAAGAGATCTCTCCTGGATTCCTAATCTGTAGTAGATCGCAGTGTAGGTAATCCATTTTGGAATGCAGCGGCTCTTGTATACGCGTAACACGGTGTACACCATGAGGGTACTTAAAAATGTGACCACCAGCGCTCCTCAAACAACGACTAACCGAATGGTTATAAATAAAAATAAAGATAGTTGGTTGTTTCTTGAACTTACGATCTACATGATTAATGTAATAGGCGCCTATCTGTTGGTCATAAGCCATCTCCCAACCAAGAGGTAGTTCATCTCCAACACAGTCTGCAAAGTCGACCGGTTTCGTAAATCTGGAATCACAAAATGGAAAAATGAATGTTATTGTTGGATAAATTATGTTAATATTTATATATAGACATTCCTCACGTCCAAATTCTTGCATTCACATAACTAATCTCCTGATTCTATTGTTATAAAATACCGATGCGTTCCTCGCTCCCTGCATTCTTAGCGGTTTTAACCACTTTTGCTCGCTTTTACTTCATTAATATTAGCTATAGGGTATTTAAAACCATAATTCTGGGATTTACCGAACTACAGAACCGTTTTAAACCACTGGGAGCCCCTACGCCTCAATAATAAAAAAAACCTTACTCGGTTTTCTTATACATATACTAGGGTCACCCGTGGGCACCATGTGCCCATATGGTATACAGAACATAGGTCAGTTTTGACTGATTCATGTAATTTAATAATAATTACAATGTTTCCGTAACTCGTACGTCACTAATGCACATTGAAATACTGTTTGACGCTCACGTGTGGTAGCACTTTTATTTCAATTTGTTCTTTGATCGGTCATTTTAACATAAATGCTTAAAATAGCGATACTCACAAACTACCAATTAGAATAAATAAAACTTAATTTTATTAACTAACCATTATTTATATTGCTCATTGACATACAATATCGTAATATAGCAGATATGCCACTATGTGTAAAGTACACAACACACTGAATACACTTCAAATCATCAAATTAATTGAAGATTTATCACACAATTTTTTTTTTGACTGATTTCATTCTGACGTTTGATTCGTTTTTGTCTATTTCAAAGCAGACTGAACTTCAGATGAGTAGTGATTGTTTTGTGCTTTCTACTCCTCTGAAGGTACCGGACCGATTCACACCAAATTTGCTACACATATTATATAACAACCCATTTGAATCCACTCGCAATTTAAATCTAATCGCTAAATAATTAAAATACTCAAAAATTCTACTAATAATTCTAAGATATTTTATATCTACAAGATTTTTTCATATTGTTAACTCAAAACCCGACAAAAATTATTAAATATTATAATTAAAATATATATAAAAGTGTGCCCTCTACTCCTCTGAAGGTACCGGACCGATTCACACCAAATTTGCTACACATATTATTTAACATCCCATTTGAATCCACTCGCAATTTAAAACCAATCGCCCGTATACTTCCCAAGTTATAGGGCCCCAAAATGTATAGCCCCCTTTAATACTGCCCTTATAAAAATAATTAAAACACTCAAAAATTCTACTAATAATTCTAAGATATTTTATGTCTACAAGATTTTTTCATATTGTTAACTCAAAACCCGACAAAAATTATTAAATATTATAATTAAAATATATATAAAAGTGTGCCCTCTACTCATCTGAAGGTACCGGACCGATTCACACCAAATTTGCTACACATATTATATAACATCCCATTTGAATCCAGTCGCAATTTAAATCCAATCGCCCGTATACTTCCCAAGTTATAGGGCCCAAAAATGTATAGCCCCCTTTAATACTGCTCTTATAAAAATAATTAAAATACTAAAAAATTCTACTAATAATTCTAAGATATTTTATATCTACAAGATTTTTTCATATTATTAACTCAAAACCCGAAAAAAATGATTAAATATTATAATTAAAATATATATAAAAGTGTGCCCTCTACTCATCTGAAGGTACCGGACCGATTCACACCAAATTTGCTACACATATTATTTAACATCCCATTTGAATCCACTCGCAATTTAAATTCATTCGCCCGTATAATTCCAAAGTTATAGGGCCCCAAAATGTTTAATACTGCCCTTATAAAAATAATTTAAACACTCAAAAATTCTACTAATAATTCTAAGATATTTTATATCTACAAGATTTTTTCATATTCTTAACCCAAAGCCCGAAAAAAATTATTAAATATTATAATTTTGAATTTAATTTTTTTTTTAATATAATTACAAAAAACTGTAAGACTTTTTATATTTGTAACATATTTTCAAATTGTTAACCAAAAGGCCATAATAATTAAAAACCACTGGTGGCATCGCATATATTACTTATTAGGAGAGCTCTACGCGTTGGTGCGTTTTAAGGATTGTTCACAGCAAAACAATTAGTAATTAAGCTTAGAGAATTACAAATAATAATCTAGTTTGTATTTACAAGCAATGTTAACATTCCAAGGAACACAATTAATGATATATTTTGTTGCTGTGAACGTTAACCTTGTATGTCATACAACAAACTGGAATTATTACTTAAGGATTGTTCACAGCGAAACAATTAGTGATTAAGCTTAGAGAATTACAAATAAAAATCTAGTTTGTATTATGACAAGCAATGTTAACATTCCAAGGAACACAATTAATGATATATTTTGTTGCTGTGAACGTTAACCTTGTATGTCATACAACAAACTGGAATTATTACTTAAGGATTGTTCACAGCGAAACAATTAGTAATTAAGCTTAGAGAATTACAAATAATAATCTAGTTTGTATTTACAAGCAATGTTAACATTCCAAGGAACACAATTAATGATATATTTTGTTGCTGTGAACGTTAACCTTGTATGTCATACAACAAACTGGAATTATTACTTAAGGATTGTTCACAGCGAAACAATTAGTGATTAAGCTTAGAGAATTACAAATAAAAATCTAGTTTGTATTATGACAAGCAATGTTAACATTCCAAGGAACACAATTAATGATATATTTTGTTGCTGTGAACGTTAACCTTGTATGTCATACAACAAACTGGAATTATTACTTATAATTTCTAAGCTTAATTACTAATTTTTTAGCTGTGAACAATCCTTTACGCGTACCAAATCTTGTTTTAATATTAATATTAGCTTGGGGTACTTAAATAATAAATTTTCAATTTGTTGTATACTCAAACCGTAAAACAAGCCTAGTGCCCAATGCCTTCAGTTCGACGGAACTTATTTGTCACGATTTTGCAATTGCGTATGTCTTATCACATATTTGAACAGTTTAAAAATGAAGAAATAGTCAATAATTGTATAAATAACGTTTTTAATAAATACTCAAAGAATTTTATCTGTTGTAAAATTATCCCAAGTTAAATGCAAACAAGTATTTAGTTTTATCTAATCTAAACGACATTCCAGTGGAGTCTACGTCAAAAGTGTACGTTTCCGCAAATGTAGAAACGCAAATAATGATTTATACGCGCAATTGGAATTTTTAAACGATTTTTGTTTGAATTTTAAGGAGAAATTAGGCATAAGTTGCATTGCTATCAGATGCCCACTCGGCCTTGCGTTATCAACAAAATATAATTTCAAATAAATATTACTCAATTTAGATAACATTCCGGATAGATAATATTCAAAGTTACAAACTTGGGCGTGAAATAAGTTCTCTAAATTTATATTTACGTAAAATTCAGGAGGTTTTAATACGGCTAGGAATTTTACTAAACATTAGTTTGAAAAATGTGAATTTGTACTTTGGAATGTACTACTATGTCATTGATAAAGAATTGTTTATAATGCAGTGTTTTTTATGATTGCCTACGTGATTCTGACATTATTAAAAGTGTTTGTAAAGTGATAGTAAAATAAGTACAGTTTTGAATCCGACTATTTTATTATATTTTGTAAATGAATGCCTTTCGCAATTCCTTTAAATTTCTATAATTGCATAACAGAACGAAATGGTAATAAAAGTGCAAAATAGATATCAACAAATTGTCGTCTGAGCACGTTGTCGCGAATTCAAGGCTAACATGCTCGCTTGCTACAATTTATTGTCAGTTATTTCGTTTACCGCAGGCGCTGTTTGAGAGGAAAATGCGTACTTAGAAAGATACCACGTTGTTTTAAACGTATTATTTAAAAACAAGAATGTTTTAAATAGCCGTAAATTGATGCAAAATTATTTAAATGAAAATAATAGCCGATTGAGGGATGAAAGGAGTGTCTGTTGGAATTAAAAACAGTATGAAAATATAATCGAAACATATTAGAAATCAAACGTGGTATGCGAGGAATGTTGGACAGTTTTAAAAAGCTACGAGTACTAACGGAATATGCGGGGCATGGTATATGTTGTAGCATTGATGTCTATAAGACCAAAAGAAATAGATCCAACATATAAAAGCATCTAAGTTGCACAATATTTACGCAGTGGCGTGCAATTTTAATTTAATTTAAACAGGGATAAATTCATTTTTATATTTATACGTAAAATATATATTAAAATATAATTTTTTGCATATCTCAAAAACGACACCATTTACTCAAAAATCCCCGTCTAAATTTAAACTTATTAAATGCGTTTGAAACACCTGTATCTTCAAGTATTTTGAAAATAGTTGTATTATATCTATAATTAAAATATTTATTTACAAAGATTAAATTCTAGTAAACGTCACTCGAACATATTCCTAGAACGACTATGATAATAATTTCTTAGAATTTACGTAAATTAATATATAAATTATATATTTAATTTCAACTGAGCTGGATTAGGCATACCCAATACACGTAGCGTATAATTTAAACTAAGTTTAATATTCTACTAAACTTAGTACCCTGGTTTTAAAGATGGGAGTATTATTTATCTAGACAAGTAAATGACAAATCACCCATTTAGAGGATTTTAGCTCGCAAAGTACCGAAGAAGCTAAAGCATACGGTCGTGTGTCTGTAGCATTCTCGGAACAAAAAGTGTTTGTCTCGTCGCCCTGAATTCAAAAATATATATATATAACTTGGATGTTAGTCGTCGCTCGTAAGACCACCTCTGAAGGTACCGAAGCAATTTACACCAAATTTGCTACATATATTACTTAACATCGCATTTGTATCCACTCGCAGTTTAAATTCAATCGCTCGTATACTTCCCGAGTTATAGGCCCCCAAAATTTAGAACTCCCCTTAATACTGCCCTTATAAAAATAATGAAAACACTCAAAAATTCTAGTAATAATTCTAAGATATTTTATATATATAAGATTTTTTCATATTGTTAACTCAAAACCCGTAAAAAATTATTAAATATTATAATTAAAATATATATAAATGTGTGCCGTCTACTCCTCTGAAGGTACCGGAGCGATTTACACCAAATTTGCTACATATATTATTTAGCACCCTATTTGAATCCGCTCGCAATTTAAATTCAATCGCTCGTATACTTCCCGAGTTATAGGCCCCCAAAATTTAGAACCCGCCTTAATACTATCCTTATAAAAATAAGAAAAACACTCAAAATGTCTACTAATAATTCTAAGATATTTTATATCTACAAGATTTTTTCATATTGTTAACTCAAAACCCGAAATAAATTATTAAATATTATAATTAAAAATATATATAAATTCCTCTGAAGGTACCGGAGCGATTTAAACCAAATTTGCTACACATATTATTTAGCCCCTCATTTGAATCCCCTCGCAGTATAAATCCAATCGCTCGTATACTTCCCGAGTTATAGGGCCCCAAAATTTAGAAACCACCTTAATACTGCCCTTATAAAAATAATTTAAATACTCAAAAATTCTACTAATAATTTTAAGATATTTTATATTTACAAGATTTTTTCATATTGTTAACTCAAAACCCGAAAAAAATTATTAAATATTATAATTAATGTGTGCCCTCTACTCCTCTGAAGGTACCGGAGCGATTTACACCAAATTTGCTACACATATTATTTAGCACCCTATTTGCATCCGCTCGCAATTTTAATTCAATCGACCGTATACTTCCCGAGTTATAGGGCCCCAAAATTTAAAACCCCCCTTAATACTATCCTTATAAAAATAAGGAAAACACTCAAAAATTCTACTAATAATTCTAAGATATTTTATATCTACAACATTTTTTCATATTGTTAACTCAAACGCCATAAAAAATTATTAAATAAATATGTAACTAATTTTTTTTATTATTATTAAAATAATCTACCAATAAATTGTAAGACTTTTTATATCTATAACATTTTTTCAAATTGTTAAGCCAAAGGCTATAATAATTAAAAGGCTAAAGGCGAGCTAGACGCATCGGTGCGTATTTCTCGTTGAATGTCATTCCTATTTATGAAACTCGGCGAAAATTGTAGTCGTGTTACTTTATAAATGACGCATTTAATAGGAGTATTAAAGATATTGGTCTGATACGTGTATGGAATTGTTAGTAATAGAATAAGCAGTTTAAAATTCCATAGTGTCAAATCGGTATATTTAAATTGGCAAACTTGTCCTTCTTCAGCTCCAAATGGCATCTAATTGATAAATTGTCACAGTTACATAATTTTGCACTCAAGTGGCGACACAAACACGATTTACATTGTGCTAAATCCAGTCAATACAAAATAAATGTAATTTTTATTTTATATTCCTAAAAAGAAATGATTCTAGGAATCGATCAGATATAATCATTCCATTGAGTCATTAGAAATTATTATAAGCGTAAAAATGGAATTGTGTATAGTCATAACTCAAATATTTAACCACATAAAAGAAGTATCTTTGTTTGTGTAGATAATAACACTTAAAACAAATAAGTTTTAGTTAAAAAATCATTAGAGAAAATACATTTACTATGTCTCATCTTTTATTTTTTTAACACTAGTCTCATTAAATTAATTTTTTACAGTTTTAAACCATTGTATAACTATTTCCAATACTGCAAATTGCATTATTCAAATATATATTTTTAATTTCATACGTCGCCGTGTAGATTTAAAAATGCCTTACACAATCTCATACAAAGTACGTTAAAGTTATCTATAATTTAAAAATAATAAATGCACCAGTGTCATATATTGTATAGGGGGTTTTATTTAACGAATTCCTCTCCGCACAATTTTGAACAATGGCCCGGTCCATCTGGCCAAAAGGTAACTATAGAAACAGACGTTGGAATGCCAGCAATGCAAGCAACAGCCAAAGGTGTCTTATGGTCGCATTTATTCCGGAAGGAAGGTTAAATACTTTGGGTCTCCGAAGAGTGGGGGGAGCTATAGGACCCGTTGTTGTGTTGTATACACACACACACTTCCCCACCCATTGCTTAATGCCCCTCCAGCTCCTTCGCCCCTCTTGCTCCTATATGACCGTCACCGCATTCCATTACGCAGCTGTCTCTGTCAGACACATTATACGCGGTCACTACCATTCCTAAGTACTATCCAACGCGAAAACATCACGCTGGTTTATAGTGATGCAGATTGGTTAGTATTTACGCAATGGCTCATACGCACAGAACTCGTGCTATCCTTCTCCCTGCCATAGATACTAGTATAGCTCTCACTCGCTTCCCGCATCATTTTTATCAAAATGCATTTATTATTATGGAATTTCGCGTATAAACATTTTTGTTTTTGCATTTTGCCAGATTTGTGTTACTTTTTGAAAAAGTACTCGTCCACTATGTTATTATAATCCAGTTAGCATAATGTTAACTGCGTATTAATTTAAATGTAAAATTATGATTCACCATATTAGCTTTACAATTAGCCCTCATTTCACCAATACGACACAATGCGAAATTTAATTTCCGATGACTAATGCGATGTATCTTTTGTTATAATAAAAGGAACAAGTTCCATTGTAATTTTAACACTAATCAACAAATAGAAAATCGAAGAGAGCGACAGATAATACTTAAAGAAATTGTAATCTATTTGCCCGGTCAGCAGAAACTTAATAATTCTATCATTGCAACCGCATAGCCGCAGAAAATGATGGATGGTAACAAAACGTATATATATATATATACCTCTTGCATCTTGTGGTAATCTACGCGGGCACGGATTCGATCTCAAGTTACTCGCGATGCATATACGTGATCAGATCACGTGCGAATTTGGTTTGCATTCAATGAACAACGTGATTGACCACAGGCACAGGCACACAGATGCCTATAAAAAATACTCCGTCTGTTCTTATTCTCTTTGGCTTCTGTTCAGACAATCATAATTTAACTATCATTAAATGCACTTCTCCAACATGTATCGACTTATCTAACATTCTTCTCTCGCCCTCCACTACTCAGCAATACTCAGTAGTACTCAGTAGTACTCTAAGTAGTACTCAGTAGTACCAGCAATACTCAGTAATACTCAATAGTACTCTCAGTAGTACTCAGTAGTACTCAGCAATACTCAGTAGTACTCAGCAATACTCAGTAGTACTCAGCAGTACTCCGTAGTACTCAGCAGTACTCCAAGTAGTACTCAGTAGTACTCAGCAGTACTCAGTAGTACTCAGCAGTACTCTAAGTAGTACTCAGTAGTACTTAGTAGTACTCAGCAGTACTCAGTAGTACTCAGCAGTACTCAGTAGTACTCAGCAGTACTCATTAGTACTCAGTAGTACTCAGTAGTACTCAGCAGTACTCAGTAGTACTCAGCAGTACTCTCAGTAGTACTCAGCAGTACTCAGTAGTACTCAATAGTACTCCGTAGTACTCAGTAGTACTCTAAGTAGTACTCAGTAGTACTTAGTAGTACTCAGCAGTTCTCAGTAGTACTCAGCAGTACTCAGTAGTACTCAGCAGTACTCATTAGTACTCAGTAGTACTCAGCAGTACTCAGCAGTACTCTCAGTAGTACTCAGCAGTACTCAGTAGTACTCAGCAGTACTCTAAGTAGTACTCAGTAGTACTTAGTAGTACTCAGCAGTACTCAGTAGTACTCAGTAGTACTCATTAGTACTCAGTAGTACTCAGTAATACTCAGCAGTACTCTCAGTAGTACTCAGCAGTACTCAGTAGTACTCAATAGTACTCCGTAGTACTCAGTAGTACTCAGCAGTACTCAGTAGTACTCTAGTGATATTCTAAGGGGAAAAATGATTGAATATGTTTATAATTACTGGCAGAGTTCGTTTAAATGTCGAATACTTGTTACTTTCTTTTACAGAGTAATAAGTAAGTATTGTAATCATGAAAAATTTCGAACTCGATATTTCAGCGGATATACATGTTTTGACCTTCCCTGAATCGAATGTGACTATTTTCGGAATGACGTCTGTGTGTCTGTGAACGCTCTAGGGCCAAAACTGTCGAACGAAAAATTATGAAACTTCAAACTTAAGACTTGTATATACCCTAGATGTGCACCTACTATTTTTGAAAAGAATATTCAAACCGGAAGTGCTTATTCTATACATTTTTGTTCTATTTCCAATATCACTAGAACGGCTACACTTACGGCAAAAATAGTTATGTTCATAATGAAAGATAATAATATTTCGCACAACTTTTGTTTGAAACATTTCTTCTTAATTTGTACCAGTTATGAGATAACTGCTACGAAAAAACTCAAATAACTTATTTACGTTGCCATAGTTATACGTACACTTGTGACAAATGTTATTATTTTTAAATCGGATCAACCATGAGTTACATCATTTGTTTCTTGTTTATTGAAAACAAACAAGCATTACATTGACAGTTAACTGTATGAATTAATATTTAAAATATTGATTTCTTATTAGAATACATTGTATCAGGTAAATTATTTATATTATATATTTGCTAACATAATTAAATAACAATTTCAGAGTTTTACTGTGGAGTTTCACAGTTTAAGAGTGAATACGATAAGTACTTCAAATACAGATCCATTATAAATTGGTATAATTATCCCCAGTTATTATTAAGTTATAGTAATTTAATTTGAATGTTCATTTTATATTGGTCAGCAAAAGATTTTGTTATCACTTAATAATAATTATTATTATAAATATCTATCTATTGAAAACTACGTAAAAGAAAGTTGAGTGCAGGCCACTCCAGATATTATAGACGCCTAGTGTTTCACGGGAATGTATCATGAATTTAAAGCAAAATAAAACAGTCATATATTAAATAAGTTGCGACATTTATTTCGCGTTACTGGAATACTGGAAGTATATAAAACGCAACCTATTATAGAGTTGTGTTAAGTTACAGAACCTAATTGTTACTTTACGACTATTGCATTGTATGTAAATGCTTAACAAACTATGACTATTATTATTTATATATATTTATATATATATATAAATAATATACACAGTTTAGAAATATGTGCATAATTTGTACATATGAAAAAATGCATTGGAGAAGTACATAAAACTGCCACGCATCGACTAGAGCCGCTATTTGCAGAATTTACATTACAAAATATGTGTCCAGTATGTCTTTATGTAAATGTAACTTGTGCATTCTATTGTTTTGCAAGCTTGGGCACACTTTTTATTTTTCACTGTCTGTTTTGTAATGCCACACCTGTTTTAAATTTATCGGACATTGGGCAGATGGAATTCACATTTATGATAAAGACAATTTAACTACTATTTATGTATTTAAAAGATAACACAAATTATGAGAAAACTGCTACGGAAAATATATATATTTGTAGTAAAATTGCGTAGTTTTTTCACATTCTTTCGTTAATGGGTTACACGAAATTTCAGTAGTTTTATTATAAAATTAACAGGTGCCTCTTTGGCAAAACGTCCAATTTTGTGGGCCAATATTTATCATAATAAAAACTACGTCAACCGCCTAAAAATAAATGAACAAAAGCATTTACGAATATTGTCAAAAATGTAATAAATTCGTCGCGTAAATGTTTACTAAATCTGTAAGATTTTTTAATTTAATTATCTGAGTTTCCAGATTGCGTCAATTGTGAACAAAAAAATGGATGCACATGGAGTATATATATATATATTATTCATTCTAGTTGTCTGTGCATACAATCTCAATCGTATGATCATATTTGTGTTTAAATTTAACGCATAGTATGTTATCAGAACTATTTGTTTATTTTACGAAAATATGCAGCATCTATAAATAATATTTACTACTGATAAGAGAAGCTTAATCATTTGGAAATAATTGTACTACAACCATTTTTCTACATTAACCAACTATATTAAATTGTAATTTACGCCTAAATTACTCAATTATTTTTAGCTAATTTACAATTTATTACCGCTATAGTCAATCAAATTTATTATTTTAGCTCACTTCGCGCTTTTAAATTAAAAAATAATTGTTTTTAATTACTATACCATTTGGTAAACAATTTTAAAAAATAGATACAATTTATTATATTTTATATTCAAAATTATAATATTTAATAATTTTTTATGGCTTTTAAGTTAACAATATGAAAAAATCTTGTAGATATAAAATATCTTAGAATATCTTGTAGAATTTGTAGGTGTTTAAATTATTTTTATAAGGGCAGTATTAAGGGGGGTTCCAAGTTTTGGAACCCTGTAACTCGGGATTTAAACTACGCGTGGATTCAAATGAGATACCAAATAATATGTGTAGAAAATTTAATTATTTTTAGGTAATTTACAATTTATTACCGCAATAGTCAATCAAATTTATTATTTTAGCTCGCTTTATAAGTAATGCTTCACCCTCCCACTTCGCGCTTTTTAAATTAAAAAATAATTGTTTTTAATTACTATACCATTTGGTACACAATTTTAAAAAATAGATACAATTTATTATATTTTATATGCAAAATTATAATATTTAATAATTTTTTATGGCTTTTAAGTTAACAATATGAAAAAATCTTGTAGATATAAAATATCTTAGAATATCTTGTAGAATTTGTTGGTGTTTAAATTATTTTTATAAGGGCAGTATTAAGGGGGGTTCCAAATTTTGGAACCCTGTAACTCGGGATTTAAACTACGCGTGGAGTCAATCAAATTTATTATTTTAGCTCGCTTCACCCTCCCATTTCGCGCTTTTTAAATTAAAAAATAATTGTTTTTAATTACTATACCACTTGGTAAACAATTTTAAAAAATAGATACAATTTATTATATTTTATATTCAAAATTATAATATTTAATAATTTTTTATGGCTTTTAAGTTAACAATATGAAAAAATCTTGTAGATATAAAATATCTTAGAATATCTTGTAGAATTTGTAGGTGTTTAAATTATTTTTATAAGGGCAGTATTAAGGGGAGTTCTAAATTTTGGGGGCTTATAACTCGGGAAGTATACGAGCGATTGAATTTAAACTGCGAATGGATTCAAATGGGATGTTAAATAATATGTGTAGCAAATTTGGTGTAAATCGCTCCGGTACCTTCAGAGGTGGTCTTACGAGCGACGACTAACATCCAAGTTATATATATTTTTGGATTCAGGGCGACGAGACAAACACAATTTATTATATTTTATACTCAAAATTATAATATTTAATAATTTTTTATGGCTTTTAAGTTAACAATATGAAAAAATCTTGTAGATATAAAATATCTTAGAATATCTTGTAGAATTTGTAGGTGTTTAAATTATTTTTATAAGGGCAGTATTAAGGGGGGTTCCAAATTTTGGAACTCTGTAATTCGGGATTTAAAGTACGCGTGGATTCAAATGAGATACCAAATAATATGTGTAGCAAATTTGGTGCAAATCGCTCCGGTACCTTCAGAGGAGTAAAGGGCACAAATTTGGTCTTACGAGCGCGAGAATGCTACAGACACACGACCAATGCAAACTCAATTCCTGTATATCTGAATAAAATCAGCACTTTTCCTTTTATTAAATTCTTTAAAGTATTAAATATTCAAACAGGAAACCAGTAATAATAATTGTACAATTTTTCATTTCACTTATAACAGAATAATTTCGTTATTAGAGCGTTGAAACATATTTTACGATGAATCAAGCTTGAAATATTTTTAATATAAAAATATGTATAACGACAATTTAGATAATGTACAAATGATTGAGCATGATTCTTCTAAATGAGTCAATTATTTACCATATTGGTATTTTCCGCGCAACTAAAATCTATAAATATATTAAAGGAGTCTTGTATTTCTCGCATTTAAAATAACAAGTAGAAAAAAAAAAAGAGCAGACAAAAACTACAAGCACATAAGAAACAACGCACGTGTGTTTGTGGGTATATGAGACGGGTATCCAATATCGTCAGATGACCTTGCTGAAGGTCAACATTCGCGCATACTTGAGTAAAAAAAAGGTTTGGGACTTGGTGTGACCCACTAGAAGTTTTTATAGCCATCAATGTCATCAGCAGTTATGGTTTATTAATATGTTCTACGAAAATATATAATTCCTAAATAATCTGGAGTGGACAATATTGTTTTACCATTGCCATGAAACTAGGGAAACGCAATGATTCATTTTCTACGTTTCGGCATCGCTTATGCCATCTTCAGGAGTCTCTATATAGTTTCAACAAAATGTGCTATAAAGCAAATTTCTTTTGGGGGATTTTGCTGGATTAAAATGTTTGTGAAGCAGTATGTTGATCCCCTATATTTACGAATATGTTGTCAATGAAATAACACTCTCACCTGCTGCATCTGCGCGAGAGGAGAGTGGCAATTCATGAGCGAGAATATAACAGGTGCAATCAACCGAGAGAGCCGTCAACCTCTCTGCCTACGACCGACTGTGGTCAAGCCAAACACTGCCCGAGGATGACCATATATGCGAAATACGCAACTGGGCTTTTCATCTATGTTCATAACAACGGTGCAGCATCAAATGCATTCGTCGAATCTGCACGGAACACAGCCGGAATGAATTAAAATTATCGCATGTTTTTCAAATTAAAACTATCGCAGTGGTTTGGTCACACGGGAAAATATAATCAGAGTATCTCATTTTGAAGCCCTATAACTCTGGAAGTATCCAGGGGATTCGATTTAAACTGGGATCAGATTCAAATAGGATGCTGAATAATACGTGTACCAAATTTGGTTCAAATCGCTTTGGTACCTTCAGAGTAGAGTAGAGGGTACAAATTTGGTCGATTATGTTTGGTCTGATTGCTTTAGCTCTTCTGTACTTTATACAGCGAATAAAACTAGGAATGTCTAACGTAATTTAAAAGTGTAAAATTACAAATAAAGTTTAATCATAAGTAATTTGTAAACAATATGATACTGGGTTCGTGATGGCTGGTTTAATGTTTCATTTGTCGAAACAAATTCGATTATGCATGGAACACGAGATTATCAACGCGACCGTAATAGGATGAAAATGTTTATGCGTCCGTCGTAAATGCTTCGAATAGTCGTAAAACTCCGTTCGCAGCCATTTAAATTCCCAGAGCCACACAATCGTTAAAATTGATATTTAGTTGAAGTCAATTGTCCATGTAATGTTATTCTATTGGCCATATCGTTTCCTTCCGTATGGCATTCCAACTATTCACGTTATAGATTGAAAAATAAACACAATCAAATCAAGCATTTTTATTTCCTTGTAAGCAAGTCGAAAAATACAGAAATACTCAAGTTTTAAGCGTTACTGCATTGATAATAACTATTTTCGAGTGTGTATGTGTCTGTGAACGCTCTACAGCCAAAGCTAATAGCTCAAAAATCGGTTTACTCCTGCTATTTTGCTACTAACTCGATTAGTAGATTTATATTTAAACATTCATTTCCTTATCATATTTAAAGAAGATTCGATTCGATTTCTTCAAACTACACGTTTAAAAGTACGACATTCCTGTGTATAGATAATTTTTTTTGTGATATTGCGTTTTATATCGATGATTAATCGTAATGGTATTTATTTCTATATGAAGATATGATTGAATTGTCTATGTATTAGTAATCTATTAGATTATATATTTATATCGAATGAAACATAAACTGCAATTAAAAAATATATATATATGTATTTTTGTAAAATCTTTATAAACATAATTCGGCACCGATGCGTCCAGCTCGCCTTATTAGGTAAGATATAAAAAGTATTACAATTTTTTTTTGTAGATTATGCACATTTCAATATTTATTAATTTTTTATGGCCTTTAGGTTAACAATATGAAAAAATCTTGTAGACATAAATTATCTTAGAATATTTAGTAGAATTTTTGGGTATTTTAATTATTTTTATACGGGCAGTATTAAGGGGGGTTCTAAATTTTGGGGCCCTATAACTCAGGAAGTATACGGGCGATTGCATTTAAACTGCAAGGGGAATCAAATGGGTAACCAAATAATATGTGCAGTAAGTTTGGTGTAAATTGCTCCGGTACCTTCAGAGGAGTAGAGGTCACAAATTTGGTCTTACGAGCGATCGACGATTAACATCCAAGTATATAAGTTATATATATATATTTTATGGCCTTTGGGTTAACAATATGAAAAAATCTTGTAGACATAAATTATCTTAGAATATGTAGTAGAATTTTTGAGTATTTTAATTATTTTTATACGGGCAGTATTAAGGGGGGTTCTAAATTTTGGGGCCCTATAACTCGGGAAGTATACGAGCGATTGGATTTAAACTACGAGCGGATTAAAATGGGATGCCAAATAATATGTGTAGCAAATTTGGTGTAAATCGCTCCGGTACCTTCAGAGGAGTAGAGGGCACAAATTTGGTCTTACAAGCGATCGACGATTAACATCCAAGTATATAAGTTATATATATTTTTTATGGCCTTTGGGTTAACAATATGAAAAAATCTTGTAGACATAAATTATCTTAGAATATGTAGTAGAATTTTTGAGTGTATTAATTATTTATATACGGGCAGTATTAAGGGGGGTTCTAAATTTTGGGGCCCTATAACTCGGGAAGTATACGGGCGATTGGATTTAAACTGCAAGAGGAATCAAATGGGTAACCAAATAATATGTGCAGCAAATTTGGTGTAAATCGCTCCGGTACCTTCAAAGGGCACACATTTATATATATTTTAATTATAATATTTAATTATTTTTTTCGTGTTTTGAGTAAACAATATGAAAAAATCTTGTAGACATAAATTATCTTAGAATATTTAGTAGAATTTTTGGGTATTTTAATTATTTTTATAAGGGCAGTATTAAGGGGGGTTCTAAATTTTGGGGCCTTATAACTCGGGAAGTATACGGGCGATTGGATTTAAACTGCAAGGGGAATCAAATGGGTAACCAAATAATATGTGCAGTAAATATGGTGTAAATCGCTCCGGTACCGTCAGAGGGCACACATTTATATATATTTTAATTATAATATTTAATAATTTTTTTCGGGTTTTGAGTAAACAATATGAAAAAATCTTGTAGGCATAAATTATCTTAGAATATGTAGTAGAATTTTTAAGTATTTTAATTATTTTTATAAGGGCAGTATTAAGGGGGGTTCTAAATTTTGGGGCCCTATAACTCGGGAAGTATACGAGCGATTGGATTTAAACTGCAAGGGGAATCAAATGGGTAACCAAATAATATGTGCAGCAAATTTGGTGTAAATCGCTCCGGTACCTTCAGAGGGCACACATTTATATACATATTTTAATTATAATATTTAATAATTTCTTTTCGGGTTTTGAGTAAACAATATGAAAAAATCTTGTAGACATAAAATATCTTAGAATATTTAGTAGAATTTTTGAGTATTTTAATTATTTTTATACGGGCAGTATTAAGGGGGGTTCTAAATTTTGGGGCCCTATAACTCGGGAAGTATACGAGCGATTGGATTTAAACTGCAAGGGGAATCAAATGGGTAACCAAATAATATGTGCAGCAAATTTGGTGTAAATCGCTCTGGTACCTTCAGAGGGCACACATTTATATATATTTTAATTATAACATTTAATAATTATTTTCGGGTTTTGACTAAACAATATGAAAAAATCTTGTAGACATAAAATATCTTAGAATTGTTAGTAGAATTTTTGGGTATTTTAATTATTTTTATAAGGGCAGTATTAAGGGGGGTTCTAAATTTTGGGGCCCTATAACTCGGGAAGTATACGAGCGATTGGATTTAAACTGCAAGGGGAATCAAATGGGTAACCAAATAATATGTGCAGCAAATTTGGTGTAAATCGCTCCGGTACCTTCAGAGGTGGTCTTACGAGCGACGAGTACCATCCAAGTTATATATATATTTTTGGATTCAGGGCGACGAGACAAACACTTTTGGTTAAGGAAATGCTACAGACACACGATTCCTTCGGTACTTTGTACTTAACTAGGCGACAATATAATTTTTATTGCATAGTAAATCAAATTGCAATAGTGTTCTTTTTAATACGATTGGTAAAATGCAGTAATTTTTCATTTCTAAAACTACATTTTAGGCGTTAATTTTAGGCACTAATTTGAGATGATTTGTGGCAAATATCGTGAAAAATCTGTGTTTGCGAGAGAAACTATTGTGCTAGGAGCTGAACATGGGTAAGGCCGGCCCTGTAAATACCCTAAAAGTTAGTCGGCATTATTTTGCAACGTCTTGTGTATATGGTATGATTTTTTATGCTGGACAAAAATTCTGTATATTTATAGTATTGTAATAGTAGGCCAGCACAATATATGTTCACTTGCTTAAAAGACTTTCACTTATATGTGTTTATTTTTATTTTTATATTACAATACTCGAACGTACGTAAAGTAATCAAATTCCTAAACATTGAAAGAGGCGATTTTTGCAAATGTGCTGCGAGTCGACGAAAGAATGGGGAAATAACCAAGTGCTTTCACTTCATCATGCACATTTTACAATTTTAATTCCACCGGTATACTTAGCTTCACCGACGTTCTACTCAATTTAAAATACAAACATATATATTTTTCTTATTCACAGCAGAAATATGTTAACAGACAATTTCACGGCCTGGATTTCAACGAAACAAATTACTCGTATACATATATGATCATTTTGATTCAGTTTTCGCAACCGGAAGTGCTTGTTTATTCATGCAATTGTTGGATATCTCCAAAAACGGCATCAGGAAGACAAAAACAGTTTTTTTTTGATTCCGAGAATGTTGATGGCGCATCGCTTAAGGCCTACGCGATTAGTAGCTCGAGTGGGTAATCCGGCACTGTTTAAAATGCATTAGCGTATCGTAACGGACAGATTTAAAAATGTAAATAGACGGAATACAAAAATGTCAGTGACGGAATGCGGTGTGTAGCAGAATTAAATTCAAGCAAAATGCTGCGAAGTTTCAGATGAGCATACCACTTGCTATCCGCAATGGAATGCAGAGAAATTTAGCCAGAAATAGAGCACCAACTAACATGACATCGAAATATAAATAAAGCCTATAAAATCGCGGCTTGAACGACGCTTACAGACGCCAAGCTGTCTATTCAAATGCACTGGCATCCACCAACAAATTCGTTTCACACCCTACTTCCCAATTTTCAACGGTTTTACACATTTAATTCATAATTAAACCTTAAATAAACAATTTTATACCTTTGTTTCTTATATTTCTACCATTTAAAACACTTTTTTAATTATATACTAAAACAGTAAAGCTAAATTATTTTTGGTTGCAATTTCACAGTAAATGTACATCATTTTTTACAGTGTACAGTGGATGTATCTCTGTAAAATTATCCTATTGGAGATGTAGTTCATTTAATTGCTCAAGTTTTGCCCCGTTTTACGTGCAAAATTACATTTTTAGTGATGTAAACATATAAAATTACACCGTGTAAATTGCACTATACATCAAATTGATGTTAAATATTATTTACCATAAGTTTTGATTATTTATAAGTAAAATTACATGTATAGAAACATATTTTGTGTAAAATTACAATTACAAGTGGTATAAACATGTAAAATTACCTCGTGTACGTTGCCCTAAACATCAAATTGATGTAATACATCAGTTACCTCAAGTTTTAATCGGTTTTGATACTATATATGTAAAATTACATGTATTTGTGGTAAAATTACATTTACAAGTGATGTAAATATGTTAAATCACACCGTGTACGTTTCCCTATACATTGAATTGCTGTAATACATCAATTACTTCAAGTTTTAATCGGTTTTGATACTGTTTATGTAAAATTACATGTATTTGTGGTAAAATTACTTTTACAAGTGATGCAAATATGTAAAATTACCCCGTGTACGTTGCCCTATACATCAAATTGATGTAATACATCAATTACTTCAGGTTTTAATCGGTTTTGATACTGTATATGTAAAATTACATGTATTTGTGGTAAAATTACTTTTACAAGTGATGTAAATATGCAAAATTGCCCTGTGTACGTTGCCCTAAACATCAAATTGATGTAATACATCAATTACCTTAAGTTTTAATCGGCTTTGATACTATATATGTAAAACTACATGTATAGAAATACATTTGTGGCAAAATTACTTTTACAAGTGATGTAAATATGCAAAATTGCCCTGTGTACGTTGCCCTAAACATCAAATTGATGTAATACATCAAATACCTCAAGTTTTAATCGGTTTTGATACTGTATATGTAAAATTACATGTATTTGTGGCAAAATTACTTTTACAAGTGATGTAAATATGCAAAATTGCTCTGTGTAAGTTGCCCTATACATCAAATTGATGTAATACATCAATTACCTCAAGTTTTAATCGGTTTTGATACAATATATGTGAAATTACATGTATAGAAATACATTTGTGGCAAAATTACTTTTACAAGTGACGTAAATATGTAAAATTATCCCGTGTAATACATCAATTACCTCAAGTTTTAATCGGTTTTGATACTGTATATGTAAAATCACATGTTTTTGTGGTAAAATTACTTTTACAAGAGATGCAAATATGTAAAATTACCCCGTGTACGTTGCCCTATACATCAAATTGATTTAATACATCAATTACCTCAAGTTTTAATCGGTTTTGATATTGTATATGTAAAATTACATGTATTTATGGTAAAATTACTTTTACAAGTGATGCAAATATGTAAAATCACCCCGTGTACGTTGCCCTATACATCAAATTGATGTAATACATCAATTACCTCAAGTTTTAATACTATATATGTAAAATTACATGTATAGAAATACATTTGTGGCAAAATTACTTTTACAAGTGATGTAAATATGTAAAATTACCCCGTGTACGTTGTCCTATACATCAAATTAATGTAATACATCAATTACCTCAAGTTTTAATACTATATATGTAAAACTACATGTATAGAAATACATTTGTGGCAAAATTACTTTTACAAGTGATGTAAATATGTAAAATTACCCCGTGTAATACATCAATTACCTCAAGTTTTCATCGGTTTTGATACTGTATATGTAAAATCACATGTATTTGTGGTAAAATTACTTTTACAAGTGATGCAAATATGTAAAATTATCCCGTGTTTTATTAAATTAGCCCGAGTTTTGATATTATATATGTAAAATTACATGAATAGTAATGATTTTAATGTTATTGATATTGTATATGTAAAATCACATGTTTTTGTGGTAAAATTACTTTTACAAGTGATGCAAATATGTAAAAGTATCCCGTGTTTTATTAAATTAGCCCTAGTTTTGATATTATATATGTAAAATTACATGAATAGTAATGATTTTAATGTTATTGATATTGTATATGTAAAATCACATGTTTTTGTGGTAAAATTACTTTTACAAGTGATGCAAATATGTAAAATATTCCCGTGTTTTATTAAATAAGCCCTAGTTTTGATATTATATATGATATATTACATGTATAGTAATGATTATGATCTTGCAGAAGTTTGAATTGGATTTTTATTTACAAACGAATTAAAACGAAATTAGTATATTATTAATTGTGATTATTGTTAAGACACCGTAAATTTATTAAACAGTAGAATTTGTAATATCCATGTAGATGACCTGATTCAACAATAAATGCCAGTTTTAGTATGTTCTGTGATTGTTGCTAAGAAACGATTATATTTGTAAACAGTATAAACTGTAATTTAGTGTTATTACCATGGAGATGACCTGGTGCCATTCAAATGGTTTAAATTCAAAAAGAAATGCCAGTTCGGCTGTATGATTATAGCATTATTTGTCCGTGTTAGCAGCGAGAAATAAACGTATAAGTTGCTGTAAATAGTGACTGGGAGATTGTCGAGGAATGCCATAGTCGCCGTTCAACAAAACCATTCAAAATGTATGTGGAAATAAGATAGAAAAGTAAAAACCAACCTGTCTCGCGGGTCAATCCACGTCGTTTGTTTGCTGTTGTGATCAATAAAATACACTTTGCCATCGTAGTCACGTGCGAAATCCCATCCATCGGGTAAAGGTATTTCACCATTTCTTCTCCTTGGCATATTTCACTAAGTTAAATCCATCCAAAATATTGCGTACAGCAACAACAACTTAGGCACTTTTAACACACACACACTCTCGCACAGAACTAACTACTCGGCCATGTTGCATACCTCATTATCATGAACAGAACAGTCCCAGCGTGACGTAGACGCTACTAAACTCATGCTCGCCGACCAATCGTAACGCAGCGCAGAGGAATGCGACTAACATAACCATCAACTCTTTACTCTTAAAAACCATCCATCTACCATGGATCACAAACAATTGTTGCCTATTATTAAAATCGCGCCTCCAACATTTGAATACATGACTCCCTTTTCGCACTGTCCAATTCACCTTTAAAACTGTTTTTGTGAAAGATTCATATAAACATGTTGCACACCGACACCGTCTACCACCCTGTTTTCACAGTATTTGATGGAATTGTGTCGAGATCGTGTGTTCGCGTAGCAAATGCAAACAACCATTGGTATTGGTATGCGTTTGCGGTATGGTATGCGCCCAAGGTCCGCCTCCGGACCCGATCCAGCCCACATTCCACAAAGTTTAATAGCGCTTACTTAGTTCGCATATTTTAAGCGAGATGGCTTATAGAAAAATAGACAAATGGCAAAAACACCAAGCCAAATTATCCCGCGAATATTTCACCCACTAGCGCTATCTCTTAACGAACACCAGCAAAATCCAACCACCCCCAAAACAAATGCCATCTATGACCGAAAATCAATCATTACCACAAAGTCTCAATCGTACACATCTGAATCTAAGCTGCCACGATTCACTTGTCAATTTGACAATAGCAATCCCAGATGTTTTTTGGTTAAATACACCAATTTCCAACTAAAAACTAATAAAATGGAATCGGATAGTGACCAATTCGAAAGTGCGGATGAGCATTTCGAATCAGACTCTGAAGAAAAAATAACGAAACACAAAAAGCAAACGCTGAAAATTGACTTGCCAGATATTCAAAATATTGGAATTAAAGAAGACACCGCCTTAAAATCAAACAATACTACTGAAAACCTCTTAACTAATACCGATAATAAAGATATAAATATAGTAACACCAAATGTTAAAAAGGAACCAAATGACAACAATGAATATATAAATGAGCATAGACCGCGAACTCTTGAGCGAAGAGACCGCCCAAAAAAAGAGCCGAAAGGGAAATTAGGAACGAGACTAGGCGCAAAATTACTGGATGCGAAAAAAGATTGGGGTAAATTGAGACCATATAAATCGGAAACTAATGAAATGGAACTTTCTTCCGATTTATGGAAGATAAATAATGAATTTACAATAACTCCAAAAATGGACCATAGTTGGGATGAAAATTGGGATACACCACCAAGTCCAAAAACGGCATTTGAACAATCTGGACTCACTCCAAATGAGTATGCAGAGAAAAAGAAACATGAGTATGGCATACCTCCACAACGAGTGGTTTGTTGGGAAGAAAATTTAAATTGGCCGCCACCAGCTCAAGTTGAACAAAAATTGGATTCGACATTATATTCCGAAAAGTTGGAGTTGAATCCCGATAATTGGGATCACGAAGCAGATTACATGGAATTGCCACAAGAAAAGTTAAGCAAAGAAGAATCAAATCAAGAAAAAGAACTAACTGGATGGGGGGCTTGGGGTAATTGGGGGGTCTCAACCTTATTATCTTCTGCTTCATTAGGAGTTTCAACTATTACTAATAGTGTTTCGCAAGGAATAAATACAGTTTTGGAGTCTGGAATAGGAGCCCCAGACCCAGAAGCATTAGCTCGCCTTCATAGACAACAACGAGATACCCCAGAAGTTGAGAAAACCCCAGAACAAATTCCAACTGTTCCAGGAAAACCCAGCAATAATACACAACTCTTTGGACTTGGGCATTTTGTTTCTAGTGTTTCACATATATCCAAATTAGTCGAGAGTACAGGAACTAAAGTTTTGAGCGGTGGTTTAGATACTTTAGAAACCATCGGGAAGAAAACAATGGAAGTTTTACAAGACGGTGATCCAGGATTGAAGAAAAAGCGCGCGTTTTTGAAAATCGAGCAAGATAGACCTCACTTGTCGCAGATACTTCGCGAAGCGAAAGAAAAAGCTGAAGAAGAAAATAAAATGTTGGAACAGCGCCACAAAGCAACAAAACTAAACTATGAAACTATATTTGATGATTTCCAAGGTTTAGTGCATTTGGAAGCATTAGAAATGTTGTCGAAACAATGTGATATAAAACTGGAAACGTTAATGGCGTCTATGTCCGGGAATACTTTAGCAGATGTCCAAGAGACGATGGTACAAGTCAAAGACTTCTGTGAATTGCCTGACGAAGATGATGAAGTCGCAAGTATTGGAATTCCTGGTATTAAGGAGCGCGTTGACGCTGCTGTTGCAGAATTAAAAATCCCGATTTCATACAACAATTTCTTCGATTCATGGAGCAATATTGCGAGTTGGTTACCAACTGATCCAGAAAATGTGCAAGAAATTCATGAAAAAGCGATTGAAAGTCTAGCAAAGTTGACAGCGATCGCTGTGGAACAGTTCCATAAAGCTGGAGAGTTGTTACTGGTTAAAGAACACCGATCGACTGTTGATGAAGCCGATAGTTTGGTTCAATTAACTACGACTGTAACCGCGATTATAGGAATAGTAGCTGGGAAGTTTACGGAATTGTTGAATGCAATTGAAGGAGCAGAGAATATTAATGATTTTATTACAAATATATTTCTTGAAGTAAGTTACATGATTAATTAAACATTTTAACAGTGTGTTTTCCAAAATGTCTTGATTATTTTAACCCATTTTATTTGTTCCAGGCTGCGAATAGCAGCACTTATATCCAGGACGCTCTCAACCTTATGATTCCAGTGTTGCAAGTTGGAGTAAATATTTCTCGTTAATTAAAAAGTGCTTTTTTATATTGTATCATAGGGAAAGTAAAAATTTAATATATGTATAAAATGGTATGTAGACAGTAATAAAAATTTATATGTACTGTTGCGCTTTGACCTCCTCTTATCGTTTACCACGTTTATTACCCGGCGGTGGGTTCTGCAACTGAAATCCAGACGCATCTGTTTGGGCTCCAAATAGGCCGCCCAATTGTGGTGTACCACCCAATAAACTGGTGCTTGGCGTGTTGTACCCTAAACAAAAGAGACACCATCGAACATTGAGTTTGTTTGTTAGACATTTTGGTCCAAACTCACGCTAAAATTTGGTCCAAGGTAGACCTAAGTAAGAAATAAGGGACACATGAGTTGTAAACCAAATTGCAAATGAATCAAAATTTAATATATGACAACTTATGTATCGGTTTTCTCCTGAATTACGCGTAGCGCACTGACCACAAACATGGAAGAACTTACCAAAAGATGGAGTGTTGGTTGGATAACTGGGCGGTGGTTTTGTTGCCACTTGCTGCTGTTGCATACTTATGCCGAAAGGTGAGCCAAAAGAGGAAAAGGGAGTTGGACCTGACACAGATTTATTAGCTGCCAAGCCCTTAAGGGCGATATCAAGGGCTTGTTCTTCTTGGGTGGGAGGTTTAATGAAAATGTTAGTAGGATCTTTAAGGATGTATTTACGTAAGTTAAGGTATTGCTCTTTTTGGCTTTCCACTTGAGTATGAACTGAATGAAGACGGCCAGCCAACGCCACAAATGTGTCATGTAAACGGCGCATTCCCGTCGATAATTCTACACCAAAAGAATGCAAATCAGACAAGCTTAGATACAACGCATTTATGCGTTCAGCTCGTCTTATAAATAATATATGCGATGCGCGCAGCGGATTTAATTCTTATAGCTTTTTGGTAAAATTTTTGGGCGTTTTAATTATTTTTATAAGGGCAGTATTAAGGGGGGCTCCAGATTTTGGGGCCCTATAACTCGGGAAGTATACGGGCGATTAGATTTATACTGCGAGCGGATTCAAATGGGATGCCAAATAATATGTGTACCAAATTTAGATTATATTGATAAAAAACAAATTTAGTGCATATTTTAAAATTCAAACATAATATTATTTAATAATTTTTTTCGGGCTTTTTGGGTTAACAAAATGAAAAAACCTTGTAGACAAAAAATATCTTAGAATTTTTAGTAGAATTTTTAAGTGTTTCAATTATTTTTATAAGGGCAGTATTAAGGGGGGCTCCAAGTTTTGGGGCCCTATAACTCGGGAAGTATACGGGCGATTGGATTTATACTGCGAGCGGATTCAAATAGGATGCCAAATAATATGTGTACCAAATTTAGATTATATTGATAAAAAACAAATTTAGTGCATATTTTAAAATTCAAAATTATAATATTTAATAATTTTTTTCGGGCATTTTGGGTTAACAAAATGAAAAAATCTTGTAGACATAAAATATCTTAGAATTTGCAGTAGAATTTTTAAGTGTTTCAATTATTTTTATTTAAGGGGGGCTCCAAATTTTGGGGCCCTATAACTCGGGAAGTATACGGGCGATTGGATTTAAACTGCGGATTCAAATGGGGTGCTAAATTATATGTGTAGCAAATTTGGTGTAAATTGCTCCGGTACCTTCAGAGGAGTAGAGGGCACACATTTATATATATATTTTAATTATAATACTTAATAATTTTTTACGGGTTTTGAGTTAACTATATGAGAAAATCTTGTAGATATAAAATATCTTAGAATTATTAGTAGAATTTTTAAGTGTTTTCATTATTTTTATTTGGGCAGTATTAAGGGGGGCTCTAAATTTTGGGGCCCTATAACTCAGGAAGTATACGAGCGATTGAATTTAAACTGCTAGTTGATTAAAATAGGATGCCAAATAATATGTGTACCAAATTTGGTGTGAATCGCTCCGGTACCTTCAGAGGAGTAGAGGGCACACATTTGGTCTTAAGAGCAAGCGGCGACTAACATCCAAGTATATAAGTTATATACATTTTTGGATTCAGGGCGACGAGACGAACACTTTTTCTTAATGAAATTTTTTGTTCCGAGAACGCTACAGACACACGACCGAATGCTTTAGCTTCTTCGGTACTACGGCGAGCTAAAAATGCGTGGTTTAGAAAACAATACCTTGGGAAGTTAAAAACCTAGGCTCATGTAACGATTGGAAATGCTTATCTGTAACATCAATCTGTACCCTTAGAGCTTGCAAATCTTGTTCAAATTGATTAACAAGCTCAACGAAGTAACGCAAAGGCGCAGTATTCTCAAACTGCAGTCCTGGTGGCGTATCATTGGTACGTTGAGCCATTTCGGCGTTATGTAAACATTTAGCGCTATCATGTTTAAGTTTGTCGGTTTGTTGTTGGTTCCGTTGCAAATCATTACCGACATCACTCAAAATCGAACTAATCAAATCGATATCTTCACGCACTTTCACAAATGGTCTTGCAGACCCACGTGAAACATCAGAGCTCTGCGATTTTTGATCTTTAACAAACTGTTTAAAACCTTCAATCGTTTGCATAATCTCATTCGGCACCGCATTCTCTTTTGCAGCGACAGTATCAGTGCGTCCAGTTGTTACAGTACCAGTTTTATTTAAACTAGAGTCTATCCCGCCTAAACCAATTGGGGCACTTATAGGAGCCCCTAGTGTTAAAGTTGGTAAGGCTTGCGATTTTGCTGGAGTATTAAACCCGAAATTTAAAGTAGGCACCGTAGAAGCAGGGGTGAAAGCTCCTTTAAAATTTAATGATGGCGTTGCTGCAGTGGAACTTGTAGATCCTAGTCCTAGGAATGACCGATTTAGATCATTTAAAAAAAAAATTCAACTAGACACTCACCAAAATTTAACCCCGCTGTCGAAGTAGAAGTAGGAGCAAAACTTAACGCCGGCGTTGCCCCCAACCCATACCCAGTGCTAGAGGCCGGAGGCCCAAAATTTATCCCCCCTAACGGATTATTACTAATTGGGGTAGCCCCAAAACTAGTCCCCCCTAAAGATGTTGGAGCAATAGACGTCGTTGTACCCCCCAAAGAAAATGAAGTATTAACAGCCGGAGCTCCGCCAAAAGACAAACTAGACGCTGGAGTACCAAATGACAACGCTGGGGTTGCTGCAGTTGATGATGTTATAGCTCCAAAAGATAATCCGGGTTGAGTTGCTGCCCCGAAACCTAAACTAGGCTGAGTACCCCCAAACGCTAAACTAGGCTGAGTAGCAGTTGCACCGAAACTAGGCTGTGCAGTACTGAAACTTAATCCCTGATGTATTGCTGGGCTTTGAAAGTTTAACCCTAGTTGGGTTTGTGGGGTAGCTGGGTTATTGAAATTTAACCCTGTACCTGTAATTTGTCGATGAATATAAGAATAATTGGAAAGTTAAGCCAATCTCACCCAACGTTGGGGTCCCGAACGAAAGTCCAGGATTTTGAACGGTAGGGGCTACGGAAGCTATTGGCGTACCAAAAGTTATGCTTCCGGATGGTTGGGTGGCACCTAAGCCCCCGAAAGCAGGCGTAGCCGCTCTGAAATACATTTTTATTAATTTGTTAAGCTAACAACGAAGAAATAACAATTACTTTGCCCCAAACGCGAACCCGCTCGTATTAGTATTTGCGCCTGCATTAGAGCCATAGTTGAATTGAGCCATTTTGGATAATTTATAATTACCTAAACACTAGGATCAAAATATCATATTTAAAAATTGTTTAGTTAGGTTTAGATATTTTGGCAACACACGTCAGTATTTTGAGAATATTGAGAATAGTCAGTTGTGACGACATCAAAATGCTCTATACAGAACGGGGGCCACACTGAAATATAAATAGGGAGCAGAAATGCTGTTGTATTTCATATTTTGATGACGACACAAATGAACATTCTGAGAATTATTTGACTGGCATAGACGCAATATACGTAGTTTGTTCATTTGTCCTGCATTTCTTGCCCAGATCAAAAACTGTCCTATATCTTAATTATAAGTGGAAAAGAGACAAAACATGAACTGAACAGTCAGTGCAGGACAAACGAACAAAGCTATTGTGTATGGATGTACAGATCCCCTTAAACTACGTATTAATATTGACACAAATGTATATTAGGTTGCAGATAATTAAGTCACACGGACGAAAAATTATGAAACTTCAATCTTAAAGGATTGTTCACAGCAAAAGAGTTAGAAATTATAAGTAAAAATTTGAGTTTGTTGTATACAAGGTTAACGTTCACAGCAACAAAATTTATCATAAATTGTGTTAATTTTGTTGCTTGGAATGCTAGCATTGCTTGCCATAATACAAACTAGAGTATTATTTGTAATTTTCTAATCTTAATTACTAAATAATTCGCTGTGAACCATCCTTAAGACTTGTGTATATATATATTAGGTTGCAGATAATGGACTACAAAAGTGATGACGCGTAATTGTGCGGCAAATTTAGATGCGGTCGCCGCCATTTTCGTTTCTTATGGGATTTAACATAGAGCTGAAGTTTGCATGTTTGTACACCGTTCTTATTGTAAATCTGGTGGGTGTATGAGTTATTTTTTT
Source organism: Leistus spinibarbis (assembly GCA_933228885.1). NCBI lineage: Eukaryota > Metazoa > Arthropoda > Insecta > Coleoptera > Carabidae > Leistus > Leistus spinibarbis. The sequence goes on along the minus strand of OW121809.1, from coordinate 3,355,151 downwards.
TCAAATAGGCTCAAGCTTCAACTCTAGATTCATGTATTTAAACTAGGGCGACCATAACTAATTAGTTTGTAATTAAAGAATAGCGACATTATGGGGAAAATAGCATTTAGTGTTGCCGAAAAGTGCTTGCATATTCACGATAGATGGCACGCGTGAAACCCTTATCCGGCCTTGTGATTGGCTGCCTTTAACTGTCAGTTCAATTTAATTTACAAAATTAATTAAAACACGGTTTTTAGCCATATCTATCGACATTATTCAACATATATTTTAATATAATATAATACGTAAAGACCCAAAAGGTTATTTAAGATATTTTATTGAAATCAGGGAAATTATGTCAAAAATTATGATTATTGACATAATTTTTGACATAATTTCCCTGATTTCAATAAATAACCTTTTGGGTATTTACATATTATATTATATTAAAATATATGTTGATAGATATGGCTAAAAACCGTGTTTTAATTAAGGTCAAACATCAAGCTCGAAAAAAAAAACCTACCTACTTTTTAAAGAAAAAAAAATAAATCAGTGAATTCGTAATTGCATAAATAATGCCTGGTAAAAATGATATTCTTTTTACTTTTTGTATTTACAGTTTCAGAGATAAAAAATAAAAACCTCCAAAATAGGTCATTTATTATAATTTTCATTTTTTTATCTCCGAAACTGTAAATACAAAAAAAATATCATTTTTACCAAGCATTATTTATGCAATTACAAATTTACTGATATTTTTTTTTCTTTGAAAAGTAGGTAGGTTTTTGCGTAATCGAGGTTTGTTTAATCATAATAGGTTTTGAGTAGTTTTATGTAATTAAGAAATATAACTTTGACCAAAAGTGTAACAATGTGTCCGTAATGCCTTTATATTCAATAAACAGTCATTATTCGATGGAATATCTTTGATTATAGCGTAAAAATAGCTAATTTCTAATACTGTGCGCATAATTTCTATCACTGGTTGCTGGTCGATAGCGCCACCATCTAAAATAGCCGAGAGCGGAGCGGCATTACTTCGAACTAGATGGACCTGATGGTTTTTCTTAATTTTGTAAATTAAAATTGAAGTGTCAGTTAAAGGCAGCCAATCACAAGGCCGGATAAGGGTTTCACGCGTGCCATCTATCGTGAATATGCTAGCACTTTTCGGCAACACTAAATACTATTTTCCCATAATGTCGCTATTCTTTAATTACAAACTAATTAGTTATGGTCGCCCTAGTTTAAATACATGAAACTAGAGTTGAAGCTTGAGCCTATTTTATAAAAAATAACTCATACCCACCAGCTTTACAATAAGAACGGTACAAACATGCAAACTTCACCTCTATGTTAAATCCCATAAGAAACGAAAATGGCGGCGACCGCATTTAAATTTGCCGCACAATTACGCGTCATCACTTTTGTAGTCCATTGAGAATAGTCAGTTGTGACGACATCAAAATGCTCTATACAGAACGGGGGACACACTGAAATATAAATAGGGAGCAGAAATGCTGTGGTATTTCATATTTTGATGACGACACAAATGAACATTCTGAGAATTATTTGACTGGCATAGACTCAATATACGTAGTTTGTTCATTTGTCCTGCATTTCTTGCCCAGATCAAAAACTGTCCTATATCTTAATTATAAGTGGAAAAGAGACAAAACATGAACTGAACAGTCAGTGCAGGACAAACGAACAAAGCTATTGTGTATGGATGTACAGATCCCCTTAAACTACGTATTATTATTGACACAAATGTATATTAGGTTGCAGATAATTAAGTCACACGAACGAAAAATTATGAAACTACAATCTTAAAGGATTGTTCACAGCAAAAGAGTTAGAAATTATAAGTAAAAATTTGAGTTTGTTGTATACAAGGTTAACGTTCACAGCAACAAAATTTATCATAAATTGTGTTAATTTTGTTGCTTGGAATGCTAGCATTGCTTGCCATAATACAAACTAGAGTATTATTTGTAATTTTCTAATCTTAATTACTAAATAATTCGCTGTGAACAATCCTTAAGACTTGTATATACCCTAGATGTGCACCTCCTATTTTTGAAAAGAATATTCAAACCGGTAGTTCATTTTTACTCTATACATTTTTTGTTCTATCTCCAATATCACTAGAACGGCTACACTTACGGCAAAAATAGTTAGGTTCATAATAAAAGATAATAATATTTCGCACAACTTTTGTTTGAAAAGTTTCTTTATAAATTGTACTAGATATGAGAAAACTGCTACGAAAAAACTCAAATATCTTATTTACATTGCCATAATTATAGCTACACTTGTGACAAATTTTATTATTTTTAAATCGGATCAACCATGAGTTACATCATTGGTTTCTTGTTTATTGAAAACAAACAAGCATTACATTGACAGTTAACTGTATGAATTAATATTTAAAATATTGATTTCTTATTAGAATAAATTGTATCAGGTAAATTATTTATATTATATATTTGCTAACATAATTAAATAACAATTTCAGAGTTTTAGTGTGGAGTTTGACAGTTTAAGAGTGAATACGATAAGTACTTCAAATACAGATCCATTATAAATTGGTATAATTATCCAGTTATTATTAAGTTATAGTAATTTAATTAGAATTTTCATTTTATATTGGTCAGCAAAAGATTTTGTTATCACTTAATAATAATTATTATTATCTGCGCCCGTTTTTGCCAGGAAAGCAAAATAGGCATTTCAGAGTATTCCTGTAGAGTATTGGTTAGTTTGACCGTTTGTTTGCGATTATATATATATATATATATATATATATATATATATATATATATATATATATATATATGTGGATAGTTTGTTTGGGATATATATGTATATTAATATCTATCTATTGAAAAATACGTAAAAAAAAAGTTGAGTGCAGGCCACTCCAGATATTTTTTCTCTGTGGCTACGTCTATGATTATAAATGTTATTTAAACAATGAAATTAAGATTAATCGATGCAGTTTTAAATTCTTAACAAGTTTTGTCTTTACATTTTGTCTGTAATATGTATATAATAAATATAGGTACATATATATGGTTCGTACAAAAAATTACTTCTAAAAAGTACTTGAAAAAAAAATTCACAGATTATAAATAAACAAACCACGTTATATAAATATTAAAACAATAAACTCTAAAGACGTCAATATATGATTTTTATGCCAGGGCCAGGGCCACACCCTGGCCCCCAATATGATAAATACATTATGGTACAAAAAAATGTTCTCAGCAATATAAACAATGCATTATTACAATTTATCACTATTTTTACATTCTTATACGCACTAATATGTAAGTTGAGTAATAATGAAAGTGTTCGAACTCGAATGTGACTATTTTCGGAACGACGTCTATCTGTTAACGGCTTTAGAGCCCAAATAGTCGAATTTAAAATTATGAAACTTCACAACTTAATACTTGGACTAAATGTGCACCTTCTATTGTTTAAAAGTATATTCAAACCGGAACTGCATGTTTACATCCATGCATTTTTCATTCTATCTCCAATATTACTAGAACGGCTGCACTTATGGCAAAAATAGTTACGTTCATAATGAAAGATATTAATATTCCACACAACTTTTGTTTGAAAAGTTTTCTCAAGAAAGGTACCAGTTACGAGAAAACTGCTACGGAAAATTTGATAACGTTATAAAATAATAAGTATTACTGTGGAGTATTTGTTGATTTAGTAAAAACTACGTATAAGAAAATCGCGTGCATGCCACTCCACATTTCCCCCCGTAAACAAACTTATATAAACCAATTAAACTATCACAAATTGTCATTGCAAAATGAGACTATTACCAGCAACATATATAGTGTTAGCGGTCATAATGGTGGACGGTTACAAAAATCCCAACCAATGGGAAACACGGAATACGATAGTACATTTATTCGAATGGAAGTTTGGGGACATCGCGCGAGAATGTGAAAATTTTTTGGCACCAAAAGGATTTGGAGGTGTCCAAACTTCACCAGTTCATGAAAATATGATTGTAAGTCAATACAATCGGCCATGGTGGGAACGCTATCAACCAGTTAGCTATAATATAGCGACAAGGTCGGGAAATGAAAATGAGTTTTCCGATATGGTCCGTAGGTGCAACCAAGTTGGAATAAGGTAATGCCCCTAAAATTATTTAAATATGAAAGGCAAGATGAAGCGGAATTAAAGGGTATATGAATATAGCGCGAGTATTGTAAAGGGATAGGGTTGAATGGAGAAAGATTATGGATGCTTGAATAAAACTGTCTGCTATCAAATTTATGAGAAAACCGAAAACGAATGAATATATGAAAAAATATGATTGTTTTTAAAGGATTTATGTAGATGTAGTTGTGAATCACATGACGGGAGATTGGTCCCCTGCATGGGGTACAGGGGGGTCATCCGCTGTAACCCACGAAAAATTGTACCCCAGTGTTCCATATGGCCCCAATGATTTCCATTCCACTTGTGCCATACAAGATTATACAAATGAAGAGGAAGTCCGGAATTGTGAACTAGATAAATTGCACGATTTAAATCAAGGATCAGAATATGTTCGCGGCCAAATTGTTGGAGCATTGAATCACTTGATTGATCTAGGAGTTGCAGGGTTTAGGGTTGATGCTGCTAAGCATATGTGGCCCGGGGATTTAGCAGAGATTTATAGAAGATTGAAGAATTTAAATACAGAGTTTGGATTTGCTTCTAATAGCCGGCCGTATATTTACCAAGAAGTTATCGATTTGGGTATTGTAATTATTGTCATTGCGATAGAAATAGCAATTATGTATGTAGTTATGCGTTTTCAAAGATTATAAAATATTGTTACTTTCTTTTACGAAGTAATAAGTAAGTCTTTCGAACTTGGGATTTCAACGGATATACATGTTTTGATCTTCTCTGAATCGAATGTGACTATTTTCCGAATGACGTCTGTCTGTGTGTGTGTGTGTGTCTGTGAACGCCCTAGAGCCAAAATTGTCGAACGAAAAATTATGAAACTTCAAACCTAAGACCCTAAATGTGCACCTCCTATTTTTGAAAAGAATACTCAAACCAGAAATGTATGTTTACCCTATACATTTTTTGTTCTATCACTAGAACGGCTACACTTAGGCAAATATAGTTATGTTCATAATGCAAGATATTAATATTTTGCACAACTTTTGTTTGAAACATTTCTTCAAAAAATGTACCAGTTGCGAGAAAAATGCTACGAAACATTATAAATATCTTGTATGCGTTGCCATGGATTCGCATGTACCTTATAAAATCGGATCATCTGCTATTTGGACACGAAAACAAAATAGACTCAATTAGATAAATGACATTTCAGGTTATTACTGTAGAGTATTGGTTAGCTTAATATCTGGTTTTGGTTATATATATATACATATATCTATATCTAGTGAATACTGCGTTAAAGAAAGTCGAGTGCAGGCCACTCCAGATATTTTTTAATACAAACCATGTCTGATTTTGACACAATAGTAATTTTCTTCTCTACAAAAAATACTCCAAAGTACATAGTGTTGAAAATAGAAAAGAATTGATCATAATGATTAGATATGATTTCTATTTAAAAATGCAATAATATTTAAAATATATAACTTAGGCGGCGAAGCAATTTCCAGAGACGAATACACTCCCCTTGGAGCAATCACTGATTTTAAACACAGCGCTGAAATCGGCAAAGCATTCAGAGGAAACAACCAATTGAAATGGCTAAAGAATTGTGAGTGTCTCTCAACAAACTTAAGGAAATATTTAATACATTATTGATATTTAGGGGGTCCTGAATGGGGTTTCGTTAAAGCAGAAGATGCTTTAATTTTTGTTGATAACCACGATAACCAAAGAGGTCATGGAGCGGGTGGAGAAAGTATTTTGACTTACAAGAACTCCAAACAATATAAAGTACAAATACAACAATCACAACCATTATCTATAGCTTAAAAAACTAATAAATTGTAGATGGCAACCGCATTTATGCTAGCACACCCTTTCGGAACAACAAGAGTTATGTCCAGTTTTAATTTCACAGATACAAACGCAGGACCACCTCAAGATTCCAACCAAAATATAATAAGCCCCGGTTTGACCCCAGAAGGAACTTGCACCAACGGGTGGGTCTGCGAGCATCGTTGGCGACAAATTTACAATATGATTGGATTTAAAAATGCTGTTAAAAACACTCAAGTAGACAATTAGTGGGATAATGGTGACCAACAAATAGCTTTTAGTCGAGGGAATAAAGGTTTTATTGCGTTTACTGTACGTGGAGACTTAAGACAGACTTTACAGGTAAACCATGATGGCGGCCAGGCATGCGCAATAGCGCATCCATGATGGCTGCCGCGCTTGCGCAATTTAGACAAATATTAACGCACTATTTGAATAGACTGGACTGGCATCAGGGGAATATTGTGATATTATATCGGGGAGTGCAACATTTAGCGGCTGTACCGGTAAAACTGTTACTGTTAATCAAGATGGTACTGCGTTTATAGAAATCAATGCAGATGCATCTGATGGGGTACTTGCTATTCATACAGGGGTAAATTAAATAATTTAATGGTTGGTTTAGTGGACTAATATGGTTTTTATGTTACAGATGAAGAAATATACGTTGAAAAAATTATATAGTCTTCTCCGTAAGATGTTCGGGGGATCCACACTGCATAAGCATGTTTCTTTATTCAGCAGATATACAACCTATATGCAAATCTTGCGCAGAAAGGAGATCTTTCATTATTTCATGTTTTGGTTCTATTGCAGATAACTGTTTTTACTTTCTCTCTACTGTAGTATACATGTTTTGATCTTCCCTGAATCGTATGTGACTATTTTCGGAATGACGTCTGTGTATGTTTGTGTCTGTGAACGCTCTAGAGCAAAAACTATTGAACTGAAAATTGTGAAATTTTAAACTTAAGAAAGGTGCATGCATTTTTTGTTCTTTTTCCAATATCACTAGAACGGCTGCACTTATGGCAAAAATAGTTATAATGAATAATATTAATATTTTGCACAACTTTTGTAAGAAAAGTTTCCTCAAGAAATGTACCAGTTACGAGCAAACTGTTACGGAAAATCTTAAATGTATGGGAATTATATTTAATAAATCGTTTGAATGGACAACATTTGGACAGGCAAACAAAATAGACTCAAATTATTTTTATTTGTCATTTAATATATAGTTTATCACAAATAGATCGACTGAAAACGTTTTTCGAGCATATTGGTTATTGAAAATATATATTGAAAAACAGAACATATTAAATATTTTATTGTACATATATGAATAAAGTGAATATTAAATAAACTATCTATAATTACTGTTGAAGAAACAATATTTGATAACGTAATAAGCTAATTGGTACAATTACTACGGAATAATTGTTGGATATACAGTTTGTTTGGGAAATTTATTTCTAGTAACAACAACGCACAAAAAGTCGCATGTATTCCACTCCACTTTTTTCAATAGATAAACGTATATAAACCATTTTATCTATCACAAGTTGTCATTACAAAATGAGACTATTAGCAGCAACATATATAGTGTTAGCGGCCATATTGGTGGACGGTTACAAAAATCCCAACCAATGGGAAACGCGCAATACGATAGTACATTTATTCGAATGGAAATTCGGGGACATCGCGCGAGAATGTGAAAATTTTTTGGCGCCAAAAGGATTTGGAGGTGTCCAAACTTCACCAGTTCATGAAAATATGGTTGTAAGTCAAAACAATCGGCCATGGTGGGAACGCTATCAACCAATTAGCTATAAAATAGCGACAAGATCAGGAAACGAAAATGAGTTTTCCGATATGGTCCGTAGGTGCAACCAAGTTGGAATAAGGTAATTCCCCAAAAAATTATTTAAATATGAAAGGCAAGATGAAGCGGAATTAAAGGGTATATGAATATAGCGCGAGTATTGTAAAGGGATAGGGTTGAATGGAGAAAGATTATGGATGCTTGAATAAAACTGTCTGCTATCAAATTTATGAGAAAACCGAAAACGAATGAATATATGAAAAAATATGATTGTTTTTAAAGGATTTATGTAGATGTAGTTGTGAATCACATGACGGGAGATTGGTCCCCTGCATGGGGTACAGGGGGGTCATCCGCTGTAACCCACGAAAAATTGTACCCCAGTGTTCCATATGGTCCCAATGATTTCCATTCCACTTGCGCCATACATGATTATACGAATAAAGAGGAAGTCCGGAATTGTGAACTAGTTGGTTTGCACGATTTAAATCAAGGATCAGAATATGTACGCGGACAAATTGTTGGAGCATTGAATCACTTGATTGATCTAGGAGTTGCAGGGTTTAGGGTTGATGCTGCTAAGCATATGTGGCCCGCGGATTTAGCAGAGATTTATAGAAGATTGAAGAATTTAAATACCGATTTTGGATTTGCTACTAATAGCCGGCCGTATATTTACCAAGAAGTTATAGATATGGGTATTGTACTATTTTTAACGATAATTTCAACAAATAATTAAATTTCAATTTGAATTTATTTTGATATCAACATTATTGACAATGCGATATCAATTCAATGGAATAGATAAATATTTATTTTTAGTTGTGCATTTTCAAAGATTAAAATATATTTTTATATGCAAACCATATCTGATTTTGACATAATATCAAAAAATTTTCACAACCAAAAAATTTTCAGAGTACGTATTGTTGATAAGAAAAAATAAATACAGTTAATTGATGTCATTATCAGTTATGGTTTCAATTTAAAAATATTAACAGTTAAATATGATATATATTTTCTAATATATATAACATATTTATCTATAACATAGATTATAGGTCAAGACCTTGCAATACTTTAATTTATAAGAATAAGTGTCTAGTATTGAATATTATATAAATATATATATATATATATATATATATATATATATATATATATATATATATATATATAACGATAATTTATTTATATTTATATATTTAGGCGGCGAAGCAATTTCCAGAGACGAATACACTCCCCTTGGAGCAATCACCGAATTTAAACACAGCGCTGAAATCGGCAAAGCGTTCAGGGGAAACAACCAATTGAAATGGCTAAAGAATTGTGAGTGTCTCTCAACAAACTTAAGGAAATATTTAATACATTATTGATATTTAGGGGGTCCTGAATGGGGTTTCGTTAAAGCAGAAGATGCTTTAATATTTGTTGATAACCACGATAACCAAAGAGGTCATGGAGCGGGTGGAGAAAGTATTTTGACTTACAAGAACTCCAAACAATATAAAGTACAAATACAACAATTACAACCATTATTTATAGCTTAAAAAACTAATAAATTGTAGATGGCAACCGCATTTATGCTAGCACACCCTTTCGGAACAACAAGAGTCATGTCCAGTTTCAATTTCACAAATACAGACACAGGACCACCTCAAGATTCCAACCAAAATATTATAAGCCCCGGTTTGACCCCAGAAGGAACTTGCACCAACGGGTGGGTCTGTGAACATCGCTGGCGACAAATTTACAATATGATTGGATTTAAAAATGTAGTTAAAAACACTCAAATAGACAACTGGTGGGATAATGGCGACCAACAAATAGCTTTTAGTCGAGGGAATAAAGGTTTTATTGCGTTTACTATACGTGGAGACTTAAAACAGACTTTACAGGTAAACCATGATGGCGGCCAGGCATGCGCAATAGCGCATCCATGATGGCTGCCGCGCTTGCGCAATTTAGACAAATATTAACGCACTATTTGAATAGACTGGACTGGCATCAGGGGAATATTGTGATATTATATCGGGGAGTGCAACATTTAGCGGCTGTACCGGTAAAACTGTTACTGTTAATCAAGATGGTACTGCGTTTATAGAAATCAATGGAGATGCATCTGATGGGGTACTTGCTATTCATACAGGGGTAAATTAAATAATGGAATGGTTGGTTTAGTGGACTAATATGGTTTTTATGTTATAGATGAAGAAATATACGTTCATGAAATTATTTTATCTCGTCCGTAGGGTCTTTGGTATTGAATATAACTAATTGTACTGTGTAAATATATATATATAATAAATAACTACAAATATATTGAGTATGTTTTTGATATTCCGGTCCCTTGATATGAATTATAGCTTCGTTCGTTTGTCCTGCACTGCTGTTCAGTTCATGATTTGTCTCTTTTACTTATAATGATCTGAGGAAGAAATGCAGGATAAACGAACAAACCTTATGCGTTTCACAAGTTCGATTGTGGTTATAACCTTTCTTTAGAGAAATCAACAATGTTTAATTTATATACGAAACTATTGAATTGTTCGACAAGTAAAACGTATCGAACTATTACTAGTACTATAGTGGCGTTACAGAGAAGTATGTTTTTTTTTTTGTGCAATTAGGTGTATTGATTCATATTTTCATAGCGGAGCAAAACAAAAGATATGCCGGTAATATCCAGGAAGATTTGATATCCAATGCGTTGAAGGACGGTCACGTTCCTTCAACTAAGGATTGGATATCGATTAAGAAGGAAGTTCTTGCGAATGGACGAGCTATAAGCGATGTTAACTTTGATGCCGTTGCTATAGGATTCTGTATCACGCATAGGAATTATAATGCAGCTAAATCATTTATGAAACTTATTAAAGAACAGAACAAAAAATTAAATGTCGGAGCTTTAGGGAAATTCATGCGGTTGTATTATGTTTGTAATGAGGATTTGGATACAATAAATGAAGAGGAAGAAAATCTAATTTTGTCTATGTAGGATTTTAATGAACCACTAAAGTGATGTAGTCATAAATTTTGAATTTGACTACACGCTTTTGTAGTCTAAGTTATGACTGAATAATTTTGAAATTAGGTATTATGATTTAAAGAAAGAGTATCCAATTTTCGCGTCCACAACAGGGGAAAATATTATCCATGCTCTATCCATAACGAAGGAATGGAAGGAGTGTTTAACACTTTTGGAGGATATGAAAATTTCTGGACATACAAGCGCTAGTACAACTAGTGCTGTAATCAAAGCAGCTTTCCACAATCGCGAATATGATTTAGGATGGAAGATATTAAACGAAATGATATGTATGTGGTTTACAAATATTACAACATACACTCCTACCTCACCTAGTGCATCCACCGCCTAGAACACCTCGCCTAGTACACCGGCGTCACCCCTCCGAGTTCCCCCACTCCGTGTTTTACGAATAGCGTGGGATTTCTGAATTTAATGCCGTGCACTAGGCGAGTTACGAGTGTATTTACATAAATAAGTAATTTTGTTACAGCTGAAGAACGGTTACCAACACCCATCGTCTATGAAACTTGGTTGAAGCTCGAACAAAAAAACCCAGAAAATATTCAAAAATTACTACAATTCTTTGGGAACCACGACATCCATCCAACCACACAAGTAACAGACACATTAATGGCAATCTTACCACAATCTTCTGGAACATACACAACTATGTCAAATAGGTTCACAAAAAAGCAAAACCTCAACAAACCCTTGAATATATATTTGAATTTGTTACAGTGGCATTTGTAAAAATTGTAATAAAGTATTACGTAAAATTAAATTGGATGAAAAGGAATTTGAGGATTTAAAATCTCTGTTTATGGCAAATGTAATTGTTGGTAAAAATTTATTTAATAAAACTACACCGGAGGAGTTACGTAAGTTTAAGGCATTTGTGGAGAAGGTTGGAAAAGTCGATGTGGTTGTTGATGGTTTAAATATTGCGTACTCAGCCGGAGCTAACCGAAATCCGCATGTTTATGGCAAATTGGTAAATTAACTAATCGCCCGTTAGGGTTTAGGCTTTAATGTATTTTCATTTCGTAGTTGGCGAATGTGGTGGAGCATTTTCGACAACAGTCTAAGCGAATTATAGTGTTGGGTCGTCTACACATGAATAAATGGCCTAAACAATACATGCATTATGTTCGAGCGCATTCAAAAGTGTTCCTAGCAGAAAATTTGTATGTTTCTTTTACCTAAAGTATGCAAAGTTTAAACATCTGGTTGTAGATCGCAAGATGATCCATTTCTGCTGTATGCGACAATGTCCAGCGGACTTGGAACACATTTTCTAAGTCGGGATTTTATGCGTGGTCACTCTTATTTACTAATGGACATAAACTTAAAACGTATTTTCCGAAGATGGCAACAATCGCATCAGTATACATTAATTTATGTAGAAGACAATGGCAAAGTTCATTTAAAAGTATATTTATATACACTCGTACCTCGCCTAGTGCACCGCATTAAATTCAGAAATCCCCGCCTAGTGCACCGGCTTCGTAAAACACGAAAGAAATGCTCGGAATACCGTTTGTAACATTGCGCGCGACACTACGGTCGGAGTGGAGGAACTCGGAGGGGTGACGTGACGCCGGTGTACTAGGCGAGGATTAGCTCGTGTTCTAGGCCCCCGCATAGGCACTAGGCGAGGTACGAGTGTACTTTTATTTAACTAAATTTAATCATTTTCTATTTCTCAGGCTCCTTTCCCAATTTTGCCTACGGTGCAGGAAGGCAACAATGGTTGGCATATTCCTTATATTAGACAACATATTGCGAACCCACCAATAATTCTAGAACCGCCTAAACATTGGTTGTGTATTCGAAATAAATAGTCTTGTTTATTTTGTGTTATACTTCATTTATTTTGTATGAATAAAATTTATTTTTGTTGTTATATAACAAAAAAAAAATCGCTTTACTTGTTTATGTTATAATTGTTTTGTTTTTATTTATTTTTCGTACTTTTACCAGCTTACAAAATTTTTAGTGAAAATGCCTGAAGCACCAAAAACCGGTACCCCAGATGAAAATAAAGGTAAATATATATTAAATTTAAGAATACATATTTTAATTTGGAATCTTAAATTACAATTTTAGGACTGTTGCTCGTAATATGTTTATGTCAATATTATGTAACAGATACGTAATCCTGCAATATGTTTTGTATAACTAGGAAAACAAAAATATGAAGAAGTAGCAGGCCCAAAACCAGCATGCAATGTCCATATAGAAGAATTGGCAAAACCAAAAAAACGCAAAGTCCATCATCTTTACGTTGACTACAAGCCAGTTTTACCAGATCGTAACAAAATAATCGTTTCAGAATTTCTACGGGAAGAATATGCAAAATCAGCCGAGTAACCATAAATACAACATATATTTGAACATATCTAATGTTTCATTTCCAGAGAAACAGCAGACATTTTCCAGAAATTATCAGAGAAATCAAAGATAAAAAAGTGTAAAAAGAAATGCCAAAAAGCTGCCCGTCAACAACAACTGAGTTTAAACAGTCAGCAAAACCGGAATTTTATGTTGAAACTATTACGTGCGTTATTGAAAAAATATATGACCAGAGCATATTTCAATCCTAAACAAATTATTATGACAAACAGGCTAAGGGGGATTTCGAACCAAGTGTTGCGGCAACTGTGCGAGCTACGTGAGATTACTATTCCTGACCGTCAATCGCAAAGTTTGTGTTTACAAATAAATATTGCAAATGTCTTCTATTGCTCATTAATTATATTTCTAGCTATACGTGCAACGTTAATGCATTCTATTTCTGAGTTTTTCGCATATTGTATTGATTCTGTGTATTACGATCTGGAAGTACAGAAAGTTAAAGATTACGAAGAGCTGCGGAACAGAGAGATCACACCCGTTTCGGATAAAACACAAACACCAGAAACTGATACAACCAAATCATAAAGAACGTAATCTGTGTCTTTGTTAATTTAAGTGAAAAACAATATATATTTTTATATAAACTTAATGGTTATCATTGTGCGGTGGTGCACTAGGCGAGGTACGAGTGTATTGCAAAATCATGTAAAATTGCTTATTTCCATTAAAGAAAACCAGACATAATTTTATTTATAGAATCCAAAATAATCATTCTAGAACCTAGCGTAGATTTAAGACTGCGTACAAAGTTCTATTGTCGGGAAACTTTACATTTTGTATTAGTACGAATAATTTTGGATCCAGATTAGATTTTCTTCCATTTTTTACAGATCTAGGTCCGGAATGGGGATTCAAAAACGCAAGTTGTATAATAAATTTGTAATTATCGAATAAGATGCAATTGATTAAATTCAACCAATGGAATTGAATTCGTATTGGATTCGGATTCATCAATTCTTACAGATTTGACTCTTAAGAGTAAAGAAATCGAAAATCAGACAATTGTTTAATATATTTATGGATATGAATCATTCATAATTTGACGGATCTGGATAAACGAATAGTTTTGGATCCGAATTCGATTTCTTTGCAACTCTGACAAGTCGTAGAAGATAAGTTATCGAAAGACTCGGTAAAAGATGCAATTGATTCAATTCAACCAATGGAATTGAATTCGTATTGGAGTTGGATTCATCAATTCTTACAGATTTGACTCTTAAGAGTAAAGAAATCGAAAATCAGACAATTGTTTAAAATATTTATGGATATGAATCATTCATAATTTTACGGATCTGGATAAACGAATAGTTTTGGATCCGAATTCGATTTCTTTGCAACTCTGACAAATCGTAGAAGATACGACATCGAAAGACTCGATAAAAGATGCAATTGATTCAATTCAACCAATGGAATTGAATCATTTGTGGATTCGGATTATTCAATTCTTACAAATTTGACTCGTAAGAGTAAAGAAATCGAAAATCAGACAATTGTTTAAAATATTTATGGATATGAAATCATTCATAATTTTATGGATCGGAATGAATAGTTTTGGATCCGAATTAGACTTTTTTGCAACAACAAATTGGAGTTTTAGAAGATAAGAAATCGAAAGACTAGATAAATGATAAAATTGATTCAACTTAACCAACGGAATTGAATCCGTTTTGGATTCGGATTCATCAATTCTTAGAGAGTAAAAAAAACGAAAATCAGACAATTGTTTAAAATATGTATGGATATGAAACAATTCACAATTTTACGGATCTGAATGAATAGTTTTGGATCCGGATTCGACTTTTTTGCAACTCTTACAAATCGGAGTCTTAGAATATACGAAATCGAAAGACTAGATAAGAGAGATTCAATTTAACCAACGGAATTGAATCCGTTTTGGATTCGGATTCAGCAATTCTTACAGATTTAACTCTTAAGAGTAAAGAAAACGAAAATCAGACAATTGTTTAAAATATGTATGGATATGAAATAATTCATAATTTTACGGATCTGAATGAATAGTTTTGGATCCGGATTCGACTTTTTTGCAACTCTAACAAATCGCAGCCTTAGAAGATACGAAATCGAAAGACTAAATAAAAGAGATTCAATTTAACCAACGGAATTGAATCCGTTTTGGATTCGGATTCATCAATTCTCACAGATTTGAGTCCTGATAGTAAAGTAATCGAAAATCAAACCATTGTTTAAAATATTTATGGATATGAAATCATTCTTAATTTTACGGATCTGGATAAACGAATAGTTTTGGATCCGAATTAGATTTCTTTGCCAGTCTGATAAATCGTAGAAGATAAAAAATCGAAAGACTCGATAAAAGCTGCAATTGATTCAATTCAACCAACGGAATTGAATCTTTTGTGGATTCGGATTATTCAATTCTTACAAATTTGACTCTTAAGAGTAAAGAAATCGAAAATCAGACAATTGTTTAAAATATTTATGGATATGAATCATTCATAATTTGACGGATCTGAATAAACGAATAGTTTTGGATCCGAATTCGATTTCTTTGCAACTTTTACAAATCGTAGAAGATAAGAAATCGAAAGATTCGATAATAGATAAAATTGATTCAATTCAACCAACGGAATTGAATCCTTTGTGTATTCGGATTCTTCAATTCTTACAGATTTAACTCCTAATAGTAAAGAAATCGAAAATCAGACAATTGTTTAAAATATTTATGGATATGAAATAATTCATAAATTTACGAATAGTTCTGAATCCGAATTCGATTTTTTTGTAACAACAAATCGATAAGAAATCGAAAGACTAGATAAAAGATAAAATTGATTCAATTCAACCTATGGAATTGAATCCTTTATGGATTCCTTACAGATTGGACTTTTAAGAGTAAAGAAATCGAAAATCAGACAATTGTTTAAAATATTTATGGATATGAAATAATTCACAATTTTACGAATAGTTTTGGATTCGAATTCGACTTTTTTGCAACAACAAATCGGAGTTTTAGAAGATAAGAAATCGAAAGACTAGATAAAAGATAAAATTGATTCAATTCAACCAATGGAATTGAATCCTGTGTGGATTCGGATTCATCAATTCTTACAGATTTGACTCTTAAGAGTAAAGAAATCGAAAATAAGACCATTTCAAATATTTATGGATATGAAATAATTCATAATTTTACGAATAGTTCTGAATCCGAATTCGACTTTTTTGCAACTATTACAAATCAGAGACTTAGAAGATACGAAATCAACAGACTAGACTCATGTACAAATAATGATATGCAAATATTGAAGATATGAAAAAGTTAATTCCATTTAATGTTTTGGATCCAGATTCGAAAGACTATAAAGACAATCTGGTGCATATTTCCAATACAATAGCAATAATTTTCGATGAAACTCTTGGATTTCGTTGTACAAATCGGTTTTCGGAGGTAAGTATTTAAAATGCGTCAGTTCTCGGTGAATATTTAAAGCGGGTTGCCTTCGCGCGGTTGTGACTGAGTCAAGCCGAAGGTTCGACCAAGGCCCGACAGGCAGTGCGACACTGCATTCGGGCAGCTGGTCTGTTCACGGAGGAGTGGTGTTCTTGAGGGGTTTTAACGGAAAAACTAGTTAATAATAAATAATTAATTGTTTAAAAAATGTTTGCATTAAACTGGGTGCTGTAGTTAACACGTGGTCGGCCACAGAAGTGTCTGTTAGTGTTGTGTCTTCAGATGCCATGTGACTAGAAATGGTAAGTTGTCTTTTACCATTAGGGGGTCGGTGGGGATGGGGTTGAAATTTAAATTTTAAAATTTCAAATTATTTCTCAACAGTTGTCTTTAATTCAAGGCTACGTTGTGGGTTTAAAAACACCTACGTAATTTTTATTATATAAATAATAAGAAACCGTTATTAAAATGGTGCAATTTACACCGTCCACGTAATATAATTAAATTGTAATATATAATTACATTGTAGTACACTGGCATATTTTAAAAATAGTTATTATTACAGCGTCAATGTTGTATAAATAAATGCGACTTTAATAAAAATAGATTATATATAATCTGTATTACTTGTTTATTTACCCTTTTGGCAAAAAAACCACTGTGTTTTCTAATGATCTAAATCTTAAATATCCCTATTAGATCTATAAGTTTGGTGACGCTATTGTATTGGTATTATTGACTATGTGATCTAAAATCGTTATTGGGGTCAAATGTCATATTGAGGCAAAAATAAATTGATTTTTATATATATATATAGGGAAAAAATCTTTATAATTGACGCCTTGATCCTGAGTGGCAGATATTCCTTTCTAGGTACTAATGGGATGTCCAATACGTCTATGTAATTATGGGGTAATTAATTTTCTAATTAGGGAATCTTCGAAATGGTTACAAAAGTGCTACACTGTAAAAGGAAATCTATTTATATCTGAATTTACTACATTGTAATTTTGTATACGAAACAGTAACAAAATAATTTTAAACAAACAAAACGTTCTGGAATATTTAAAAGTTTGGGTAATTGCAGTATGAATTATTTAAATTCCCTAGAATAGCCTTTATTGTTGATAAATTGTATAAAACAATACGTAAAATTTAAATATGTATTTTTTTGTCTAGTTATTACTTTATTTTTAGTGATGAATATTAATGTAAATGGCTAAATTACTCAAATTTGGCCTTTAGCCTTGGTCTACGTTTGTTGAGAATTTTAATTTTCGATGAATAATTACATACAATATTTCTTCCGCTAAGTAAGTTTAAGAAATCATTTTTAATCTGCTGGATAAAGTCGTGGATTAAAATGATAAATAGAATTTAATATTTAAAATAACATAATGCTGTTCCTAGAATTTGCTACCATGATTATAAGATTCGTTTGTATAAAGTATACATTGTTATCAACTTTTTTGATAATAAGTATGAGAAAAATTTCCCTAAGAGCTCGAAATACATCTTTTAATGTATTATTTATTCTGTAATGCCAATGGAAAGAGTTTATTTTCCTTAAATTTAAAATATTTTTAATTTATTCATATGTAAAAATTTTAAATTACCATTTAGGTAATTTTACTAAACGTCTGAATTTAAGTAAAATGAACATTTTCTTGGATTTGCTTAGGTGCGCTTTTAAGCGTAACACTTAAGCTTTAGCAATACAATTAATTTACGATTAAAATGTATACATAATACAACTTTTATTATTGACATAAAAACGATTAAAACGTTAAATTGTTACAATTGTATTGCATTTTGGAAGAGTTACTAAATTAAATGAAAATAATGGAAACTGTTCTGAGTTTTGGAGGAGTTACTAAATTAAATGAAAATAATGGAAACTGTTCTGAGTTTTGGAGGAGTTACTAAATTAAATGAAAATAATGGAAACTGTTCTGAGTTTTGGAGGGTTACTAAATTAAATGAAAATAATGGAAACTGTTCTGAGTTTTGGAGGAGTTACTAAATGAAATGAAAATAATGGAAACTGTTCTGAGTTTTGGAGGAGTTACTAAATGAAATGAAAATAATGGAAACTGTTCTGAGTTTTGGAGGAGTTACTAAATTAAATGAAAATAATGGAAACTGTTCTGAGTTTTGGAGGAGTTACTAAATTAAATGAAAATAATGGAAACTGTTCTGAGTTTTGGAGGAGTTACTAAATTAAATGAAAATAATGGAAACTGTTCTGAGTTTTGGAGGAGTTACTAAATGAAATGAAAATAATGGAAACTGTTCTGAGTTTTGGAGGGTTACTAAATTAAATGAAAATAATGGAAACTGTTCTGAGTTTTAAAGTAGTTACTAAATTAAATGAAAATAATGGAAATTGTTCTGAGTTTTGGAGGAGTTACTAAATTAAATGATAATAATGGAAACTGTTCTGAGTTTTGGAGGAGTTACTAAATGAAATGAAAATAATGGAAACTGTTCTGAGTTTTGGAGGAGTTACTAAATTAAATGAAAATAATGGAAACTGTTCTGAGTTTTAAAGTAGTTACTAAATTAAATGAAAATAATGGAAATTGTTCTGAGTTTTGGAGGAGTTACTAAATTAAATGATAATAATGGAAACTGTTCTGAGTTTTGGAGGAGTTACTAAATTAATTAAAATAATGGAAACTGTTCTGAGTTTTGGAGGAGTTACTAAATTAAATGAAAATAATGGAAACTGTTCTGAGTTTTGGAGGAGTTACTAAATTAAATGAAAATAATGGAATCTGTTCTATTTCCACCACAGAACTTAGGAGTTCGTGACATCGCGCACTAATATATAAACAAATACAATTATTACTTGAATTTAGTGAGGGATGCTTAAGCCCTTGAACCTCGTCAAGGCCAACTCGTTTAGCCGGTTGGGCCCTACCTAATAAAATGGCTCAACTTCCAATTTTCTAAACATTTATGGTTTAAACCGCGCCGATATATTGTATTATTCATTTTCGTAAGAAAACACTTAACAAGTCTGGACTTGTACACTGCGGAATATTTTAAAAGATGGTTGCGATGCAACCAATTTGCTGCGAAACCATGTTTTGCTCGGATTATTTTGTTAAAGGGTGCAGTGATGTTTAACCATTGTTTTAAACAATAATCAAATTCGGTTTTGCCCGTAAAAGACAATAAAGGGTGCAGTGTGCAAGTTTGGACTTGCACACTGTGAAATACTTTAAAAGGTGGTTGCACAGCAACCAATTTGAAGTTATTTTTTAAAACCATTGTTTTAAACCATAACAATCAAATTATTTTGCCCGAAAAGACAAAATGAACTGGTAAAGGGTGCAGTGTGCAAGTTTGGACTTGCACACTGCGAAATACTTTAAAGGGTGGTTGCCTCAGTAACTAGCGACATGGGTCAACCGTGCAGCTGCAAGAGAAAACACAGTATATTGGCTGAGGCTCACCGGCAATCGGTGGCCCCAAACGAGTTAAACGATTTTCCAAAACCTTTAAAAATGAATTCTGTTTTTTCTAAAATACAAAATCGCGCTCCCACACACCCGATTGTATATCCCTTTCAACATCAAACTCTAATCGAGAAACTTAACTCGACTCCAAATTCCTGGATCTGGGAATTAACGGTCCCAAAATCCCAAAATTGTCGAGATCAGAAGGATCTACAACACCTAATCTAGGATTAAGCCGCGCGGGGTTTCGATTCTATAATGTTGAAGTTCTTGTAGTTAGTTCTTTGGTATTAAGAACCCTTCGAGGGTTAGTTACCGGTTTTGTGTAACCAGTAACCTGGTTACCTCGGGTTTCCAACGGTGGTTGAATTATTCGACTATTCTATTGTTATGATGCGCGATTTTAAGTTTGAAGCTTTACTTTAAATCTTTTGGGGACGGTATATGTTGGGGGCAAAACTTGTTCAAAACAGGGGCATATATTTGGAACCTAGGCGCGAATTCCAAATATATGTAAAACTGTTACTTGAAGTTACTTATATGGAGCTTCAATTGAAGTAGACAAACAAATAAAATTGGGAATAGTTTTGAACAAGTATTTAACCCTTTATCGCATTATGAATTATATAAAAACAAATCAAAATTAATTAATTTACACCTTATAAAGGGTTTATTTGCAATATTAAAATAATTACTCATTTAATAATAACTTTGGCCACATATGGACAATTTATTTAATTTTACCAGAGCTTCGAACCGGAACTGAACCGAAAACAGGCAAAAAACCCGTTATTTTTGTAGGAACTGAACCGAAAATAGTTAATTTCGGTTAGGAACATGTTAATTATTTTTTTAATTACACTGTTGTAGTTAAACCGAAAACCGTTAAATTATCCAGAACGAAAACCGGAACCGAACTGATATATATATATATATATATATATATATATATATATATATATATATATATATATATATATATATATATATATATATATATATATATATATATATATATATATTTTAATTGAACCGGAATAAACCGAAATGAAAAAAAAATACGGTGCGTTAGGAACATGTTAATTTTTTTTAATTACACTGTTGGAGATGAACCGACAACCGTTAAATTATTCGGAACGGAAACCGGAACCGAACTGATATATATATATTTTAATTGAACCAGAATAAAACGAAACGAAAAAAAAAACGGTTCGTGAGGAACATGTAAATTTTTTAATTACACTGTTGAAGATAAACCGAAAACCGTTAAATTATCCGGAACGAAAACCGGAACCGAACTGATATATATTTTAATTTTAATTGAACCGGAAAGAAATACGGTTCGTTAGGAACATGTTAATTTTTTTTAATTACCCTGTTGGAGATAAACCGACAACCGTTAAATTATCTGGAACGAAAACCGGAACCGAACTGATATATATTTTATAATTGAACCGGAACAAACCGAAACGAAAATAAAAAACAGTTCGAAGCCCTGAATTTTACTAATATTTCTAATTAAATAAAAATACGTAATGTAAAAATTAATTTAATCCTTATTGAATTTCTACAATAATTTATTTAACTGTAAAATCTGCTGATAAAGGGTTAAATTGTATGAATTTCGGGCATGTGCCATTTTTCAAAATAACTACAATTTTCTGAAATACAAACAATATTTACCAAATTTGTAAATAATTATGACTGTAAAATGCAAAGTAGTTATTTAGCTTTATATATTCCAGTTTGAACCCTTTCCGAATGGCGCAAAAACGGAAAGGGTGAATACACCAGCGGTTCTTTACCCTTTCAATACGATTTATGGTTTTTCTTTGTTAAAAGAACATTATTTAATTTATTTCGATCTTGAATATCTAATTTGTTGTATAAATAATGTAGGACATGACAATGAAAGGGTTAACCGAACGGTCGTAACCCAGATTTGAGTCTTTTTCTTTTACTAAATACAAATAAACTATTTTTCGGTTTCGGCTACGAGAGCAAAAATATTAGTATAATTTGGGCCGCGTTTTGAAAAGGTTAAGAAACATTGGTGTACCAACACCAATATTTAGGTAAGATGCGTGATTTAACGCATCCGAAACGGCTGGTTGAGACGTGGTCCTGGATAGTTATTCAATTAAGTCAAAATTACAAATAGTTTAATTGTATTAACAACTTTAATCTAATTGTTAAATCCCGAATCGTTGAGGAATTCTTATATTTAATTTATACTTCTAATTTTGTGAATCCTGCGAATTTTCCTGTTTTAAAACTAAATATTGCTTGAGATTAGGCAAAAAATTCTATAGTTCCCGTAGTTTCAAAATTATGATGGATAATATTCAAAAATTAAAACAAATCCCGTTTTAAAATGATCTAAATTATAGTAAGTAATATCCAAAAATATCAGAAGCGTTCGAATTATTGTACATATTTATTTTATACTGGAAATATAAAGATGGCACATGGGGCAAATAAAAAATCACTTACCCCCAGTCCTGTTCTTTTAGAATGAGGTGTGTATGGTGATTCACATCTGCAACAAACAAATAAAAACAAATATTAGTTTAAAATCAACTAAAAGAACTTCACAATATGTGTCTGAAGTTCTTTCATTACACAAATGAAGAGAAAACTTACCACAATGCACTTCCCCATATGCCCACTCTGGATCAAACAGCAAATCCAGTAGAGCGATGAACTAAGATGACTTCAAAAAGCTGCATTTTCAAATCCTCGAAATGCACTAAATGCTCTGCAGGAAACTGGTGAAACGACTCCTTCAAATCCTGGATTCATCGCGAAGAACTGGAACTGTACTTTTTCTTCATTGGAAAGACGTCAACTGGGGGAGTTATCGTTTCGACCCCTGATTTCTTGTGAAGTTCTAATGTAAATTTCTACATTATATGAAATATATCCAGTTGAGATGTGTATTGGAATCCTCTTTTATTCCGGTTAACGAAATATACACGGAAATACCACAAAATCACTTGTATGGCTCCGCCAATACTGTATTCAGTTCACGAATATCGTTCAACAAATTTCTTTAAAACACATTAAAAACGTTCGTGATTTAAACCATTATAACCAGTTTTAAAACAGAAAAACCACAAAATCACTTGTCCAACTCAATTACCTCAATTTACCACAAAATTTCACTGTTTTACACTATTCAGTTCACGCATTTCGTTCAACAAATTTCTTTAAAACACATTAAAACAATTCGCGATTCAAACTATTATAACCGATTTTAAAACAGAAAAACCACAAAATCACTTGTCCAACTCAATTACCTCAATTTACCACAAAATTTCACTGTTTTACACTATTCAGTTCACGCATTTCGTTTAACAAATTTCTCTAAAACACATTAAAAACGTTCGCGATTTAAACTATTATAACCGATTTTAAAACAGAAAAACCACAAAATCACTTGTCCAACTCAATTACCTCAATTTACCACAAAATTTCACTGTTTTACACTATTCAGTTCACGCATTTCGTTCAACAAATTTCTTTAAAACTCATTAAAAACATTCGCGATTTAAACCATTATAACCAGTTTTAAAACAGAAAAACCACAAAATCACTTGTCCAACTCAATTACCTCAATTTACCACAAAATTTCACTGTTTTACACTATTCAGTTCGCGCATTGCGTTCAACAAATTTCTTTAAAACACATTAAAAACATTCGCGATTTAAACTATTATAACCAGTTTTAAAACAGAAAAACCACAAAATCACTTGTCCAACTCAATTACCTCAATTTACCACAAAATTTCACTGTTTTACACTATTCAGTTCACGCATTTCGGTCAACAAATTTCTTTAAAACACAATAAAAACGTTCGCGATTTAAACTATTATAACCGATTTTAAAATAGAAAAACAACAAAACATGTTTTAACATGTTCATCTTCAATTAAAATAAGTTATTCTGTGTTTTAGGGAAAATTGTAGAAGCACTGGGTTCGAGGTTAAACTTTGGTTTTGTCTCGTCCGAACATGAGTTCTCGGCTATTTCCCAATTAAATTCACTTGTTTTAATGTGTATATATTAAGTGTTCCTGTGATACATAAAAAAAAAAACGCGAACTATTTTGCCTTTTTCGAGTTTTTGTGCTGTTTCAATTTACATTTTGATTATGTAGTACTTTGTTATTCTACAAGTTCATGTGTTTAAACCTCCTGAGACGACGCTTATCAAAAATAGCAGTGAACCAGGTATGTTTAAAGCCTTTTATATTTATTTATAGATCTAACCACTAACTAACTACAATAAGAAAACTATTGATAATATTCGCTTAGTACATTTAGAACTAGAATTCAAAATGGTTACATTTACCCGGCAAGTTTCAACTTGATTAGATCAGCGCATGCGCCTTGATGTCTTCACCAACGACTTTTATGTTAAACCAAAAATATCTTAGTTTTTTCGTTAAATACACAGCCACTACTTATATTATACGTTCAGACTTCTTTGATAATTATTATTTGTGAGTTTTTAACACTTTCACTACAATTAACTAGGTTTTTTTTTGCAAATACATTGGAGATAACGACGCCGCGACGTGAACACATGTCTACGTGAAACTTGTAATCTGATTGGTAAATGAGAATAGAACACATCTAAAAGAATGGTCTAATTATTTTCATTGACAAATTTAGGAAAAGTAACATTACAGAAATATTTGCAAGGATTTAAAATACATAAAACATATTTTATTTAAATTATAACTTGTTTTTTAAAGTAGTTTGCAGAAATTATGACAATTAGGTCCAAGTCATTCTCTTTTATATATACTATTTTTTATCATAATTAAATAAAACTGGGATGATTTGAATAGCAATTTTCCTAAAAACCATAAATATAGAACTTTGAATTTATTTAATGGCCCCATTTGAATAAGTATACGAGTCTTAAAGTTTCCAAACCCTGATTTTCGAAAAAACTTACAATCCTCCCGATACATAATGGCATATATCCCCTTAACAACAAATACCTTGGACAAAAATCGAAATGTATTCGTTTAATCAATACCTAGTGGTGATTTGTACCAATTTTTAATCCAAATGATCATCGAATAAGTAAGATTGATCAATTTAAACAATTGGTATATCACCAAGGCATCCTGGAGGTTGATGGCATTCGGGAATATTTGATATAACGTTAATTACAAATGGAACAAGTGTTAGGGTTTGATTACCGATGTATTACCGGAAGTATTAGCATAATTTAATTAGATTAGATTTAGTAAAACACGTTTTGGAGCAAAAATTTGATCAAGGATTCGCTCAATGTTGTTCCCCTAAAGATTTAGAGGAAGAATTGATATCTCTATTTGGGGGTATGCGTTGGTTTCAACAGTAAGAGTATTTGCGGAGATAAAGGGCCCCTCTATATCTTCAAATGAAACTGATAGAGAGTTAATAAATAGATTTAACACAGAATCAAATTAGCTTCTTCCTCCAAAGCTTCAGCCACATTGATACAGGTGGAGATTGTTAAAGCTTTGGAGGAAGAATAAATTTAACTGCATTTTGTGGTTTCTGGTGGTTAAATCAGTAGGAGTAGAAATTTGGGGGTATATAGGATCTGTCTATATCTTTAGATAATACTGATAAAGGGTTAATAAATGGAATTATTGCTTTAGGATCTAATGAGCTCTGTTCAGAAGGGTTTTAAATAGCGCCAAATAAATAGTTTTGAATTATATCAATTGGTAATAGAACAGTTAGTTCTGAGCTCCTCATTTTTGGCAATTTTTGATCAAGGTCAAAAATATGTGCATTACTGAAAGCATCTTTCAATTCATCCCGTGATTTCTATATACCCTTTTATAGGTAACCGTGTCGACAATATCGACCCTAGTTTGGTGGCATATGCCGTGTGTATTTTAATTCTTCCCCTATTCCTGAATTTATAGCTGACGTCCAAAAGCAATCATTCAAAACATTTTTATATCGTCCAGTCTCGGTTTCTGTGTAAATTTCGCTGACCATTGCCCATTTCTTTTCCGTTCACTTTCGCCCCACATGTATAGACACGTTTGACAGCAAACACATAATTTCCCTTGCGAGTGGTCAACATGAATAACAAATGCCAAAATACCCTTGCAAAACGGAGGGATTTTCGAAGCGATATTCAAAATTGCCATATTTTCATTAGGTCTTAAAGGAGACATTGTTATAGGGGCCACAAAATTTGGGCCGCCTTAATAATGCTTTTAGAAAAATAAATAATACATTCAAAAATTCTATAATATATTCTAAGGCGAGCTGAAGGCATAGGTGCCTTGTACCCAATTTTTTTAAATTAAATGAATGCGTATTTTTGCATAAAAAATGTTTATTAAAAATAAAATATTTATTTTACTTGTTGGGCGATAAAAAAATAAATCCTACGAAATTTTAACTTAAATAGAACATGACAATTAAAACCAGGCATTATTTATACAAATACGCTTCGATGACGTATATAAATTATATCATGAATATGAAACCTAAACGTGATTGATATTTATTTGTATATCAAGTAATTATATTTAATTTGAATGTGTCACTAATTGAGCTGTAAGACTTATTAATAGTTATATTATCATCCTGTGGTTGACCAGTACGCCGGATTAAACTGTGTCTACTTTCCTTTGCACAGTGTATATTTTATTCGATTACAACAAAAACCATGTAGGAAACATAGTAAAATGTGTAGGTTTACTTGGAACTGTCACTAGCTATTGATAGCTCTAGAATGTAACAATTTTCTAGTCCATAAATCCGTCCCTTATTTAGGATAAAAGTATATATCTGTTCCGGGTGCTCCGACAGAATGGGGGCTCTTATTCTTGGCCATTTGGGGCTCAGAGAGATACATGATCACATGTGCCCATTTTAAACAGGATTCGTTAATAGCGAACAACGAAACAGTTCGGAATTTATTATTGCTAGCTCGTTTTATGGTTCCTTGAACGAAACCATATGTGCATCTAGGATGCCCCTAGCACCCAATTCCCAATGGTTAATTGATACGAAAATGTCTTACACATTGCTTTAACGAATGCGTATATTCTTAAAATTACATTTAAATAAATCAATAAAATTGCCCCTAGGCTACCACGAAAATATGTGGTTTGCTCTCATACATTTTGTACCCCATAAATTAATTTAGTAGTAAGTTTGCTGTATATCAAAAAAGAAGCCATAAAATAAGCTTCAATTTGATATATTACAAAGTTATGTGTCATCAAGTTAAACTAGAGTTATTTCAAGTTAAAGTTGAGCAGAATTCACTCAAATATACCCAAGTAACATAAAAGTGCTGCAGTTCATCACACTTTACCGTTCTCGGTGCAGTTCGGTGATAAGATCGATGTAAATTTGGTTCTAGTTCATTCTAGCGCCATTTTCTCACCTTAAACTTATACAAGATTAATTGTATTATACATCATGAGAAAGGCAATGAAATTATCTACAATTTGATGTATATTAAAACACTTTTTGAGCTAGCTAAAGTATAGATATATGTAGTTAAAAAAATTCTATGAAACAGAGATTGCATACTTTTGCAGTGATCGATATATATTTGGTACGAGTCCATTGTAGGACTATTTTCTCCCCTTAAACTTTTACTAGATTAATTATATTATATATCATGAGAAAGGCAATGAATTTATCTACAATTTGATGTATTTTAAAACACTTTTTGAGCTAGCTAATGTATAGATATATGTAGTTAAAAAAATTCTATGAAACAGAGATTGCACACTTTTGCAGTGATCGATATATATTTGGTACGAGTCCATTGTAGGACTATTTTCTCCCCTTAAACTTTTACTAGATTAATTATATTATATATCATGAGAAAGGCAATGAATTTATCTACAATTTGATGTATATTAAAACAATCTTTGAGCTAGCTAAAGTATAGATATATGTAATTAAAAGTTTTCTATTAAACAGTGATTGTAGTTCGAGTGATAAGACACACCTCCCTGCAGTGATAGTTGTAATTTTGGTTCTAGTTCATTCAAGGGCCATTTTCTTAACTTAAATTCATGCAGGATTAGCGTTATTATATATCATGAGAAAGGCAATGAAATTATCTACAATTTGATGTATATTAAAACACTTTTTGAGCTAGTTAAAGTATAGATATATTTAGTTAAAAGTTTTCTATGAAACAGTGATCGATGTATATTTGGTACGAGTCCATTGTAGGACTATTTTCTCACCTTAAACTTTTACTAGATTAATTATATTATATATCATGAGAAAGGCAATGAAATTATCTACAATTTGATGTATTTTAAAACACTTTTTGAGCTAGCTAATGTATAGATATATGTAATTAAAAGTTTTCTATTAAACAGAGATTGTAGTGCGGGTGATAAGACAGACCTCCCTGCAGTGGTAGTTGTGAATTTGGTTCTAGTTCATTCTAGGGCCATTTTCTTAACTTATATCCATGCAGGATTAGTGTTATTATATATCATGAGAAAGGCAATGAAATTATCTACAATTTGATGTATATTAAAACACTTTTTGAGCTAGCTAAATTATAGATATATGTAGTTAAAAGTTTTCTATGAAACAGAGTTTGCAGCTCGGTTGATAAGACACACCCTCAGTGATCAATGTATATTTGGTACGAGTTCATTCTAGGACTATTTTCTCACCTTAAACTTATACAAGATACATTGTATTATATATTTTGAGAAAGGCAATTAAATTATCTACAATTTGATGCATATTAAAATTTATTTTGAGCTAGCTAAAGTATAGATAATTGTAGTTAAAGAGTTTAGAAGACAAGTTGATAGTATAATTTATATAAATTATAACACAAATTGAAACTGTTAACATAAAAATCAGTGTCTCTGTATGACATTCACGTAAATTCTATGTTTGCTACTATCCCACAGTGGTCATGATACTTGGCGTATCCTAGATACATCCTAGGGGTACTTCGGATGTTTACCGTGGTTGAAACATGTCCGTACGTACTTTTGTGTACACTATGTACCTGTTTTCCTAAACTTGCGTGAGTTGCATTACAAATGAACATGGGTATCACACATAATGCCGGCATATAGTTTCAACTTATGCAAAAGTTAATATTAGGGTATTGTGCTACGCGCAATATTTTCAACCTATCGTTCTCGGTGCAGTTCGGCGGTAAGGCACATTTAGTGTGTCTTATAACTGAACTGCATCGAGAACCATAACATTTTACAGCCTTTTTATGATCATGACTACTTTATATCCAAATACTTGCTCAGCTTTTTAAAATCTATGCTTACAAATGATTTTATTATAAAATTGAAACATTTATACAAAACAATAGAACAGAAATATACATGGATTAAATTCGTAGCTATGAAAACTGTAAACTGCGTGAAACGTATGTACTCGAACCGGTAACGGAACATTCGGTACAAGATTAAACCGGAACGGAAATACGGTAACCGGTTAATATTACATGACAATAAGTGTGGGGCGCTTGTTGGGTATATAGTGTATGGGTACCAACGCAAGTAGTTAACTTGCCAGGTTAATATCCCGAGAAATTGAACTGTATCCCTATTTCACCCACATTAATGCCCCTCCACATGTGTCCCCTATTTGTATGTTTAGCGTATTTATACAATACGATTTTTTTTTCATTGGATAATAGTATTTTTACCCATTAAACCAATAAACGAATACTCGAACATCTTTTTACATATTCTCACCCAAAATACGTCGATTTCTGATTTAGAAATTTAAATACATGCATTTAAAAATGCGGATCTTGCATATTCAATACATAAACTGCGTTATTGAACAACGTCGAACATTTTCTTTATTGACTTATAGATTAAAACAATTTATTTGATATCTCATTTTAATTCCAAATAAGTAAAGCTTAAAAATATGCAAAAACGAAAATCAATGGATTCGATTTAAACGAGGCAGCGACGCGTTCAATCAGATTAGCAATTAAGCTCGACTTTGCATAGTAAATGCAGCACTGTTATTTTCTCTAAAAGCTCCGACCAATTTGAAATTAATACCAAGTGACTTCGCAATCATCATTAGCCAGTTCTATGCTACAGCGTATCATAATAGAATTCTTTTCCGTAATATTATTCATCGATTTTGCCAATTTAATAGTTTTGCATGAACAAATTCAATTAAACTGATATTTCGTACTAAAATCAAGTACAGTGCACGGCAGAAATCAAAGTATGTAAGATTGGTTTTTATATAATGTACGGTGCATTTTTACATTTATCAAAAACATCGCATGGCTGTATTATACTCGCGATGAAAGCTTCGAGGTATTTACTAATAAAAAATTCCTCTCGCAAGAAAGAACGGGGAACAAAAGGCCTTAAGAAACTGAGCGATGAAAGAGACGCGCGGATAAACAACCAAAGAAAAACAGAAAAGGGAAAAACACCGGCGCGTCGCTCTTATTTCCCAAAAGACCGAATTTAAAACAACAAACGGAAAATTTCACACAGATTCCGAGTAATTTTATTTTCAAACTCAAATTATGTTATTTGTTTCATAGTATCAGCTAAGCTGTTCGCATAAATATGAACGGGAAACTTTTCAACGAGATTTGCATTGGTTTACGCGAACTTTTACGTTTGCAGAAGTGTTTGAAATTAATGAAATTAAATCAAGGAAGTTTACACTTCTGTACCGTGACTCCCTGCAATAAAAATGCCCTAAATTTAAAACAGTGACATTGAAGCCTTTATAATATACATTTTAATCAAGTTTACATAGGAACAAATAACACAAATCAAGCTAAAACGAATGGAATCATAAAACGGCAAATGAATTCTCGTGCATAACCAGTCAATTTGCACAGCTGGGCTACGAATACTATGTTGCCAGATCTCGTAAAATTCGATAGGCACCCATTTACAACACTGTCACAAAATACCCCCTCTTCTTCCCCCTTTGCTTCATCCCAAGCATGAACATTCGAATTTGCATAGATCGTAAAACAAAAGCAGCACTGAAATCAAGGGGGGCCCGTTGCAACGCCGTAAAACACAAAGATAATATACCCTCTCGTTTATCCGAATCTTCATTAATTGTGTGCACTGTGTGTCCATCAAAAATGATTGGTCCAAATATTTGAAAAACGATGATATGAAAACGTTAATCTGACGATGGCGTGTATATTTACAAGTAGGCCTTAAACGTCGCTTGGTTAAGCTGAAATTAGAAATATAAACGAGCATTTTATTGCATTTCTTGCTATGTAGCAGTCGATATTTTTGTGCTTTTCTTGTGATTTCAACCCTTAAAAATGGCACTAAAACACAAATGTTGTACGAATTCTACCCCTGAAGCTATGGTTACAGATATAATCTGTTTTTTAAAGGGTGTGCCATATTATTTTATTATTTTCTGTGATACGCTTTTGATAGGTTTTACGATAATCATATAACGAAACTTGGTATATGTTTTTCGCAGTTATTTGCTGGATTTTAGTAGTTACAAATTATTGTTAGTCATTTACGAAGTAATAAGGAAGTATTGTAATCATGAAAAATTTCATACACAAGCTATTAACGGATATACACGTTTTAACCTTCCCTGAATCGAATGTAACTGTCTGTGTGTCTGTCTGTCTGTATATCTTTCGCTTTAGAGCCAAAACTGTTGAAACTAAAATTGTCAAACTTGAACTACATCTCCTATTTTTGAAAAGAATATTCAAACCGGAACTGCGTGTTTACTCTAAGCTTTTCTTTTGTTTTATCTCTAACATCATTTATATATTATATATTTGGGAGTATCGTAGGGCGTTTGCAAATCTAAGTCCGACATAAACAAAAATGACAATGAGTTGCAACGACAAAACGGTCGACCATAAAAAGTCCCAGCGTATCCCTAAAGGATGATCGATCGGGATTATGGGATTTACATTGAATACATACGCTATTAAAGGGGACGAATAAAATACAACCTCGACCAAATTTATATCCTTGGACGCACCGAATTGTATATTTTACGCATGAAGCTCCTGAAATATGTTTGTTGCGTAACCAACTAGATGCCACTTCACACACATGTGAAGTTCTGAAGATAGAAGGGTTTATTTGCTAATATGAAGTTGCCCGCTGGGCCAAGACTCATCATAGCTTGAGGGTTATAACCATATGTCATATGATATTAGAAACCATAAAATATAATAGATATAAGCAAGGCTGATAATATTTAATTAAAGTTGTTGAAAATTTATTTATGCATAAAAAATGTATCAGTTTTGTATCCCTGTTAAGGAGAAATTTCTAACTTTATTGGTTTTTCTAGAATCAATATTTAAACTTGTTTTATTATAATAATTTGTTTTTCATATCCGAAGACAAATTGGGGTATTTAGCAAAGGTTAAATGCAAAATGGAATACGTTTACTAGTTTTTCAAAAGTTTAATTAGTTTCCAATTTTTAGACACATTAAAAAATGCAGGAAAACGTCTTTTCACGTTTAAGTTTAAATGCTTATATTTCTGAAACGGATTTTTTTTCAACAATTTTGCGTACAGATTTGAGACCAGCTTGTTTGAATTGTGTTTTCTATATATTTTGGTCTCAATCTGAGACCAAATAATGACATAATTTACAATACATGTTTAAGGTAAAAGTGATATTTGTCAATGTTACACTAAAACTGCTGCCACAATCATAATTGACAACGAATGTTGTTGAAAATTTATTTATAGATAAATAATAAGTTGGTTATAAATCCCTGTAAAGGAAAACGTGCAATGTTTCTTGGTTTTTCGGGAATAATTTTTTAAAGTCTCATTAATGAAAAAATGAAAATGTCTTTGATTCGAATAAAAATTTGGTTATATAGTAAAGAACTAATGCTAAATTTAATGCGTTTACTAATATTTCAAAATTTGAATTAGTTTCGGAGATATTGACAAATTAAAAACGTATGTTTCGTCTAAATCGTAATTTCTGATAATTCTGTTTGGGTTCAAAACATTCAAATATTTTGGCCTCATAATAATGGACAATTTCACTTCGCTAGCAGAAAATAAAGAACCGTTTCCTTTTATTATTAATTAAAATATACCACCCAAGTAGTTTAGGGCAATTTTATTGGTCGTTTCATGTTCCATATTTATTTGTTCGCGATACCACACTTTGCGAGGGGGCAGCACGGGGGTAGATTCAGTGTTTTCTCCACCTAATTTATCATCTTCTTCACTCCATTACTTTAATGAGATTTTGCTGTTATGGTCTTCAGCTGTTTCTGTTTTCTACGGTTGAGGGCGGCAAATCGATAATCATTGTTGGGGCGGGGAATCCCCCCCCCCCCCACTGTCGCGCACGTTTGGATAATTGAATTCGATTATCTGAACAATAATCTTCGCGATAAGCGAATTAAAGAAGTCTGTCAGAGTGTAGACAAGCAATTATGAACCAATTTAACACGGCTTTTTTTCGTTTTTCGACGTAGGAAAACCAGGAAACTCAAATATAGTATTATTATTACTTTCTTTCTTATAAGTTAATCGGAATTTAAAAGAATTATGTATGAAATTATTTAGAAAGTTGTCTATCAGTTCAAATTGAATTATATTAGTGCCCCCTTTTAAACGTACCGCCAATGCTTAGCTCGTCTTTCCACATATAAAAAGCAATATGTTATTTTTGTTCTTTTTATATACACGTTTATAGATCCCTTTTAAAATCATCTATTTCTGTTGCTCCACTGTAATAAGATGCTTGGCATCCTTTTCTAAGTTGTAGACAGTAGACACTATATTCACATTCAAATCATATGTGAACATTCAGTTCATTTTGTACCGGGTGTGTGAACGTGCAACATAAATTTATCTGAAGATTCTTATTCAAACATACGTGTTTTCTAATAGTGTTGAATACTTGAAAGTGATTATTAAAATAGTATATTCTATTTTGTGTAAATATGTTAATTTTTAATCAAATTCCATCATAGAAACTAATCATTCTTAATAATTTATGAAAATTGCTGTGTATTTTTATGACAACAATTGGAAAAATTACTTGTTTGCACGCATGATCATAAATCTTATCGCAAATTTATTGGTTTATCCACCTTTTGTATTTACAATCAAGATACGCTTCCACATAAACCTCGCGAAACAGAGATTTGTAAAGATATATTGTCGAAAAATACACAAAATTACTCTTTATTTTTAAAATGTTGGCAATAATTTAAAAATTATGATATAATAAAATTATATACATATATATTTACAGTTATTAAACTAGACGGAAAGAAAACAAAATGTAAACATTTTTTTTTATTATATAGAAAATGACACGAGTTAAAGAACATGTGTTCCATAAAATTTTACTTTCTTTAGAAAGTATAGGGATCATAAAAAATCTATTGCTAAATTTTAATTAATACCTATTTTTTACAACTTTAAAGATGATTTGACTATTTTCTAAATGATGCCTATCTGACGGTCTCTGTGTGTGTGTGTGTGTGTGTGTGTGTGTGTGTATATATATATATATATATATATATATATATATATATATATATATATATATATTTATAATCTTTATTTAATAATTGTTGTTTTACATCGGTTACAAACACACACACACATATATAACTACCTATATATATATATATATATATATATATATATATATATATATATATATATATATATATATATATATATATATATATATATATATATATATATATATAGTTATATATGTGTGTGTGTTTGTAACCGATGTAAAACAACAATTATTAAATTATTTAAGTCTATCTTGTATCCGTGTCAAAATGTGGTCATGCATAGTTCATACGTTTCATTAATATGATCCACATGCGTATCTATGGCAACATAAATAAGACCCTCTAAGATTTTCCGTAGCAGTTTTCTCGTAACTGGTACATTTTTTAAAGAAACTTTTCAAACAAAAATTGTGTGAAATATTAATATCTTCCATTATGAACTATTTTTGCCTTAAGTGCAGCCGTTCTAGTGATATTAGAGGAAAGATAAAAATACATAGAATAAACATGCACTTCCGGTTTGAATATGCTTTTCAAAAATATAAGGTGCCCATCTAGACCATATACAAATCTTAAGTTTAAAGTTTTACATATTTACGTTCGACAGTTTTGGCTCTAGAGCGTTGACACACAGACAGATAGACAAACGTTATTCGGAAATTAGTTATATTCGATTCAGGGAGGTGTATTTCCGTTAAAATTATTACTGTGTATAAGATAGGAATAAGGTTTTTGCAGAAGACAATATTGCTATGGATTATTTATTAATTTAGTTCTTATAATTTTGTTTCTTATTTAATATAAAAATTCGCCTTAACGAAAGATGACTTAATACTTGTGCCAGCTATGACACCTCCACCCAAAAATGTGCATGTTTAATCGCCGGAATTATTAGAAATAAACATACTTAAAGTTGATAACATTGTTAACAAATGTTGGAATACTTAAATTCTTATCATTTACTATACATATTTATGGTTTTTAGCTCGCTGTACGAAGTACCGAAGAAGCTAAAGCATTCGGTCGTGTGTCTGTAGCATTCTCGGTACAAAAAGTGTTTGTCTCGTCGTCTTGATAAAAAAATAAATATATATATATATATATATATATATATATATATAACTTATATACTTGGATGTTAGTCGTCGCTCGCTCGTAAGACCAAATTTGTGCCCTCTATTCATCTGAAGGTACCGGAGCGATTTGCACCAAATTTGCTTCACACATTATTTGGCATCCCATTTGAATCCGTTGGCAGTTTAAATCCAATCGCTTGTATACTTCCCGAGTTATAGGGCCCCAAAATTTGTAGCCCCCCTTAATACACATAAAAGTAATTAAAACACCCAAAAATTCTAAGATGTTTTATGTCTACAAGATTTTTGCATATTGTTAACCTAAAGGCCATAAAAAATTATTAAATATTATAATTTTGAATTTTAAAATATGCATTAAATAATTACAAATAATATTAAGACTTTTTATTTCTATATAATTTTTTTCAAATTGTTAACCAAAAGACCACAATAATTAAAGACCACTGCTCGCATCGTATATATTACTTCTAAGGCGACTTGAACGCATAAGTGCGTTGTACTTAATTTGACTATATTCTAGTGATTTTGGAACATTTTGCTATTATTAACATAACCAAACACTCAATAGCTGATAGAGGACAGCGGAAATTTATTTAAAGTACAATTTAGCACCATTTTAATTTAACAGTAGTGCCAACAATATATAAATCTAGTTGTACCAGACTCTGGGGAAGTACATGCACCTTATTGAACGAATATTTTCAAAATTAGTTAATATTTCACTAACAAAGCCATAAAATTTAAAATTAGCCGCTGAACCATTAGTCACAAATGCTAGAATTGCATTTACCGGTGTTATAATTAACGATAATTTTAATTTCTCGGCTTGTCATCATTTTTCCTTGCGTTTTTGTTTAGTTCCTAGTAACTGTAACACGTGCAGCATAAAATCCCTGGGGTTGGTACAACTGATATGAACGCAATTAACAGAAAGAAATTACTTCGTGTTCTCTTTTATGTTGAATTGCTACCACGCTGTGCACATAAACATAACATAAGAATGCAAATCATATGTTTACAGTGTATTTGTAGCGATATGCAGATTAAATCGCAGAGAATAAATAAAAATGAAATTACAGCAGTGATTTTATAACAATAATATATATTTATATTTTTACTCTTTTAATTCGTATTTGCAGAAATAAACTACTTCACATTTTTTGAGTTTACGACATAAGAATTGCTACACATTTTAGCACAAGTATTTTTATTTAAATTAAAAAATGTTTGACTGGGAAATAACGGGGTAAAATATCGTAAATAT
Organism: Leistus spinibarbis; assembly: GCA_933228885.1. NCBI lineage: Eukaryota > Metazoa > Arthropoda > Insecta > Coleoptera > Carabidae > Leistus > Leistus spinibarbis. The sequence continues at coordinate 3,318,098 of OW121809.1, read as the reverse complement.
ATTCCATTTAAATCTTGTTCAAGCGGGCAATGAATTAGCGAACTTATCGCTCTTATTCTATCGTCATAATTTAGCATGGTGAAAGGTGGCCGCACATGCATATTTCAATTTTTTTAATCTAACTTTTTCGCACGCAACTCAACAACGCGCAGAGGCGAGCGCCGGTAACAAAGATGGGTAGATGGATTCAATTTATGTCTGGAAGCAAGGAAAACTTTTTAATTCCAAAGATTACAACCGCACGCTGTTGTGTCTGTGTGTCTGTGTATGTGTGTGTGCACTATCCTGATAGCCGTGGCTTCTAGTCTAGAAGTGTATATTTCTATACAATTAATTTCAAGCGAAAATTTACATAATCGATAATTCAGTTACCTAAAGATATGAATTATTTATTGAAAATGTAAAATAAATACCCAAACATAGTGCTTGGACCCGTAGATTTTGTACTTTCTTGGACGAAGTCTAAAGGAAGTAAAGATAATCATCAGTTTAAGCCGTTGGAAAAATTTCGCTAATCGATTTTGTCCGTTTTTATAACTTCAGTTGAGCTCGTAATTTTGACCCAGTCTACTTGAAAATTTAGGACAATGTAAACTAAATATAGACGGTTTGATCCTGTAATGTTCAAAATTGTATCTTTCATGGTTTGGTCGTAAAAAAATCTCTAATATTGATGAAAATTACAAGTAGAAAAATTTCGTTTGTCTTCGATTCGGAGTGTTTGAATATCGGGGACTTCATTTTTGTAATTGGTAGATTGTTTATTTGTTTCGGTTTGGAGTTAAAAGGGTAATGGTGTCGTTTTTTGCAGTATTTGCGAACTCTTTGGTAACTTACATTTGTCTGAAGTTTAAAGAGAGCCTAATTGAATGGTTTAAATCGCGAGTATCTGTGCTAGCTTTTTTTATAGAGCTCTTTTAAGTTAAGGATAAAATGTAGAATCGTATATTTCATATATATATATATATATATATATATATATATATATATATATATATATATATATATATATATATATATATATATATATATATATATATATTTAATGACTTTTTCAGGAATTATAGTTTACGGGAAGCTTAATTGAATATTGTAAAGCGCGATTAAATATCTGCTAGCTTTTTTCTGTAGTTAAAGTTAAGGATAAAATGTAGAATCGTATATTTTATATATATTTAATGAATTTTTCAAGAGTTATAGTTTAAGGAGAGCTTCATCGAATGGTGTAAAGCGCGAATAAATATCTGAGTTAGCCTTTTTTGTAGAGCTCCTTAAAGTTATGGCTAGAATGTAGAATCGTATATTTTATGTAAATTTAATGAATTTTTCAAGAGTAATAGTTTAAAAGGAGCTTAATCGATTGGTTTAAAGCGCGATTGTGCTAGATTTTTCTGTAGAGTTAAGGATAACATTTACAATTGTATATTTAATTATTTTTTTTAGGAGGTATAGTTTAAAAAGAGCTTAATCGAATGGTGTAAAGCGCGATAAAATATCTGAGCTAGCTTTTTCTGTATAGCTCCTTAAAGTTAAGGATGAAATGTAGAATCGTATATTTTATGTAAGTATAGTTAATGAATTTTTCAAGAGTAATAGTTTAATGAAAGCTTAATTGAATAGTGTAAATCGCGCTTAAATATCTGTACTGGCTTTTTCTGTAAAGCTCCTTAAAGTTAAGAATAACATGTAGAATCGTATATTTTATGTATGTATATTTAATAAATTTTTCAGGAGTAATAGTTTAAAGAGAGCTTAATCAAATGGTGAAAAACGCGTTTAAATATCTGAGCTAGCTTTTTTTGTAGAGCTGCTTAAAGTTAAGGATATGTAGGATCGTATTTTTGTGTATATTTAATGAATATTTCAGGAGTTATAGTTTAAGGAGAGCTTAATTGAATAGTGAAAACCACGCTTAAATATCCGTACTAGCTTTTTCTGTAAAGATCCTTAAAGTTAGGGATAAAATATAGAATCCTATATTTTATATATATTTAATGAATTTTTCAGGAGTAATAGATTAAAGAGAGCTTAAGCAAATGGTGTTAAACTCGTTTAAATATCTGTGCTACAATTTTCTGTAGAGCTCTTTAAAGTAAAGGATAAAATGTAGACAAAGTGTACATTTTCTATTTATCCGAAAACAATAAAGTAATGGATCCTTTGGCGGTCCAGTGCCTGTTGAGACGAAGTACAAGTATGTTAATTCATTTTGTGATCAAAATATATTAAGGACTATATGCAGGAAGCGAAGTCTGTATACACGAAGCGTACGAGTAATGTGTGACACATTGAAAAATTGCGGAAAAGCACGAAGGCGACGTAAGCGTCGCTATCGACCGATCTGAAAAATTAAAAAACCGGGAGGAAAATTGTACAAAGTTGGCCGGTTACCATTAATCATATTGCAGAATTATTTTGGGTCAACCATCACAAACACATGTTTTTATAAATTGTTTATTTTAAATTGTTTAGCTTTGCTAAAAGCATTGCTTTCGAAATCTATTTAAAGCTGACTTTAAGCAATCACTGACAACGACTTTGCAGCTTTCTAGATGAGTTCTTAACAAGGGAAAATTACTAGCAATTTTAATATTAATTAACTCGACATAATCAAACTATAAATAGTTTTTAATACATTAAAAAGTGATTTTTGTCAATCCTGCTAGTTGCATCAATCAGTATTTTTATTGTAATATTAGTGATTGATGCTTAAGCCCTGCCACCTCGACTAGGTCGGTTCTACGTCATCAGTGACCCTGCGCCCACCCTCTTGGATTTCTAGTGTTGCAATCGCGAGTATCGTTAAAATCTCGATTACTTAATTGTTCATAACTATAATACTAACTATAAGACGTCGTCTAAGAAAGTAAAAAATGGGAATATTTCGTTTTAAAGTATTACGAACATAAATACAAGATAATATTATTATTTTTTTGTCAATTTTCCTCTCGACTTTTTTACTGGTCATATTTTCTATCTAACCTTACGAACACCGACTAACATTCCATTTACTATACGCGCATAGATGTCGTAAAAAACACACACCCGGCATTTTATCTAATATTGAATTCCTATCGCCCCGTAGAGTTTCATGCCTCTCCGAATACTGCAACCGATATCTATAAAGGGGGCCCAAAGTCTTATCATATTCAAAATAACCACTACTGCATTATAGAAACTGGATGATTTATTACTAGGTTTCAAATTTGGTATTGTTTAAAGGCTACATTTATTAGCTATCCTTGTTATCTATTGCCTATCCTTGTCTTATTGGTCCAGTGCATGTTGTCCAGTTATACTTTCCTATTTATTCGAACCTCTACTGCAGATAATGTAAATACCTAGATTTATTTGTCTATGTATCTAGCTTTATATCCAGAACGCTATGTGATTATACTTCAAAATTAGTTTATTATCTACTGTAACATCCTCTAAAAAATCCAGGAGTATCTTGTAGTAGGGTACTCTATTTTATGGTAATTCATTTAGTAAGATTCTGTTTACTAATTTTTGTCCAATTTTGCGTAACAAAATTAAACTATCATGTAACTCTATTTACAATATAACCAAGCCGTAAGTTTGGAACAATTAAATTTACATGAAATTTACGTATTTTAACAGGTTCCAGGCGGAGAGAAATACCTCTGAATTGAGGCTGTTCTTCGTTGTTCGCTAAGCGTTTCATTTGTAACTAAATAGGCATAATTAACTCGTCACTTGTCAACTAGTTACGCAGGCCCTAGCACTTACTTTCATCGTGATGTATTTCCGGTCCGATAACCAGTAACTACGGTTACATTATAAGTAACCGCTGCCACTGGTTATCTTAAATATGTATCGCGGTAATATTCGACAATTTAGTGTATGGTATATTTTTTGGGTTTATAGGCGTTTTGACGCGAAAAAAGATAAAAACATGAATAACTTATATTTTATTTATACAAAGCATAAAAATGGGCATAAAGTGTGTTGGAATAAGAATGAATGGAGAATATTTGAAATAGCCACCACATTTATAGGAAAAGGTGTAACGTTTATCACAGAACTTATTTTTAATTTGGATGAACTCGCTCCAGAATAAATTAGATTGTTTAGAGTCGGTTATAAGAAAAATGCTGTTTTAATATACTGGATTCTCTCCTTATTTTGTCCAAATTACGGATTTTTAGCTCACGTAGTACCGAAGAAGCTAAAGCATTCGGTCGTGTGTCTGTAGCATTCTCGGATCAAACAATTTCATTCAGAAAAAGTGTACGTCTCGTCGCCCTGAATCCAAAAATGTATATAACTTATATACTTGGATGTTAGTCGTCGCTCGCTCGTAAGACCAAATTTGTGCCCTCTACTCCTCTGAAGGTACCGGAGCGATTCACTCCAAATTTGGTACACATATTATTTGGCATCTTATTTGAATCCGCTCGCAGTTTAAATTTAATCGCCCATATACTTACCGAGTTATAGGGCCCCAAAATTTGGAGCCCCCATTAATACTGCCCTTATAAAAATAATTGAAACATTTAAAAATTCTACTAAAAATTCTAAGATATTTTTTGTCTACAAGATTTTTTCATTTTGTTAACCCAAAGCCCGAAAAAAATTATTAAATATTATAATTTTGCATTTTAATATATGCACTAAATTTTTTTTTTATCAATATAATCTAAATTTGGTACACATATTATTTGGCATCCCATTTGAATCCGCTCGCAGTATAAATCCAATCGCCCGTATACTTCCCGAGTTATAGGGCCCCAAAATTTAGAGCCCCCCTTAATTCTGCCCTTATAAAAATAATTAATACACTTAAAAATTCTACTAAAAATTCTAAGATATTTTATGTCTACAAGATTTTTTCATTTTGTTAATCCAAAGCCCGAAAAAAATTATTAAATATCATAATTTTGAATTATAAAATATGAACTAAAATTTTTTTTTATCAATATAATATAAAATTAAATGTAGGACTTTTTATACCTATAACATATTTTCAAATTGTGAACCAAAAGGCCATAATAATTAAAAAGCACTGCTCGCAACGCATATTTTACCTAAGGGCGAGCTCTACGCGTTGGTGCGTTTTACGCGTACCAAATTAATACACGAAACAATGCAATTTGTAATAATAGTTTAAAATATTAATATTGCAATAAAAGATATGACCCCTTGTAGTTATAAGCCATAACTTCTGTAGAATATTAGTTATAATTTATAAAAATGGATATTAATTCCGTAAAATGGAATATTGGGAAATTTTATTATCGCATGATTATTTCAGCAGTTAATAATGTGTTTTCTTTATTTCTAGGGCTTGGTGGACTGTATGTCTTAGCTCAACAAGATAATCATGAAGCAGACCACGTCTGCAGGTGAGTTAATTTCTAATTATCATTATTAATTATTGGTCTAGTGTCTTAATATCTTTGACTGTGTCGATTACAACGACCAATCAAATATTGTCGAATGAAATGCTTGAAATATGAACACTTCAGCATCGAGCAATTTCATTTCGTTTTGAAGCTGCTCAAGACAAATTCTTTTATCTTTCCGACTTTTTTTAATTAGAAAATTTAATCAGTTGCCAGATCTTCTATCTAGCAATGTCTTAGTGCTTCCGGTAGTCCATGAGGACTGCCATTTTTCCACCTTATATACCGGGTGTGACAACTATAATCGGTCCCACCATACCTTCATCATTCCCCTCACCCATTCTCTCTTTCTCCGCCCCGTGAACGTTACGATTTCTTTTATCACCGCTCACTATCACCCCTTACCCCTACAAGCTATTGCCTGTCCGCCCTCACTGGTTGTTTATTCTCGACCAGGAGTTCCAAAAACCTTGCTGGAACAGCAGATATTGTTTGGGGGTTGTTCAATATTACCTGTTCAAATAAATCGGTTGTAGCCAACTCAAAACTTTCCTTTATGTAGTTTTTATTAGAAATATTTATAAATTAGCTGTTTAAGATTTGTAACAGTGTATTGGTATGCCCGCTGTCACTTAAAGTCTTCCCGTTGAATCTTACGAGTTCCTCTTAGCTGACGTGTACTGTCAGTGATGCTAGTTCTTCGTAAATCATGTTCTTAACAATGTACTAGTATGCTAGCTGTCATTTAAACCTTCCCGTTGCACCATAATTACTAATGGCATTAAAAGAGTTCTGATTTAATATAGTATTGGCTGATGTATAAACAAAATGAATGTTTGGCGACCGCATGTGTCCCATTCCAGTGTTTTTGCAAGTAACCACCACCCTCCAGTGTCGCTGTTTGGGTGTGTGGGTCTCTTATCTTGTTTCCGCTAGTTCACCGCGTATTTTAAACTTATTTTAAACATATTTTTTATCCCTTTGTGCCACCCGATGTAGAGTGCACTAGTTTCATGCTTGCGGCACGTTTTATACCATACATAAACCGTCCTTAGGGATCCTCCATCCTGTGTTACCTATCCCTCCTTTACTCGCTCATGTCCTTATGGGTCCCCCAAGACGCTATGGCATTGAAGATTTTTTTTAATTTGTTTAAATCCGTCAGCAGAACGCGTTGGATTTGTTTGATTCAATTTAAAAACTTCGATGTACCTTGCAACTACACACAGATTAAGAATACATAATTTTTGTACGCTGAATAAATTTTTATTCGATACATTACAAACGAAAAAATAGTTTTTATTTATTTTTTCATTTTTTGATAGTTTGAAATGTGTAGATTACGCATTCAAAGTAGTTTTGTGATAATCCCCTAGCATAGCTTAGCAATTGTAAGATGAAAAATATTTAAGTTATCCAGTTGTAAATCTTTAAATGCTCTTAAATACTTTTTTCAAGCTGGGTGTACTAGATCGATTTGCTTGTTTTTATTTTATATGAAAGTAAATACTATTTGTTTGAGCTTATACTAACAATATGCATACATTTTTATAAATAATTATTATTTATAGCGCGCTAAAGTGAAAATAAAAACTATTTTTTTCAAACGGTCGCCATTTTGTGAAATAATAACTTTTTACACCAAATATTAATATAAGCTCCAGAGAATTTTATACGCTTTTAGAATCTAACATTAAAATTGAATTAAGATGACCCGTTGACGAGATACGAGTACTCCCGTTTAGTGGTGACCTAGACATACTCTCCGCGTTATCTACCAAAGTTTCATATATTTCTGTACGAAAAAAAATGTTTTTATGTAAAAAAAAGACGAGTTATATAGTGGCTTAAACCCCAAATTGATAATTTCATCCTTGCCCGAGAAAAAAATTCATAAAATACATGCTTATTATGGACCAAAGATTGTACCCTTTTAAGTGGTATAGAAAGGGTTAACATGAAGATATATGCCTTTTAGTTGAAGCAACGTGGTGGAGAAATAACAATAGAAATGCAATAAGGTTTCCTAATGTTTGAATCGTATCAGAAGTCGTAAATTGCAAAACTAGATTCTGTCAGTGTGTGCGCGTGAGTTTCAAGATGTACGTAGTCACGTACATTACCTGAGCGTGATGTCACGATCGTACACTGCTGCTTTTCAACCAACGCAACGTAAATTATCACGTGCAATTTATAATTGTAGTGAGGAGTTCTGCAATTTAGCTTAAATATGCCTCAGCGCAAGCATTACTGTCACTTTAGTTGTAAATCGCGTTATACGAAAGGGCCCTAGATATTTTTTAACCATAAGATTAAAATGCAATGTTTGATTAGGTTTACAATAAAGTATATGCTATTTTTGTTATGAATAAAGACTCCCTAACCATTCTACGTCCGTGTACACTGGAGAAAACTGAGTAGTATAATTTAAAACTATATTCTGGTATATTTCTGCGGCCGACAGCAATGCTAGATCATCTAAAAAGAGGGGATGTAGCCGCGATGTAAAAAAAGTGGGCGGAGCACCACTTGACACTAGCGCCAGCATAAGACAACGGCAGCGACGCAAATCACCGCAAAAAATTGAAGCCTTAACCGTTTTTCTAGCACGTACCATTTATTACTTGCACACAGTACAAAAATGGAAAGGAAAAACTTTCCAATATCATTGTTTTCTCGTCAAGGCGTTCTGTGCCTTTAATTTGAATTCTTTGCATTTCTTGTATGTCTTCCGGAGATTTTCAAGATATTGGATATAGCCCAGCATATTATTTACGCATTTGAATAAAATTTGGAGGCGTACATATAGGACGTTCAAACCGTGTTTTTTCGTGTTTCATGATTACTACGTTTAAGATAGTTTGTTGAGTCTTGCGACTAAATAAATAAAATAATGAATATGTAGACTTAAGAAATGAGATAAAAATGCAAGTCTGTTTTAATTATGATAAATTTGTGGCCCCCATTTGACGTACGACTAGCTAATTAGTGTAAGAGGCTGACACATATGTAAATCAAGATTATTCGAAGCAGAACACAGAGCAACGATACCAGTAGACTGTGAAACGAGAAACGCACGACACGACAAGAAGAGGAACCAACGCGGTATTTTTAGACTTCCGGTCCCCGACTTCACTTTTCTTTGATTCGACGCGCGAGCCAATAAAAAATATAAAACAAAAACCCTTCTTTCACTTGTACAAACGCAAGTAGATGAGACGAAATCTATTTTAATATTATTTAGTTTAGCAAACGATCTGTAGCAAGAAAAATATCTGCTCTTCGTCCGCAAAACTGACTGAGTGAGAGTTGCAAACAAAGCAAAAGTATGACATTTTGTGTCGGTCCATAATTCGTCAAAATCTATTCATTGTACACGCGATCTGGGATCAATATGAACCCGCAGAGACACGGCCGCGATCAGCATAGCTATCTAACAGACGTTTATGACTCGTAAAGATTTCAAATTTGAGAATCGTGGCCGGGACCAATGTCGATGCCGCGTCGAGCGCGCTGGGCTTCGATTTTGTGCGCTCGTATTTTACGTGCATTTTACGATGTGAGTTTACGGCGACTTTAAAAGATTCGGGCCACACCACACCAACGCAGAGCTACGCTCCTTTTAACGGCTTTAGAGTTTCGATTCGATTTTCAACAGCACTGAAGATACTAAAAACCAACTAATAAATAAAGTCTTGAGTACTTGCTTCTGTCCGACTCGCGCCCATTGTTTGAATTTACAATAAAATTATTGAAATTGGTTTTCTACGTTCATAACTGAAATTACGACCCAGGACGAAGTCTAAACGGAAGTTTTATTAGTTACACAGTGAGCCAATTAGTTAATTACAATTATTAAAGGTGCATAAGTTTGCTATTTTAGAAATAAAGTCGAATTTAAAATCGTGGAAGAATCTTCTTTAAATAACCCTAATTTTGAACGTGCGTTTCTTGTCAAGAGTTAAATTCACCGAAGGTAGCAAAAGCGTCTGTTTTTTTATGTCTTCCGTCAAGAAGAACATCAAAGTAGACATTAAAATATATTTTGGTCGCGTAATGAGATGTTGTTCGTTCTATCTACGTTGCATTTCTTTGACAATAACTACGTCAAGATAAACTCGTTAACGAAGCACAATGACAACTTATCTATATTTCTTTTAAAGGAGCAAACAAGTAATAACTGCAAAAACGTATATTTGTTTGATATATTTTAATAACCGGAATACGTATATATATATTTTTAATATCGGCCACATTTTCGTAGTTCCTTTATATTACTGTTCTTGTTGCGAATAAATCATCAATATTTTTTTCTGTGCTGCTATATCCATCTTCTGAATCTCGGCGAACGTTGCACAGTTTCGTCTGTTTTTGACGATATTTAGGTCGGGCAATATCATACATCACCATCCATTACGCCCACACGTCATGGCCAAGCGTGCCGTTGCCCGTTCCAATGTGTACGGTACACTTTTGATCGTTTATTATCAAATCTATACAGGGAAACTATAAGCCATTTAGTATACGTAAATGAAGGCTCATTTGCTGAAATATTCGTGCGATTACAAACCCCTTGAATATTCCTTTTCACGGAGAGAATTTAAATATAATTTTACTTTTACGTTTCTTTTTGTATATCTCAAAAACTAGACAAGTTAGAGAAAAAGTGGTCATATAAAAGTTGAAGACATTAAAATTATAAGCAACTTTTGTTTGAAAAGGTTTTTTAAAAAATGCACCATTTAGTGAAAAATCGCTTTTGAAAATGGTTATTTAATATTTACGTTTCCCTAGTTACAATAGATATAGCTTCCCAAGGAAGTCTAGTGTAGGCCACCCCAGTTTTTTCCTGGGTTATTTTAAGTAGAATGATTGTGTTGGGGCAGCTGTGTATATAAATCCTCAACTTTAACACCTAGAAAATGCTTCGCTATAATTCTGGCATTCTCCACCAAACAGAAATTCAAAAGTAAAATATATATAAATCACAATTTTCCTATACCACAGTGAATGTCACAACATGTGGAATATAACGTTGTAAATATTAATGGACAACTAAAAATAGTTGATGTCAAAATGTAGTTGTTTTACATTTTGTGTTGGACAACCGTATCAGAATAATAAATGAATGTTTGACATTCGATATCGCAGTGTCATACGATAGCAATTGATTGAAGTGTATGTTATCTTTGCAAGGAAGAATATAAGTTATCTGAATATCGAACATCTTACAGTTGTAAACAATTTATGTGACTGATTCCACTATATATCTCTATGCAATTATTAAACTAACATTGCATCATTGATACCCCAGTAGATTTATTCGTAGGGGAAGTAATATTTGTGTTGAATATTTGTCATTATATAATATCAACACCCCGGTTGATATATTGGTCTGAATACACAACCTGTTCAAATACTAGAATTATTATACACTGCGTATAAATAATATGACAGTTTGATATTTATTTCATGTCTGAATCCAACAAAATTTTATACTAAAACATCATCAATGACTGTATAAAATTTAGTAGGATTTTTAGCTCGCCGTACAAAGTACCGAAGAAGCTAAAGCATTCGGTCGTGTGTCTGTAGCATTCTCGGATCAAAAAGTGTTTGTCTCGTCCCCCTGAAACCAAAAATATATATAACTTGGATGTTAGTTGTCGCTCGCTCGTAAGACCAAATTTGTGCCCTCTACTCCTCTGAAGGTACCGGAGCGATTCACACCAAATTTGGTACACATATTATTTGGCATCCAATTTTAATCAACTAGCAGTTTAAATTCAATCGCTTGTATACTTCCTGAGTTATAGGGCCCCAAAATTTAGAGCCCCCCTTAATACTGCCCTTATAAAAATAATTAAAACACCCAATAATTCTACTATTAATTCTAAGATATTTTATGTCTACAAGATTTTTCATATTGTTAACTCAAACGCTATTAAAAAATTATTAAATATTATAATTTTGAATTTTAAAATATGCACTAAATTGTAAGACTTTATATATATATATATATATATATATATATATATATATATATATATATATATATATATATATATATATATATATATATATTTATATATAAGGCGAGGTGGACGCAAAGGAGCGTTGTTCATTTAGATTTTGTAAGCTTAACCTAAAGTTGTATTCAAAGACAACCACTTAGCAATTAAGATTAGAAATTGCAAATAAATATCCAGTTTGTATCACAGCAAGAAAATTAACATAAGTTTGTTGCTGTGAACGCTAGCTTAGTAGCAGCTACAATTTGTTTATTATGGACGCAAACCAATGAACGCGAACCCAATTCTTTCTTGAAACATACATAATAAGAATCACACACTTGTATGTAGGTAAGGCTTCATTTAAAATTCAGATCACGTAAGTTGGATGCAGGCATAAATACACAAAACATCAGTCACTTCGTGTAGTCAACACGTAGTCACGTGCTTCACGTCGTGTCGCATATACAGTGCCATCTAGCGAGGCATGAATAAATCACACACTATCATCATACTCCTTAACAACCGTATTGTTGTCTACACGTTCAGGCCCCATCATTGTTCATCTACAAAAAGAATACAGGCGACGTGTGGATGGGATAATGTATACTCAACAACAAATTCGAATTTTGACGATTGCTCTGTCTGTAAAGTTTCCTTTAAAACAGGAAATAGATATATGTTTTAAATAAACATCATTAGAAACTATGTAATACCGTTTGGGGGCGCATAAACGATATATAACCGGTAGGCAAACATGCATGCATATCTCTCTTGGCTGTAGCGGTGATCGGACGAACGGTTTGCGGGTAAAATTTCCGATTGCCGGCTCCCCCGAGTATTATTGGTCTCGTACATTCGCAATCCAAACTCAATTCAAGTTTTCCGCACAACGTTTCTTTCGATTCGATACCGGCAAATATATTACATGCATCGTTGCAACCGAAAATATTTTTCCTTAAGAGGATGAGCAACCCGTCTTGCATGCACGTGAGGGACGGGTCGGGTGTTAGGGCAGTATAGCACGTGTAGCTTGTTGGGCGGTGCTAATTGTGTGACGTTGTGGGTCACTCAACGGAGTGGGAGCACAAAGTACACTCAGAATTAAATTGACTCTCCGTATGCTTCGTATCTGATTTTTACACAACTATGCATTATTATTCTACATATACAAATAACGATATCGTTCTAAAATATATAAACAAGAATGCTCATACAATATATTATAACTATTGGAACGTTTTTTTTTTCAGTTTCAGAAAAATGAATTATATATTCAATATTGAAAAATACGTTTATTATTTTAAAAAAAAAACACATATTTTAATAATAGAATTATATTTACAACAAATAATATTTTTTATATATTATAAGAATAACAACAGAATAGATATGTATATGAATGATAATTGGTCTACCATTTCACTACGAAATTTGTGGCCGCACATCATCTCTGAATGTATGGGGCCGTTTTTAGCCATTTGAGATACAGGAAGATCTGAAGATCCCGGAGCGATTTAAACCAAAGATGGTATTCACATATTCTTTGGCATCCCATTTGAATTCGACCGTAGTCAAAATCCTATCGCCCGTATTTTCCCGGAGTTATAGGACCCCAATATTTAGGTTTAAATATTCAAAAATTTACGATGTTTTTCTTATATGGAAATTTTAAAATAATTTTCGATTAACAGTTTTTTTATTTTCTTTTTCTCGCATTGCTGCAATTATGTAATCAGGATCCCTTATATGTCCGTTACGTGGTATTCGTGGATCTACTAACTCAGGTAGAAGGCAATATGTATAAAATTTAACTAATTTTTCTTCCATGTGCTTCAACCAGAACATGTCATCCCATTTTTTATGTAAAACTAACTTGCTGCTAACAGAGCTAGATACAAAGTGAACACATAATTTTATAAAATTGAAATAGAACATTGTAGTAATTGTTGCGATTTAAAATAATATTTACTTGTGTTGACGAATGTGAGTCATGCTCTTATGCATGGATTCTAAGCACCCTGCTATTACAAATAAACAAAAAAATATAAACAGTTTTGGGCATTATCATTAGTAAAAATATATGATAATATAATAAATATAGGTACCATAGGCACCAATATCTTCGGCTCGCTGTATAAATTATTTGGAAGAATATATATTAATTCCTTTTTATATTAATTATATTATTATATTAATTTTTTTTGCGGCATGCATATATGAGGGGTGGCTTTAAGAAATATCTTCTCTAATTTATTTTTGGTCACTTTCACGTTAAGCGGAATTGCCGAATAATATTTCAGATTTAAGTAATTTTTCTAATTTTGTCTTTTTAATGGTAGTGGGTAATCCTAGGAAAATAAGAATGGCAAATTTGAATTCTTTGAGCTCAAATTTGTATACATAGATGTGCGGCATGCATATATGAGGGGTAATTTTTTAAGGGATGAACCTACCCCTCTAAAATATTTTTTTGGTCACTTTCACGTTAAGCGGAATTGCCGAATATTATTTCAGATTTAAGAAGTTTTTCTAATTTTGTCCTTTTAAGGGTAGAGGGTAATCCTAAGAAGTTAAGAATGGCAAATTTGAATTCCTTGAGCTCAAATTTGTATACATAGATGTGCGGCATGCATATATGAGGGGTAATTTTTTAAGGGATGAACCTACCCCCTCTAAAATATTTCTTTGGTCACTTTCACGTTAAGCAGAATTGCCGAATATTATTTCAGATTTAAGAAGTTTTTCTAATTTTGTCCTTTTAAGGGTAGAGGGTAATCCTAGGAAGTTAAGAATGGCAAATTTGAATTCCTTGAGCTCAAATTTGTATACATAGATGTGCGGCATGCATATATGAGGGGTAATTTTTTAAGGGATGAACCTACCCCCTCTAAAATATTTCTTTGGTCACTTTCACGTTAAGCAGAATTGCCGAATATTATTTCAGATTTAAGAAGTTTTTCTAATTTTGTCCTTTTAAGGGTAGAGGGTAATCCAAGGAAGATAACAATGGCAAATTTGAATTCCTTGAGCTAAAATTTGTATACATAGATGTGCGGCATGCATATATGAGGGGCAATTTTTTAAGGGATAAACCTACCCCATCTTAAATATTTCCTAGGTCACTTTCACTTTAAGCGGAATTGCCGAATATTATTTCAGATTTAAGAAATTCTTCTAATTTTGTCCTTTTAAGGGTAGAGGGTAATACTAGCAAATTAAGAATGGCCAATTTGAATTCCTTGCGCTCAAGAGTTCCTTGTATCTGATTCAATATATATATAGATTGTCGAACTCAATTTTTAAGGGTTGAACCAAGGGTAGTTCACTCTGAATTTTAATAAATATATATATAATTAATTCAGGGGCGAGGATTTTATAATGAACTACCCTCTAAATTCAACCTATAAAAAATTAGTGTAACACATTATTGAATAAGACCCTAGAAATTCAAATGTACCACCTTATATAATTCTCGATTGTATAATATTTTATTAGAACAAAATACTACATGCTGTCTATGAAATATATTTCATCGTATAAATACTTTTGAAAATATTGTACTGGGCGGTGCCAATTCACTTCTAGCAATATAGTTAATTTTATAAACGATAGAGGCGCCCTGCAACAGTCACACATTTTAGAGAAATAACACGAAAAAGTACTTTTTCTGCGCCTTCACAGGGAGTTCGTTTTAAATAGAAAAAAATTGAAATTTTCAATGATGTGAAATGAAATAACAAACTTTGAAATGATCGGATTAGATTTTTGAATTTGGCTTACATATATCTGTAAGAATTGTTTAAAAATTGGACATATTTATACATTTTTATTTAAAAAGTGGAACCAAAATTGAAAATTTTAATCCGATCATTTCAGAGTTTCATTCATTCCAAACGTAGAACATTTTTTCAAAATTCGATACTAACAAAAATAAGGGCTGTGTGAAGGCGCAGAAAAACGTCGTTTTTCACATGGGTTTCTCATCGTCTTAAGGCTCTTACCATTTTTCAACATTTTTATGTGCTAACAGTTAATGCCTATCAGATAAAACGTTGTAACTGTAAAATGAATTGACTTAGAAACTTCTAGTTGGTAGAAATTACTATTTTTAACTGTTTTGTATTAGAATACAAATTATTGAATTCGAAAAAAATTTGGTTACAATGAAATCAAACTATATATTTTTAAAATACATGCAATTGTTTTTGCAGGACCTTTAAGTCTCTCAGGAAGAGTCCTGCTCACAAACTAGTCAACTTAGACCTTTCCACTTAGCAGTATTCGAATATGTTATAGAAACTAAAATTTAAAAAAAATTAATAGGGCCATATTTTAAATAAAAACTAAACTAAATCATTAAACAAAAATTACTCAATGGTTTGGTGTTAGTTTATTTTAAGATCTGTTGTTATAACAGCTTTGAATTAAAATATAATTGTTTTAATTGGAAATAAAGCAATTAAAGTTTTTTATGTACATATTTTGTTAGTGAGTAAATTGTGCTGGGAATCAAATGCTGCAAAGAAAAAGTTTTTATCTTTTTTGGTTTTTGACTTATAGGGTTCTGAATTGGTCCATTCTTTATGTAAGATAATTCAAATAGTAATTTTTTCATTTATGTGAAAACTATTTTGTAAGTGAGTAAAAACTATGGGAAATCGAATTCCGTAATGTAGAAGTCTCTATCTTTTTTAGTTTTTCAGTTCTAGCGTTTTGAATTTGCCTATTTCTTAGTTGAAAAAATAAATATTTTGCTGTACTTTGGGAATATTTAAGATAATTCAGATAGTAATTTTTATATTTATATATGTGAAAAATATTTTGATAGTGAGTAAAAACTATCAGAAATCGATTGCCGTATAGTAGAAGTCTCTAACTTATTTAGTTTTTTAGTTCTAGCGTTTTAAATTTACCTATTTTTTTAGGTATTAAAAGAAAATGCTTTACATTGAGAATATTCATGATAATTCAGATAATTGTTTTTTTATTTATGTGAAACATATATTTGTAGTGAGTAAAAACTATGACGAATCGAATGCCGTAAAATAGAAGTATGTATCTTTCTTGAATTTTGAGTTCTAGCGTTTTGAATTTACCTTTTTCTTATTTGGTAACAAAAAATGCTCTACATTGATAATCTTCAAGATAATTCAGATAACAATATATTAATTAAAGTGTAAAATATATTTTTAATGAGTAAAACTATGAGGAATCGAATGCCGTATAGTAGAAGGGTCTATCTTTCTTGGTTTTTGAGTTCTATTGTTTTGAATTTGCCTATTTTTTATTAGGTAATAAAAAATAGCTCTACATTGAGAATATTCCAGATAATTCAGATAACAATGATTGTATTAATGAGTAAAATATATTGTTAGTGAGTAAAAACTATGAGGAATCGAATGCCGTAAAGTAGAAAGCTGTAGCTTTCTTGGTCTTTGAGTTCTAGCGTTTTGAATTTACCTATTTTTATTATTTAATAAAAGAATGCTCTATATTGAGAATATTCAAGATAATTCAGATAATAATGTTTTTATTTAGGTGAAAAATATTTTGTTAGTGAGTAAAAACTATGCGGAATCGAATGCCGTAAAGTAAAAGTCTCTATCTCTCTTGGTTCTAGAGTTCTAGCGTTTTGAATAAGTGATTATTATTGCATATTTCAAAACATGTATTTCAATTACGTTTTCTTTTGTTGCAGGTTAAAAGGAAGATTCTGCTCAACAAATTTGTTAAAATAATTGTGATATTTTCAATCGTTATTCATAAAAATTAAGTGTTTATTGTTATTACGTAAAATTCGAAGTTTTTAAATGCACGATTAGTCAAACTAATATTTACCCAAAATAACACTTTTTAAACGAAAAATTGCAAGTCCATCCAAGTGATTCCATCCATAACTGATCAGAGAAACAGTAAACCTTTTATTAGTGATTGTTTACATGTGGCGAGATGACTAATGGCCCGTCTAGTCTCTATAAGCGACCTTCGTGGATGAAGGGTCAGTGACCCGGCTCAGTTGAAAGTCAAACGGACCTACAGATCTCAGTGTTACGCGAACTACGCATAGTAATGTATCGCTATCGGAATGGTTAATTTGAATACGGAAAGTTCGGAGTTTAACATGAAGAATATATCACGGCTTTTCGGTAGTAATATCATTGAAAATTAATAACATGTGATTTCTACAATTTAGTCGCCAGAAATGTCATAAAATGTGAATTCTACAAATAATTATGTATCGAAATAAATTGCACAATCTCTATAAATTAAATTTACGAAGTTTCGCTTCTGTGATTAATTTTTAAATATTACAGTATGGGTATAAAATGTAATACTCATCAAAAACAATATTTAAAATATCTCAGATAATTATATTCATTAATTTAACAATATGAAAGTTCTTCTAATAGATATAATTGCTTAGAATGGATTGATCTTTTCTTAAAATTTTCCTTCAAAAACAATGGAAGTAACTTGAGTGAAAGTGCGCGAGTGTACATAATGGCGGACGATCGGGGAAGCCCCGCGCGGCGACTCTCTCAAATCTTCGACCCATTATCCCGTTTATCCGAATACACGCACCAGACAACCGAATCAGCTGCAAGATCACGCAGTTTGATACCGGAATTGTCTCATTCGACACCGTCTAGTCCGCGGCTTATGCCTCGCAGACAACAACGATCTAACGCTAACGCTCACGCTAGCGGCGGGTCACCGCTGTTAGGGTTGACCCCACCGCAACCCCCGCCAAGACCTCACGCTGCTCTCGATGCGCTGGACTCGGAGTTGTCCTGGCATGCGGATGTCGGCGTCAATTGGCAGGAGCGCTGCCTGGAGCTGCAGCTGGAGTTGCACCGGTCCCGGAGCCAAGCGACCCGCGTCCGGGATATGCTCAGAGATAAGGTAAATGTCATTTAAGACTTTTCGAATTTTAAACGCACTAGTTTTTTGATTTTTATGATCAAAATAGAAAAATTCTAGCAATAAAAAACTAGCCCATTTTGTGATTTTTTTTGGAAAAGAACAAATTGTTTTGTATTTATGAAACTTAGGGTATAATTCAATATATGTTTCAACTATTTCCATAAATTTTTCCATTAAGAAATATTGAAAAATGGCGGAGTTATAGCATGGCCTACTCGGAATGTTGTAGCGGCAATAGTCTGTTTATGGGAATTCCAGCGACTTCAATATTGATCTGAAAAATATTAGTAAAGCAAATTGCTGAACTTATACCTAAAAAAGAAATTTGTTGTGGCCAATACAGAACTTTCTTTTATGTAGTATTCATTAGAAATATATAACTGCCAAAAAACACCAATACATCATTAAACTCAACAGTAAAACTCTGAAATTGTACCAATTAGCTTATTATGTTAACAAATATTGATTTTATCCAAATATTAGATCAATTTATGAAATATTTGCAATTATAACAAATTATGTCACTCTATGGTTTATTTTAATTAAAATTTCTCACAAATGCATTTTCATGACAATATAAATAAGAATTTTAAGATTTTCTTTAGCGGTTTTCTCGTAACTGGTACATTTTTTAAAGAAACTTTTCAAACAAAAGTTGTGCGAAATATAAATATCTTTCATTATGAACATAACTATTTTTGTCATAAGTGCAGCCGTTTCAGTGTTATTGGAGATAGAACAAAAATTGCACTTCCGGTTTGAATATTCTTTTCAAAAATTAAAGATGCACATTTAGACTATAATACAAGTCTTAATTTTGAAGTTACACAATTTTACGTTCCACAGTTTCGGCTCTAGAGCATTCACAGACATACAGACACACAGACATCACTCAGACGATAGTCACATTTGATTCAGGGAAGGTCAAAACGTGTATATCGAGTTTTATTTTTTTGATGATCCTCCTATACTTACTTATAACTTCGTAAAGAAAGTAAAAAGTGTGTTTGTAATAAAATAGTACTTTTTAAAAGTGATTTTCATATACAAATAGTATAACTTCAAGGTAATATTGTTATTAAGTTGTGTATAAAATTTAAGCATCATATTTTTGGGGTGCTTATCTGTAATTTAAAAAAAAACTATTTTTGAAGTTTCATTTATTGATTAAGATTGATTTGCTTGTCGAAAGCAATAAGGAGTATTATTACTATTTATTTAATATGTTTTTAAACCTATCTGAGCCTAAGCGTACTTAAATTAGGAAATGTTGAATGTCTCAAAATAGTTGTGCAGTTCTGGTTAAGGGTTAAGGCACGTGAGGGATTAACACACCCCAGAACACGTACGCAGGTCCTTAGACTGCGCGTGGCGCTGAATACAGATCATCTCTCCACTGCCAAATCCACCCAGAGTTTTAACACACACACACACACATTTTTCGATATTCCGATATTCAATTCACACTAATAACAGAATTTAGGCAATATTTCGCATTCCAAATTAGACTTTTACGTGACTATTCAATACATTTTATTGAACTCTATAAAATTGAACTCAAATAAAGTGGTGCACTAAAAACACCTTTTCAGCAACGCACTCATCTTCAGTTATATGCATAAGTGTGTGCAGGTGTCTGTAAGTACCCAAAGGACCTTACCGGTATTTCTTTATTAGATTACATGAGTATTTGCATGAATTTCATGAGTCTCAGGTGAGTGATAATCGCGAAACAAAATTCTGAGCACTACCAATACTCTACCTCGTATTTTTAAATTTCATTAAAATATCCTGCATTTTAAGGGAAACAATTCCAATAAACACCCTTCATTCTCATTGGAGCAACAAGGATTATTAGTTTGAGTTTTATAATCTAATAAAATACGTTACGATTGATAATAAATAAATATATCACGATTTTGTCTATTTTGATATAACAAGGTTTAGTATGTTGTGTATATATAAAATTGTTATTAAATATTAAATACTACAGTTAATCATAGCAAATTTGTTTTATGCCAATTATCGCAAATTGCAAATTTAAACTCGATTTACTCGAATTTCAAAGTACACATTAGTTCTGATTAAACGAACAAATAGTTATTTGCAAAATAAACAGTTTCAACCCAGATCTGATATGGTTTGTAAATATTTAAAACTAGAGTTCAATTTAAACAAATATAATGCATAATATTTATGCTGACTGCATTTTGTTTGTTCCAATTGCAAAACTACTTATCATTTATAACTTTCTTTAAGACTGTTTACGTAACGTTTATTTATTTGCCTTATTTAAAAAGAAAAGAAAACCTTTTTTTTAACTTAAACAAAAGTTGTAGAGCTTTCACACACACTCATACAGATACACACACACTCACACGCACACACACACACACAGAGAGAGAGAAAAGCACAGACGTCAATGAGGAAATAGTCAACATAGATTCTAAGAAAGTAAAAATAAATGTAAATGATACTGAAGCTTAGCTAAGCGACAACTTTAAAGAGAAAAATTATAACTGTGGATTTGTATAACCAATTGTTATATCGTCGTAGAAATTTTCATTAGCCAAGAATAATAATCAGGAAAATAGAAAACCTGAAACTTATCAAGCCAGGAATATTACATTTACCTGAATAATGAATAATACTGGCTGACGTAACTACGCAATTTTCTGGTTGTCACACACTAATTATATCTCTGCTGGTAAACTAGGCTTAATATCTGTGTGGGTCCTTATTTAGCGATTTAATCTAAACTTCAATTAGGATCTGTACAACCCACATCTTATCCAACGTATCCTGTAATAAATTTAGTCATGTAGTCATTCTCTTTTACAATATTTTGGTGTTCACATACTTATTTTATCCAAAACGTTTTTCTTATATTTTATTAAACCAAACAATTTTATTTTGTCTACAAAAAAATAGTATCAAAAAAATGCATTTACTCTTTTATTTATCCTATTAAAATTGTGTTCACATAACGCAGATTAGGTTCGTTATTAAATACATTAATATTCCAATACATCTAACCGTAAAATCTTGATTATTTTTCAAGGAGTCTAAATAGATTCAAGGACCCTTAAAATGTTTTAAGTGTATTTGCAAATTAACTAAAGATTTTTTAGCAAATGATTCTAGAGTACATTCTGAATTTGCATTCGTGCAACGGTTATTGTTTGCAGTTATGTTAAAAAACGAAGTAAAAATTTATAGTTAAAGGTACGATACAGTTCCCGGTTGAACTCTTTGCGATAGTTACGAGTTTTAGTTTTGCGTTGCACCGCTGCAGCGTTCTAGTGCATTTTAATAGATTTATGAATTGTAATTTTCCGCCGGACAAAAGACAGTTTTCACAACGTGGTTTTACGGAATTTTACTCGAGTTTGCCAATGTTGTATGTCCGATGTAGTTCTGGTTACATATAAAAATAAAACTGATATTGTTTTTCATTTTATTTTGCTTTTACCGAATATTTCAAGGTTGATTAAAATTTTTCTTTTAAACATATTATATAAGTAAATAAAAAATAGTGGTTATAAATATATGTTTCCTTAATTTATAAGCTCGCTCTTCAGCTGAATGCATTGGTGCCTGCACATATACTTGTTTAGCTTTTATTAACAGTTAATAACATTTTAATTACTGGGCAATCCGATAAGATATCTTGTGCACAATTTCCATATAATATATATTCACATTCCAAGCGAACTTACATATTATTTTACGAAGAAGTACTACAGTATTTTTTAATATCAGACATGCACGCATGTTGTATGGAAAATTTTCCGAGAAGCCCTGCTTTATATGGAGAGTAATTCCAGTCTGAAAGCTTTGTGTGAAAATGTACAATGCGTTTGAAACTCAGCGTAGATACTCGTCGATATCGTCAGATATCTTAGGATATCGTATATGCACTTGAGACGCGGGATACCCGTCACCTTATTGTGCTTCGCTTATACGTTTGAGGACGTGGTAAGAAAAAGAAGAAGGAAACACGAAAAATCACGTGCTAAGCACTAACTTTATTTTATTCAAAACCTGCTTTTACAGAATTAATTTCTAACATTTTCACTGTATATTTAAAAACAAATGTAGAACTTTGTGTAAATAACAAACAAAATATTTGAACTCTGGCAATGCCTCGAGCATTCGTTGTTTGCGTCAAAGAGATATTAATTTTGTTGAACGAAACTCTACGTAAATACTGTTCGTGTCATATTGTATTCATTTGAAGTCGGAACATATGCGTTGGCGAAGCGTGTGGTTTATTCAAATTTAAACCGTCGGAAATTCAATTTCGGGACAGATGCGTCGAGATGCTTCTAATGTTCTGACTGTATTACACCATATTAGATACAATATCGAACCACCATATAATGCATCTTGAAGGCACTATCGCTTTACTAACAATCACACTTAAACTCAGCTCAGAATAGATTAAGAAAGCCGATGCCCAATATTTCAAAAATAGTATATGACTGATCAAGCTGAATATGTTTTTGATTTATTTCCATATTGAATAAGTACTTCGTCCTCTCGAATCACTTCTTGAAACGGCATAAATTTCCTTACATCCGATTTAGAATTTTGAGAATAATAGCATTTTTTTAAACACATTTGTCAAACAACTGTAATTTTTGCTTTCAAAAATTTTCCGTAGAGGATGAAGAAGATATAAGTATATATTTTCAAATATTGAATAACTACTGCGTCCTCTAGAATCACTTCTTGAAACGGCATAGACTTCCTTACATCCGATTTTGAATTTTGAGAAAAATAACATTTTTTTAAACACAGTTTTCGAACTGTAATTTTTTTAATTTTTGCTTTCAAAATTTTTTCGTAGAGGATGAAGAAGATATAAGTATATATTTTCAAATATTGAATAACTACTGCGTCCTCTAGAATCACTTATTGAAACGGAATAGACTTCCTTACAACCGATTTTGAATTTTGAGAAAAATAACATTTTTTTAAACACAGTTTTCGAACTGTAATTTTTTTAATTTTTGCTTTCAAAATTTTTCCGTAGAAGATGAAGAAGATATAAGTATATATTTTCAAATATTGAATAACTACTGCGTCCTCTAGAATCACTTCTTGAAACGGCATAGATTTCCTTACATCCGATTTTGAATTTGGAGAAAAATAGCATTTTTTTAAACACAATTTTCGAACAACTGTAATTTTTTTAATTTTTGCTTTCAATACTTTTCCTTAGAGGACGAAGAAGATCTAAGTATATATTTTCAAATTGCCGTTTGGGTTTTTTGTTTTAAGTGAACCAACGAAGAGCAATCGTGGGCACCTCAGAGCGCTTTTTTCTTTTTGGATCATTTTTGAACACGCGCTTAGGGGCTAATATCAAAGGAAATAATAGAGAATATGTTTTATTATAATCCTAAAAGTATATATTAACGTATAGAAAAAACTGTTATTTAATAAATGGTTTTGAGTTAAACTTAAAAAATAGTTTAAAGGCTCCTTTTTAACTCCAAAAAAACCAGAAAGAACCAGAGCTTTCTTTTATACTTATTAAAGTAGAAATAACATATGTTTTATCTTTATCGAAATCATGGTTGAAAGGGTGTAGTGCGCATGCGTATATTTCCCCGCTCTGAAATGCTGAAATATTATAATAGCCGTTTTGTTTTTTATGACCAGTCCTACGTAATTTAATATACTCCTTCTATACGAGTAATGCCGCATTTTTTAGCGGGCACGCACTGTGAGTAGATTTCGGTTTTAATATGCTAGCAACACGGACACACACAACTCATTGTCTAGATAACATACCATACAAAAACCTAAACATGTTTTTTGATAATTTTGACCTCTTAATATATCACATATTTCCACGAATATTCAAAAAACAACTTAATATATTTCCAGTCATGATATAAAGGCTTTTAACAATTGCTAGACAAAGAACGAGATATAAACAAGTAAAGAACTATTTCAGAAAGCTTTCATATTGATGTTATGTAAGGGTATATTTGGTCGAAACAAAAGCAACCGTAATTTAATTAGGAAATTAATTAATGAGGACCGGCTTTCATTGAAATACATATATAAACACCAGTTGTTTGAAATGGCGATTCATGTACCATGAGAAATAGTTCACATCAAACGCTATTTGGGAACGTGACTTCGCAATAATGAAGAATCCAGCTATTATCAGTGTATATGCAGGGGTTGCTAATATTTGTACAACAAACATCAGCAAAATTAATGAAAATCTCTATACAGAAATTGAATTCTCAAACTAACGGTTTCTATGGAAGCTGATCAAAGTATTTCCGGACTTTAGCATATTCCATATTGACATATTCTGTAAAACAAAAACACATTTGCGTTACCAGGGCTCATCTCCTCTGAAAGTACCCCAAGGGTTCTCCATAATGATGCACTTAGTGCATGAGGTGTAGAATATAAGGTAGTACCCATGGACGTAGTTTGAAAACAAGCCAAAAGTGCAGTTCTATTTCAAAATTTAAGAAACTGTTTTTCTATTTTAGTTAGTAGTAGATCAAATGGAACACTTTTACATAAAATATTATTTAATCACATTGTCGTCTTGTCTGTTTTAATGAGTACCAGTATTATTTTAGAGTATATAGACGTACGCCTATGCTTGATGCACAAAGGAGAACACAACGCTATATAAATATATCCCGAATGCATAAATAATATCGTCGTTCCCCCACGGAATAGTTCAAAGATCTGCCATTTTATGAGAGTGTATCGAATATCGTTAAAAATGCACGAATTTCATATTTCTGATATTGATGCACACGCTAAAGCTCTTGAATCTAAGTAACAAAAACAGTAATAAAAAGTCGCAACTTTTCCCCTATTTGATCGAATAAATCGCGCAAAGTTTAGATAATTTTTCATGTTGCTATTTTGATAATAAATGTCAAACGTTTTTAGGCGAAATTATTATGGTTGAAAAAGTCACACCTGCCCAGCGAAAACTTCGGGAACAAATGATACTACTCTTTTTGTTGTTGGTTGTTGTTGTTACGGGAACAACACAAGTTAGGAAACAGTTTATACTTAAGAGTAATGGAAACATTTCTGTGTTATGATGAACAACTTTGCGCGAACTTGTTCAAGGAATAGTTCCTTCTTTATCGCTTTCATTGGCATTCATCAACAACCTCATCTACAAGCACACTAATTGCAATAAGTTAAATATGTTTTACTAGATTATTTCATTTCACATATTCGGTACATTTTCTTGACAATGTTTTGATGGTAAATATGATTTTAAATTGGTAATGCTTGGTTCACTGCAAGAATCAGAGATGAATTATATCACAAATTTAACCGGACATATAGAACAAAGATTTATCCCAAATCTGCAGCCAATGAATCTGCATTAGGTGGATTGCAGTAGTCACTGCAGCAGTGAAAAGGGTGGTTCGCTGGTTTGGCTACCGCGTACAAAAAGGGCTCAAGGGTACAATAATACTCAGCGCCCTTATGTTGGCACACGTGGCCAACGCATGGTTATTACACCACCAAATGTAGAAGCATTAGTTTCCAGAGTTGCTAGATTGGATAACCAGAATGAGGGTACCAGAGTTTTGGACCACAATATGCGGTTATGAACTTTATTTAAAAGTGGGTATATGTGGTAACTGTGTTTGAAAAGTTTTACGTTTGGTTAAACGAATTTTTACTCGCGAATTTTGCTTTCGGAAACCGTATCAAATGTTCACCAACCCAGAAAGAAATCTGGGTTACAACATCCTAGAAATCTTCGAGTATATCTATAAATCTGTAAAACAACGTTTCGGAAATTACTCAACATCTATAGAATGCTTCTAGAATATAATGTTTATTGAGGATTAAAAGTTATTAAATGCAATTTATATCAATAATAAGCAGAAAATAATTGTATACATGAAGCAATATAAATTGAATTGTATATTGTTACTGCTACAAAGTAAATAGAAACCAGCAGGTTTTGTATTTAAAAGAAAATGAAAAATCAAATACGAATAAAGCCGCTCTGGCCAAACAAAGAACGAAAACTTCAATTTTCTGAATAAACACAAGCGAATAAACAACGTAAGACGAAGCGAAAGAAGTAAGAAACAAAAACAAAAAGAATCCCATTCGCTAGCGAAATAATTGGTAGGGATGAATCCGAGACCGAAAATGTAAACTAGACGATTTCAAAGCCATTATTTTTCCAACACTGGCGACATTGTAATGCCATGTTGCCAAATTTAAACGTTCCAAACATTGCACGGGGATTGCTCAATTGAACCATTTGAATAATGTAAATTATATTTAAGAAATTAGGCATTATTACGTTTTTATTACAATGACTAAAAATAGTTATTTTTTTGTTTAAAACAATTGAATATGTCAAGTGACCTTATGTTAAAATTTAAATTGTACCATTTCCGTATAAAGTGGCCTTGAAAATGCAGGCCACAAAACACAGGCTGCAGTTTTGTAATAATGGGTTGTATTTGGGGCAATTGCAGTACTAATGTGGCCATTTACGCTATTTTTATTGCATTATATTATTAGCAGCGCAGATGTTTCCACTTATAACTAACTTTTATTAAATTTTATATTAATTTGGCAGCAAAAATACTGTTTAAAAGCTCTGCGTCCAAGCTTTATATCCTATAATTGAAAGTAATGGACAGTACTTTTAGCTTTAAAAGCATCATTCATATACACACTAAGTTTTTTCTTATAAAAATGTATGTAAGATAATATTTTGGAAATGTTTCCCTTTTGTTCGCTATTTTCTGGTTTCCTGTTATCTATATTTATCTCAAAGTCTAGAAGCTTTTAAAAATCGATTGTAACAAACCTTTTTTTATCGTTTTGCTGCACTAGACACCCTATAAATAACTTGAAGGGTTCCGGTATAGTTTTGATTGATGAGAAGTTAGCAAGAAAAATTACCTAACCCCTAATATTGGGTTAAATTCGCAATTTATCTGTATTAACATCTCCCCATCCCTTAGGAAGCATTTGTTTTGAGAATATTGTAAAAATACATTGTAATATTTCATAGGAGATTTACTGCACCGATAATAGAGACAAATTGAGCAACACTTAAAGCACTACTTAAGTTTTCTATTACCAAAATGGTATTTTAATGCTACCGCAAGGAGTTGAATTGACGCATTAGATTTATCAAGTGTTTAAGTTAAGTTTAGATGAATCATCCTTACATATTTAAGGATTTGCTCCATAATTCATCTTTAACAAGCACAGGTACAGACACCTATACCTCCTTATAAAGCGATGTCGATGTTTTAATATATATTTTAAATACCCGTATATATTTTATTGGTCAAAACAGAGTTCGATCACTAAATTCGATAATATTCTAGCGATCTGTAACATTCTATCCCACTTCTGATGCGGTTCCATAATAATTCAGACGTTCTGAATTATTACAGAACTGCATTTTTGATAAATATATACTTAATGTTTTTAATCTAGTGATTTAAATGCGTATTGACAAAAAGCGAGTACATAAATATGATTTTAATGAGGCTATTTGTGGGTCATATTAGAATTTTATGTATAGAGGTTGATTTTATATTAAATTCCAACTTATATTCGTGTTTTCGGGTTGCGTGGGGTGGGGGTATTGTCGTTCTTCCATCAAATCAATCTCTAGTTGTCTGGCGTTGGCACCTGTGTCCTCTCCAGGACTCCCGGAACACTTTTATCCTGTAGGATGTGTAGTAATACCCCACGTCTAGTTCCATCTCTTTTATTTGTTGTTTGTCTCTGTTCAGTGCGTAGTTCACTGAACCAATTCTGCGTGATCGCAGTGACGCTGTTAGGGGAGGCTCTTGGGGCCTCCAAACTTTAAATAACTATATATAAAATGTTATAAAATTATCTCTATTTCTCCCAGCAATAATTTCTAATATCGTTAACCTTACATTAAATTTTAATTCCTACTAATATATTTATTGATGCTATTAAACCGCAATAAAAATCATGCAGTCCGTTCGAGGTAATAATAGAGGATTATACTGGAATTGTAATTAAACAGTTGGCAATACTGGAACATTGGTATAGCTGTAGTAATAATGTGGTTAAGGCGAAGTATATTCGAAACTGCCTATAACCATTGGAAATTGGTAGTATCCGGATAATAACTTACTAATAATGTTTCAACTTCTATGGAATAAATACATGTGTTATTTCTGTGTAAACTTTCTTTAAATACGGCAATGTTACAGACACACAACCGAATGCTATCTCTTTCGAACTATATGCTAACAATAAAGTCAAACATTAATTTATAAACAGTTCAATAACTTTAAAATAAACGAACTATTGTTTCATGTTTATCTATTATTATTTACTTTAAATTTGAATGTTTTTGCAGAACAGTTTCATAATTAATTTGCATTGTAATATGATTTAATTACATTTCAAATTCAGTGCGTTTTTTTAAATATTAAATATTACCATATATAAATATTTACGTAGCAAAGAAAATATTTTCATTTGAAATAATAACTGGTTCGTCGAATTTTCATGAAGTCCGTGGGGCATTTGAAATAAAAAGCTTTTGCAAATTTCATTAATGATTTAACATCAAAGTACCTCCGCTATTTTTCAAATGTGAACTTTGTTTAGTAAAATAAACAATAACCAAATTTAAATTAAACATACTATAAAATAAAAAAAAACAGTTTTGTTATCCATGATACTGATACGTATCCTTGTGTGTGTGTGTCCGTCTATCTGTATTTATTAAACAATATTTGCTGCCTTGGTCCTCAACTATGTTTAATATTTTATTTTTGGCTATGTAATTCATTTTTATTTACCCAGATTTTGTATAAATGCAAACTGACATAGGCGAAATAGCTGGAGTGGCCTTCACTCGATTTTTTTATATACTATAATATGTAGTTTTTGCTAGTCTAGCCAAATAACGGATTATGTTTAAAAATAAAGCAATATTGACTATTGCATTGTAATGCAGTGCATCTGCGTGAGTCCTGCCCTGTATTGGCGTCTTATAGGGCGTCGCCAAATGCCCTCTCTACTCCACAGATATTAATACTTTGTGTTCAGCACGTGAGTTGTTTGCTCAAATCTCGAACTGCATTTGTACTTATGTTTACTGGGATATCTTTAGATCAGACACACACATACACACGGACACACATACATATACACACGTACACACATACATACAGTCATTGGGCTGCATCCTGTTCAAAGTAACAACATCCTTTCTTATATGCTTTGTGCTGGCGTTGAATTCCCGGATTTAACTCAAATAGAATCTAAAATCTAATGTAATATTTGCTATTCATGATTCTTCTTTTCAAATTGTATTTGTTGCAAAATGAACAATCTGCTGATAGAATGGTGCAATTTTATTGAATCGGTTTATTTTACTATCGAATTTACATTTTTATTAATATTACTCAGTAATTTGGAGCTGCTACAGCATTTTTTGATATTCAAATACATTTATCATACGATTCTGCATTAGTATGGAGGTCGTAATCTCCTCAAGAGCATTAACTTAACGATTGCATCTGCTAGAACATTAAAATCGACAGATCCTTTCTTGCTTGATAGTTGAATATTATTAATATATGTTTCTAGCAATTGTAAAGTTCAAAGTTGAATCCCCATTATACCTGGATTTGTAACTAGTGCGCCGGGACGATTACATGCATATTCTGTGTAGACAATGGTACGTTTTACATCTTAAAAGCATTAGTTACCCGTCTTGGTTCTTCTAACGAGGAGTCTTCGAGTTCCTCCTCTGAATTACATACTAAATAATTGCGAACAAATTTGCGAAATACACGAAATATATGTAAAATTAAATTCTTAACAACATTAGTCTCTTAGAAAATATTGATTAAACCACCAGTTTGTGAGGAAACTCAATATTTGTGTGTACAAATATATGTAAAATCCTTTTATTTTGCTGAATCATATTAGCTTTAGAAATTATGATAAATACAGATACACAAAGACGCGTTGTATAAAGAGAGTTATTATCTCTGTAAGACCACGTCAATTTATCATCGGATAATAACAGTTGATCGTTGCATTTCAACAATTCATTTTCTCCTCAGTAATACCATTAATAATTCTGCAACAATGCACTTGTATTATAATTCAGCTTATATCGCCAAAATAATCTAAGTAAAAATACAAGAGCTGCTCTTTCTTTCTTCGTATGTTTTGCAGTATTCCGTCCCTTTCTTTAGATAATCCTCCCTCGTTGCTTCGAAGCTTATTTGAGCAGTATTTCGACGGAGTAGTGACAGCTGGATTAGGGCCATTCCGTGCAAATAGTTTCACTGCAAAAATTACGAAGGTTGCCAAATTTTCATTGCAATGTTTCGAATGGTTTATTTTTGTTGTTCGTTTTGCAATGTCTTCATTTTCGGTTCATTTCGTTTTGTCTAACATAATTAAAGACCAATACACGCTTAGGTGAACGCACACAGACAACGCCACCGGATACCGGATACAGAACGGCAATTTGTTGCATTCGAGCCATCAGGACACAAACTAATCTCTTGCCGTATACGCTTGGTTTGCCTCATGAATAGTGATACGAATATTTTATTGGCAACAGCTTTGATTTGGTTCATTGTTAACAGTTCAATTCAAAGCCTTTCCTCGCCAAATTTATGCATTGAATTGGATTTTGGATAAAATATTGTCTGAGTCTACCAAATCCTGTATTCATATCTATTATATTGGCAATGCACACATACTAGGAGATAACTTTGTGGTATTACAACAAATTATTATGTATTAAGGATTGTTCACAGCTAAAGAATTAGTAATTAAGCTTAGAAATTATAAGTAATAATTTCAGTTTGTTGTATGACATACAAGGTTAACGTTCACAGCAACAACATTTATCATAAATTATGTTAGTTTTGTTGCTTAGAATGTTAACATTGCTTATCATAATACAAACTAGATTATTATTTGTAATTTCTAAGCCTAATTACTAAATGATTCGCTGTGAACAATCCTTTACTTGTGTATTTCTCTAGTACTCCCTAATCGAATAGATATCCTTCTGCAGAACAAACCGTTTAATTCTTAATTTAAAATATAATAATTAGAATATTAAGTAGTTTACCGGCAATATGTTGCAGAATGGCCAACTAAATTAAATGAAAAATCGTTTTAAATTCAAAAGGTTCATATATTAACAGAAATAAATTTCCAAGTAGTTTCAATCCATTTTCAGGGGATACTTCTTCCTGTTTTGGGGATACATTTTATATATTTTAATAAAAACAATGTTAAAATAATACGGAAAATAGACAATTGTTAAATTTATTTAATCAAACTCAACGACAGTACAATTATCTCCTTCAGGAGGTTAATTAGTTTATTAATTAAATATGAGCAAGACTTAAGAAATGAACACCATTTTGTTTGTGTAAATGTAATAAATATGACATTCATAGACTGTTGTACCAAATTGTGATTAATTAATCGCCTGAAGAAGAATATTGCCGAGTTTGATTAAATATATTTTACAAATGACTGTCTTCCCGTGTAATTTTTAGCTTGTCGTACGATAGTACAAGACAGCTATAGTGTTTAGTCATGTATCTGTAACATTTTTAAATCAAACAAGCTTAGGTACAACGCACCTATGCGTTCAGCTCTCCTTATAAATAATATATGCGGTGCGCGCAGCGGATTTAATTCTTATAGCTTTTTGGTAAACAATTTGAAAAAATGTTATAGATATAAAAAGTCTTATAATTTATGGTAGATTATTTTAATAAAATAAATGTTCATTTAATGCATATTTTAAAATTTAAAATTATAATATTCAATAATTTTTTATGGCATTTGGGTTAACAATATGAAAAAATCTTGTAGACATAAAATATATTAGAATTTTTAGTAAAATTTTTGGGCGTTTTAATTATTTTTATAAGAGCAGTATTAAGGGGGGCTCCAAATTTTGGGGCCCTATAACTCGGGAAGTATACGGGCGATTGGATTTATACTGCGAGCGGATTCAAATGGGATGCCAAATAATATGTGTACCAAATTTAGATTATATTGATAAAAAACAAATTTAGTGCATATTTTAAAATTCAAAATTATAATATTTAATAATTTTTTTCGGGCTTTGGGTTAACAAAATGAAAAAATCTTGTAGACATAAAATATTAGAATTTTTAGTAGAATTTTCAAGTGTTTCAATTATTTTTATAAGGGCAATATTAAGGGGGGCGAGAATGCTACAGACACACGACTGAATGCTTTAGCTTCTTCGGTACTACGTACGGCGAGCTAAAAAGTCTCGGGATTTGTTGGATTGGTTTAGCCAGCTCTGTGAGTATAATGT
Organism: Leistus spinibarbis; assembly: GCA_933228885.1. Lineage (NCBI taxonomy): Eukaryota > Metazoa > Arthropoda > Insecta > Coleoptera > Carabidae > Leistus > Leistus spinibarbis. Next base: position 3,285,417 of record OW121809.1, on the reverse strand, counting down.
CGATGATTTAGAATTATATACGTAAACTCAGAAATTCATTTATTTATATTAAATGCAGAAGAAATGTCATCAAACATTCAAGACAACATAAACCAAATTTTAAAGACTGCCACATGGTAATGTTTGATTAAAAAATCCTCTAGTAAAAGCCAATAAATTCATAGTTAAACAGAGCAATTCCCAGTTCTTCAACGGTGCTGTAGTGCGGTGTTTTTTGTTGGCTTCCCATCGCCACCAAATAAAAGGGCAAACATACGAGGATGTGTAGGGTGCGACAACAATAACCTCTGACATGTGGCTTCGTATACGTGATTAAACACGTTCAAAGAGACAAGGACACAGCATCACATGTGGACATTATGACAGACACTAAAACCAACTGTGAACAATCACTCAGCAAACGAATGACTGCTCTCCTGTTACACAAAGCTCTAACCACTGAACACACGACTGGGCCACTGCACGCCAAGGTACTTTCCAGTACTGTAGGGTTTGTTTTAGGGTATACACGGTTTTATAAACAATTCTACTGGTCAAATATGTCTCTTTGATGCTAACTTCATCGTATTTACTAGCTATGTGTACCTCTGAGCCAAATACCCGTTCAATTCTTGACTGTCATCTACAGTTCTACACAAAGACCCCTAATAGCCTCTTTTTCTACTAGTCCTTACTCTATTCATGCGCACACATCGCTATTATGCACTAGAGCCATGGATATCTAGCTAGCACACTCAGTTACGAGCAAAATGACATTTAAATCGTTTGGTTCTAAAGCACGATATAGTTTTTTGTTTGTTTTGTGTTTAAACCTGAGATTTAATGATATATTCTTTTTGTTTAATACTGTCTGAGTATTCTAAAAATGTTTGGTATCGTTTTTCCCCAGCATGGAAATTAGTAGACGGTTTAGCATGGAGACATTCTTCGAATTATTTTGGTTCGATGTTGAAAACATTTAAAAATAAATCTAGTTTATGTGACATATTCCCAAATACACGTGTATTTTTGGTCGGTTTACGATTGAGATAAAATTTTATTGGTTATTTGAACACAACTATTAAATATATAAAAAGCGACAATAAATCTTCCTAATGAAACCAGCAGGAGAATATATAATTATAAATCTAAGAATCGAAAATGGTTACTATATTTTTCACGTCGTAATTAAACCAAATATATCTTAAAGATTAATTATTCCCATTTGTAACCTAATAACAGATTAATTAATAAATACGAAGAAACTCGAACCTAGGATCTTTTCGATTTCATAGCGCTGGCGAAATCGATTTATTTTTTACAAAAAATCGATTTCAATAGCGGTGTGTATTTTTGTTATTTTCGCACACGCGTATTTATAAAAATGCCGTGACGCAAATTCCCTATGGATACACTCAATTTGATGCCAACTCCCACTAGGTATACGTACATTAGCAAACAATCTCTATTGTATACGTGAGCATATTCAATATATAAAGGATTTGCATGAAGAGAGAACGGATTATTATGCTCTCTCCTCCTTCCTCCCAGTTGCCTCTCTGTTGAATAGTAAATTACCAACTCCAGCCATGATGATGTTGCCCTGATGAATGCGGTTGGCAAGGATTAATATATATATATCCCACTTATCTGCCACTTACAATTATTCATTTTAAACTCACTCTATTGGAAGCTTGGTTAAAATCGATTTGTGCACCTATAAACCTTAAATAACTAAAGTGCTACGGAAATTTTGATTATTAAATTAATTCAGTAATTTGCAATATTTTTATACCATAGAAGATACATAAAATAATACTATTTTCTCAATGACGTCTTTCTCTGTGTATGTGTCTATTTCTCTCTCAATGTATGTGTGTGTATCTGTCGGTCTGTCTGTGTGTATCAATACTCAGTAATTCATTAAATTTTACGTTTAGATATGTTTTAATACACCAGTTTTTCTTTTATAATATAATAGTACACCTGTTACCCTTTTGTTTATAAGAGCAGGCGTAATTGTAGTGGAATTCCACCTATCAATCCCACTTCTGATTTATCTATAATTGTCAGATATGTGCTGACAATAGTCTAGAATTTATTTGACACAAATTGGTCTGAACAAGTTCAGCCTTTTTGTGCCAATTCCAGCATTGTGTTCCATTGTATGAGGCCGGATTCCACGTTGATATTTAGCTGTTTTGACACACCCCTTATGTGTACACGTCGCACTATTAGATTTGTGGATTTTTGGGTGGAGGACACTGTCATCCTGACAACACAATCAAAATAAATGAACGTTTCGAACCAATTAATAAGATAAATGGTCTTATAACCAGGCAATTGTATTTTTGTAGGGAGTGATTTTGCTTTTTCATTTATAAATTCTTACATTTTTGGTTCAAATGCAATCGTTAACCAATGTTTAATTCTAAACTTTATAAATGAATAAATAAATCATATTTAAGGAAGAGTACAAAATATTACAATCTTTGTGCTTTACATGAACTACTTTAAAGTTTTGATTATCAATATGAATAACGGTTGCAACCGGTTCTGTGTTACACATTGGTTACATTTGGCGTAATAGCGTAATGTGTCATACCGGTAATCGCATAAATAAATTCGGTTACGGTCATAAAAGTACGTAATGCTCAACAGATCTGCAGAAACTAGCATGCTTAGCTACAACTGTTGTTCTTGCAAGTACCGCTGAAGTACGAGCACGATTATGTCATTTGCCAGCCACAGTTCGTCGAAATTAGCCGTTAATCAGCGGTAATTTGATTTAATTCACCAAACTTTCGTTGAACTTACATAGAACATAAAATGTAAACAATCTTCGGCGATTAATTGATACCAAATAAATTATTCTCTCCAAGATTGTGACCATTTTTTAAAGTTACATAAAATCTAGTCGAATTGTTGTACTTAATTTTTACTGTAGATATTGTAGATAATTTTTAAAAACAAAATTTTCAACTGGTAGCGAATTATTTTTACGAGTTATGACAAATTTGATTTATATTTTAATTTCTGTGTACAATGTTACCAAGTTGGTGACCGCAGTTAAAACTGGGTAATAATTAAAAAAAAGAAGCAAATCCCATGAACGCACGTTGCATATAAAAACGAAATTAAACTGAGGATAATTCTTTCGCATATACGAACACTGTGTCAGAATTATACCGTGGTTACTTATTCATAGTCTTGTTAATTTTTTATTACTTATATCACGCCTTTTCTCATTTCTTATTAAAGCATAATTCATCAACGTTTCATTCTACATCTCAAACACAATCAAATCATTTCATTGCTCCATCATTCTCCGTAAGAAATCACTTTTAATACTAAATATTGTTCTTAGAACGTATATCTTCATCACTTTACAATCTCATATAATTCTTTTTTTATCATTCCTAATTCAACACTAATATCGAAAGAATTCTCTTCCATTATCAGTTGACCAAATTTTGATCAATTACTACGAATCCAGTTAAACTGTAGCTAAGATGAAGATATCTATAGTCGTCAAATGAGTGAACCTTCTCCCTTTTGAAGTGAGGAATGTTTATACCGGGTGTGTCAACTTAATTAACAGATGGCAGTGTAATTGCTTAAGGGTTGAAAACTACTCGCGGAGTTCCAACTCTCTGTTGGGATTTAATTCGTGCATGCCTGCAACTGCAACTGTACTTACGAATATATGTTTTGGCATCTCCCCTCTATTCGCCATTTCGTGGATATTGTTGCTTTTATGTTTGTTTGTGTATGAAGCAAGTTTTAGGCTGAAAAGTAGATTTCCTCTGAAAGGGTATTTTGCCAAATTGTTAAATTGGCTTGAAACTAAAGCTCTTTGGGCAACGGGTGAACTGTACAACGTTGTAATATTATTTAAAGAAAACATACACTCGTAGCGAAAATAAATAAACTCATTCAGGAAACGCTAATTGTTTCTGTAAAAATATAAATATAAAGTAGTTTGATTTACAAACCAAATAAACATTGGATAACTATGAAACTGAACATATAATTAAAAAGCTAGTTCAAAATGGTGTGTAATGACTGGATGTAGAACAGGAGATTCTAACTGAATTGCAAATCGCGCTATGGGCCCTGATGTCCGAGTTCTAACGACCATATCTAAGTATTATCTAAAGTCATTAGCAGGTAAATCTAACTTAATACCCTTAATTGGTACTGTGTAGGGACCAGTGGTCGCCCTTCTAGCACTAGATTTCAAAACCACAAAAGTACAGTTAGCAAATCAGTTTCAGTTATAGGGATTATAAGAATGGAGTTGGAGGATTTAAATAAATATATTACTGGAATCATGTTTACAACATCTGCTCCTTTAATATGCATGCATCTCTATTTCTCTTTGATACACCATAAAAACCTCTCGGAAATTTCAGTTACTTCTTCGGTTTATGCTGTCTCATCTGATCTTGCTTCCCTAGAAATACTTCCCAAAGTACCATCATGTTTAACAAATTTAAATATAGTTTAACGACTGAATAAATTCGAGTGCACGTTTTGCATGTGGATACATTATGTTTGTAACGAAACGGTTGTGTAATACCGGTTGTGTCCTAGTTATCCTGGTAAGTGATTATCGTAAATAACCCGGATGGAGCCAACAATGAAATAATAAAAGAGTTGTGTAGTTTTGAATTATCGTTGGTTCGATAGGCGGAGATATAAAATGGGACGTTCCGCGAATAATACAAAAGAGAAGCATTACAATAAATCTCTTCTAGCATCGTTGGTGTGTGTGTGTGCAGGGAGGAGTGAGCGGGAAATTGCGCTAAGATGGAAAGAGGAGAATTCGTGCAGGAAACGGTGAACGTTCACCGTGTTATAACCCACTTAGAAACTGAAATAAATCATCGTCCGACAACACTGAATTGAATCTTATAATTTTCAACTCTGCAGTTTTTCTCCTCTTCCCTGCAAACTTGTTTGCCATACTGGAAGATGATCATGTTGTCTTTTACTAAAAGTAAAATGTTTCAGTATACACGAATATAATTTTCATATCTGACACATTGCACGCAAAGCTGTCGTTATATCTCGGTACGTAACGTAATTTCATTTTATTTTTTCATCTATTTTGGGTAACAATCTTGTTAAAGTAAACCCGTGGGGTAAACCAATAGTACACGAGATTGTAAATCTTATAAAACTTTAAAATGTGATTACTATCACTTGCCGGATCAATAAGGTACAGCTTTTATTCGGTTTAGAAGTTCATTTCATAAAAATGAAACTTTGCTAAAAACTTATTTATTTCAATAACCAGAGTTTTTACGTCTACTCAACTTCCAACCCTATTTAATGGTATATTTAAGTACTAATTACTCCGAGAGTTATAACTCATTCCGGGAAGTATTGTTAGCTGAATAATCCCAGTATATATTCGCCAATTCGTCTCTGTGTCAAATTCAATTGTTTTAGTTCGAAATTTATTCCATTGTTAAGAATACCTTAAAATTATTTCAAAGGCTTAATATGTGTATACATTAGTATAACTTCAACATTATTTCTCCTCGTTCACAATTCAGATGCTATTGTTAAACTGTCAACAAAGTTACTTTATAACTTATATGTATACATCTGTAACAGTTAATTATTTCATCTTATCTTTAATTAACGACTAATGCCACTTGATGGAACAAGTAAACTTTTTGTTAATTTAAATTTCCACATTTCAAAACAAGTTTGATTCCAAGGAATATTGAAATTAGTTTGAACATTTTCTATGTGTGACTGTACCCATTTATCATTGGACGTATCTTTGGAAGATTTCCAGGATATTGACTATCAACTCCAGGAAATATATAAACTGGTGATATTACGCGCCCGGCCTGCCAGATAATAATTTCGGAGCGCTTAACGAGCCTATTTAAATATTGAAGGGTGTATTCTACCCTAAAATTTTCTCTCTATGCATATTAACACGCAAAATTGATCGAAAAGCCGTTGCCAAATGAGGAATAAATATACCATTAATAGCTTTTTAAAAGCTTATTATAAAGCGATAATTTCAAACGCGAAATATATTAAAACGTAATTATTTCTATAAAAATCATTACAAACTATTTTCATTAGATTCTGCGATAAATGGCAGATAAAATATTATAGGTTTAAGGTATAAAATTGTATATAAACAATGTTTTCCATGAACAGTTTTAGTACGGCTGATCCCCGCTGACATTAAATGAACGCATACCATGTGGTAGTGTATATTCCACCATACATATCTCAATTTACATATTACAAGTTAAGGCGACGCACGGAATACATTCTGTTAGTTATAACGTTGCGGGGGGAGCTGGTTCTCCCCCCTTACTAAGGCATGTGACATGTGATACCCAGGAGAGAGGGAGGGGTCGTGACCCTAGATGCTCGGTTTACCGAATTCCAACATACTCGAAAGTCGTAAAAAATATTACGACTCCGAGCGTAATTGAAACGGTCATGAATGCCAAATTATTAAAAATTGAGGGATACGTAGCATGGTTTAATGTGAACTTAAAATTCTTTCAATGTACAGGTTTTGACAAGCAATTGGTAAAAGGAAAATCACGCTTGTTTTACTAACAATAAAATTTAAATAGCATTTCAAGTGCACTTTTTACTGTCGAACTTACAAAAGATATAAAAGTCTGAGAATCGCATTTAAAATGGACAATTCTGGATGCTTTCCAGGATTTTATTGTTTAAAAACAGAAGACACTCTCCACAGTGCAACATAGTCAAATACACACAGGGACGGAAATATTTGAATAACTTAGTAGCTATCAATACGAAAATATATATAATGTTGAAACTTTGACAGCTGCCAAAATATACTCCAAACATCTCTGCGAATGGTCAAATTTGATGCACATGGAGCCATAATATATCTGAATAACTTATTAGCTATCAATAAGAAAATTGTTGAAACTTGGACAGCTTTCAAAATTTTATCCAACGATCTTCTACGAATTTCAGTAAATGGTCAAATTTAATACATATGGAATTGTAAGTGTTAGGAAAATAGCTGAATATTACATTTGCTATACCTTGTTGAAACTTTGACAGCTGTCTAAATATAAACCAAGCGCCTCTGACGTATTTCTCAAAACTGGTGTTTTTTTTTCTTTTGTTCAGTCATTTGATGGGGGTTTATAAAGTTTTTCTGACAAGTTCTGCAATTGAAAGATAATAAAGTATGTATAATATAAACGTAGGTATTCGAAAAAGAAATTTAATGTTAAACAAAAAAGTAGAAATTTCACGACATGTCATGATGTGCCAGGAAACTTTTATAAGTACATGTTGGATATATTTTATTTTCTCTTATAGTTGGGACGTGTTGTGTTACAATTAGTATTATTTTTAGAAAATATATCATCAGGTATATAAATAAAATTACTAATTAGCATCGTGAAACAATTTATTCATCCTGCGAGCAGCGGTGTATTTGAAAGCAAAGACAATTAATTAAAATTATATTCAGGTGCACTAATTCCCAACTTCAATCAAGCACGGCGAGCGCATTTAAAGTGCACACAATTATTTTCAGTCTGAAACGAGAGCAGGGTTCTCTTTCAGTTTTCAGTATGTGTGTGTGTGTGTCTAACGAGTGAGCCGTTTCATGATGACAGTGAGCAATTGCTTCAATTCCATCTGACAAATACAAACAATACCAAACCACATGAGTTTTCAAACAATTTCACTTTTATTTTTTGTTGCAATAACCTTGTTGAAAACAAAAAGAATGTTGGACACAATTTCACGAAATTGATAGAATTTGAGTTAGCGAATTTTGAAATTGTTGAAATTACCCATATAACTGGCGATTAAATTGATGAAAAACTGATAGAATTTGAATTAGCGAGTTTTGACACATTTCACGAAATTTTTCTACTTGAAATTTTTGTCAAACTTTGCGATTTTTTTCCGACCAAACCATTAATGATGAAGAGTTTAAATTTGTAGGGTCAAACAGACTATATTTATTTATTATTTATTTATAGACTATATATTGTCACAAATTTTCAACTTGACTGGAGTAATATTACGAGCTCCACAGCAAAATGAGTGAAAATCATCGATTTTCGCGAAAATGGCAAATTGTTTTAAACACTCCTATGTCTAAAACTGTAAGTGTTCGTATAATTTAAATACAAGTTATTAAATGAGCATGGACACATTGGGCTATAACCATATTTTGATCAAAATCGGAGATCATGACATTTTTGGTCAATCTAAATCTTTGGAGCACTTTTTCACATAGAGCGCTATAGTTCCTCCAGTTTTCAACACACCTTATTGAAAATTTATTTTCACGTAAACAATAACTGGGTTATCATTTGCTGAAATGCTCAACATTTTATCTTATCTCGGTTTTGAGTTTGAATTTTTTAAACTTTTACTTTTAAATCTGTCTTTGATTTACTGAACATTGAATATAATGTGTACGTTTAATTTATTAGTTTTTCGTAAATTTATATTATATCCGCAATTAATTTAGAAATATATGTCTAGTGGTTAATGATCCAAGATTTACTTTGGTTTATATTCCAACCCTACGGCAGATACTTCAACCCCAGTGTATCTTGTAGGGTTGATAACTGTAAACAGTAGAATGTTGCACAAGCTTCTATTTTTGAGTACATATATCACATCTTGCAAAACCTCTTCAACAAATGGAGTAGTTTAAGCCTTTACTATTAACCCTGAAGCGGTTGTTTCGAATGTGCTACCATCATTGTATTCTGAATCGCTAGGTAACAGTGTCTCATAATTGTCTGGTTTATTCTAACATAACATTAACTTTCATTACAGTTTAAACTAACGTTTCAGTTAATTCGAACATAAATATGCTGATGTCTCGTCTTACGCCTCTAGCTATCTTCAGAAAATACACTCTACAATAGTAGTCAAATATATCCAAGTTTCCCTTAATTGCTTTGCTGGTTAGACAGTTAAAAATTTGCGACAGATATTAAATTTAATATCTTTCATTTAAACGGAATGCAATCTGTCAATTTTAAACATTCCTAATTTTGAAATTTATGGAATGCATTGATTTGAAATTCTTGAGCAGACTTGGGAGTATTATTCAGGATAGTGTGAACGTCAAAGTTCATAGTCATATAAAACAGATTTTACTGGGTGATCTGTGGTTAGGATAGGATGGTAGTAACAAGTACAGTACCGTGCAAGCAGGGTGCAAATAGGGGGAAGTAACGACATAAACACGTAGCAAGCTTGTATATGGTAGATACTGACATGTGGTGATACTTGCTGTATTTTCAGATAGTGAAGTTATTGCTTTAATCTACCAATCATAGCTCAAACATCTGATATTTTGATGACACGTACTGTTTTAAGGGCCAAATGGATTTCAGTTTGATAAATACACAAACACAATGAGAAGTTTACATTTGTTGTATATTGTATAAGTTTGTGGGTTTGAAACATGGTTGAAGTTGCTTACACAGGGGAGCAGAGTGTCGAGGCCGTTTTTACGTACTCATGCTGCGAAACATGTACTATACACGCAATAAGATTTCAGAAAACGTAGTTGCGTTGTCGTCACCCGGAAAATATATGGTTTCGCGCGATTTTATTTATTTTTATACTGCAATAACACGTATTTATTTCGCAGAAGTTTCACAGGGTTCTTATAGTATATTTTAAACTTTTTCAACGCAAATACAACATGACTTAAAATGATGAACTCTCTTTTGGCAACACGATGAATATAATGTTTAAATTATTTATTAACTGTCGACGTTTCGGCATCTGGTTTGATTTCTTCTAAGTTTAATTGTGGTTTACAAACTATAAACGTTTCGTAAATACAATACGAATTGTGTCAGAAATCCTTCGAGTATATTTATCCCCATTAGCCCGAATCGTCAAGAATCAAATGTACCCATTGCGCTCATAATCACTTAGATGCAAGGAAGCCGACATTCTGCGGCGTGAACTGGGTTGACTTTTACACCATCTTAGATAAACAATAGTCGGGAAACGAACTGAAACGTATCCCTCCGGACCAACAATGTCTGTCATTTCATATTACTGAAATAGCGTCACTTTCTGGAGAGTATCCAGTGTTCGCGAGATCCTCAATTTTTAAACAGGCGCCCGCCCTGGCAACGGTGTGTGAAATATTTAACGAGAAACGCTAAAACAAGAAGAAAAATGGGTTGTGGCCAACGCGGGACTTTCTTTTACGTAGTTTTCATCAATATTTATTGATTATAAAAATATAATATTAGGAAATAATAATCCAACAGAAACAATTTGAAAACCAAGCTTACCTTATATAAATTAATGGGTTGAAAATTATACCAATACCAATTTGTAATGGTTTTGAACTAACTAACTATCAAAACTAAACAATTCTCTACAGAAATATTCTGAAATGTCATTTATCTAATTTAGACCATTTTGTTTTCTTGTCGAAATATTGACAGGCGCAGATGATCCGATTTATTAAGCTACATTCGAATCCATGACAACGTAAACAAGATTCTCATAATTTTCGGTAGCAGTTTTCTCGTAACTGGTACATTTATTGAAGAAACTTTTCAAACAAAAGTTGTGCGAAATATTAATATCTTTCATTATGAACATAACTATTTTTGCCGTAAGTGCAGCCGTTCTAGTGATATTGGAGATAGAACAAAAAATGCATAGAGTAAACATGCACTGCCGGTTAGAATATTCTTTTCAAAAATAGGAGGTGCACAACTAGACCATATACAAGTCTTAAGTTTGAAGTCTCATAATTTTACGTTGGACAGTTTCGGCTCTAGAGCGTTCACATACACACACACGCACACACACACACACACACACACACACACACACACACAGACGTCACTCCGAAAATAGTCACATTCGATTCAGGGAAGCTCAAAACGTGTATATCCGTTGAAATCTCGAGTTCGATTTTTTTGGTGATCCCTATACTTACTTATTACTTCGTAAAAGAAAGTAAAAACGACACCGGTACGTTTGAAGTTCTTTTTACGCGGTACGATGAAAGGGGAATTTAATAAATATGAATTTCAAAATAACGAAAAGTCTCTTGATGTCTCCATACGAAGAGACTTGCTTTTTGTATATTTATGATGGAAATATGAAATATGCATTTGGCAACTATATTGATTAAATTTTTAACTCAGTTTTATTTGAATACATAATCATAAAAACTACTGAATATATAAGTATATCCGGATAGGAAGTATATGTATATTTTCACTGGTGGAAAAATGTTGATTAATACCACAATACACAATTATTATCCAATAAACATGAAAATTTAAACACTGATAGAGTTTTAAAAACGGAATCAGATGACACCAAATACGATTCGATATCTGTCTTAGTTTTTGAGTCATTAATTGTTAAACACTAAAACGTGGAGTACCTAAAGATAATGTACAATATTTTGTAGATTATGAATGTATTGTACCTAAAATGTCTGCCTAATCACTAGTAGTGTTTTAAAAACGGAATCAGATGATACCAAGTACGACTCGATATCTGTCTTAGTTCTTGAGTAATTAATTGTTAGACTGAAAGAGGTGGAGTCCTCAAAAGATAATGTACATTGTAGTATTGGTACGTTTTGTTTTAAAAATGTGTTAACATATGTAAAACTGAGTTAGAAGAACGATGTAAACCATGAAAAATAAGTAGCACTTATAGTATTTTCGTAAAAAGAAAAACCAGAATGAAAATAACAGCCTACAATAATACTTAATGTAAATTACTTCTACCGCGTGATGACAAATAAATGGGGGTAGGGACAAAATATGGGACGAAATTCGTCCATCAGCACGTACCCAAATATAGCCTTCTACAAAGTGGCACCTAAATCACCTGTACGGTGAAGACGGAGAAGGGAAAGATCAGAAACTCTGTGCTCTCAAACCATCTAGAAAAGGAAGAACATAGCATTTACGAAAGCGTTCGAGTGAGAACGCGTAGAGTGCGTAAATGTAAATGAGAATACGTATTCGGATGTCAACGGAGGCGAATTTGTTGATGTGTAGAGCAGGGGATTGAGTTTCTCTGCGAATAATTGAAAATCATATTTCATCAAGTTTTAATTTTGAGTTTTCCCCAACACAATTCGAGGTTATTGTGCATCATAAATAGAGTTTATTTTATAAAGAATTTTTTTACTGTTACCACTAACTCAGATCGTAGAAATTAATTAATATTTTTTGAGAACAACTTTTAAATATACACAGTGTAGATAAGGCTGCGATAATGGTACCCAATTAAATCTTATGCCGGCGTGTTTCCTTTGAAACCATTATGAATTATTACGCTAAAGTAAATAATGATAACATACATGAATTACTTGACCAGTGTATGCAGTAATTAGACGACATGAATTCTGATTGGAATTATTACAGATTATTAAATAGACTGCATGTAATCTGAGTGATAATTTATGGTTCATTACAACGCTATGTTGCTAGCATGAAATAGGTACACTGGCCGTATGATTAAACTGCATTATACTGCCCTTGCGAGCATCTCTAAAAGCTAGCCAATATCTTGCTTAATATCTCAATTCTCCACCATCAATTTCCGATAGTCTGTTAGCTACAAAATCGATAGTAAATTTGTCTGTTGAAGTATAAATTCAATCGTCAATCTGCTGGTAAAATTATTGGAATTTTATTGTTGTGATGTGACGAAACTACGCGATGTTTTTGAACCAAAAGTTGCGAGTTAACAGTAGGACCAACATAAAAATAAGACCACTGGCCCTGTTGGTGATATCTTAGCAAGTGTTACCGCACATAGTGAGTTTTATGTGTGTAGTTTTATTTCGTTGAGTGGGCCCCTAAATCGGTGATTTTCTTGTCGACATAACTTCTCGCACACGCATTTCCACCCGGAGCCCGGCCTGAGGCTTCGCTGGACATTCCTACCCCGCCGAGTGTTGTTTCTTAAGTGCTTAAGCTCGAAGCTTGCAAGCTTCACGTTCTTATAACCCTCCCACAAGCACACAAACGCTTCTCGGGCCCTGGTTAATATCACGAGACACTATTCTTTTACTTTTATAACATTTCGTCAGATCACACCGTAAAAATAAACGCAGAATTCGCTATTTTGTCAATCAATGTCCAATCAGCAATACACACATTGATTTGACAAATCTGGAGTACGTTTTGACAAATTATTACAGCCTGTATAAAAAAAAATAACCAATTCGAAATTACTTTTAGTGGCACTTATATTTATTTCTCTTCTACGAAGCAAGCAATTTAATATTGATTATATTTCAATCGTCGTATTAGCTATATAAGTTTAATTTGCTGAAATAGCAATAATTGTAGGAGTCTCTAATCCTTCGGTAAGGATACGGTACATTTCGCTAATACCACAGATTAATACAATGTCAGTTAAATGGTAGCTCTATCATGTCTGCCACTAATCGGCAACTTCTATCTTCCACTGACAGCCATCGGCTGTGTTAGTGGTCATGGAAAGTGACGCTTGGAGTCCGCGGTTGTAACGACTGATAGTTGAGGGATCGTTGAGCGATGCTTCGTTAAACACTAGCCATGTTTTGATTAAACCCTCATGCTGTTCGTCATGGTGAAATACCCGTTACCAACTGTCAACCGTTGAATTATCCTGTGGGATTCGTATAGGTCACAGGAGAGAAGCTGTTGCATTTGTAGTTTTTCAAACAATGTGACATAATTGTTTTATTAATATCAGCCGCAATTGTTGCTCAATTATTTTGAAAATTTACAACCTAATAGAGTTTCAGGTGATCCATAATATGCCGTTGAGTACGATTAGATATCTGTTTTAGTTTAGGCATTATTCATTGTCAAAGTTTTAAAGGGGTAATGCGTTAGGGATAGATTTCAATTAATCGTAATTTTCGAACGATTACGCTCAAATTTGGGGTATATATGTAAATTTAGTTGTACAAGGTGAATTGAAGCTTGAAAATTGTGTAGCGTTGATGGTTTTTTAAGGAAAAAAATATTTGTGGGAAATAATTTATGAATCTTTGTAGAAGTGTTGGTAAATATATTGTAACCCATGTGGCTTGATTCAGTTAGGGTATTTATGGGATGAGAGTTGCACAAACTGGAATCCCTGTGAGATCTCGCGTGCGCGCTTGGCTTGAGTACGTATGCTAAAGACGATTGTGTACGCCTCGCTAGCCAAACTCTGTGGACACTTCATTAGGATTTAAATTTCCACCTTGGTGGGTGCTTTGTTAGTGCGGCGTACGAGTCGTTTTCGCGAACGAAACGCTGTGCGCGGCAAATGGCGTGAATCAAAACACTCGAGAACTGAGTTTCACTCGCAATTTTTGCGCTTCGTGAAATTGGTACATTCAAAACGATTAACTTTTCTTCTCGTTCCACGGAAAATAAACATTTTTGAAATCATTTTCCAGCTGGGAAATACACTTCGTTACTTTGCGAAGTATGCGGATATTTTTCCTAATTTATACAGACTACTGTGAAACGTAAACGAGTTATAACGCTGAAGTTGAACTAGCGTTAGGCTAACGTACGATGTTTTACATGATGTTCACGATAATAGATTGAAATCAAATAAGAGACTTGATATCTCATTAGCATAAAGTCAGCGTATCACAGATTTACGATCTAATTAAGGCGAGATGTTAACGCGTGTCCATGTTTAATTATGACGTTTTACTCGTTACTTGTCATATCACTTAACTCAGAAACTTGTATAATTTTCCACGGTAGAAAATGAAATGTAAAACATATGTTGTCATTCATTAAAACTTACGAGTCGTGTGCTATGTTAATTTCATAGCACAAGACACTATCACTTATTACCTTCAAACTATTCGAAAACAAATTCCTTCTATTAAATTAAATTCAACGTGAGACTGCCTTTCAATTTCCGTTTCCATTCTTTCAATTTCCGGCTAAAATCCCTCCCCTCTGCCGCTTTCCACTGCATTGTTTTATGAAAACTGTAAAATCGTGCAGTTTCAAAAATGCCAATCGAAAGAATCGCAATCTTATGTTTCCATCTTGTTCCCGTCATAAATGCGCACCCTCTCAAGTGATAATTGAAACTCCACGTAACTGAAATCAATTTACCCACCTCACCCCCTTTCACCCTCTCGCCGTGCGCTCATCGTCCTTGCACTGGGCAATCATAATAATTAACTGTTCTCTTTTTCCCTGCGTAGACCATGGGCACCCTAAGTAGTTATTCTCGTGTGTTCAGACACTGTATTAGACGGTTACTGATTAAAGAAAGCACGCACGTCGCTAAAATAACTTAACGTTTTAGCGATAAAGACAGAGATAGGCTGCGAAAGATAAACGAAATATACTCAAACGATTTGGTATTGGTTTGATTCAATAGAAAAATTGGTGGAATACAAATTTACCAAGGAAAGTTGTTAGGCCCCTCAGAAATATACATTTCATTGGATTATAATGGATATGTCATTTTTATATAATTTTTTAAAAAGCTCTGAGTGCTGACAATAACGAAGAAAGTTTATATTTAATTAAAAGTATCTTGCAAAATAAATTAGTGATTCTACGATAAATTTTCATACTGACAGCAGGATTACTTTTCCTGCGTTAGCCATTTGGAAATGAGGTTTCTAAAAAGTCGGAAATCAGCGTGTGGACATTTTGATGTTGTCGAGCTAACCAATCAGGAGTATCATTAGTCTTGCCACAAACCCCTTTTGTTGTATGCGGTAAAAACATTATCATTAGGGCTTATACGATTTTTATACAAGCAAACTTACTCATTAGTTTTCTACCAAAGTGCTTCTCCGTGTCAATTGTTGTAAACCTATTTTTTGTACATTATAAAACAATTAAGTAAATAATATTTCATTGCACATTCCAAAACTTATGTTTCTTCATCAACTGAATTTATATTTGGCGAGATATTTAACTTGTTCAAAATAACATATCATAATATCAAATGCATATTCTCTAGGTATATTTTCTGAAGTATATTAGCTGCTGTTGCAGTTGGGTAATAAAGAGCAATGCTGTTTAGTGTATAATTTGTCTGACTGCCACATATGGTAAAACATAAACTATAAGGCAAACTAGCTCTTAATCAAAACTTAATTGTAGTAATCGTTTCTGAGTTGGGGTAAATCACATCTAGTTTGATTAAGCATGGGTTTAATTAAGTCTAGCTTTATTAAAACTACGGCTAACTTTAATGAGAAGTATACGGTTGTACTTAGACTTATTTATATTTCTATTAAAGTCTACTCCACAATTTATTTTTTATACATTACGAATAAGAAAGTGATAAGCATGCTTTCGAACAAGAAACTCTGGGTATTCCAACCCTGGTAAAGGGAGGTAAGTAGCAAGACCCAGGTCGTCTGTACAAGACATCTTCGCTACATCCTGTCGTTTATCACATTATATCCACTCGTCTTAATTCAGGTCCATCTATTTTATTCGTACACCGTCTTCTCATCATCTTAAGCGGGCCATCGGTTTCCTAAACTGGTAGCATTCGTCTCTTCGCTAGCGGCTCTTATCTTACCCCCAGCAACGAAGGCCATAATGCCTGGGAACATCACATCCCCTATCACTTTTGTTTTTGTTTTCGCAGAAAATAAATTCAGATGATTTAGACTATTGGGTGTGTGCCCGAGTCGATCGCTTCGATTTGTCACTGTAAATCTTCGATGTTTCCGAGGATTCGACGGCTTTTTGTGGGTACTATGAAAGATTATTGTCCCACAAAATTTATAATAGTTTTTATTTGTGTTAAAGTTGATTTAGTCCTCCCTAGTGACATGTTTATAACAAATCGGTTACTAGTTCTTTTGCAAATACGTATACACCTATATAATACTTGGTACTACTTTATAATGTGGTTTATATAGTGGGAATAGAATCTTACAAAAGGAGTGTTGCTTTTACGGTTAATTCAAACATGATCTAATCTTAAAGTTTTGCTTCATCTCATTCCTCACAAAAGCGTACCAAAATACAGTACTAAGAGCAGTAGAATTCCCTTTATTACATTATCACCATGAATAAGAATCCTGAGTGTAATCACAAACCAAATCTATAATGGTACAAGAAATAAGAAAAATATATTTGATAATCGAAATTCACAGCCTTGTAACGGACGATGTGTTACGATGCGTTTTAAAAATTTGTGTTATAACTATATCCGTTTATTAAATAGGATATTATGTGAACACTAGTCTTCTTTAATTCTGTATTTCAGAACATACACATAACCATTTACAGTCTATCTGCCAGTGAAATAGGTCGTGATTTAGTGAATGACAAAAGTGTTGTGAATTATTATTTGAGGTGAGGTTGATAGCTAATCTATAACGTATTATGATAATTGGGTATTCTACTATATGTATTTATACTGAGTATGAATGAGTATGAATCAATGTGTGAAGTTAGACTAATCTGTTGAATTGTTATTGATATTAATATATGGACGATGAGGCGAAGTATCAGATTTAGTATTGAAGTATAATTACGGAGTAACGTAAAGAATATGAGCTGGACCAATTAAATGACTTTTGAGATAATACTATAGAGTTGAATATATATATAATATGAGTTGTGTTGAATGTGTGAGGATGATGACTATTGACAGAGGCCAGTCCGTTTTATCCGGCGGTCCCAACGAGGCCAGTTCGGTAGATCCGGCGGTCCCAACGAGGCCAGTCCGGTAATCCCGGCGGTCCCAACGGTGGCCAGTCCGGTTTATCCGGCGGTCCCAACGGTGACATCCCTGAATAATGTGTTCATCAGGAGGTGATCCCATCTTGGCCGGAGTGAGGCGTGTGTCGCTCACGGAAGGCCCCTCATACGTAACCTATACGCTTACGTATGAGGTTGACTACTTGACTTGCGTGGGATGGTTAAGCGTTAAACATATATGAGGTTTTGGCATGACTCTGTGTGTGTGTGTGTGTGTGTATTTGTGTGAGAGAATTATAGACTGGCTCCTCACTGAGTGTATACTCAAACCTGTATTCTAATTTCAGAGCCTAAATAGGTGGATAGCCCGAATTCCGCGGGCCGTCACGTATGAATCTTTGTATGTTTATACTTATGTAATTGTATGATATTATTATTGGTTTTATTGAGATAAAGTGCCATGCAGAAAAGGTATCAGTGTTTAAATACCGTCGATAAGCCTCCGACTAAAACAAATCTACAAGTAAGTTAAAACCGAGTTGTAACAAATCTTCCAAAATTGCATCCAATGTTTGGGTAGTTCAATTACGTGAAATCAGTTCA
The DNA here is from genome assembly GCA_933228885.1 of Leistus spinibarbis. NCBI lineage: Eukaryota > Metazoa > Arthropoda > Insecta > Coleoptera > Carabidae > Leistus > Leistus spinibarbis. Next base: position 3,267,133 of record OW121809.1, on the reverse strand, counting down.
GCACACATTAATTTACCGTTGAATGGAAAGCGCCTAAAATATACACATATCATACTGAATAGACAACATTGTTTGGTTGATGTTGAAATTCTGTTGTTTGTAGTCACAGGATATACGAGAGCTGTGACATCCCATCTGATATACCAACATTGTCACAAGTGCACAAGAAACCCTTACATATTGAGTGACATAATCAGAGCATTCTACCATTGTTTTAAAGCATAAAGAACAACTTCGAAAACATTCAGAAATCTAATCTAAATCAAAGTTTTTAATGTCGCTATTTCTAGACATTTCAATTAAGAACAAATCTGAAAGCAATCTATTTGGAAATTAATGTTTACACAAAAAGATAACTGTATTTGTCGTCAGATTGACAAAAGTACAACAGACAAACTTTACAAAACGTTTCTACAAATAGTTGCGAGTCCGAGAGCAGAGCATCAATGCTGCCGATGCAATTATAGTCGAATTGTGTACAATCTTTTGATGCATTCACCACTCCTGTCTGTGTACACTCACGTACAAGTCTATTTTAACCTTCTTATACGTACTATATAAAAGAGAGTATTCGGTTCACAAACAGAAAATAGTCGACTTACATATATAGTGAAATCTAAGTATAAGAATGGCGACGGAAGGGCACTCTAATTTTTTTTTCTTTTTGGTAGAGTACGATCACTATTGTGTATACAAGTGAGACATTTTGTACCAAGTATATTAATAATTTCCTTTGTAAACGTAGACGGATCAAAGTATATCTACCTCCGAACCCCCTAGGTTCGAGGTCGTGAAACCTATAACGAAAAGTAATTTTTCACCGTTATAGCAATATTTGCATTTTATTAATTAACTTCGAAGTATAGTGGCTTTTAATTTAATAACTATAGCAAAGTTTTAACTACTAGGGTTTAATTCTGTTCGAGTGACTGCACAGCGCCATGGGTAAATGTTGGTTTATTGCAAAACCAACGAAGCTTTAAATTATTCTCATAAAAATTAGATTTTTGAGATCATTTTATATTAGAAAAGTTATCCATAATGTGTTTTTAAACTATATAACAAAAGTTCTTGGTTTCTCTTTTTTCTTCATTATGATTTCCTTGATACTATAGATAAAGCAGTATATTTCGAAACAAATCAAAATAAATTTAATTCTGATTCATGAATTAGATTAAATACTAATCTCGGTACTAATGAAGTCAAACTTAATTCTGATTTGAACCCTGAGGTCTGTTTACATAACAAAAGTCATCATTAATTTATTTTAAAATATCTGAATAAAAGTTCTGTGTTTATTTCCATATTTATGATTCCCTTGATTAATATAGGTAAACGTTTATTTCAAAATTGATCAAATCAAGCGTATTTCTGTTGATAAAATTAGATTCCTGAGGTCTTTTTACGTAATAAAAATCGTTTTTAATTCGTTTTAGAACTTCTATATAAAAGTTCTGTAATTCTCTCCGTCTCGTGTTATGATTTCCGTGAATTCAGGTGTAAACTTTGGTTTATTTTATAACTATATAACCACGTAATGTAAAAATAATATTACCTAATATTATTTTACAGTAAAATGTGCCATACAGGCAAAAATAAAAATACATATATTTTCATTAGTTTGAATAATATTTTAATGCAGTTTCAAAGTATAATTTATCACAATTAATGTTACAACCGGTGCTTTTAGAATATTATTTTTGATGTATAAAAAATGAATGTCATGTTCATTATAATTCTTTTGTCAGCACCATTAAAATAAATGAATATCCGCATTCTCATTTTACCTATTGTTCAGAAGCTAAGATGATTCGATGTTTCGGTAGAATTATTAAATGTTTGGCGTAGATTTATAAGGGTGTATTTTTTATTCCTTAACGAATCAGGGGGATTATCTGTATAGATATGTTCGCTGTAGAGTTTTATTTATTTATTACGATAACAACTGAAGTGAAAATATGTTACGGTTTTGAACACGCGATAGTTATCAAACACAGGTATAATTATTTACAGAATTCTGTAACATAAATGTAATATTAGGATGTCATCTTTCACAAACATAAAACGGATTTTATCTCCTGCAAGTAGTGAATACTTTTGCCCGGTTCAATCTATTTCTGTGTAGCAGCAAAATGACAGATCGTGGATGAACATATCAAGAAAGAAAGGAAAAAAAAACGGAACGGCGTTTCCGGGCAACCACAGCCCGGAAACAGGCGAAATGGTGTGTAGCTTGGCACGCCTGACGGACTATTGTACACGGACGTATTGCAAATATGGCCTGGCTATCTTGCAGCGTAACAGTCAAATTTTGAAGTTATCCACCACGCAAACAGACCTTCTTTACAGTTTCTAATAATTCTTTCAAAGACAAGATTGACGTTTGCTCTTTGTTGCATCGCCTTTCGCAGAGCCAATTTTACTTTTACAAATATTATCCGCTTAGATTTATCACAAAGTATTGTGAAATATGATGGTTTAAAATGAATAATGTTTGTCATTTTTCTGTTCAATGAAGTGATTATGATTGGAAATATCTTTTGCGAATTACATAATAAAGCGATCATTTGTTTAAATAACGAGGCTCGTCTATTTCGGAGAATTCAGTCACTGTTCACAAATTACCAGAAACTGAATGTATGTTGGCGAGTGACGAAAATTCGACTAGTTTAAAAATATAGGTCCATTGCGTGAGTATGTACAATAATAAGGGTACGTGAACACGGAAACATGTCTGATATTATTAATTGCCGTCAGAGCCGCTCGCGTTATGTTCAAACTGTTGCACGAAACATACCTACATACCGAATTAAATTTGTAAGTTGTTACCTTGCCTCTGACGTTTATGACGAATTTATTAAATTGCCAAACGTAAAATACACGAAAAAAAAAAGAAACGAATTCGTAGCGGGTCGCTTTTGTTTGTGTGTAAATGTCGGTTTTGATGAAGCATTCATCTTGATACCAAACATAAAAGCATAAATGAAAAGAATTCAGGTTTCAACGTAAATGGAAATGAAATAGATTTTTTTTTAAATAATATTCTACAGTATATTTTATGTATGATTTTGAACCAGTAATTCCCTTATGGCTACTTCCAGCGATATCACTTAACTTTAAGCGCTGTTTAAATTAGTTAAATGTAAACTTCATTATTTACACACTGACAGACAAACAGACACACGTACAGAAATTATTAGAAAAATAGTTAAAAAGGATTCAAATATTCTGAAGATGAATATTTCTATTAAAAGTTCAAGGTCAATTTCTTTTTTTGTAACCATTACTTTCTTTTATGCATAACGTATAAAAAAATGGGTTGTGGCCAACGCGGGACTTTCTTTTACGTAGTTTTCATCAATATTTATTGATTATAAAAATATAATATTAAGATAGAAGAAGATTTGTAATAATCCAACAGAAACAATATAAATAACTTAGCTTACCTTATATAAATGAATGGGTTGAAAATTATACCAATACCAATTTGTAATGGTTTCGAAGTAATAACTATCAAAACTAAACAATTCTCTACAGAAATATTCTGAAATGTCATTTATCTAATTCAGACCATTTTGTTTTCTTGTCGAAATATTGACAGGCGCAGATGATCCGATTTATTAAGCTACATTCGAATCCATGACAACGTAAACAAGATTCTCATAATTTTCGGTAGCGGTTTTCTCGTAACTGATACATTTATTGAAGAAACTTTTCAAACAAAAGTTGTGCGAAATATTAATATCTTTCATTATGAACATAACTATTTTTGCCGTAAGTGCAGCCGTTCTAGTGATATTGGAGATAGAACAAAAAATGCATAGAGTAAACATGCACTGCCGGTTTGAATATTCTTTTCAAAAATAGGAGGTGCACAACTAGACCATATAAAAGTCTTAAGTTTGAAGTCTCATAATTTTACGTTGGACAGTTTCGGCTCTAGAGCGTTCACATACACACACGCACACACACACACACACACACACACACACACACACACATACGTCACTCCGAAAATAGTCACATTCGATTCAGGGAAGCTCAAAACGTGTATATCCGTTGAAATCTCGAGTTCGATTTTTTTGGTGATCCCTATACTTACTTATTACTTCGTAAAAGAAAGTAAAAATAATGTGTTCTGCAAGTACTGCATGTTCATTGGAATTTGAAAACTTTAGAAATACGTATCAGTATATATATATATCATTGGTTACAGCAATATAGTGTAGTTGGTTGGCCTTTTCCCGAATGACAAATACTTCGAAATGATCCTTGGTGAAATTGCCGCACGGCATGACGATCGCGCATGTATCATACGAATTGCATTGTGTATGTTTTGCAATCCGAGGCAGTACAGCACAGCACGACATACACAGCGAACAGCTATATGCGAAATTGTTAGCATAAATTCCACGATTCCATTACTTTATCATGCAACAGCCACTCTTCTGTGAAGATGTTGTTGCAGGAACTAAAGTGCACGCTTAAATTGAATACATGTCACACTTTACAGCCTCTTCTACATCATACGTCCCCTTCGGTATCATATTAAGTTCATTATTTCAGGGATTAATGCTTCTTTATATTTCCTAAATAACTGTTCTTTTAAAAAAAAAATACCATTTACTGAAAAATCGCATTTGGCATTAGTTATTTTATATCTACGTTATCGATTTTGTTTCATAGTTAACGAAGGGTGATTTTAAAAGAATATCCAGTTGATAGCGACAGTTTTTGGGTTAACAATCTTGAAAGAAACTGTATAGAAATAATAATAATAAATGTACGGCGAGGTAAAAGTAAATATGAAATAATAATATATATAAATCATTTTAATTTCATTGCAATCCTTTCACATCGCTAAACAAAAGCACATGCAAGCTCCATCAAAGTATCTCACGTTGTCTAAAGCTCTCACTACGAGGAATTTCAATAGCATATAGAACATTCTCTGGTGTCATCGTGATGCAAAAGCTCAGTGGACGCGAAGGCTGCTTTGAGCTTCCGTCCACCCTCTCTTGACATTAATCAAGCTCCGATGCTAGCTGGACAGGTATTTCATTAGGCCTCGCCATTCCCCACCCAACTCAGATTGCCTGTTCTCACGCACCGATTCACTCGGCTGACCAATAATCGCAAGACTACAGAACTATTTTTATAGTTTAAATTGATGTATTTTATATGTACGTTAAATTATAATTTATAGTTTAGATGAATCAATATACAGTATTTAGATATTAAAATAAGCAACAACTGCAATTTATGAACTAGAAGTTATAAACAGTAAATTGTGTACGACTAGGGGGCAAATAAAATGGTCTTTTTACACCCAGGGTATTAAAAACAGTAAATTTCGTTTGAAAATATTTGTCGCTGGTGTGTGAACGAGATAGGCAGACCCTAAACGGCAGCAGTGGGACAAAGATGACCAATGCACATCCCCAGACTGGTCATAACTTTTGGCTAACTGCATTCCGATACCGCGCCACCAGCAAACGAATTCAATTTTTACCGTAAACGAAATATAAATCTCCGATTGGAAATATTCACGTTTCACAGTATATCCGGTTTTCCCCGGTCAACATTCGATTTTTGTGGACACAACCAAATGGCCTGAAGGTGACCCACGTGTTTCTAGTTGTACTTTTTACTTGTTTCGCCAGTTCTTGTGTTCAGAGTTTTGTTGTTTCTTTGCGATGAAGTTACCGCAGGCGTCCATTAGTGGCATGACCTTTTTTCCAATGAATCTTAAAGATACTTTTCCTTTGCCACTAAATATCTTGTTACATTTATAGAAAATGGTTGAATTGAGTTACTAGCAATAATAATAATGAATTCGAAGGAAATAAGAATATTGAAAATCTTATACTTATTTTTCTCTTTGTTACAGGTGAGTTCTAAACTTCTACGATCATTAAATTCGTCTCAGACAAAGCGTAAGTTTATTTATTTTATTTCTTGTATTAAGAACCTTACAAATTTTCCCAATGATCAACTACGATGAAGAAAGTGTAAAGGGGGTGCGATATTAATAGCTCACTGTCAACCTATCTTGCGCACAATTTTTACCGTGGTTGTTCAAGATATTTTCCATTAAAATTTCTTGGATCGTCTGTCCATGGTAGCGCATAATATGCCAGACATAGTAATCCTTCTCCTTTTTATTCTGTCTCCAAAAGGGTTGGGCCTCCACCTTCTGTAGGAGATCGATAGTTAATCCTCCATGGTTAGGGATTTACCAAATGCTTGCGACATGTACTTTACCGACCGAGCGTGAATGTGTGTGCTATTCTGATATCCGTGGTTCTACACCAAAACGTCATATGCATCTATATGTGTTCATGCATCTATGATTTGTATAGAAATTGCTAAAATCCTAGTCGGGATTTACACAAATATTCAGTGCAAAAATATTTAGTAAAAACACGAAAAAATAAATAGCATATTTCATATATGTTCTACCGAAAAGATCGCATATGTAAAACTTGCAAAATCCATTCTTATAATAAGGATGTGACAATCTTTGGTTTAATTTGTAATAAAGCAAATAGAGATAGATATTTGTTAAGTTGTCTAAGATTTCAAACGAAAATCTAAGTCTGCTAAACTTCGCGCTAACAAATTGAATTCTTTTTATCAAATTCGTAACTTCGGCGAGCGTGGTAATGTAATATAGTTGCCTTTTCCTGTTGTCTTCGTCGAAGAACAGTGCGCGCGTAACATAGTAGCGATACATTATACGAAACTCAAAATTTTCTTACCTAAATAATAATATTAAATCACCCATGGCTTCAGCTCGCCGTATAATTAATTTGTTGGATAAAATAAAAGAAAAATGAAAACTTTTTTAATATTTCTTATGGGAAAATAATATTATTTTATGTTTTTAATTAGTTACTTATTAAAATTCAATGAAATATTAAATATATATATATATATATATATATATATATATATATATATATATATATATATATATATATATGTATATTCTTTCATTAAAATAAACAATATCGAATCAATCACTTTTCTTATGAAAAATAATATTATTATATATCATTTTATATTTTTATTTGGTTGTCAAGTAAATTTTAATGGCAAATTGGTTTATAATTTGTTTTAAATAAAGAAACCCTATTTATTGCCACTAATTCTTGAGGAGATAAATTAACAAAAAACAATAATGAAACGTAAAATGTTTGCAACAATACTGTCCGCGCTACAATATCTTAAATTTATTACTTTTAATATTTTTTATGGTCTTTAAATTCACCATTTTTGGATACGTTTAGATATAAAAATTCTTCTTATATCTATACGTATTTAAAAATTGTGAATTCAAAGACCATAAAAAGTATTAAAAATAATAATATTGCAATTTAAAATATTGTTAATGGTAACTACATTAATTACAATCAAATAATTGATTTGTCAATTTTGTATTTAGTAACTGCATAATAAGTTTGCGGCAGTAATAATTCTGAATAGCAGATTAAACATGTATAAGCTGTAGGAGCCCGGCGTTGCAAAAAGTTGACGGCGAACGCCTCATCGCTGCCGGTCAAGCTTAATTATCTACGGTGTTTTTGTGAACGTTTTCTCCCCGTTCAGTATGCTTAGCATTGTTACCACTTCTAACATGTCCAGTATTATAGTTGGAAATAAAAATAAGCAGAGGAGAAAAATATATGATTCAATTGAATAAAATATATATACTCGGTTTCCCTAACGCGGTGTTGTATTCTTCTGTTTATATGGTTGGGGAAATACGTTCTTTTGTCAAAACCAGTAATATATATTTTCGAATAGCAAACAATGGGGTCAATCATACAATATGATACTTTGAACAAATAAACAAATAAAAAGACCCTTTTTACTAACTCTAAGTAGAAAGTAATTTTCGTTCTTTTGTTAGTTTAAAAGTAAATAGATTTGGGGGGGTTAAAAAGAATACGGTTGCCATTTAATCACATTTTCACGCATTCAATCAGTTCCTAGTGTTGCCAAATAGTCCAAGCTATTCACTAGTTCAGTCAGAAATAGAATTCTTTGGAAAAGTAGTGATCAAATAAACTAATCCCATACATATTAATGTCTTCGGGCTTTTTAATCATGAAGAGAACGATTTTTTTTGTCGCCAATAATTGTTTGTGCGTTTTACCTTAATTTTAAATTAATAAAATGTATCAACTTTAATGTGAAATCATAAAAATATTAATCAAATTTACTGTAGTAAGCATAAAATCAAGTATAGTATCAAATTACTTAAGTTCAGGTTTTATATGCCGTGGGAGTAGCCTATTCGAGAAACTAATATCTGTAAAAGTCGGATTAACGATTAGGTTTACTATCCAATATGAAAATATCGTTAAATTGGTGTTACACTAACAATGTATATCTTTTGTTAGACGAATAGTATAGAGAGATTGGATTGTATTGAACAAAAAGTTTGTTTCGCAATCTCTTCAGACATTTGTGCATTAATTATTCTTTTAGATATCCTTTGTACTCACAAAGTACTTGCTGGATGAGTAAGTAAACAAGTTATTCATAGCAAATAAGTAGAAAAGTAATGCAAGATGTATATATTACCAGACTGGCTAGACTTTGTTGATTTAATTTTTATGTCTTAGAACTTTGACTTGTATAAACCAACGTTGTGTATTTGAAATACACGGCTTTAAAATGTATATTTTAAATATATTACGTATTTTGGAAAATGTATTTTAAATTTTTATTTAAAATACTTTAGTATTTTAATGCAATAAAATACTTTTTATTTTTCGTTTGAAATACATTTTTGCATTTCAAATACAATTCTTAATTGAAATACATTGTAAATAAAAAGATAGTTTTCTTATTTATATAAAATTAATATATTTATCATTATTAAAATACATCTTTGTAGCTCAATTTATTTAAAATTGGCGAAATATTTTATTTGAAATAGATTATTGCATTTTATTATTATTTCAAATACTTTCAAGGTATTTTAAATACAAATTCAGGATTTTTGTATTTACAATAGTTACAAAAATTGCAAATACGAGTTCTGTCCGACAAGTACTTAGCCTCACCGGGCTATGGCGCCACTGTCGCAAGAGACATAACCTATTGTATAGTACATTATCTTAGACGGCTACTGTTAAAATTTCAGCCGAATCAGACTTGTAGTTTTGTTTTGACCGCGTGTGAAAGCGGGAGTATCCGCAGATTTTAGAAAAATGGAAAAAGAGCGCAATATCGGTCGGTGATTCGATTCTTGTTTTTGGAAGTATATCAGTATCACAAATAGTATATGTATTTAAAGCACTTACTGAAATATTCAGGCGATAATATTCCAATTTTCAGAATTACTATCCATATTTATAAATTATAAATAATATTCTAGAAAAGTTATGAGTTTTAACAACAAGGGGCTGTATTTGTTATTAAAATATTGCTTTTAAATTATAGATATTTTAAACTGTTATTACAAATCGCATTATTTTTATACATGGTTTCGTTAATATTCAAATATATATTTGTTTTTATACGTCGCCGTGTTGATTATTTCCATATTCGAATTAAAATACCTCAATTTGGACAAAATGAGGATAGAATCTGGAATATTAAAACAGCATTTTTCTCATAACCGACGTAACTTAGACAATCTAATTTATTCTGCATACAAAATACGTTGTATAACGTATGTCGGAGAGTTTATCACACACAAGTATCACCCCTTAAAGTACTTTAAATACTTACAAGAATTTGAAATATATAAGTATTTAAAATGAATATATATTTCAAATATAATTTTTGTGTTTAAAACACTGGCATATTTTATATTCAACTACAAATTAAATTATTTTAAATAATTATATTTAAAGTACTTCTTAAAGTACTACAACACTGGAAAGAGCTTCTGAAGCCACGAGAGGTCGTTTATTATCGCACAATTCGTAAATCTAGAATTTTTTCTTGTACCAAATTTAATTTAAAAATTGAGAAACCTGCCCAAGTTTTGGCTGAATATAAATTTACAAACCCATTATTTTTTTCTCTCATGTTTTGCCAACCATATCTGGGATTTGTATACATAAAATATTATTATCTCTATATCCTTCCGAATATTTTCTATTTGTTTAGGCCTTTACGGTCCAGTCTCGACTTACAAATAAATATAGATGTCACTTGTGCAAATATAAATTCACAAAACGTATTTGACAAATTTGTTATGTACAAGCGTTTATTTGCTCTTTCGCTCAAAGACGAACTAATTTTAGACACGAATATTTTAAATTTATATATTTTGGTGGAGGTGCTCATATTTAACAATATCACACGTATGAGATAACCTCATTTAACAAGCATAGGTGCAAGCACCAATGCCTTCAGTTCGTTGTACGTTGAGCTAATTATTTAATAAAAATTTGATTTATAGATATAAAACGTTTTATACTTTTAATCGGATTCAGAATAACAGGAAATGAGCTGGAGTGGCCTTTACTTGACTTTAATAATCGAAATAATGAAAATTCGCGAATGGGGTAACTTTTACATGACAGATAACACCATGCGTCTAAAGACGAGCTTGGCGCATGGTCGCCGCGGCGCCAGGCGTCGGTTGTGTGTTAGCGCGCGTCACAGGCGTCGTCAGTAGCCGACGCGTCACCACTAAGGAGAGACGTGCTCAGACGTCACCTCACAGCCACGGCGCTTCGCACATAAAAACAACTACATGTCTTTTGGTCTTAAAATAAATACACGTCTTTGTATTTATACATTTTCAATTTCATTATGCTCTCGAGTGTAAACAGTGTTTTAACGTCCAGACTGACTTATGACAAAAGATGCACGAATTAATTTTGACAGTGCGAACCTAGATATTGTTACTAAATTATTGTTCAATTTTATTCTTTTATTTTATATGTTTGTTTCACGATATTATTTGATTTAAAGTGTTTGTGTGATGGTTAATATGTTGTATTTTGCTGAAAAGGTAATTGTTTTCGTCAGTGTTATTAAATTATTTTTAATATTTAATTCGAGAAATATTTCGTTTTTTTTTTTAAATAATATCATTTCGTATTTTCTCCAATTAAGAGGCTATATTAATTAGGTAGTTCAATATTTATATTTACCCTCTGAAATGCGTTACTAGCAACATTTAGACACTCTCAAATCCATAAAAAAAAAAACAGTTATATAACCAAAGTTAAAATGTTAAAAATTCGTAAATTTGTGAATTTTTATTTTAATTATACATAATAGCATAAATTGTTATGTATAATTGTGGCTATAAGTATCAAAATGCTTTGAATGACTACGGAGTGAAACCATATTCGTGTATAACATATTTTTGTTTACGTAATTTTAAAACAGTAGAAATTTATTAATTATAACTTTTGTTATACTGAGAAACCTAATACAAGTTTAAAACTTTAATAAATATAAATAATTCCTTTGTTCTGTTCACTCTGGAATGTTTAATAATCCCATTATATCAAATTACAAACCTTAAAAGAAAAAGTATTGAATTACTCGCTCTAATAACGAATGCTTTTGATATCACATAGAATTTTCATAACCGAATTTAAAAAAATTATATTTTCTTCTTTATGTTATGTCTTTCTATACATACAAATTGTAGCATTTCAAAATTATATTTTATACACCAAATAAATATTTGTTTAAAAGTGTGTGCATTTATAAATAATGAATATATTATTTTAGTAAACTTAGTTGCAGGAAAACATTTTTGTGCAAGAGACAAGCATATATATATATATGAGCATTTTCCTTGTTTATCTCGTTATCGATTTTACCCATCTCTTAGTTTTCTGTGTCAATAGGTAACAGTAGTGTTTGTTAGCAGAAGAAACCTATAAGAACTCACCCGGCGGCATATTTTCCCCCATTTTTATTCTTCCTGCCCATAGAATTTCATCAGAAATATTTTTAATGAATTTCTGCTCTATTTGGCCCAAGGACCTAATCAAATTCGACCCTTTTACCCTTCACTCAAACCGTATATATGATTAGCTTGTCGGATACTCTTCTTAAAAGCTAGCAAATATTTTAAAATAATTGAAATTCCTGTCTTATCATCACAAATTCAATTTGATTATTAGCAGGCATGCAATATCTATGTAGCATGTATGTAATATGTCACATACCGTGAATTAACGGTTATGTTATGTCCGGTACTGTAGCATAGGTTTCAATTAGTATTAGTGGCGATGTTATAGGCAATGGCCATTGCATTCTGTAAATACTCTGGTTGGTATTCATGAATTTCTAGTTTTCAAAAAGGAATTATTATTCTATGCCCATTTAAAATCATCATTTTGATCCCCGTTTATTATTCTTAATTGATATACCATTACAAATTAATTTGTTTCCAACGAATGCATTCTTAACATACTAGGTTAACTCATGGGCACAGTGTGCCCATATTATATACAGTCCATTACCATATATTAATAATATAAATGTTAATTAATTTTGTAGTTTATCTATCAGTTAATCTATTCAAAAATCAGTGATTCTAAATAAATTTACTGCTTCTCACATAATTTATAGTAAACTGTACTGCTTCTATTTTTATATTCACTATTCAAAGACAATATATTTGTGTTTTAAACAATTAATGTCCCAGTAACCATCGAAATAATATATATATATATATATATATATATATATATATATATATATATATATATATATATATATATATATATATATATATATATAGCTAGCGTTCTACACATTTACCTACATACACCTGGGTGTATATATATGTAATGTATCGATACTCTAATTAACAAAGAATCTAAGATTAAAATAATAATAATGAGAAATTCGTATAAATTATTATAAACTCACCGGACTTTAGTTATTTATTGATATTTCCACTAATGCGTCGATGTTTGAATGTATAAATTGTTATTTGTCAATATTGTTTCTTTTTTGCAATGAAAATTTATATACTTTTAAAATTTTATCTATTCAGTGCTAATTAGAAATATTAACAACATTATTGACCAATGACCATGACTTGTTATTTAACAATTTAAAAACTACCTACACGATATCTAAGTCGATTATTCACCTTCAGTTTTTAGCAGTAACTCACAGTTATGTGACGAGTTGCCATTAGTTAACAATAAATATATTTATTATATTGCAAAATTATGTATTTGTTTATTGTAATTAAAGTATCCGGTTTCATAATTTTATTAACACGTTTTAGTAGTTATGTTAATTTTTTTTAAAGGTTATATATAATTGGTTGAACTTGTGAGTTATTATAAAATAATAGTGATTAATTTTGAAAATTATGTAATTTTAGTGGTATTTTTAAGAAGTGACTATTTGGCTGGTGTTTAAATATTTTGAGATTTTGTGAAGTTAAACGCATGCATGGTTCAGCCCGGAAGATCCAGAAATAACAACTACTCCGGAGTCGACATGGAGTCCCTGGAAGACATGTTGCGCAAGGTACAATTTTTTGCCATCTAAACATTTCCATTTATACAAAAAAGAAAACGAATATTTATATTTATATATTTTTATTACTAGAAAATTAATTTCAATAACTCTCTTAGTATTGTTTTGGCGTTCGTTAATACTGCGCATATCATGGCACCAATACCTAAATACGTATCATTGAGTACAATATATGAATTTACAAATATCAAATTTTATTTCTAGAAATTGGAAGGTTTATTGAGAAAACTTGCCAAATATAGTTTTAGCTCGCCGTACGAAGTACCGAAGAAGCTAAAACTTTCGGTCGTGTGTCTGTAGCATTCTCGGATCAAAAATATCTTGAACAAAAAGTGTTCGCTTTGTCGCCCTGAATCCAAAAAAATAAATAACTTATATACTTGGATGTTAGTCGTCGCTTGTTCGTAAGACCAAATTTGTGCCCTCTACTTCTCTGAAGGTACCGGAGCGATTCACACCAAATTTGGTACACATATTATTTGGTATCCCATTTGAATCCGCTCGCAGTTTAAATCCAATCGCCTGTATACTTCCCGAGTTATAGGGCCCCAAAATTTGGAGCCCCCCTTAATACTGCCCTTATAAAAATAATTAAAACATCCAAAAATTTTACTAAATATTCTAAGATATTTTATGTTTACAAGATTTTTTCATATTGTTAACCTAATGGCCATAGAAAATTATTAAAAATTATAATTGTGAATTTTAAAATGTGCACTAATCAAAATAATCTACAAAAAATTGTATATATATATATTTATATATATATATATATATATATATATATATATATATATATAACATTTTTTCAAATTATTAACCAATAGGGCATTATAATTAAAAACCGCTGATCGCATTGCAAATCTTACCAATAAGGCGAGCTAGACGCATCGGTGCGTTGTACCGAATCTTGTTTAATTTCTATCACTCTTGCCGTTTTCAAGATAGTAAAATAGTAATTAGAGTTTACTTAAACCACTGGTTTAAATTTTATTTTAAGAATTAGTAAGTCTTTGGGCCATAAACAAATTTTAAATTCAAAGTTTCATATTTTTGTTTTAACCAGTTTTTACTATGTAGAGCATTCACACACACACACACACACACATATCCACATACTCACACACACATCCACATACTCACACACATACACACTGATGTCGTCTTAAAGTCTGAATTTACGTAAACAGTCAAAACGAGTATTTCCGTTAATATCTCCAGTTCCAAATTGTACATGATTCCTTTTAGACTTCGTCCAGGGAAGAAGATCTAATAAACCACCCTTAATATTTATAAATCCAATATTTTTAGCACCAGTTATATGTTTGCTTACAGCAACTTTTTTTAAAAATTGTATTTCATGGACAATAATGAAAAATTATAGTTTTTTATAACGAAAATTTTCGCATATGCATAGGTGTTATCATAAAAATAATGCTAACATACTATCCAGCCGTGTCAACTAACTGGATTTACATCCTGTAGGATATAAACAGGATCATATAGGCAATGTTGTTATAGTGTTTTTGTGTAGTAATTTTGGAGAATTTATTTTATATATACCACGTCTTTTTTTTTGCTAAACAAACATCCCCGAATCGATTCAACTCTAATTAATAGCACTCATTTAAATTCAATAAATATACCAGGTTTAATTATAAACCCGAATCAATTAATCACTCCGATTAATTTAATCCCCGTTAATAAATGGCCAATCATTAATCAGAGCACAGATAGGGGTATACACAACTTTTACATAAAGCACATAAAATTGTCGACGAATAAGATAAAAAATGCATTGCACTAAAAAAATAAAAGGCATCACGCAGTATTTTCTATTTAGCGTGCAATTGCAATAAAAACGATTTCGTGTTTGGTGCACATGCCATTTGTAACGGAACGTGTCAGAGGCGCTTTTTTGAGTAAATAGCGCGCTTTTTACAGTCGAAGAAATGTTGTTATATACTTTGATCACGCGTATACACTGCGAAAAACTATCATATGTTACTTGAAAGGCTAGAAAAACGGAAGGTGTTGAAAAACTTTACTGGAAAATTGTTTATCATGAATCTTGTTAGTTATGAGAGTGTAAAAATATTTTAAAATATAAACAAATACTTTGTTATATTTGGTTGAGTTTTTAAAATATCGATATTACACGAATGAAAAGGTGTTACTTGCCTAGATAGTCTCTAAAATGTACTATATATGCCATCAAATTATTTGAGAATAGTTAATTAGACCAATTAATTATAAAATAGATATTTATAGCGTTTAAACTCTAAATGTAAACGCTATAATTATTAATTTCATAATACATTACACTAGTTTACAATACCTAAATAATTTGATAGCATTTGTAGCAAGTAGAGATAATTCAACCGGAATAGTGCCCGTTTATCCGTGTAATTTATTGCATAACTCGAAAAGGACACGAGTTAGAGAAAAGTTATTTATACATAAATTAAAGACATTAAAATTTCCAACAATTTTTGTTTATACAGTTTTTTTGAAAAAGACCCCATTTACTATAAAATCAACTCGGAAAATTCGCGAATATAAATGAAGAGTGCCTGTTTATCCGTGTAATTTTTTGCATAACTCGAAAACTACACGAGTTAGTGAAAAGTTATTTGTATATAAATTAAAGATATTAAAATATCTAACAATATTTGTTTGAAAAGTTTTTATTGAAAAAGACCCCATTTACTATAAAATCAACTCGGAAAATTCGCGGATATAAATGACGAGTGCTTGCTTATCCATGTAATTTTTTGTATATCTCGAAAAGGACACTAGTTAGAGAAAAGTTTTTTATACATAAATTAAAGATATTAAAATTTCCAACAATATTTGTTTGAAAAGTTTTTTTGAAAAAGACCCCATTTACTATAAAAACAACTCAGAAAATTCGCGAATATAAATGAAGAGTGCCTGCTTATCTGTGTAATTTTTTGCATAACTCGAAAAGGACACGAGTTAGAGAAAAGTTATTTATATATAAATTAAAGATATTAAAATTTCTAACAATTTTTGTTTGAAAAGTTTTCTTTCAAAAGGCCCCAATTACTCGGAAAATTCGCGAATATAAATTAAGTACTTTTCGTATTTTTCATTTTTGAATTAGATTCATATATATGAGAATAAATATATTTTTTAGTTTTCTACATTAGATAAGGCCCGATATGTAGACTAATAAACCAATGAAAATTCTGTTTTAAACCGGAAATAATTTTATAAATATTAAAACAATATCGTGTGTATTATTTAATAGCTAAAGCCCCTAGATTATATTATGATTCAAGGTAGCGCCATAAAAATGTGGTAAATTATATTAATATATTTTTATTATACGAAAAAGAAATAAAGATAACAGGTTTTTAACATTTTCACGAGAAACAATAAAAAATGTAAGTTTTTTAATAGTCTCTGGCTTGATCAACTTGGCGATTCGATTAATGCCCCTGCAACATATGGATCGATAAATTTGCAATGCAGATCTAGTGAAGCGATTAATTTTGGTTCGATTTATGCACGCAAGAGTGCAGCGGTCTGGTCAAATGGATTGGAAAAATTTACATAGAAATTTGGTCATAATGTTTCTGGTTTTTTCGCTCTCTTTTGCCTACACAAGTTTTGAGTAGAAATTTATACGGCTAAAACTATTGTGATCTATGCCATTTTTAAGTGGTTTTGGCTCGGACAGAACAAAGAAATACGTTATAAATTATACTGATTTATTATAAAGTATTTGTGATATTTAAATTGGGGTTCTCAAACAGTTGAAATACGGGGGAAAATCACGACTTTGAAGTGAATATATCATCGAAATAACTCGTCCGACATGAAGCTATAATCTAGTTGGTCTGCCATATATACGAGAGCTTCTGCAACCAGAGCTGTCAATACATAATTCAGTGGGTATATAAAGTCTTATAGCTCGCCATACCTGAAACTGAAAACGTGCTGAAATATTTATGACATATGTACTTCCCAGTGGAGTCGCCCTAGCACGTGGTACTTGGGTACTCGTGATTTTTTTGCAATGCTGCTCCTTCGTTTTATGCGCACTTATCGTTGTAATATTTATGCATTGACGTCATTACCTGAATTGTCTTCGTGTGCTTTGCCCAAGCTTTTTATTGGTTCCCTTGGCGTTTAAGCTCGCTACTAAAGTTGGCCTTTAAGCTTGCATTATTTAAACCGTTTCTTGTTTTTAGGAGCGTAATTATTTGACGTCGTTACATTACAGTTGTATAAAATATCAGACCTAAACAAACTTATTCCCATTTCCTTAACGCAAAATGCTAATTTTCTTTTAATATTTACACATTTGCAATATACATCAACATTGCTTTTTAGCTCGTCGTTTTGCTATAATCATAAAAATTGCTGCTTTTATCTGCAACTACAAGTTTTCCATATATAGCAATGAAAGTTGCTCTTTTATGAACTGGATATAAATTTCTGCTAACTATGGCAATAAAAATCGCTGTTTTAATACCTATTTCATATTTTCTATCTATAAGCAATGAGTGTTTTTAGCTCGCCGTACGAAGTACCGAAGAAGCTAAAGCATTCGGTCGTGTGTCTGTAACATTCTTGGATTAAAAAATTCCATAACAAAGTCGACCTGAATCCAAAAATATATATATATATATATATATAACTGGATGTTAATCTTCACTCATAAGACCAAATTTGTGTCCTCTACTTCTCTGAAGGTACCGGAGCGATTCGCACCAAATTTGCTACACATATTATCTGGCATCTAATTTGAATCTGCTTGCAGTTTAAATCTAATCGCCCATATACTTCCCGAGTTATAGGGCCCTAAAATGTGAAGCCCCCCTTAATACTGCCCTTATAAACATAATTAAAACCCCCAAAAATTCTACTAACAATTCTAAGATATTTTATATCTAAAAGATTTTTTCATATTGTTAACCCAAAGGCCATAAAAAATTATTAAATATTATAATATTGAATTTTAAAATATGCATTAAAGAAAATAGTTTTTTATCGAAATAATCTACAAAAAAAATTATATCTATAACATATTTTCAAATTGTTAACCAAAAGGCTATAATAATTAAAACCCCTGCTCACATTGCATATATTACTTATAAGGCGAGCTGGACGCATAGGTGCGTTGCACATATTTCATATTATCTATCAATAAGCAATAATAAGTGTTACTTATTAAGAACATATGAATATTAATAAATAAAATTAAATATCAATCGCAAATGTGTTGATTTTATTATTTGTTTTACGTTGTTTTTAATAAATAATACGCCTGAAACACGTTTTCAGTCGATCGAAATGTTGTCAGGCATAGTTCATACGATTTATTAAATATAATCCCCATGCGTACCTTTGGCAACATAAATATGAACACTTAAGATTTTCCGTAGCAATTTTCTCGTAACTGGTACATTTTTTAAAGAAATGTTTCAAAAAAAAGTTGTGCAAAATATGAATATCTTTCATTACTAACAAAACTATTTTTGCCGTAAGTGCAGCCGTTCTAGTGTTATTGGAGATAGAACAAAAAGAAACATAAATAAGATATTTATGATATTCCGTAGCAGTTTTCTCGTAACTAGTACATTTTCTAAAGAAACTTTTCCAACAAAAGTTGTGCAAAATATGAATATCTTTCATTATTAACATAACTATTTTTGCCATAAGTGCAGCCGTTCTAGTGTTATTGGAGATAGAACAAAAAGAAACATAAATAAGATATTTATGATATTCCGTAGCAGTTTTCTCGTAACTAGTACATTTTTTAAAGAAACTTTTCCAACAAAAGTTGTGCAAAATATAAATATCTTTCATTATTAACATAACTATTTTTGCCATAAGTGCAGCCGTTCTAGTGATATTGGAGAAAAGACAAAATATGTCAGACTTCTAGTTTGAATATTCTTTCCAAAAATTATTCAGTCAATAAAACGGCTAATTTCGTTGCTATAGAATAAAACAGCAACTTTTATTGCTTTGGCAAGAATAATTGCCTTTCAAGTTGAAAAGAACTATCAATTATCATGAGAATTAATAATAATATTAATTTTTGTGTATAGGCAAGTGTAAATATGATTTTCACAGTTTAGATAAAAAAGCAGTAATCGTTTTGATACAGTATCTACTTTATATAACGTTGAAATTCATTTATCCCCCCTTCACCCCCCATCAAATATGCTTTTACTGTAATTCATATGAACAGTAACACAATGGTACACATTGTTTAGTTTACTTGTTTGTTTTTCAGTCAGTTTCCATTTTGTTGCTACTGATAAATTACAGCAACAAAATTCGATTACAGAAATTTCGCATTTCCATTAATTTTGGTCCAGAGGCAAATGCGATCAGCGCTCATCCGGGCGAGCATATTAAAAAATTACTGATCCTTGTATTTGTGAATGCAATAAAGAAAACCGTGCAAATAGAAACTATTTAATTAAACGCGTCGATTGAGGAGTGTCACCGCAACAGTCACGCCACCAATGACTCCGCGAACGACCGCTTAACTATCCTAAATTGGTTTCAGAGATACGTGACAGAGAAAATTGGATGCTCGAACGTCTTTCAATTTTTTTCTGATCTTCAATCGTATTTCAAAATTAAACCACAGATTGTCTACTTGTGTAGAGAAACGTTTCATTGGTTAATAATCAACCAATCATAGTTCAGTTTTCACTCGATACGGTAGTATGTCTCGTTAGCCGAACGGAAGAGAGAACGATACTTAGTCGCTTATTTGCCGAACGGAAGATAGAACGATACTTAGTCGCTTATTTGCCGAACGGACGATATTTTTAATACAATATTTACTTTAAATTGAATTATATCAAAAACTACATATCCTATCGATATTTTTCAAGAGAGTAAAGTTGTTTATAATTAAATTTGGCACCAATTAAGTGTTTAGCTGAAGTACTATGTATGAATTTCACCTCGGTATTCAAGTTCAGTTTCCCTGTATTCTACGACTTCATGAATATAATCTCTTGATTAATACAACGTATGCATTATTATAAAGTTTAATTTTATTCATTCGCAATTTTGCGAAAATGCAATGCATAGATTTCTGTATTGTTTGAAACTTTTGCACGCGGTGCATTTTAAACTGATTTTAATTAATGTCGTGAGTTAATTGGTTTTTGTTTAGAATGGCATTAGATGTATAGGCGAAAAATTATGATTATTTTATAATGTAGGTGAAAACGAAGGACACGATACTATTTTGTATTCAAATAAATTGTCGCATACCCACTGCTCCACTTCACCTACGTATAAATTAGGAATTCGTTCATTCACTAAACCTTAAGGCCAAGAACGGTATTTTACGGTTTTACACGCAGTACTAAATATATTGTATCACAAAATAGGTAAATACACGTTTTATGCAACCATAACTTAGGAAATCGTTCATTCACTAAACCTCAAGGCCAAGAACGGCATTTTACAGTTTTACACGAAGTACTAAATATATTGTATCACAAAATAGGTAAATACACGTTTTACGCAACCATAACTTAGGAAATCGTTCATTCACTAAACCTCAAGGCCAAGAACGGCTTTTTACGGTTTTGCACGCAGTACTAACAAATATATTGTGTCACAAAATAGGTAAATACACGTTTTACGCAACCATTAATTAGGAAATCGTTCATTCACTAAACCTTAAGGCCAAGAACGGCATTTTACAGTTTTACACGAAGTACTAAATATATTGTATCACAAAATAGGTAAATACACGTTTTACGCAACCATAACTTAGGAAATCGTTCATTCACTAAACCTCAAGGCCAAGAACGGCTTTTTACGGTTTTACACGCAGTACTAACAAATCTATTGTATCACAAAATAGGTAAATACACGTTTTACGCAACCATTAATTAGGAAATCGTTTATTCACTAAACCTTAAGGCCAAGAACGGCTTTTTACGGTTTTACACGCAGTACTAACAAATATATTGTAACACAAAATAGGTAAATACACGTTTTACGCATCCTTGACTCGATTTGGACTCTTGAGAAAATATTAAAATCGATATAACATTTAAGTATACAAAAAAAAAGCAAGATAAAACTTTCAACGCATATTTCTTAATTGTGTTCGAGTGTACATAAAAAATATGTACAGAAAAATTGTATTCTCCAACGTTTTAATCAACAGAAAGGTATTTCTGGTAGAAAACCAGTTTACAGTGGAGATTAAAAGTATTCTAAACTTTTGCAATATAAATTTTAAACTACTAGAACATTTATAAAAGAACTCTTATTGTATGAGAAAATGAAATAATCCAATATTTCGTTTTAATATATCATTAGTTAATGGGTAAATTCTGCCAAAAAAATAAAATGAAAATTAAATTTTCATTGTCCCTAAATGAATACTATCAATCACTGTGTAACCTGTGGTGGTCAATGTATTTACAGCCAACAATCAACATGATTGGGTGCAACTGGCCGCAATTCTCTTAGGGCCCCGGCCCGTGGGGATCATGGGCCAGAATAGGGGCGGTGGGACTTCATTCATCACGTGACTGTCTGTTTCAAACAGCTTTTGCTATCCGTCATGGAATTAACATTTATTATTGACTACGGTGTAACTTAGTAGTTACTTAGGATTACACAACTAGAAAACTTATATATATACATATATAAAAATATTCATATTTCATTATGACTTGATTGGCACGTGTCCATATTTCTAAAAATATAATTTTAGATCATTTGTAAACATGACAAAGTTTAAAAACGAATTTCATCACTTTGGCTTCTTTAAATTTAACTTTATCACACATCAAAATGAAGCCCAATGTTTCCTCTTTCGTTTGATGTATAGTAAACTTATGTTTGAATTAGTTTAAGAGGTTTAAAATACTCTTAAGTGTAAGCGCATTTTCAACTAATCTAATCGTTTCGTTACCGTGTAATAGTAAGAAATCTTTAGTGGCCAAAGCAAAACTTTCTTTTTAACTTTATCTTTTATAATCCTAATATAAATCATATTGCTTAAAACCGATCCCTAAACATATAATTTTCGAGATTTAACGAAAATATAATATTATATGGCAGTCAACGTGTTCAGATCTATTCAATGCAATCAACAATTAGTTTATCTACGGTTATTTTGCTATCCTGTTACTCTAACAAGATCCCAAGAACCTTTTAGTTTATATCAGAGTCTCATTAGTCGCAAATTAAATAAATTAGCGAGTATCAAAGCAGGTTGTGACACCAGCGCTGAAACGAAATTAAGACAGCGTTCCTTGCATCCTGAAAGATCTGTAACCTGGCTGAAAGCACTTTCCTTTCTGAAATGGAAACGAGCAGAGATGACTCACACGTTTTCATCATTCCAGTCGAATAGCGAAGTGTAATTAAAATCAAAGAGAAGCATGCGCATGCGCCGTTTTACGCGTCTACCATCAATTTTCAACAACGTCGTTTACGTCAATCATCGATGCATAATGAAACTTAATTACAGCACAGGTAGATTGAGGGGGAGCAGAGTTATTGTTCGTATTTTCAACATTGCATATATAGTGCTTCTATAAAGGCACAGAAAATTGTTACGCTTGAAATTTTAAGCAGACAATATTCTATTACTTGTAACTAATTAATTACTTGCTTATAGGCAGTAATAATTAAGTCTTGTAATCATGAAACATTTCGAAATGTAGATAGACGATTTGACCCTCCCTTAATCGAATGTGACTATTTTCGGAATTAAATTTTTTGTTCTATCTCCAATAACACTAGAACGGCTGCACTTATGGCAAAAATAGTTATGTTCATATTGAAAGACATTAATATTTCGCACAACTTTTGTTTAAAACATTTCTTCAAAAAATGTACCAGTTACGAGAAAACTGCTACCGAATATCATAGATATCTTATGTATGTTTCTTTTTGTTCTATCTCTAATAACACTAGAACGGCTGCACTTATGGCAAAAATAGTTATGTTCATATTGAAAGATATTAATATTTCGCACAACTTTTGTTTAAAAAGTTTCTGCAAAAAATGTACCAGTTACGAGAAAACTGCTACGGAATATCATAAATATATTATTTATGTTTCATTTTGTTCTATCTCTAATAACACTAGAACGGCTGCACTTATGACAAAAATAGTTTGGTTCATATTGAAAGATATTAATATGTTACGATGCGTTTTAATATATGTGTTATAACTATATCCGTTTATTAAATAGGTAGTTATGTGAACACCATCAGTCTTCTTTAATTCTGTATTTCAGAACGTACACATAACCATTTACAGTGTATCTGCCAGTGAAATAGGTCGTGTATTGAGAGTGATTTAGTGAGTGACAAAAGTGTGTTGTGAATTATTATTTGAGGTGAGGTTGATAGCTAATCTATAACGTATATTGATAATTGGTTATTCTACTATATGTTTTTTATACCGAGTATGAATGAGTATGAATCTTCAATATCTTTAGAACGGCTGCACTTATGGCAAACATAGTTATGTTCATTATAAAAGATATTAATATTTCGCACAACTTTTGTTTGAAAAGTTTCTTTAAAAAATGTACCAGTTACGAGAAAACTTCTATGGAATATCATAAATATCTTATTTATGTTTCTTTTTGTTCTATCTCCAATAACACTAGAACGGCTGCACTTATGGCAAAAATAGTTATGTTCATATTGAAAGATATTAATATTTTGCACAACTTTTGTTGGAAAAGTTTCTTTAAATAATGTACCAGATACGAGATAACTGCTACGGAATAACATAAATATCTTATTTATGTTTCTTTTTGTTCTATTTCCAATAACACTAGAACGGGTGCACTTATGGCAAAAATAGTTATGTTCATATTGAAAGATATTAATATTTCGCACAACTTTTGTTTAAAAAGTTTCTGCAAAAAATGTACCAGTTATGAGAAAATCGCTGATAGTAAAGTGTCAATTTTACATCAACAAGTAATTAGTTATTATGTCTTTCGTTTGATGTATGATAATCTTATTCCTGCATCAGGATTAAAGATGTTTGAGAACAGGATGAGAAAGTCAAAATGTTTAGTTTAATTCTATGACACAATTACACTTGCAATGTTCCGGTAAAACCAACAGGGGTTATTTTTCTTTTTCTTTTATTCTATTTTTTTTTAGTAGCTCGCTATTGTAATACAGGTGCATGTGTAATAGGCTAATTTAAATAGTCGTTAAGCGTTGTACTCGCAATAGTAATCTGTAGGAAAAATTTACTACTAAAAACCTACTTTTATAGTTTGCCATAAAGTTTACGCTCCTCCAGAGAAATAAACGGTGTTGCTAGATAATTAACTTTGCTGATGTTAATCTTGGTTATTTTCGTTTATTTTTATACAAAAAACCATGTTAATATAAGCGATATACTAAGCATTATTCTACCTTAAACATAATGGCTAATAGCACGAACAAGCGACTAAGGGTCCTACTGGAAAGTAACACTGTTGCTAGGCACAGTCAGACATTTCCATAGCAACCCTGTCACTTGTGCATATAAGACGTTTGCTCCTGCTACTTGTCATCTTATTATCGCGGTTTTAAAATCCACTAAACGTAAAAAAAACTATGTTTTTTTTTTTTACTTATGTAGAAAACATTTTATTAACCACTAATGTTTTTAAGGCAGATAACCTAATTATAATTACAAATGTTTGAAGAGATAAAATGATAAAAACAATGGCAGTTGTTTGAGTACAAAATTAATTATTGCAATCATCCAACAATCAATTCAATATTATTAATATTAATAATTTCTTTTAATCGTCAAGTTCACAATTTAAATATAAAATATTCATTATATTTTTATAGCCCCTGGGCTCTCAATTTGTAAAAACTTTGTGGACATAAAATGTCATAGAATTATTAGTAGAAATTTCTAAAATTTTCAAAAATTAAATTAGGGTAGTATTAAGGAGGGCTTTAAATTTTGGGGCCCTATAACTCCGGACCTGCACAGACGATTGGATTTAAATTGCAATGGGAACTTTACGGGCGTGTAAGTTATATGTATATTAAATTTTATTGAAATCGGCCTGGTACCTTCAGAGGAGATACGTCAAATTTAGTAATTAATATAGAAAGTTTATTATTTTTTTAATTGCCCCTGGGCTCACAATTTGAAAAAACTTTGTTGATCTAAAATATCTTAGAATTATTAGTAGAAATTTGAATAAATTTCAAATATTGACTAAGGGTAGTATTAAGTAGGGTTCTAAATTTAGGGGCCCTATAACTCTGGAGCTGTACAGACGGTTGGGTTTAAATTGCGATGGGAACTTCACTAGTGTAGAAGTTATATGTATATTAAATTTCATTGAAATCGGCCCGGTACCTTCAGAGCAGATACATAAAATTTTGTAATAAATATAAAAAGTTTATTATTTTTTTAATATCCCCTGGGCTCACAATTTGAAAAAACTTTGTCGATATAAAATATTTTAGAATTTCTAGTAGAAAGTAATAAAATTTTCATAAATTGACTAAGGGCAGTATTAAGGTAGGTTTCAAATTTTGAGGCCCTATTACTCTGGACCTGTAAAGACGATTGGATTTAAATTGCGCCAGGTGCTTCACAGGCATGGAAATTATATGTATATAAAATTTCATTGAAATCGGTCCGGTACCTTCAGAGGAAATACGTCCACAAAGTTGGTCTTACGAACGAGCGAGCAACATAATTCAATGATATAAGTTATATATATTTTCGTAATCAGGGTGAAGAGACAAACACTTTTTGTTTAGAAAATATTTTGATTCGAGAATGTTACAGACATGTAACCAAATACTTGTACGACGAGCTAAAAAGTACTAAATAAATTATACGGCGAGTTGAAGGCATTGGTACCTATGCTTGTTTTATTAATAATGTTTTTTTTTTATATTCCCTTTACAATAAAGTGTATTTAGAATACCAAGGTCGTTTGTACATGTAGTTTGATTGGGAGGAAGATAACCCTGAATGATCGCGATTATAGAGTTTCTGTTCTCCAGTTTTTATATAATTAGATAGTTCTGATATTCTCTTTTGCTAGAAAGTGTGTTTGGAATATCAAGGTCACGTGTACATAGAGTTTGATTGCATGGAGTAAAAGTGGGTACAAACCCCGATTTATAAAACTTAAATGGCGAGTCTTGTTGAAAGAATAAACAAGAAATACGGTTGAAAAGAGGAGTGAAAAACATAAATATTTGAATATATATCTATCGTTGAAGGGAAATCCATATCTCATGCACTTTACGCAACAACCGCAAGTGTAGAGTGCGGCGCGCCGAGCGAACGGCGTTGAACCGAACTTGTTTCACATTCCGGAACATGATCGAGTACTTCACAACAGCCAGGGCCCAAGTCTTCGTGATTTAAACATACGACCTGTTTCGTAAAACATATTTGCTTAGACACATTACAAATAAGAACAGATGTTTGTTTACCAGTTATCTGGCCGCCCTTAGGGCCCAGGGAAAATAACCTAAAATATCCAAAACTCATGTAAAAGGCAACCAGATACTCAGAAAACTGGGGTGGCCTATTCTCGACACTCTGCCACTATCTGTATAATATAATTTTACTATTGGTTTAAACTAGGCAAACGTAAATGTAACATAGTTTTCAAAGACGATTTCTCATTAAATGGTACTTTTAATGGAAAAACTTTTCAAACAAAAATTGTTTGAAATTTTAACATCTTTAACTTTTACTAGAATCACTTTTTCTCTAACTCCTACCGTTTTCGAAATATTAAAAAAATAATACGATGTGAACCAATACTCCCAATTGCAATATTTTTTTCAAAAATAGTTTTATTTTTCTGGAATATACAAGTACTATTTAATTTTTATGTTTACGGATTGGCTGCAAGGCAACCAGATAGTCAGAAAACTAGAGTGGCCTATACTCGACACTCTGCCACTATCTCTATAATATAATATTACTATTGGTTTAAACTAGGGAAACGTAATTGTTACTTGGTTTTCACATTCGATTTCTCATTAAATGGTACATTTTTTGGAAAAACTTTTCAAACAAAAGTTGTTTGAAATTTTAATATCTTTAACTATTATTAGAATCAATTTTGCTCTAACTCCTACCGTTTTCGAAATATTAAAAAAATAACACGAATGAACCATAACCCCCAATTGAAATATTTTTTTCAAAAAATAGTTTTATTATTCTGGAATATACAAGTATTATTTAATTATTATGTTCAACGATTTGGCTGTAAGGCAACCAGATACTCAGAAAACTAGAGTGGCCTATACTCGACACTACCACTATCTGTATAATATAATTTTACTATTGGTTTAAACTAGGGAAACGTAAATGTAACTTGGTTTTCAAATTCGATTTCTCATTAAATGGTACATTTTTTGGAAAAACTTTTCAAACAAAAGTTGTTTGAAATTTTAATATCTTTAATTATTAGAAGAATCAATTTTTCTCTAACTCCTACCGTTTTCGAAATATTCAATTAATAATACGAGTGAACCAATACCCCCGATTGAAATATTTTTTTCAAAAATAGTTTTATTATTCTGGAATATACAAGTACTATGTAATTTTTATGTTCAACGATTTGGCTGTAGGGCGTTCACACACACATACACAAAGCGTATAAAAAATTAAATCGGGTAGAATTTGTGGAGGAGTAGTAAATATAAAATTAATAGGAATATTTGCATGATGTAAAAGAAACAGTATTAAAAATGATAAATTTCAAAGTAGTTTGCACGATATATGTATAATACTTTGAAACATTATGTTTATATTTGCAATGATTTACTATGTAGTTTTTATTGCGCGATATTTTTCAATTTTACATTGCACGATACCACAACATGCCATTCCACACAGTCGATATTATGATTACTGCAGACTATTGAAAGCTATTTTTAGTTTGTAACACCAAATTGGTCAATTTAAACTCAGCTCCAGACAACTTGATTGGTCTTTTGTTACTATATTAAAAATATCAGCAATAAGCTATTTTAAATTAAAACCCACATTTTATCCACGGACTAGAAATCTATTTTGCAACCGGTGACACACGAATGTGTCACGTGTTGCAGAATATTCAGAATCTTTGCCCGTTCCTATTGTGTGTGATAAATGCTGGTGAGAGGTTCCATCACAACATTTGTATCTATTGACAGGTTCTATATCACCTAGAGCGTGAACCCCGCCAGCGAGCGGCCTCCTGGGGCCTCGAGACTCCGGTGCGTCTGCGCATTAGTCGCATATCGTCACTTTAACGACACACACGTGAATTCTCGTACACCCGGTAGATGTGTGCGGTGTATCACTCCCTCTCACGCCTTGTTTTACATAAAAAAATAACGCGCTCGGTTACCTAATGTAACCGCAAACTTTTTCACATCCCCTATAAAGAAAATAAGGGGTGAAATACATGTGCAATCGATTGAATTTTTATTCTAATTGAATATTGTTTTGATTCATATTAAAATCACTCTCGTACGTAATATCGTTCTTCTTGATACACAAATTAATTTCCATTGTAGTCATTGCAAGCAAAATATTAACTAACAACCATAGATACAACGCACCTATGCGTCCAGCTCGCCTTATTAGTAATATATGCGATGCTAACAGCCCTTTTGAGAAAATGTTATGGATATAAAAAGTCTTACGAATATTTACGAATGCAAAATTATAATATTTAATAATTTTTATGGCCTTTTGGTTAACAATATGAAATAATCTTGTAGACATAAAATATCTTAGAATTATTACTAGAATTTTTAGGTGTTTTAATTATTTTAATAAGGGTGGTATTAACGGGGGCTCTATAATTTGGGGCCCTATAACTCGGGGAGTATACGGACAATTGGTTTTAAACTCGTAGTGGGTTCAAATGGGGTGTCAAATAATATGTGTAGCAAATTTGGTGTAAATCTATCCGGTACCTTCAGAGAAGTAGAGGGTACAAATTTGGTCTTACGAGTATATGAGTTATATATATTTTTGGAATCAGAAACTGCTACAGACACACGACCGAATGATTTAGCTTCTTCTGTACGGCGAACTAAAAATCTAATGTGTCCTACACTCAGCTTGTATTTCTTTTGTTATACATTGATACAGTAACACAGTCAGAATAAATTTCTAAAATAATGAGAATCGTTTCACGGATGGTAAAAAAGTGTTAAAAGTGTTAAAATCTCGTGATTGCAAGGAAATAAAAGCGTGTCATAAATTCAAACCCTAATAGCATCTAATATGTTCGGGAGAAAGTATATTATTTTTCATATAATGTATAGACCACGTATGTGTTAATTAAGCCAAGAGTCCCTATATAAATCAACGTAGGCTCAGGTCCCGAGGGATGGCCAGGAACCGTCACGATATGAGTATTGGCGCTCAGCTCAGCTAAAATGTGGCGCCTCGCCTCGGCGACTATTGTAATTATAATACGAACATTATCGCAACCTTAACAATCGCCCAGTTATTTACGCTGTAATTATAAACATAACATTACCGATTAAGGGAATTAATATTTAGCAATTCTATCTTTGGTGTATTCCTGATGCTTTGAAAACATTTCAGCTTCAGATTTGCGTGGAATCAAGTTACTGGGCTGAATTATCGGCAACTTTGATCAATGAGTTCATATGCGCGCGCAACTTGTTCAGTTTGTCTCTATCTTATTCTGGACAGGGAACCATCCCTTACATTATGATTAATTTTAATTTTGCACGATGAAAAATAACGGTAGAGCTTTTGAAAAAAATAAAAAATGGACGGCTGTGTTTTTGGCGTTACAAATGAGCCACGCAGTGCGTATATATTCTGCATCTCTGTATGGTATTGATCTACCCCATAGTTATGTTCAAAATACACAGACGGCCAATTTACTATTATTTATGTTTTTATTGAAATATAATCATAAAATTTATATTCTATTTTGCAGCTATTGTGAAATTGAATTTTTTAATATTTAAATAGAACATTTAAAATTTCAGTTTATTTCGGATATTAAATTGCTTTATATTATATTTATTGAAACATAGGAAATTGAGACTTATAGGGTCGAATTTTTTATATATATATATATTATTTTCTACTACACGCATTTCATGCTGGTGCAGGGGGGTGAAGGGTCAGGTAAAAAATAGCTCAGGTTTCAACCCATTTAATATATATATATATATATAAATATATATATATATATATATATATATATATATATATATATATATATATATATATATATATATATATATATATATATATATATATATATATATATTTCCTAACAGAAAACATTTGTGAAAACCGCGTAATAATTTCTTTTATTTACAATTTGTACAATATCCAACGATATATACGACAAAATATTCTGTTAATAGAATATAAATATTTGCGCAAGATCAACCTGTCAATATTGCGAACTGAAGCTAATGCGCTACCCCCAATTTATAGATGGCTGCACCTGTCACTACGCCAAGCGTAGCGGCGACTCAAACCACAAACTGTATCGGTGTAAACCGTTGCTAACTGGCAAAAGCTTGCCTTATAACGCCATCTATGCGGTATACTCTGAAAGCTCTTAGGGGATGTTTTACAACTTTAATTCAAACCCCGACCGTTTTAAGGGGGGAATTCACCGTTTGCGGATTCAAAAAATCGATATATTTTTTTTTTGCAGAATAGGACACTTTGAAGTGTTGACTATAGGTCTCTGAAGCCGTTTTTTGAAATTCGAGTTGGAAATATGTGAAATTGCGATTTAAACAAAACAATGTTTTTGCTCAAGCACGGCGTTTTCGCGCGCGTCAGTCTGAAGGTGAAACTTTAAACGCGTTTTTCTCGAAACCATATTTTTTAAGTCGCGCGGTAGAATATCTCGACAACAAATTAACCGATTTAACTCTCGATAAGTGCATCTTAAAGGTAATAAAATTCTCCAGGAGTTGATCCTCGACGAAGTGTGTCCGACAGTTGTTAATATTTTTTAAGGCCCGCCAAAGGAGAAAAAAAGTGGCAACACATAACTGTTTTCGTACGATGGTCGCCATTTTGCTAATTATGGTCCAAATGGACCACCCGAGGATCAATTCCTAGACAATTTAATATACTTTAAAACCCTTATTTCTTATTTTTTTTCAAACAACTGGGACCAGAGTTATGCTACCGCGCGCCTAAATTGAGCTGCCCACTTTAAACCTGGACATCTTCGCCGGGGCTGAACGTACCCGACTTTAAAAAATATCTTATGAAAGAGAAAAGTTGAATAAATACGATACAAAAAACCGCATGCGAATATCTCGAACGTACTCTGAGAAAAAAAATGTTAAAAAACAGCTTTTTTTTTGTTAAATATACTAAATTAATTCCTTTTTATTGTTATTGTTGTATTAATAAGTGGTTTTGTTTTGTTTCAGCTCTCGGAGCTTGAGCAACGAGTCCTGGAGGCGGAGAGTCGCGCAGAGGAAGCCGAGGATAAGGTAAGAAGGACTCCGATAGATATACAAATGCAGAAACATTTATTCTATCGTAAATTTAACGATTTTTAAATCCTGTAATTCCTATACCGGTGTTTCTAACCCTTAGTCCAGAGAGGTCGCCCTTTCGTAGAATCTACCCTCTATTTTAAAGCCATGCACTGCTGCACTAAAGTTTCGGCTTTTGCTCGCTAGATGGTTTTCGCCCTAAATTCACCCTCTATGAGGGGTGTCTGGTAGCTATGGTTACCCAGCCAGCCAATAGTAGTTCATCTTCCTCTAACCTTACTCCATTGATTTTTCGTGCATGTATGGGTCAAAGGGGGCCCCAAACCGATTAGTTAATTTTATAAAAGTGTATGAATGACGATTTTGCATTTATTTAATGGTTCGGTTTAGTTTAATATTTCATTTAAATTGAAAAATATATAGTTATTCTACGGTTACAATGGCGGATCATGTGACTAGTTGCGCCCCGGTGTCTGAAATGCGAAACTAGTAGCAATGGAGTATATATGCATTTTGTACAGCTGACAACCCATGTCCTCGAGTTGTCTGGACAGTGAGTTTTCTTGTATATATATTTTTAAATATTTTGTTCGTTAATTCGTGGTGCAATGTGAATGTGTACGGGACGAAAACGTGAGTGGCAATTATTTTGGTGTTATATTAGCAAATTGTAAAGAAATCGTTCGTTTCTTTAGACGATTTGCAGGATTAAACATATTTGTTTGATCTTAGAATACAATTTTGTTTATTACAAAATCACAATTTAATTTTACAATGATTCTATCATTGTGTAAGTGTTTAAAATTATTGTTTCATTATGAAACAATGTCAGGGTCATGGAAATCTTTCAGGATACTGTAGTATTTAAAGACATGCTTCTTAATACAATATAAATTTCGAAAAACAAATTAAAATATGATAAACCTGTAATAATTTAATAATAAGTAATTTCTGAACTCTTCAATAAATTATTTAATGGATCAAACTAACTAAATATACAATAAATGATTTAATATGCTTAAACTAGGATTATAATTGATCCTTTATATATTGCAGGTAACACATGTCATAGAATTAATATAAATATCGTCCTACTGTAACATGCAATCATATTAATAGTTGAAAAATATTACGATATATTTTTTAAATTTAATTATATAGACATTTTTTTCCCATTTTACTTTCTTTTACAGAGTAATAAGTAAGTATTGTAATCATGAAAAATGTCGAACTCGAGATTTCAACGGATATACACGTTTTGACCTTTTCTAAATCGAATGTGACTATTTTCGGAATGACGTCTGTCTGTCTGTCTGTGTGTGTGTGTGTGTCTGTGAACGCTCTAGGGCCAAAACTGTCGAACGAAAAATTATGAAACTTCAAACTTAAGACTTGTATATACCCTAGATGTGCACCTCCTATTTTTGAAAAGAATATTCAAACCGGAAGTGCATGTTTACTCTATGCATTTTTTGTTCTATCTCCAATGGCTGCACTTAAAAAAATGTACCAGTTACGAGAAAACTGCAACGTTATATCATAAATATCTTATTTATGTTTCTTTTTGTTCTATCTCCAATAACACTAGAACGGCTGCACTTATGACAAAAATAGTTAAGTTCATATTGAAAGATATTAATATTTCACACAACTTTTGTTTAAAAAGTTTCTGCAAAAAATGTACCAGTTACGAGAAAACTGCTACGGAATATCATAAATATCTTATTTATAATTCTTTTTGTTCTATCTCCAATAACACTAGAACGGCTGCACTTATGACAAAAATAGTTAAGTTCATATTGAAAGATATTAATATTTTGTACAACTTTTGTTTGAAAAGTTTCTGCAATTAATGTACCAGTTACGAGAAAACTGCTACGGAATATCATAAATATCTTATTTATAATTCTTTTTGTTCTATCTCCAATAACACTAGAACGGCTGCACTTATGGCAAAAATAGTTAAGTTCATATTGAAAGATATTAATATTTCACACAACTTTTGTTTAAAAAGTTTCTTAAAAAAATGTACCAGTTACGAGAAAACTGCTACGGAATATCATAAATATCTTATTTATAATTCTTTTTGTTCTATCTCCAATAACACTAGAACGGCTGCACTTATGGCAAAAATAGTTAAGTTCATATTGAAAGATATTAATATTTTGCACAACTTTTGTTTGAAAAGTTTCTGCAAAAAATGTACCAGTTACGAGAAAACTGCTACGGAATATCATAAATATCTTATTTATAATTCTTTTTGTTCTATCTCCAATAACACTAGAACGGCTGCACTTATGGCAAAAATAGTTAAGTTCATATTGAAAGATATTAATATTTCACACAACTTTTGTTTAAAAGTTTCTGCAAAAAATGTACCAGTTACGAGAAAACTGCTACGGAATATCATAAATATCTTATTTATTATTCTTTTTGTTCTATCTCCAATAACACTAGAACGGCTGCACTTATGACAAAAATAGTTAAGTTCATATTGAAAGATATTAATATTTTGTACAACTTTTGTTTGAAAAGTTTCTGCAATTAATGTACCAGTTACGAGAAAACTGCTACGGAATATCATAAATATCTTATTTATAATTCTTTTTGTTCTATCTCCAATAACACTAGAACGGCTGCACTTATGGCAAAAATAGTTAAGTTCATATTGAAAGATATTAATATTTCACACAACTTTTGTTTAAAAAGTTTCTTAAAAAAATGTACCAGTTACGAGAAAACTGCTACGGAATATCATAAATATCTTATTTATAATTCTTTTTGTTCTATCTCCAATAACACTAGAACGGCTGCACTTATGGCAAAAATAGTTAAGTTCATATTGAAAGATATTAATATTTTGCACAACTTTTGTTTGAAAAGTTTCTGCAAAAAATGTACCAGTTACGAGAAAACTGCTACGGAATATCATAAATATCTTATTTATAATTCTTTTTGTTCTATCTCCAATAACACTAGAACGGCTGCACTTATGGCAAAAATAGTTAAGTTCATATTGAAAGATATTAATATTTTGTACAACTTTTGTTTGAAAAGTTTCTGCAATTAATGTACCAGTTACGAGAAAACTGCTACGGAATATCATAAATATCTTATTTATAATTCTTTTTGTTCTATCTCCAATAACACTAGAGCGGCTGCACTTATGACAAAAATAGTTATGTTCATTATAAAAGATATTAATATTTTGCACAACTTTTGTTTAAAAAGTTTCTTCAAAAAATGTACCAGTTACGAGAAAACTGCTACGGAATATCATAAATATCTTATTTATAATTCTTTTTGTTCTATCTCCAATAACACTAGAACGGCTGCACTTATGGCAAAAATAGTTATGTTCATAATGAAACATATTAATATTTCATACAACTTTTGTTTAAAAAGTTTCTTCAAAAAATGTACCAGTTACGGGAAAACTGCTACGGCATATCATTAATATGTTATTTATGTTTCTTTTTGTTCTATCTCCAATATCACTAGAACGTCTACACTTACGACAAATATAGTTTTATTCATAATGAAAGATATTAATATTTTGCACAACTTTTGTTTGAAACAATTCTTCAAAAAATGTACCAGTTGCGAGAAAAATGCTACACGAAACATTATAAATATCTTGTTTACGTTGCCATGGATTCGCATGTAGCTTATAAAATCGGATCATCTGCTTTTTGTCAGGAAAACAAAAGACTATTAGATAAATGACATTTCTGAATATTTCTGTAGAGTATTGGTTAGTTTGACAGCAGGTTTTGGATATATATATATATATATATACATATATTTATATCTAGTGAAAACTGCGTAAAAGAAAGTTGAGTGCAGACTACTCCAGATATTTTTCTTTTTATTTAGTAATTAATGTATTTGTTTTTTTTTAACTATAAACAGAATCCATTCAAGGATGCTCAAAACGTGTATTTAAATTGTAATCTCTGATTTTAAAATGAATATTAAATTTCATATTTAAAATAATTCTATATGCTATCATAGAAATTAATACACTGTAAAAATGGTCAAATTATTACAACAATATATAAATTACGTGATATTTAATTTGATATTAACAATTATACTTATATTATTTTGAAAATTCGATACTTTAATTAGTAAAATTACGATTTTAACTGTATTTATTTAAAAATAATTCGGTATGATTTATAAATTATTAATTTTTTAATGTAATTGTGTTCTCACATTTCAATTTCACTACCCGCATACCCGTGAATGCATTTAAACGAATCAATCAAAAATATTTCGAATCAAAAAGCGCTCGCGTATGTGTACAACAAAAAGCAAGGTCCCCTTGTTGAAGGGGTGAGCGTATTTTGGAGCACCTTTCCCCTCTAAAAGCGCTATTTATGAATGCAGCTGTCATCGCAGACACACACCATGCGTTGTCCATCCAAAAATATCACACACCAAAAAAATTATACAAAACTGAACAGCTGATTCAAACTTGTATTTTAATATTCATATTATTCTGTACTACGTACGATAATTTTATTGTTATTATTGAATAGAACTGATAATTATTACATACATAACTGTACTTCATGTTATTTAGGAATAAATAGTATGAAAAATTAATAGGTTTAGGCAGGGTTCAAACCTAGAACCTTCTAGAAGTAGAGGAACCAACGAGGGTTATACAATTTTCGAATAGTTATTTTATTTTTTTATAATAATTATTATTGAATAGAATTGTTAATAATTGCATACACAAGTTACTTTAGAATAAATAGTATGATTAATTAATGGGTGTAGGCAGGGTTCGAACCTAGAACCTTCTAGAAGTAGAAGAACCAACGAAGGTTATACAATTTTCGAATAGTTTTCTTATTATAACAATTATTATTAAATAGAATTATTAATAATTACATGCACAAGTTACTTAGGAATAAATAGTATGATTAATTAATTAGTGTAGGCTGGGTTCGAACCTAGAACCTTTTAGAAGTAGAGGAACCAATGAAGCCTATACAATTTTCGAATAGTTATTTTATTATTACAATTATTATTAAATAGCATTGTTAATAATTACATACATAAGTTACTTAGGAATAAATAGTATGATTAATTAATGGGTGTAAACAGGGTTCGAACCTAGGACCTTCTAGTTGTAGAAGAACCAACGAAGGTTATACAATTTTCTAATAGTTTTCCTATTATAACAATTATTATTAAATAGAATTGTTAATAATTACATACACAAGTTACTTTAGAATAAATAGTATGATTAATTAATGGGTGTAGGCAGGATTCGAACCTGGAACCTTTTAGAAGTTGAGGAACCAATGAAGCCTATACAATTTTCGAATAGTTATTTTATTATTACAATTATTATTAAATAGCATTGTTAATAATTGCATACACAAGCTACTTAGGAATAAATAGTATGATTAATTAATGGGTGTAGGCTGGGTTCGAACCTAGAACCTTCTAGAAGTAGAGGAACCAACGAAGGTTATACAATTTTCGAATAGTTTTCTTATTATAACAATTATTATTAAATAGCATTGTTAATAATTACATACACAAGTTACTTAGGAATAAATAGTATGATTAATTAATGGGTGTAGGCTGGGTTCGAACCTGGAACCTTTTAGAAGTAGAGGAACCAATGAAGCCTATACAATTTTCGAATAGTTATTTTATTATTACAATTATTATTAAATAGCATTGTTAATAATTGCATACACAAGCTACTTAGGAATAAATAGTATGATTAATTAATGGGTGTAGGCTGGGTTCGAACCTAGAACCTTCTAGAAGTAGAGGAACCAACGAAGGTTATACAATTTTCGAATAGTTTTCTTATTATAACAATTATTATTAAATAGCATTGTTAATAATTACATACACAAGTTACTTTAGAATAAATAGTATGATTAATTAATGGGTGTAGGCAGGATTCGAACCTGGAACCTATTAGAAGTTGAGGAACCAATGAAGCCTATACAATTTTCGAATAGTTATTTTATTATTACAATTATTATTAAATAGCATTGTTAATAATTGCATACACAAGTTACTTAGGAATAAATAGTATGATTAATTAATGGGTGTAAACAGGGTTCGAACCTAGGACCTTCTAGTTGTAGAAGAACCAACGAAGGTTATACAATTTTCGAATAGTTTTCCTATTATAACAATTATTATTAAATAGAATTGTTAATAATTACATACACAAGTTACTTAGGAATAAATAGTATAATTAATTAATGGGTGTAGGCAGGATTCGAACCTGGAACCTTTTAGAAGTTGAGGAACCAATGAAGCCTATACAATTTTCGAATAGTTATTTTATTATAACAATTATTATTAAATAGCATTGTTAATAATTGCATACACAAGTTACTTAGGAATAAATAGTATGATTAATTAATGAATTTAGGCAGGGTTCGAACCTAGAACCTTTTAGAAGTAGAGGAACCAATGAAGCCTATACAATTTTCGAATAGTTATTTTATTATTACAATTATTATTAAATAGAATTGTTAATAATTACATACACAAGTTACTTAGGAATTAATAGTTTGATTAATTAATGGGTGTAGGCTGGCTTCGAACCTAGGACCATCTAGAAGTAGAGGAACCAATGAAGCCTATACAATTTTCGAATAGTTATTGTTTTAAATTATGTTTTAATAAATTTTAATGGTCATTTGATATTATAAATGATTATATAGTCTGATGAATCATGCTATATAAATAATATTTACTATCAAAATATAGTGTCAGCTTACCTTAACAGGTATTACAAACTGTTTATATAAAATTGTAGATAGTTTCATTATGTTAAAAAGATACTTTATGCTCCAGAATAAATTTGATTGTGTAAGTCACGTGGGTAATGAGAAAAATACTGTTTTAATATAGTCGATTCTCTCCTCATTTTGTCCAAATTAGGGATTTTTAACTCGAATATAGTCTTAAAAATAATCTACACGGCGACGTATGAAAACAAATATATCTTTGAATATTAATACATGAAACAATGCAATTTGTTATAACCATAACAGTTTAAAATATTAATAATACAACAGAAATATTTTAATAACAAATACGGCCCCAGTCATAAAATCTGTAGAAAATTTATAAATATGGATAGTAATTCCGTAAAATGGAATATTATCGGAGGATTATTTCAGCAAGTGTAGACCCTTAAATAT
The DNA here is from genome assembly GCA_933228885.1 of Leistus spinibarbis. Lineage (NCBI taxonomy): Eukaryota > Metazoa > Arthropoda > Insecta > Coleoptera > Carabidae > Leistus > Leistus spinibarbis. The sequence goes on along the minus strand of OW121809.1, from coordinate 3,227,937 downwards.
AACTTTTTCGGAAATAGAATGATAACAAGATCTGATTTCCTTTAAGCGAAGTATTTTGTAAATGTGGTTTAAAGTGCGGAAATGAATATCTCCCCCATATGCAGATAGGGTTACATTTAGTAAATGGATCGTGAGAAAAATGACAAGTACAGCGACACACATTAGTTTCTACTCGCTCAACCAAACTAAAATCACGTTAAAATCAGCCGTTTAATATTTCATAATTTTTTCAAATATAATATACGGAATATTATATTCGTTAAATCCAAATTCAAACAAATTGCGATTTACAGTACTTCGTTCAACAGAATACAAATATATTAAAATATTGTATGTATTTTGTGATGTACATGCTGTAGAGTATTAATTTGGTTGAAACTTTAGACTCGGTTTAACATTGCCGACAGAGGCCTCCCCCTATTTGGTGAAAATGTATATATAGGGGGGTACAGTATGACTCAACAACGCAAAATACTAAAGCGCGATTATGTCTTTATTTGTGTGTGTGTGTGTATAGACCATATGACACTGTATTCGTCAGATACTCCCGCTTATATCAGGCATCCATTGTCCTCCAGTTCTTGTGCAGTTAACGAGGTGGTTTCGACTTTTAGTTGGTGGTGAATTTGTGCTTTGCAACCATGTTTGTCACATAGTGCAGCTTTAGTTTTACCCAAGTCCTGGAATTGTACACAATAAACCATGGATAACTTTAAAGGTATATATATTTAGTTTACTTATCAGTAACTACTCTAACTTCCGGTGTAAGAATAAACTAACCTTCTATAAGACACGGTGTAACAAAAAACCAATAATTTCTCGACTTAAAATAAGATATTTATTGTTTCAAACTTTAAGAATTATTTTTTAAAGAACAAAGAAAGGTAGAAACTTGAAAATTTTATTGCTTAATAACTAAGATATTATGTATTTAAAAATAAATTTTCATCAAAATTGGTTGCAAATTACCATTACTACAGCTATATATGTGTCTAATTGTCAAACACCACAAATTCCGCGTTCATTGAATGAATCTTTCTTTGTGTTCACTATTCTTTCTTTTATACATTACGTATTAGAAATTAAAAATATTGTTTAGTAATATGGGACATTTAGCAGTTTTACAGAAATTTTAATTTGTTTATCATTCTTTTTTAGACCGTATTAGTTATTGAATACATAAATTAGTCAAAATATATTTAACGTAAATTAAGAATTTATTTTACTTTAAATTTAATAATTATTTTCTGAAGAATGAATAAAGATAGAAACTTTTCCTTTTCAGGAGTTAATAACTAACATATTTTTTAAATAAATATAAATTTTCAGCAACATTGACCGAAAATTGCGGCTTTTACAGCCATATGTGTAAAATGTCACAAAAATAGTGAGAATCGTAAAATTATATATTTTATTTATTTAAATATTATTTTCTGAAGAATTAATAAAGATAGAAACTTCTCCTTTTCAGGAGTTAATAACTAACATATTGTTTAAATAGATATAAATTTTCAGCAACATTGGTCGTAAATTGCGACTTTTGCAGCCATATGTGTAAAATTTCACAAAAATAGTGAGAATCGTTAAATAATATATTTTATTTATTTAAAAATTATTTTCTGATGAATGAATAAAGATAGAAACTTCTCCTTTTCAGGAGTTAATAACTTACATATTGTTTATATAAAAATAAATTTTCAGCAACATTGACCGCAAATTGCGGCTTTTGCAGCCATATGTGTAAAATTTCACAAAAATAGTGAGAATCGTAAAATTACATATTTTATTTATTTAAAAATTATATTCTGAAGTATAAATAAAGATAGACTCTTCTCCTTTTCAGGAGTTAATAACTAACATATTGTTTAAATAAATATATATTTTCAGCAACATTGACCGCAAATTGCGACTTTTACAGCCATATGTGTAAAATTTCACAAAAATAGTGAAAATCGTAAGATAATATTTTTTTAAATTTAAAAATTATTTTCTGAAGAATAAATAAAGATAGAAACTTCTCCTTTTCAGGGGTTTATAACTAACATATTGTTTTAATAAATATAAAATTTCAGGAACATTGGCCGCAAATTGTGACCTTTGCAGCCATATCTGTAAATTTTCACAAAAATAGTGAGAATCGTAAAATAATAATTTTTCTTATTTGAAAATTATTTTCTGAAGAATTAATAAAGATAGATACTTCTCCTTTTCAGGGGTTAATAACTAACATATTGTTTAAATAAATATAAATTGTCAGCAATATTGACCGCAAATTGCGGATTTTAGAGCCATATGTGTAAAATTTCACAAAAATAGTGAGAATCGTAAAAAAAAAACATTTTTTCATTTAAAAATTATTCTCTGCAGAATGAATAATGATAGAAACTTCTCCTTTTCAGTTAATAACTAACATATTGTTTAAATAAATATAAATTGTCAGCAACATTGGCCGCAAATTGCGACCTTTGCAGCCATATGTGTAAAATGTTACAAAAATAGTGAGAATCTCAACGTAAAATAAGATTTATTTTTATTTTAAAAATTATTTAACTGAAGAATGAATAAAGATAGAAACATTTCCTTTTCAGAAGTTTATAACTAATATATTGTTTATGTAAAAATAAATTTTCAGTTATATTGACCTCAAATTGCGGCTTTTACAGCCATATGTTTAAAATTTCACAAACACAGCAATTTTGTATTACTGGTTTACTAATGTTTATTGATATTTGAGACAAATTAATTTTTAACGAAACCGAAATGGCTTGTGTTGCAATTTTCTTTACACTTATTTACTATAATTCAATTAATATTTGGACAAGGCCCAATATTGTCACTATACATCAGTATTGGTTCATTGTTTACAATGGGAGTTAGGGATGAATGTAGCTACGCGAAGCATGCCAAGAGGAAATACCCGTGAACGTTGCCTCCGACGCCGGCGACGGCTAAACCGGCGCGCCGTCTGGACGCCGTCTCCCCTAAACCCTCCACTTCTTCGCGCGATCGTCAGATTTTTGACGATACGCAAAGTCTGCATTCCACTGCAGAAGTTTGTGCAAACGCAAGTCTCAGACACTACAGTTCCTGGTTCATTTAAGTCGTTCAAAATTTGGATTCAGATAGCAAGAAGTGCTTGTGTTATTGCAAATATATTAGATTTCATTTAAAAATATAATACAATTTGTTGGGTGTCTTGGGAATTGTTCGAAGTATCGTCAAATATGGATAATATTAAATTGAGTAAGTCACAACTAATGTTCCTAACGGTACTACTAAAGGGTTAAAAATTACATCCACTATATTGTAGTGCAATTATTATTTTCATTGCATATCGGTAAAATTTTACTTTTAAATTTGTATTTATTGGTGGAGGTTCTTTACATTGAAGTAAACCAGGTTACTTAAATATTACTGTACAGTTGTACCAACTAAATTTAAAAAATAACACTAAATAAGTTTCTTTTTACGCTAATGTAAATTTTTTTTCACCCACATATTAAGCACTTTTTATACCAATGTATCTTAAGTTTATAACGGAAATACACGTTTTGACTATCGCTGTATCGAATCTGATTATTTTCAGCATGACTTCTTTGTGTGATATGTGTGTATGTGTGTGTGTGTGAACGCTCTAGAGCCAAAAATGTTAAAGATATAATTATGAAACCTTAATATTTCTATATAGCCCGGAAGTGCATCTCCATTTTATTTTAATAATTTGTTAATCGGAAGTAACTGTTTTATCTTGTTATTATATCAATATCTCGAATACGGCATGAGTTAGAGAAGAGATAATGTCTATAAAAGTTGAAGATATTAATATTTTTAGTAACTTTAATTAAGAAAGTTTTTCTCAAAAATGTACAATTTACTGAAAAATCGTATTCGAAAATAGCTATGTTACATTCACGTTTCCCGAAAACGGCATGAGTTATAGAAAAAATTATATCTATACAAATTGAAGATATTCAAATTTCTAGTAACTTTAATAATGTTGAGAAACCATAACTACTCTAAATTCCGGTGTAAGAATAAACTAACCTTCTGTAAGACACGGTGTAACAAATAACCAATAATATCTCGACTTAAAATAAGATTTTTATTGTTTCAAACTTTAAGAATTATTTTTTTAGGAACAAAAAAAGGTAGAAACTTGTAAATTTTATTGCTTAATAATTAAGATATTTTCTATTTAAAAATAATTTTGCATCAAAATTGGTCGCAAATTACCATTACTACAGCTATATATGTGTCTAATTGTCAAATACCATAAATTCGTCTATAAGGGTTAAAAAATGACGCGATCATTGAATGAATCTTTTTTTCAAAAATGTACAATTTACTGAAAAATCGTATTCGAAAATAGCTATGTTATATTTACGTTTCCCGACAACGGCATGAGTTATAGAAAAAATGTATATCTATACAAATTGAAGATATTAAAATTTCTAGTAACTTTAATTAAGAAAGTTTTTCTCAAAAATGTACAATTTACTGAAGAATCGTATTCGAAAATAGTTATATTACATTTACGTTTCCCGAAAACGGCATGAGTTAATGAAAAAGTGATATCTATAAAAGTTGAAGATATTAAAATTTCTAGTAACTTTAATTAAGAAAGTTTTTCTCAAAAATGTACAATTTACTAAAAAATCGTATTCGAACATAGCTATGTTACATTTACTTTTCCCAGATAGCTGATTTGCTTTCATAGCAATCGTAGCATGAATGTAAATGAAAATATAGTAATAATATAAATAGATAGAAAGAACTTTAAATTTTTTTTTTTTTTCGTTTAAATGGTAGTACTCTTTAGGCCTGGTATATTCGCTCTAGAAATACCATATTTTGGTGGAAATATTATACAGAAAATACTATAAATATTACCATTATATTTTCGCGTGTTGCACATTTGCATAAAACACAATCTATGTATCGTACGCAAATAGAATTCGTGTTTTGTATTCACAAAAATAAAGGAGGAATACGAGCAGTACAATCAATTGTTGACGTAAAAAATGGAGTGAAATTCTTTAGAGATCGCAAACGTGAGTTAAAATTGTGCTAGTTTGTTCCTAGTCGTACTGGAACAGTAGGTTTATATAACTTATTCATTGCTTTGAGATGTCACTGGTTTTCTTTGACTCTTTATGGCACTTTTGGGAACTAAAATAATTGGTATTGCAGCCTTGCCAGGTAGTGGTTTGTTTTTAGGGTGAATTAGATGACGCTTATTTCATTTTTAATTAGTTCCCGGTGCTTGAATTTAATTTTTTGTTTAAATTTACAGAATAATTGTTTGGTCTTACTTTTGTAAAATTATTATTTATCCAAATTAAAGTTCCATCGCATTGACAAAGATCTATAAATGGGATAGTCAATATAATGAGCTATACTTTATTCTAAATGTTTATGAATCACAAATTTGCGTCATCATAACAAAAATAACCACCTTTTACATAATTGAAACAAACATGCGTGATCGTAAGTGTTGAATTATTAAATTGACATTCAGGTAATTCAACTAATCTTCCTCGTATTCAATGTATTATTAGTTACATTTTCCAAAATATATATTTTTAATACTCAACAAACGAGACCTTGAAGAACCATCATTTATATGAACCATAAACCGTAAAAGGAACTCCTGGAAAATGCACCTAACATTCCAGGGCTTCGATTCAACTTGAATTCAAACTACAAAGTTTATTATATTTCAGTTGAAATGATTAGAATCAAGGCCCAAATGTACTAGAACTGACGGTATTTCAAATGAGATGTTCTAGAACATACAGTTGAAGAACCATCATTTATATGAACCATAAACCGTAAAAGGAACCCCTGGAAAATGCACCTAATATTCCAGGGCTTCGATTCAACTTGAATTCAAACTACAAAGTTTATTATATCTCAGTTGAAATGATTAAAATCAAGGCTCAAATGTACTAGAACTGACGGTATTTAAAATGAGATGTTCTAGAACATACAGTTGAAGAACCATCATTTATATGAACCATAAACCGTAAAAGGTACTCCTGGAAAATGCACCTAATATTCCAGGGCTTCGATTCAACTTGAATTCAAATTACAAAGTTTATTATATCTCAGTTGAAATGATTAGAATCAAGGCCCAAATGTACTAGAACTGACTGTATTTCAAATGAGATGTTCTAGAACATACAGTTGAAGAACCATCATTTATATGAACCATAAACCGTAAAAGGTACTCCTGGAAAATGCACCTAATATTCCAGGGCTTCGATTCAACTTGAATTCAAATTACAAAGTTTATTATATCTCAGTTGAAATGATTAGAATCAAGGCCCAAATGTACTAGAACTGACGGTATTTCAAATGAGATGTTCTAGAACATACAGTTGAATAACCATCATTTATATGAATCATAAACCGTAAAAGGAACTCCTGGAAAATGCACCTAATATTCCAGGGCTTCGATTCAACTTGAATTCAAATTACAAAGTTTATTATATCTCAGTTGAAATGATTAGAATCAAGGCCCAAATGTACTAGAACTGACTGTATTTCAAATGAGATGTTCTAGAACATACAGTTGAAGAACCATCATTTATATGAATCATAAACCGTAAAAGGAACTCCTGGAAAATGCACCTAATATTCCAGGGCTTCGATTCAACTTGAATTCAAATTACAAGGTTTTTATATGTCAGTTGAAATGATTAGAATCAAGGCCCAAATGTACTAGAACTGACTGTATTTAAAATGAGATGTTCTAGAACATATAGTGCATGTTTGAAAGCAAATATTAATTTGGCTCCTCTTCTGGAAGTCGGATATAAACTATTTGCTTTTAGCTGAAACCGTTGAAATTGCTTCTTTAACGGTATGTAAAGATATTGCAATGGTTGCGTTGAAAGAAATGTGTTCGATAACCAATATGGGAACTTGATCCCGAAGAGCGTGACCTAAACGGAATGAAATAAAAAATGTATACTTCTTTTTATTTGAAATAGCAAACGAAAATTTATCTTCATTTTCGCTGCTTTAGATAAATAAACTATTTGTGGTATCCACCCTTCAGACCAAATTGTCACCCACATATAGATAAAAGCTATTGATTAGTGAGCATGTTCAGACTAGCACAAGGGGTAACTTTTAGGGGGTGAAGTTTCATTCAATACTCTCATACATAAAATATCCTTGGATCAATATTTTCCTGTGTGATCCTAAAGACAAACAATCTTATTACATACGCTTTTACATATAGGCATCAATAAGGGGGACTTAGTGAACAACTTTATTTATTAAAATTTATTCACTTACTCTTAGATAACAAATGTACTAAAGTTCAAATGCGTGCGAAATAAATTAGCACATTTTATGACTTCATTGTACGACTTTTGCTATCGCACGAAACACGACACCATGGACTTGCGTTCAATTAAATTATGGAATCCAAACAGAACTCCTAAACCTTGAAATATTATCCACGAAGAGGTTCAGAGTAAACCCTAAGAGATTAGAAAGATTGATATAGTTGAAATAAAAAACCTTTCCTTTTCGTTCTAGGTGCGTATGATGGAACAGCGGCTGGCTTCAGCCGACTGGACTCCAAGTGAAAGTACGGAGAAAGTTTCAACCCTTTCAACTGTTGTGAAAGAACGACAACAAGTAATCACGAAACTCGAGACTGAAGTTGAAGAACAGGTTTGTTTTGAAATCCTCATATGTTATCATTCCTGACAAATTCACCTTGTAGCGTCAGCTGAGGTTACAAGACGCGAAACAAGTTGAAGCCAAAGCTGCTAGAATCAAAGAGTGGGTCACCAATAAACTCCGCGAACTTGAAGAACAAAATCAGCTTCTCCGTGAACAGAACATCAAGTGCAATCAGCAATTGGAGTTGTTGCGAAATCATATCGCTACGCAAGGGTTACGTGCTTCGGCCCAGATAAACTTTCGTAATAGTTTAAGTTTAGAGGTTCATAGTGAAGACTCGCCTACACCTCCACCCAGACCTCAATCGACGTTTTTGTCTAACAGAAGAAGGTCAGTTAACATGTTAAGCCGCAGGCACATGTGGGAAGTTTTCTCCTAATCCAGAAACTTAGAAACGTGTTTTATGCTAATTCCAGGTCGGAAAGTTTAGAATCCTCCCCGGTGCCGGCAAATCACGTCGAACCAATATATTCCAAAGTAGAGCCAAGTAGTTCGCGTCACCGACGTCACCAGTCCGTTACAGGCATACCAATTGTTGGGGGAGCTACCGTTCCACCAACCCCTTCGGCTTCCGCCGTACCACAAGTACCTAATCATCACCTACCAGAGATGGACACCAAAGATATTTTAAGTGAAGATTTGGCTGTAAGCCCACTACCTTCCTTCAATATTTCCAAATAGTCTTATAATCAATGTGTTTTAATAGGCTGCAGTAGAAGGCCTAGTCTTGTTACCAACTTCCACCCCAAATACAACAACAGAATCAGACATGACGCACGACTACGCGGAGATTTATACACCAAGTCGTGAACGTGTACCGTGGCTTCGAGATCCTTCCCATTGCGACGGTAGTACAAGCAGTACGAACTCTGGATCTCTTAGCGAGATTGTTCCCATTGCCAAACCACCTACACCTCCGCTACATCGGTTTCCATCATGGGAAGCAAAGATTTACCAAGTTGCCAATGATGGCTTGCAAATCGCTGGACAACAAGCCGAGAACCACGAAACCCACAATGGTGGGACAACGATTACTGGAGTTAGCCGCATTCAACATACTTCTTCTAGTGGATACTGTGATATTAGCGTGCCTGTCTATGCGACCGTCAAGGGCGTAAGCCGTTAACTATAGTGCAAATGTTGATAGGGTCCTGAATTTATTATGTTTTATATATAGAGGGCAAGCCAAATACGATCAATGCCTTTTACTGGTGACTCCAGCGATGATTCAAGTGACGGTGAGGGTGAACATCCAGTTCCAGGAACTGCTACGCTGGGCACGGAATCTAGCACTAATACCCGAGCAACGAACTCTAGCAGTGAACACACAGATACCTCACTCTCGGGTGGGTCTGCCTCCAGCCCAAGTAAAAGCGTCAAAACCACATCGAGCCTAAGCCCGGCGAAACGAAGCAGTTCTGGGTCACCCTCAAAGAGTAAAACTAGAGGTAAAGTGAACGCTGTTGCTTGTTATATTTATTTTGTTTCCCCCGAAGTATTTACAGATATTATTTATATTTATAAGTTGTTGTTATTATTTATTTTAAGTTCGCCAGCTTATGCATCCTTAAAATTAACTCCCCTCCCCTAAAAAAAGCCGTTTCAGATACCTCCTTTGAATCGGGAATGTCTGATGACTACGCAATACCACCCGACGCTCTTAGCTGTGATACAACAAGCATCGAATCTTCTATGCCGTCGCTTCTAATGCGTGTTTCTTCATATATGGATAGTCCAAACAAAAGGATAGAATCCTTGGAAAAGTCGGGACACCTTGCCAAACTTGGGGGGAAATTAAAGACTTGGCGTAAACGATGGTTTGTTTTGAAAAACGGTATTTTGACGTACTGGAAATCACAGAATGATGTCAACCGAAAACCACAAGGACAAATAGTTCTGGATGAGATTTGCAGGATAACTAGAGCCGAAGGTGCTGCTACATTTGAGATATCTACCGGAAAGAAAACGTATTATCTCACCGCGGATTCTATCGCTACAATGGAAGATTGGATCAGGGTGCTACAGGTAATGGAAACTATTCTAGGAGGACAATATTGCACTTAAAGACACTGTAGATTTGTATTCGTAAATAGTATTATTAGTAACATCAAGTTTTTGTTATGGGTTCAGAATGTACAAAGGCGAAACGCAACGAAGTTGCTATTAAGCAAAGAAGACAACAAACCGTCAGTTCAAGGATGGTTGACAAAAGTGAAAAATGGCCACGCTAAAAAGTGCTGGTGTGTTTTGATCGGCAAAATGTTTTTGTATTTCAAATCACCGAGTGATACTGTAAGTATTTCTGAGACTCTACCTACGATAAAGTTATCTGTCTGATAAATTGTGGATTTCTTTCAAACGTTACTAAAACAATCTAACTTTTTGTCGAAGGTGGATCTTCATACAAACATTTTCCGACACTTTTTCGACATTTTCCAGAACCCTGTCGGACAAATCAACATGCGCGACGCCCGCGTCGAAGAGGTCGATCACGTTTCCGACTCGGACTCTGAAGAACGGGATCCTGATGGTCCACCGCCTGAGCTGACAATTGGGATCTTCCCGACCCATCAAGGACCCACGTACTTGCTCTTCCCAGGTAAACAGGAGAAGGATAACTGGCTGTATCATCTGACCGTGGTTTCCGGGGGTGGGCCGAGCGCTGGAACACAGTATGAGCAATTGGTCCAGAAACTAATGGAGATTGATGGAGATCCAAGTAAGAAAACAGGGACCTGACTAGGTGAATATGAATTAAATGATGTTTTTGTTTACAGGTTGCGTCCTTTGGAGACATCCTCAGCTGTTGCACTCCAAGGAAAACATCGTGTCTCCATTAACTTCATTGAGTTCCGAAGCGCTCCAAGCAGAAGCAATAAAGTTATTTAAAGTAAACCTTTGATTTAATCGTTTTTAAAGTTTTGTTTTCTAAATCATTTCGTTAATAGTGTTGTCAGTTGTTCATGTCGGTGGCGGTGGATCAAGCGGGTATTGACTATCATGTAGTCTTGGCGCAGAACGCGTTACAGCAATGTTTGGATGTACCAGAGCTTCAAACGGAACTCATGTGTGCATTGGTGAAGCAAACCTCACGCCACACGCAACATCGACTCGGCGTGCAGGTAAACCGTGCTGTCAACAAATTGAAACCGACACGCGTAAGTTTGGCATCGCTGTGCTTTTTATTATTTTCATTGTAGTGTTGTATTACCCTGTTATCTAGCCTCAACATCGATATAATAGCTAACTGTTTTGGCTAAAGTTACATAATACTTAGATTTTATTGCAGTTTAAAAATCATTTCTTATTGTAGTTGATTTAGATTAATGGTAAAACTCATCCGGCGATACCCTTTTCACTTCAACATCTTTCAGATGATCACAATTCGAAATACACTCGTACCTCGCCTAGTGCACCCCTTCGCCTAGAACACGAGCTAATCCTCGCCTAGTACACCGGCGTCACGTCACCCCTCAGAGTTCCCCCACTCCGACCGTAGTGTCGCGCGCAATATTATAAACGGTATTAGGTGGGATTTCTGAATTTAATGCCGTGCACTAGGCGAGGTGCGAGTGTATAACAATGTAATATAATAACTGCTTCTCTTGTATTTTAAAGATACTTTTATATATTCTGCCTCCAAATAATCTAATTCTCATATTTCTAAAACATCGCCACATATTAATATGTTTAAAACGCTTTTTAGCTCGCCGTACGTAGTACCGATGAGGCTAAAGCATTCGGTCGTGTGTCTGTAGCATTCTCGGATCAAAAAATTTCATTAAGAAAAAGTGTTCGTCTCGTCGCCCTGATTCCGAAAATGTATATAACTTATATACTTGGATGTTAGTCGTCGTTCAGTCGTAAGAGCAATTTGGTGCCCTCTACTCTTCTGAAAGTACCAAAGCGATTCACTCCAAATTTGGTACACATATTATTTGGCATCCCATTTGAATCCGCTCGCAGTTTAAATCCAATCGCTCGTATACTTCCCGAGTTATAGGGCCCCAAAATTTGGAGCCCCCCTTAATACTACCCTTATAAAAATAATTGAAACACTTAAAAATTCTACTAAAAATTCTAAGATATTTTTTGTCTACAAAATTTTTTCATTTTGTTAACCCAAAGCCCGAAAAAAATTATTAAATATTATAATTTTGAATTTTAAAGTATGAACTAAATTATTTTTTTATCAATATAATCTAAATTTGGTACACATATTATTTGGCATCCCATTTGAATCCGCTCGCAGTATAAATCTAATCGCCCGTATATTTCCCGAGTTATAGGCCCCCAAAATTTGGAACCCCCTTTAATACTGCCCTTATAAAAATAATTGAAACCCTTAAAAATTCTACTATAAATTCTAAGATAATTTTTTGTCTACAAGATTTTTTCATTTTGTTAACCCAAAGCCCGAAAAAAATTATTAAATATTATAATTTTGAATTTTAAAGTATGAACTAAATTATTTTTTTATCAATATAATCTAAATTTGGTACACATATTATTTGGCGTCCTATTTGAATCCGCTCGCAGTATAAATCCAATCGCCCGTATACTTCCCGAGTTATAGGGCCCCAAAATTTAGAGCCTCCCTTAATACTGCCCTTATAAAAATAATTAATACACTTAAAAATTCTACTAAAAATTCTCAGATATTTTATATCTATAAGATTTTTTCATTTTGTTAATCCAAAGCCCGAAAAAAATTATTAAATACTATAATTTTGAATTTTAAAGTATGAACTAAAATTTTTTTTTATCAATCTAATCTAAAATTAAATGTAAGACTTTTTACACCTATAACATATTTTCAAAATGTTAACCAAAAGGCCATAATAATTAAAAAGCACTGCTCGCAACGCATATTTTACCTAAGGGCGAGCTCTGCGCGTTGGTGCGTTTTACGCGTACCAAATCTTGTTGTATTAAACAAATCATAATTCTCATCGTTCTTGTTCTGGTTCTGGCATAACATGACTAGACTTCGATATTTTGTTAATAAATATAATGTTTTTAACTAACTAGCTATGATTATTTAAGTTAAACTAAGGAGTGGGTAATAAAGCAACCATATTCATCTTTATATTATTATTTAAGCCAGCTTTGCTACATCACGCTTAAGCATACATACTCACTCGTCGTTTGCACGTCTCTCAATGTTCCCCTACCAGCATGCTAGATGTTTTATTATTACGTATTTTATTAGTCATGTATAAATAAATATAGATTATTTAATATAAATAGATGAATATGATTTTTGCACTTAATAATTTAATTGCAAATAAAATATGGAATGTTGGTGTTTCAGTCAATTTTTTATGTTACTTTATGAATGTTAGTTGCCTGTGTATCAGTGAACCAATCACAACATACACAAAACACACTCGTATTAGTAAATATCTACTGGTTCAGGGATCATTCATTTGCTGTTCACTCACATTATTTGATTGGCATTATTAACACAATTTCAATTATACAACATGATTTCTTTCAATGGTCAAAAGTGGTTAGAAACACCAACATTACCTTACAGCAGTTGTTGCTATGCGCAACACAGTCACTGTTCACTTGCGACTCTGCGAGTGGTAGCTCGACTGGATCGACTGCTCAAAAAGGGTCACCCACTTCAATACAGGCACCCCCAGCGCCCATTCTCGACTGCAAGACCAATCCCCCTACGTTCTCCTTCGTCCAAGGATGGCAGCTGCTAGCCCTTGCTGTTTCTCTGTTCGTTCCAAAAAACAATCGTCTGTTGTGGTATCTGAAATTGCACCTTAATCGCAACGCGGATTCTAAGTGAGTTCATTACCAATCCTGGAATTCCTATCACAGTTTCCTCCTAATTCTATTCACCTTAAATTCCTGGCATTCCTATCACAGTCTCCTCCTAATTCTATGCACCATAAATTCCTGGAATTTCCATGGTATACACCTGAGCTTCGCCTGTAATTAATAACTAATTCGTTCCAAGGACGGAATGTGGCAAGTATGCAGCCTACTGTGAAAGGGCCCTAGAACGAACTTTACAAAATGGAGGACGAGAAGTTAAACCATCCCGAATGGAAGTTCTTTCGATATTACTAAAAAACCCTTACCATCATTCATTACCACACTCAATACCCGTACATATGTTGAACGGAACTTACCAAGTTGTCGGATTTGATGGCTCAACGACTATAGAGGAGTTCCTAACTACCTTAAACCAGGAGATTGGTTGTAGGGATTCTGCTCATAATGGGTTCACATTGTTCAGTGATGATCCAATCGAGAAGGATTTGGAACACTTTATAGACCATCAATCAAAGGTTGCACTGATTGTTGTTGACTATAATAGCATCTATTTAAAACCAAAAGTATTTTAGCTCTGTGATGTTATATCAAAATGGGAGACAGCACTTCGGGAAAAAGGCTCAGGGAAATTCGAGAATACTCGGGTCATACAACTTACTTATAAATGTCGATTGTATTGGCGACATAGTGCTAAAATGGAGACGGATCGAGAACGATTACTACTTTGCTATCAAGTTAATCAACAAGGTAGTTTATTCCGTGTTCGTTTATTAAGTCAAACGATTAACTCCATGGACTTGTTGTAGTGGTTCAAGGTAGATTCCCAATAAACAAGGAGCTATCTTTGGAGTTGGCTTCGCTAATGGCGCAAATTGACTTTGGCGAGTACAATTCCGAGAAAGGTCGGGGCTCCGGTGGTGGACAAGGACATAATTGTGTCCTAGCGGCTTTAGATAAATTTTATCCTTATCGTTATCGGGATGCGTTGACTCCTGAAGGGCTTAAGTAATATTCTATTATATGGGAGATTCGAATGTTTTTACTCTTGCTTTTAATATGTGTAGAGATATTCAAGAACGACTACAAGAAAAGTGGATTTCATTGAAAGGACGATCACTTTTGGATTGTGTTCGCATTTATTTAACTTGTACGCGTAAATGGCCTTTCTTTGGAGCATCACTGTTTCAAGCAAAGGTAATTATACAGATACTACATTGTACTGTACTTAATCAACGAGTGTTTTTAGTTGAAACAAACCGACCAACCATCTGCAATGGTGTGGCTAGCTGTTGCTGAGGATTGTGTTACAATTTTAGAATTGGCCACTATGAATTTATTGGTAAGATACTCGTACACGTCTGTAGTGACGTTCGGCGGGTGCCAAGATGATTTTATGCTAGTGGTATGTCCAGAAGAAAATGAACCATCACAGAAGTTATTATTTTCACTTAGTAAACCAAAGGTAAGACTTTCTACCGCGATAATTCCAGGAATTCTTTTCTAACCAGTTTATAAATAGATTCTTGAATTGACCCTTTTAATTGCCGATTACATGAACGCCTTGGGTCATGCACTACCGGGTACACCGCAAATGGGCACGCTGACCCGGAACGGGTCGCATAGATCTGTTCGCTCACGGCCCACGGTCGCAGGTACTCAAGGTCACTCGTCTACTGGGCATAATACGCTTACGTCGACCTTGGGTCATTCGACAGTGCAGCAACCTGACATTTTAAAGTCAACACCGGATCATCAGATAACTGTCAGTGTGCAACGTACCGATTCGAAAAAACGAACGCATTTAGACAGTGGTGTTGCATGATGCAAGGAGACACAATGTTAGATATTAGGAATGATAATAATAAAAGTGTATATAGATGATAAAAACGTGGATGCAATTGTGAAATATGTAGATATGTCTTCAGGCTTCTCAATTCGAAGGATTCGTTGATTGCCCGATGAAACTAATGGAGCAATTTCACAATATTATCGTGTTGTCTTTCTCTAGGTGGATGACAACGCTAAATGGCACAGTGAAAATGCCGTTAATTTTATCAGGCAGTGAATATATGCCTCATTTAAAAAATAAATAATCATGTCATCTGTAGAACTACTTGGATGGTTCAAATTATTATATCTGCATGTTGTTACAGATTCACCCTACATATAAGTATCTATTTATATTTTTAGATATTAAGGACCATAATTGAACTTTCTTTCAAAACCAAAACAGATCTTAATGTATGAGCTGTAGGCACTTGTTAATACATGATTGTTTAATAAGGAATAATTGAATAAAAACGAACTTGTTTGGTTTCAAAATTAATTTAATGTAACTTAATACGTATTTCGGCTTTTACAGCATCGTCAGAAGTGTCGGTAAGAAGTAAACACACAACTAAATATAACAGTTATAGACTAAAATGAACTTAATTCTAGAATCACCCAAGTTACAATATATTACAAGGTATTACAAAGTTGAACACATTGAAAGGGTTAAATAACGGTAAAAGGATTAAATAAATGTTATGTTTAGAAGTGTCTAATTGTTCATTCATCACAGATTTACCTTGTTTATTTCATAGGCTTCTAATACATTCATTCTTAATCCTTTCTTTACAAAATGTACAATATTTAGGGAATCCAAGGATATTATCTCCTTGGATTCCCTAAATATTTTACATTTTGTAAAGAAGGGATTACGAATTATACCTGTTATATTTATTTGTGTAGCAGTTTACTTCTTACCGACACTTCTGACGATGGTGTAAAAGCCGAAATACGTATTAAGTTACATTAAATTATTTTTGAAACTAACCAAAGTGTGTTTTTATTCAGTTATTCTTTATTAATGATCTTTTAAACTTCTTTATAGCATTACTCAAATAGGAACTTTAAAGTAATTTGAATAATCTAAGTATTTCTTCCATAAAAACGTGTCATAATACGAAAATATCTTTTTTATACGATTTTCGTTGTGAATAGTATTTTAAAAGCGCTATGTACTCGTAGAATTTTATACCTGCAAATTAGTAATCCATCGCCCGAAGATCATTTTATTAATTATAATTATAATTAATAACAAAGACACCAAATATTACCACGAAATAATAATAATAATTTAAATTGCTTCTTAATATGTTCTTCCTGTGATAATAGCTTCACTTCGTTACAATTATGCACACATTCGCTAAATGTGTTCAACGGTACAATCGGTTTTGGAATATATTAAAAAGCAATAATTCATGTTTAACAAATAATGATCAAAGGGATTTCATTTTTATTTGTTGGAATTATGCAACTCCGATGGGAAGATAAGTTTTAAATGTGACCCAGAGGTCAAAATGTGGTTAAGCATTACAGAGTCTCACCCCAGCATTACAAATGGCGCATTCTGTAAATGGTATTGTACAAATTCGAATATTTTTATAATTTGTATGTTTTGCTAGTCTTTATAGACCACAGTTACCAGAATGATATTAAATATTAAACAATTTATTTATACCGTGATAAATAATATAAAGCTCATATTGTGTGCTTTCTGTGTGATCCGTTACGCAACATTCAAGGAATAATAATCTCAAATATTTAAATATATATATATATATATATATATATATATATATATATATATATATATATATATATATGTATATATATGTATATATAATGAATATTTCCATTTTGGAACTCAGAAATGCCAATACCTTCATTTTTTGTTTGTTTACTCATTAGATTATCAAACGTGTGATGCATATAAATATTTTAGAAGAAAATATACAAAGATTTAAATTGTATTAAAATGTAAAAATACTTAGTTTAAGTTCTTAGGAATATAGATATACAAATCTAATAAATTTTATTACAGTACACTTTATATAATTACTCTTCCCTAATATTCCAATTGTGTAGCCTAAAAATAGTGGCTCAGTACGTTCGTAATATTGGGCCAATATTGTAATAAGGCTTATATTTCTATTTTGGGTTCACCTAACCATTCAATAACTCGTAATATTGGGATATTACGATTCTAATATTGAACCAATATCCCAAGTCATTACATATATTCATCTATATTTACTTTCTTTTACAGAGTAATAAGTATTGTAATCATAAAACATTTCGTACTCGAGATTTCAACCGATATACACGTTTTGACCTTTTCTGAATCGAATCCGACTAGTTTCGGAATGCCGTCTGTCTGTTCGTGTGTGTGTGTGTCTGTGAACGCTCTAGGGCCAAAACTGTCGAACCTAAAATGATGAAACTTCAAACTTAATACTTGTATATGCCCTAGATGTGCACCTCTTATTTTTGAAACGAATATTCAAACCGGAATTGCTTACTCTGTACATTTTTGGTTCTATCTCCAATATCACGAAATCGGCTACACTTACGACAAAAATAGTTATGTTCATAATGCAAGATATTAATATTTTGCACAACTTTTGTTTGAAACATTTCTTCAAAAAATGTACCAGTTGCGCGATAAATGCTACGGAAACATTATAAATATGTTGTTTACGTTGCCATGTAATCGCATGTAGCTTATAAAATCGGATTATCTGTTATATTGACAGGAAAACAAAATAGACTCAATTAGATAAATGACATTTCAGGATATTTCTGTAGAGTATTGGTTAGTTTTGATAGCTAGTACCATTACAAATTGGTATTGGTATCATTTTCCACCCATTCATTTATTGGATTATTATTTTATATTTTTATAATTAATAATTAGTGAAAACTGCGTAAAAGAAAGTTGAGTGCAGACTACTCCAGATATTTTTTCCTCTATATTTACAACTTTGGAGTCATATAACTTTGACTTTCATTATTAATTTGGTGCATACAAATGTTTTTAAAATTACGCGGAAGTATTATATATTTATTTAATTAACATAACACGATTAGTTTAATTAAATTATTTCATTTGCATGTTATTTGTGAGTTTTACTGCGTATATATGCAGTGTTATTTACTTGAAATCGCAAATAGGTCAGTAAAATAATCCATTATTTTAAATCTCTCGTATGTTATATATTTTTTTGCTTTTAATTGTCATACAGTTTTTGCTTATTGTAATAATAAATCAACAACTTTATCATAGAAAAAATATATAAAATTAACAAATAAAAAATAACAAATAAACAGGTAAACACAATGTAATCGTGCAGGAAGGATTTACACGGATTAGTAAGTATATTTTGATTATAAAAACATGTAATTTGCATATAATAATTATGAATACATATTTACCTACAAAATATTACTTTAAGATTAAATTTTCGATATTCTTTAAAGTTAAATACTGTTAAATTTTAATATCAGGCGATGTATTTTCAATGCAACTCCTGCTAATTCAGAATTGCAGGATGCAACATCCTGCTAAAACCATATTTGCAGGAATATATGTAGATATTTTCACCTAGATCCTTTTTTTATTTCAATTGTCGAGAAAAATATATAATTTAAGTATCTTAGCAGGAATATATTTTCAGCAGGTTTTTGTGTATAAAAACCAATGTAGGATACATGGAAATAATACAATTATATTAACAGGAACTTAATTGCCTAAATGCAGGATTATAAATGGGTTTAAACAAAAGAACCGCTATATTTTAAATTCAAATCCTGCTACAATTCCATTTAAAGCGCCAATAGTAGAAAACTGCAGGAATGAATTCCAAAGCAGTAATACCGAATTTATATTATATATATTTTCCTGCTATAAGTGATATAAATGTATTTATTTTTTATTGCAAAATAACAATTAAAATTATTTATTGCACAAAATCCAATTTCAAAATAGCGCATGATCAATCCCCTCCACCAATAATCCAATTGGATTCTATCTGGACATAGGGTAAATAGACATTGAACCAAATATGGTGTCAGTCCAAGTAAAAATTTCGTGTCGACTGAACGTGTGGGATTTTTAATTATTATTTGTGGTTATTTATAATAATAATTTGTGCCCCTAGAACATTATTGGACATTATCTACAATTGGGGCGAAGATGCGATCGCAGACCCACTAAACCCTTGGACGTCAGTTACAGCGGTGAGTTTACCAGAATGTTGTTAAGGTTTAAGAAACCACAAGAAAATACCCTGACGGTGTCAATGTTATCCCACATTTGTTGCCTAACATAAATGATCCATAATTTACTTAAACATATCCATTCAAAAGTTATAATTAATTTGGAAAGGTTCTGGTATCTCAGTTTAAGGGAAACTAATTTACGCGAAATCTGACAGAATTCAGTAAACCCAAACCTAACTTATGGGATTTTGGGGCATTTATCATTATATAAATTAAACAAATATATTAATATTAATTTATAAAATCAAAGGGATAATGTTTTATTTTTTTTTTAAATATAATCATATATCTTTATATATATATATATATAACATATAGCATTTTGAAATGTGGTCAAAAATACGAATGAATATAATAACAAACTTATGTCAACCTTGAATATGAATAAGATAAGATTTTGCGCACCTAATGCTTAATTTTACTTTAAACGTCAAACCAGTTTTTTAAATGAATCATAAACTAAAACATTACACTTCTAAAATGATCTAATTTTGCTTAAAATGGTGCATATGCAATTTTAAAACACCGAAATATCAATAATTTGCAGTAACATACATTAACAATTGTATATTTGGTAATTAATAAATAATTCCTTAAAAAATGAGGGAACAGGACCGACTTAAGCTACTTTAAACCCATAGCCCAACGCGTACTTAATAAGAAAAGTAATATTTCCACATTTGTTCTATTTGACTTAAGCTCAAAAACTGGTAGTAATTATTGTAAAACTAAATTCTTAGTTAAATCTAAGACAAAACAATAACAATATTTCCTAGGAAACAGAAAAATAATTTCTTTTTAACTATTAGGGTACATTTATAATAGAACTTGTACACGGCACGTCACCGCAAGTAAACTAGCTATCTTGACAACCCATCCTGCACACTAAACTTGGTGGTAGTAGGACAGCTTCTCCATTTTGGTGCGTTAGATAGTAAAGTGACGTGAATCAAATCGATTATAAATGTTCCTTTAGGCCCAATATTACAGTTGAAGTTTAAGGTTTATCCTTACATTGCCATAATTACGATATTTTGCCAATTTGACCTAAATGAACGTGAAGCAAGGCGATTATAAATGCTCCTTTAGGCCCAATATTACAGTTGAAGTTTAAGGTTTATCCTTACGTTGCCATAATTACGATATTTTGCCAATTTTACGTAAAGTGACCTGAACCAAGGCGATTATAAATGCCCCTTTAGGCCCAATATTACAGTTGAAGTTTAAGGTTTATCCTTACCTTGCCATAATTACGATATTTTGCCAATTTGACGTACAGTGACGTGAACCAAGGCGATTATAAATGCCTCTAGGCCCAATATTACAGTTGAAGTTTAAGGTTTATCCATACGTTGCCATAATTACGATAATTTGCCAATTTTACGTGAACCAAGGCGATTATAAATGCCCCTATAGGCCCAATATTACAGTTGAAGTTTAAGGTTTATCCTTACGTTGCCATAATTACGATATTTGGTCAATTTGACGTAAAGTAACGTGAACCAAGGCGATTATAAATGCCCCTTTAGGCCCAATATTACAGTTGAAGTTTAAGGTTTATCCTTACGTTGCCATAATTACGATATTTTGCCAATTTGACGTACAGTGACGTGAACCAAGGCGATTATAAATGCCCCTTTAGGCCCAATATTACAGTTGAAGTTTAAGGTTTATCCATACGTTGCCATAATTACGATATTTTGCCAATTTTACGTGAACCAAGGCGATTATAAATGCCCTTTTAGGCCCAATATTACAGTTGAAGTTTAAGGTTTATCCATACGTTGCCATAATTACGATATTTTGCCAATTTTACGTGAACCAAGGCGATTATAAATGCCCCGTTAGGCCCAATATTACAGTTGAAGTTTAAGGTTTATCCTTACGTTGCCATAATTACGATATTTTGCCAATTTGACGTAAAGTGATGTAAACCAAGGCGATTATAAATGCCCCTTTAGGCCCAATATTACAGTTGAAGTTTAAGGTTTATCCTTCCGTTGCCATAATTACGATATTTGTGTACCAATGTTGAATTTAAACCACAACTGTTAGATAGAGGTAACCAATTTGACGTAAAGTGACGTGAAGCAAGGCGATTATAAATGCCCCTTTAGGCCCAATATTACAGTTGAAGTTTAAGGTTTATCCTTACGTTGCCATAATTACGATATTTTGCCAATTTGACGTACAGTGACGTGAACCAAGGCGATTATAAATGCCCCTTTAGGCCCAATATTACAGTTGAAGTTTAAGGTTTATCCATACGTTGCCATAATTACGATATTTTGCCAATTTTACGTGAACCAAGGCGATTATAAATGCCCTTTTAGGCCCAATATTACAGTTGAAGTTTAAGGTTTATCCATACGTTGCCATAATTACGATATTTTGCCAATTTTACGTGAACCAAGGCGATTATAAATGCCCCGTTAGGCCCAATATTACAGTTGAAGTTTAAGGTTTATCCTTACGTTGCCATAATTACGATATTTTGCCAATTTGACGTAAAGTGATGTAAACCAAGGCGATTATAAATGCCCCTTTAGGCCCAATATTACAGTTGAAGTTTAAGGTTTATCCTTACGTTGCCATAATTCCGATATTTGTGTACCAATGTTGAATTTAAACCACAACTGTTAGATAGAGGTAGCCAATTTGACGTAAAGTGACGTGAAGCAAGGCGATTATAAATGCACCTTTAGGCCCAATATTACAGTTGAAGTTTAAGGTTTATGCTTACATTGCCATAATTACGATATTTTGCCAATTTGAGGTAAAGTGACGTGAACCAAGGCGATTATAAATGCCCCTTTAGGCGTAATATTTGAATTGAAGTTTAAGGTTTATCCTTACGTTGCCATAATTACGATATTTGTGTACCAATGTTGAATTTAAACCACAACTGAAGTATAACTCGTTTACTGGGCCTTAAATATAAATATTACTCCTTTGCAAGTATTCAGTGGTTAATAATACAAAAACTAATTGTCATTTTGTAAAACTCTCTCAATTTTGTATTAGTTGTTTATAAAATCGTTTTCATTGAGAATTAGACTAAAAAGTAAAACAAAACATATATTTTATTCAAACTTTACAAATTATTTTCTCAAAAATTAATAAAGATATTATAGTTTCCGTTTCAAGGATTCATAACTGACTTATTTATTGGTGTAATAGTAAAATTTCAGCCGAATTGGCTGAAAATTGCAAGTGCTGCAGCCACTTACATGTAAAGTTGACAAATTTCACGAAAATGAAAAAGGATTGTTCACAGCTTGAGAATTAGTAATTAAGCTTAGAAATTATAAGTAATAATTCCAGTTTGTTGTATGACATACAAGGTTAACGTTCACAGCAACTAAATTTAACATAAATTGTGTTGCTTGGAATGTTAACATTGCTTGATTATTATTTGTAATTTTCTAATTGTTTCGCTGTGAACAATCTATTAGGATCGAGAATGATTTGAGTGTAATTTCTTATATATATATATGAGATAAAAATGGTTCTACAACTTATTTAATACCTCCCTGTACAGTACATGAACAAACTAATAATTATAGTTAGAAAATAACATGTATTTGATTTTAGTAGCAATGCTGAAACATCTGTATAAAGTCTAAATATGTATAACTTGTAAAAACATTTAACGGAAACAGCCCTTAAATGTTACGAAAATAACACGGTTCTACCCTAAAGGCGTTTGAACGTATTTCACGATAATATAATAACAAACTGGCGAAAATTTCCCTATTCAAAATACCGGGGATATTTTGGTTGTAAACGCGAATGTAAATCTAATTTGTGCTTTTAAAAACCGGGGAGTTTCACCCTTATATTCTGTTTGTCTATAATTTGCATTGAATTGAGCAAATAAACGAACGTTTATATCTGATGCATTCGTTTAGAATTAACCTTGTACTTAATCAACTATTATTTTTCTAATATTCTGCATTCTGTAAATCTGTCTTTCACACCACTTAGTAATAGAAATGTAATTCAAAGCTTTGGCTCTGGAGCGTTCACAGACACGTTATTCCGAATATAGTCACATTCGATTCAGGGAGAGTTAAAACATGTATTTCCGTTAAATCAGTTCGACATTTTTCATGATTACTTTGTATAAGAAAGTAATACATTTGTTTGAATTATATAATACGACAGCCAACACACGTGTGTGATAAATGAACTATTTAGAATTATGAGTTATTATTTGAGGATAAATTATTTAAAATCAATTGCCCTGATTTAGTAAACTTACGTATCTTTCATGCTCAAGTAATATGCGTGTCACGTTGCCAGACATTACATTAGGGATAGTGATATGAGAATTCATTTTGATAAGAGATATTAGCTACGAGAAGATATTGATTCATTTTATCTTTATTGTTATTATGTGTTCAGGACACAATGAAATTTCATGTTTACTTCCTCGGATATCTGAGACTTTAAATAGATTTAAATACACAAATTATACTAAGAATTTTTGTATATAATATAGAAAGACAAATATATAATGGAAATGGGACAAAGGAAAGTACATAAACTGACAACGTCGAATGTAAAACTGACAAATAGATTTATATGAATGTAAATCGAGAATTACGAATCGCCTCTCGACATTTATTTAGAAGCATATTAGATCAGGAGTTTCTGTTACTTCATTTATAGGAAATCTATACGTATATGAAAATTATTTACTTGAATAACAGATGTATCGATAATTGCGATATTTTCCGCCAATTCAAGTCTGACTGCGTTTCCATTGAATTGTAAATTTAATTTTAAATAATTAGAGAACTTTGAAACTGTGAAATTTGCGTACAAATCGGATGAATGTTTGTACGTTTCCTTCTGCGAAACTAAAACTTATTCAACAATTTAACATTTAGTACGAAAAATATTGAATTTATATTCATATATATTCTGTATTGGCTATTAGGTTTTTTTTTTCTCAAAGCGTTGAATTTTTTTCAAGGTCAAAATCATCTCAAGTCGTTCAAGTAGGTTTTTATATAGAAAATATATTTTTGGGTCAAGTAGAATTCAATATATCAGAATACAGTGTAGTAAATAAATCATAATTTTTAAATTTTCACTATTTGTATGAATACTTTAGTTTGTAACTAGGGAAACGTAAATATAAAATAACCATTTTCAAAGGTGATTCATCAGTAAATGGTACGTTTAAAAAAAAAACTTATTTAACAAAAGTTGTTAGGAATTTTATTATCTTCATCTTTTATACGTAACATTTTTCTCTAACTCAATCTATTTCTGAGATATTGATAAACTAGTATTTTCATAATTTCTTTTTAGACTTTGTCCAAGGAAAGTTTGATACATTTTTATGTGTTTCAATATTTTATATAAAAGTGTTGTTTCAATTCAGTATATGACTTTGTGCATTATCTGGAACAACTTACTTATATTAATTAAGTAATTTCTTTGAAGGTCGCTCATAAAGGAAACGGTTACTTACATCTAAGTGCTTTTATGTCAAAAGCGAAATCAAGTAGCGGTATATACTAATAAAGCCATATTCACTTCATCAAGTAATTTTAAATTGAATTTATTACGTAAGATATTGCAATTAAAGTACCATATATCTGTTACAGATATTTCCGGAAAAGATACATTGTTATTTTAAAATCTATATGAGCAAAACAATAATTATAGTAATCATCCTTTAAATTATTTAAATAACAATCCTAGCATAATTATTGTTTTGATAACAATTCTACGTGCTAATTTCTTAGGCGTAATGAGTAATTTATCCTTCTGCTATCTGTATTTTTCATGTGTGTACCCTGAGAATTTTGATAACCAGGGTTGACACCGCGTCCTGAACGCGGAAATTGATATCGGTACTTCCGGTTTCGTAAAACGTCAACCAGTCGTTGTTTCATAATTAATTTTTGCCAGATAAAAGTTCAAAGCAAACTAACTTTGTATTTATATATCCATTTATGAAAGAAATATAACAATAAAAAAATACGACTATATTTAAAAAGCCTCTGTTTTTGGAACGCTTATTGCTAACATCATAAATCAAAAGCTTCGGCGCTTCCGAAGTTCATTCACTCGTTTTGTACTGTATTTGGTGGTATCTCCAGATAAGGGCGTTGACTTCTGATTAAATGCGATATTCAAATAAGAGAACATAAATCTTATTTATCACCACTGTGCCAGCTTTAAAGCTTTCGACAAGGCTCAAAGCTCGTGACTTCGTGTACTAACGTTTGGTTTATTTATACGATTTCTTTTTATCTCTGTCTCCAACATTTTTATCATCGCATTGTTCTATATTCGTATTTTGCATTAGCCTAATTGAAAAAGCACAAAAATAACTAACCGATTTAATCCTGATGATTAGTAGTGCCCACGATTTATAAATACACCCGATATCTCTAAATGATAAATAAGATCCCTTAGGACATTATTACTTCGCGTTTCGAAATGTCAAAGGTCTGCAAAACATCTCAGTACAACCTCAGAATTATTATTTTAACATGCTTGTTGCTTGAATAAATAAATCCGCTATCGTTGAAAATATATACTTTTATATACATAGCTAACAATTGTTAGAAAATGTTTTGTCCCATCTTACATATAGAATATCGTTATAATAAAGGTAACCAATTTATATAAATTAATTTCAATTTTAAATTTTGACACATTTTTAGTCGATGTTTATGTTGAAATGAGAACACATGTATCACAAATGTCAGGTTCAGCAAAATTTATTGATGTAAATATTTAGTTTAAAATCGAATAACTACAAGGTTATTTGAAGGACATACACCCATCCTACAATGTTTATAACAAATTTTACTAGCTTCAATTTAGTATTTATTTATATAAATTAAAAGGTATTCACAATTTACAGTAAATCAAAAATATTCAGCTAGAAATATGCCGTACTTAAACTATTTTTTTCACTATTTAAACTACGTTATATATAAGTATAATATATACTAGTCGAAAGATCATAAAATTACCTACAAATTGATGTATAATAAAGTTATTTTGAGTAAAGATTAATTGATTTATTCAGTAGTTTAAATTTACTCAGAATATACCAAAAATTCCTGAATACGTTCATTTACGTTATACGCAATTACAGTATTTAAACTAGTGCAAACATAGGCTTCTTATATACCAGGAGCAAGATAATAAAATAAGCTATAATTTGATGTATAATAACATTATTTTTAAATACGTTGAAGTATAGTAAATGGTAGTTAAAGTTTGAGTAAATTTTATTATGTATCACTAAATAATCGGTTGTATGTGCAGAGGATTAGATTGACAATAAGATTTCAACATTATATGGGGTGTCAGGGCAATTCCCCTAGATCATTAAATTACCTACACATTGATGTATAATAAAGTTATTTTGAGTATAGATTAATTGATTTATTCAGTAGTTAAAATTTACTCAGAATATACAATTGTACGACCATAAATTCCTGAATACGTTCATTTACGTTTTACGCAATTACGGTATTTAAACTAGTGCAAACATAAGCTTCTTATATACCAGGAGAAAGATATTAAAATTAGCTATATTTTGATATATAATAACATTATTTTTGAATACGCTGATGTATAGTAAATGGTAGTTAAAGTTTGAGTAAATTTTATTATGTATCACTAAATAATCGGTTGTATGTACAGAGGATTAGATTGACAATAAGATTTCAACATTATATGGGGTGTCAGGGACAATTGCCCTAGATCATAAAATTACCTACAAATTGATGTATAATAAAGTTATTTTGAGTAAAGATTAATTGATTTATTCAGTAGTTTAAATTTACTCAGACTATACAATTGTACGATTAAAAATTCCTGAATACGTTCATTTACTTTTTACGCAATTACAGTATTTAAACTAGTGCAAACATAGGCTTCTTATATACCAGGAAAAAAATAATAAAATAAGCTATAATTTGATATATAATAACATTATTTTTGAATACGCTGAAGTATAGTAAATGGTAGTTAAAGTTTGAGTAAATTTTATTATGTATCACTAAATAAACGGTTGTATGTGCAGAGGATTAGATTGACAATAAGATTTCAACATTATATGGAGTGTCAGGGACAATTGCCCTAGATCATTAAATTACCTACAAATTGATGTATAATAAAGTTATTTTGAGTAAAGATTAATTGATTTATTCAGTAGTTTAAATTTACTCAGAGTATACAATTGTACGACCAAAAATTCCTGAATACGTTCATTTACGTTTTACGCAATTACGGTATTTAAACTAGTGCAAACATAAGCTTCTTATATACCAGGAGAAATATATTAAAATTAGCTATATTTTGATATATAATAACATTGTTTTTGAATATGCTGAACTATAGTAAATGGTAGTTAAAGTTTGAGAAAATTTTATTATATATCGCTAAATAATCGGTTGTATGTGCAGAGGATTAGATTGACAATAAGATTTCAACATTATATTTGGTGTCAGGGACAATTGCCCTAGATCATAAAATTACCTACAAATTGATGTATAATAAAGTTATTTTGAGTATAGATTAATTGATTTATTCAGTAGTTTAAATTTACTTAGAATATACAATTGTACGACCAAAAATTCCTGAATACGTTCATTTACTTTTTACGCAAATACAGTATTTAAACTAGTGCAAACATAAGCTTCTTATATACCAGGAGAAAGATATTAAAATTAGCTATAATTTGATATATAATAACATTATTTTTGAATACGCTGAAGTATAGTAAACTGTAGTTAAAGATTGAGAATTTTTTATTATATATCACTAAATAATCGGTTGTATGTGCAGAGGATTAGATTGACAATAAGATTTCAACATTATATGGGGTGTCAGGGACAATTGCCCTAGATCATTAAATTACCTAAAAATTGATGTATAATCAAGTTATTTTGAGTAATGATTAATTGATTTATTCAGTAGTTTAAATTTACTCAGAATATACAATTGTACGACCAAAAATTCATGAATACGTTCATTTACGTTTTACGCAATTACGGTATTTAAACTAGTGCATACATAAGCTTCTTATATACCAGGAGAAAGATAATAAAATTAGCTATAATTTGATATATAATAACATGGTTTTTGAATACGCTGAAGTATAGTAAATTGTAGTTAAAGATTGAGAATTTTTTTATTATATATCACTAAATAATCGGTTGTATGTGCAGAGGATTAGATTGACAATAAGATTTCAACATTATATGGGGTGTCAGGGACAATTGCCCTAGCCAATATAGTCCAAGGGCCTTAGTATTTAGGTCATATAGTCGTGTAGAACCCAATACTTACGCTAGAAAATCAATCGGTTGCAACACTTTTGAACAAAGGGCGCATAAATCAATTATGATTGTAATCATATAATTTTAATCGAATATTCATCTCGCGAAATTTATGTAAAAAAAACTATCTGGCGAATCTTACATTGCAAAAATATGATGAATCATTTTGTACGAATAGTAAAAACATTTTATTTTTAAATTTTCAAAGTCAAGGCTTGACCCATGATAATTCATAACACAAATATTAAATAATTGCACTCATTACGACATAATCCTTTATTGTATAATTAGTAATGATAATTATGATTAATTTGTTCTCGAAATTAGTTTTAGATCATAAAAGTACAGTTTATAAATGATTAACATCAAATAAATTAACCGTTTATATGTACGTGATTAATTATTGAATAATTTTTCTACAAAATGGAATTTTGTGGCTATGAAATATTGGGAAATTTATTAAAATATTTTGGCAAATCGTGTAGGCTTAAAAGTAGTTCAAAATATTATATATAAGTTAAACATAGAATGGTTTATATTATACTGTCAGCAAATTTGAAAAATTTTCTTTTTGACTCAAAGCCAAAATTATGTTATTTATTTATGAAATTTGTCATTGTTAATTGTATTTAAATCATGCCAATAAAAAATTTAATAGTAGCAATGGAAATTTAACACTGTAAAACTGTATTCAAATGAGAACAATACTGCTAGAAAAATAAACCTATTGTTTGAGTACTGCTTTTATATTGTCAGTTGCAGAACCAAATGTTTAAATATCATTTTTAAGCACATTAAAATCTGAAATACTCGTGAATATTTCGTGCAAATAATCATGTTAAAATTATTACGAAATTTTAATACTTAATATATTTAGACAAATATTCTGAAGTTGTAATATCTGTAAGACGAATGTTCTTTTGTGCGAGAAAATTAAATCTATTGTTTGAGAACTGCTTTTATATTGTCAGTTGCAGGGCAAAATGTTTAAATATAATTATAATATATTTCGCCAAGATAATAAAGTTAGAATTATTACGAAATTTGGATTCTAAATATATTTTTACAAATAAGAAATTAACTAAATGCCTCAGATTTAGATTTCAGCGGGGCCTAAGCTCCAAGGACATATGGGGCTTGGCTCACTGGCGACCCTTTCTTCCTTAGGGGCCGATTATAGGGGATACAATTATTTTGGGCCCTTTACCAAATTAAATATTAAATTTACAAATTAAATTGGGGCCTATAGTGCCTAGCGAACCTAGTGGGTAATCCGGCCCTGGTTACCATCGCAATATGCCATTTTTTCCTTTTATATTGGATAATTTTTTTACTCAAAGTAATTAAATTGCCTCTCGCTCTATAGGTTACTAAGAATAACATCAAAATAGATTTTATTTTATCTTTTTATCAATTTTTATTATTCTTCTCTTACAAATTTAGATCAATGAAATTTTCCATTGATAAAATGTAAATTTGTAATACCCTTTGCCGTTTTGCGAAAATTGATGATTTTCACTGTTTTTGCTGTGAAGCCCGTAATATAGCCCCAGTCAAGTTTACATTTTTTGACAATATAAACAAAATATAGTCTGTTTGACCCTGCAAATTTCAACTTTCTATCATTAATGGTTTGGTCGGAAAAAAATCGCAAAATTTACTAATTTTTTTTTAGTTTATGTATCAAGGAACTCAAATCTGTTAACAGCGAAGCGATACGTTGTACCGTTTTCGAGTTATATGGGTAATGGCATTCGATAACTCAAATTCTATCAAATTTCCATCAATTTAATCGCCAGTTATGGAATCAGCGTAGTCAAATTAATTTAAATCTCGAAAATATTCATGCGATTTGGCCGAAAATTTGGCAAGGGATTTGCCGTTTTTGCGACAATCGATGATATTCACTTATTTTGCTGTGGAGTTTGCAATATTTCCCCAGTCAAGTTCAACATTTGTGACAATATAAACTAAATATATAACAAAAATCATGTTTATTGCAAATAATTAATTTACGGTTCTATCGATTTAATTTTTAATTCATACAATTTGTGACGGTTCAATATTACGAATATCCTTATTAAACTTGTATGAAGAATATATTGATTATTTGCAAAAGATACACACCATTTTTATAAACATATTTAAACAAAATTAAAATATTAATTTTACATACAAGAATTATATTACACGTATAGTTATACGCAGTCAGGAGGCCGAATAAAAGCGATTTTTCAAGAATTTTTCCTGGATAGATTTCTTAATATATTAATGTAAAAATTTATATGGATATTGTGGTAGCTATTACCTTTATATTGATATTTTTTATTTGTAAAAATAATGAGGTCCTTTTAAAAAAAGGGGTTTTGCGGTTTGCAAGATATATCTGGACTGGATCATTTAAAATGAAAAAACAAAAATAAATTCGTTAATATAAGGTATTATCTAGTATTTCATCGAAGGAATAAGCAAAATATTATTTATTTACAAAATGGCGGCTTCTCAAACACAAAATGGCTATTTTCGATAACAATTTTGACTTTAAATTGTTTATAAAATGAAAACTATTTATCGGCGAGAAAAAACCTTTGGTGAATCACTAAAAAATATATTTATTAAGCTTGTGTACAAATTTGAGAGTGATCGGTTCAGCCGTTTCCGAAATATCTTGCTCACCGACTTTACAAACATAGTTTTGAGGGAAACGCGTTCAAAGATTCAAAAGCACATATAGTAAATATTATTTACAAATATGCGTATAACTTCGAGAATATTCGTCGGAATGGAATGAAATTTTCTGTGTATATACTTAAATATATGTACATTACGAAAATGATATAAAAAAAACGATTTTTTGAAAATCCTGACTGCGTATAACCCCTTAAAGTCTGCAGTAAGATTTCATAGGGTCTTAAATTCATAATCATTTAACTTCTGTTATAATCCGTTAAGTACTTTGTTCTACCATTATATACTGTGATAGGAATGGTTTAACAATGGAAAATTAGCTGTCGTAGCTGTCCAACAGCTAATATTGTATAATGATGTTGTCGGCACAATGTCTATAGGTAAATGCCAGTCAAACAGCCCACTGTGCGTACAGATTACAGGCAGTAATTGTCTCGACTAACCGTGTAGAATGCAAAGTAGGTCATATACAGACACCTCGTTTACGAATTTCAATGTAGATACCGGGCGATTCAATATTGGTGCATCGCATTTATTAGGTGTTACAGATAGCATCATTAAGCAAACAACGTAGTACATTATTAACGTCATCTTATCTCGCCAGCAAAAAAAAAAAAAACAGTAGGATAATTGAGTTGTGATTCCCCCATTTAAAACAATTTTTAATATATTTTAATTCATCGAAAAATAATGGAAATTTTTGAAATGTTAATATAAAAGAATAACTTCATCAAAAAATATATATATATGTTGAGTTTATGGCCACTTGTACAGTTTCCCAGGCGAAACAGAAGTCGCATAAATGCAGTTAGACCAGAAGTCATAAAACTGTTGACTTTACCACATAAACACAAGTACAACTTTAATTTAATAACGCAATACATTGTAGTCGTGAAATTTCTATTGATTACGTAACTTTAATTGGTTCAATTTAAAAAAAGGCACAATGAAACATATTTTTTTATAATTAATTTGTTTATAAACAGCGATTTTATAACCAAATTTAATTAAAAACAGTCTCTTTGCTGTAAGGGTGCATTTATAATAGAATTTGTCTACGGCAAGTTAAATAGCGCACACGAATGACAACCTACTTGGTGGAAGTAGGACAGGTTGTCTATATCGGTGCGTTAGATAATGATAACCAATTTTTAGCTCGCCGTACGTAGTACCGAAGAGGCTAAAGCATTCGGTCGTGTGTCTGTAGCATTCTCGGATCAAAATATTTCATTGAGAAAAAGTGTTCGTCTCGTCGCCCTGATTCCGAAAATGTATATAACTTATATACTTGGATGTTAGTCGTCGCTCGCTCGTAAGACCAAATTTGTGCCCTCTACTCCTCTGAAGGTACCGGAGCGATTCACTCCAAATTTGGTACACATATTATTTGGCATCCCATTTGAATCCGCTCGCAGTTTAAATCCAATCGCCCGTATACTTCCCGAGTTATAGGGCCCCAAAATTTGGAGCCCCCCTTAATACTGCCCTTATAAAAATAATTGAAACACTTAAAAATTCTACTAAAAATTCTAAGATACTTTTTATCTACAAGATTTTTTCATTTTGTTAACCCAAAGCCCGAAAAAAATTATTAAATATTATAATTTTTAATTTTAAAGTATGAACTAAATTATTTTTTTATCAATCTAATCTAAATTTGGTACACATATTATTTGGCATCCCATTTGAATCCGCTCGTAGTATAAATCCAATCGCTCGTATACTTCCCGAGTTATAGGGCCCCAAAATGTAGAGCCCCCCTTAATACTGCCCTTACAAAAATAATTAATACACTTAAAAATTCTACTACAAATTCTAAGATATTTTTTATCTACAAGATTTTTTCATTTTGTTAACCCAAAGCCCGAAAAAAATTATTAAATATTATAATTTTGAATTTTAAAGTATGAACTAAATTTTTTTTATCAATATAATCTAAAATGAAATGTAAGACTTTTTACACATATAACATATTTTCAAATTGTTAACCAAAAGGCCATAATAATTAAAAACCACTGCTCGCAACGCATATTTTACCTAAGAGCGAGCTCTGCGCGTTGGTGCGTTTTACGCGTACCAAATCTTGTTACTTGGAGACTTGACGTGAAACAAGGCAATTATAAACAGTCCTTAAGACAGTAATATCAAGATTATAAGGTACTTACATTTCAAAATCTAGTTATTAAGTATAAAAGTACTGGTGAAAATGTGTAGAGTTAATTAAGAGGATCTAAAGAAGGAACTAAAAGCAAAGAAAAATCTAAATAATTAATTTACCTTAATATTCACTTATAAAAACAATTTTCTTCACCTACAGTCATTTGAAGAAATTACCAAAACATGTTTCTTTTATTTTCATACGAAATGAATGATTTCGACAGATTAAATTATAAATTTTTATTTTAAATATTCAATAAAACATTTTGCTGAAATCCAATTACAATTAAAACGATAATTATTGAATAGGTACACAGTATTATGAATCATGATCTATATTACCATATTAAGCAAATGTTTATTGATGATATACCATATCTGTCGTAATATAAAATTGATAGTGGCCTCCAATATCTGTAATATCTAATCGATCAAATCACAACATTGTCAAAACTTTTTCAACTACTGTGTACCGCAAATTGATTTATCTATTTTTCCATTACCAGTTAATCCCTTTTATTTTTTCGATAACCCAATAAAAGTTTTGGCTAATATTCTAATTGTCAATTGGAACAAAATAGCTATAGTATTCGGTATATTCTCAGAATCTAATAAATTTTTATTTCTGGCGCATTTCAACGAATTTCTGTACCATAACATTTCCCCAATGTCAGAAACGACGCAGGATATAAACATCCTAAAGGAACCATTCAATTTTATCTTGTATAAAAAATTGTATCAAGGGATATTAAACACGTTATTGCTTTGCTACTAGGGGCCCATATCATATACAGAATACATTCTACACTTCGTCGATCTTCCCCACAAAACTAATCCAAAAAATGGGTTGTGGCCAACGCGGGACTTTCTTTTACGCAGTTTTCATCAATATTTATTGATTATAAAAATATAATATTAGGAAATAATAATCCAACAGAAACAATATGAAAACCAAGCTTACCTTATATAAATGAATGGGTTGAAAATTATACCAATACCAATTTGTAATGGTTTTGAACTAACTAACTATCAAAACTAAACAATTCTCTACAGAAATATTCTGAAATGTCATTTATCTAATTCAGACCATTTTGTTTTCTTGTCGAAATATTGACAGGCGCAGATGATCCGATTTATTAAGCTACATTCGAATCCATGACAACGTAAACAAGATTCTCATAATTTTCGGTAGCAGTTTTCTCGTAACTGGTACATTTATTGAAGAAACTTTTCAAACAAAAGTTGTGCGAAATATTAATATCTTTCATTATGAACATAACTATTTTTGCCGTAAGTGCAGCCGTTCTAGTGATATTGGAGATAGAACAAAAAATGCATAGAGTAAACATGCACTGCCGGTTTGAATATTCTTTTCAAAAATAGGAGGTGCACAACTAGACCATATACAAGTCTTAAGTTTGAAGTCTCATAATTTTACGTTGGACAGTTTTGGCTCTAGAGCGTTCACACACACACACACGCACACACACACACACACACAGACGTCACTCCGAAAATAGTCACATTCGATTCAGGGAAGCTCAAAACGTGTATATCCGTTGAAATCTCGAGTTCGATTTTTTTGGTGATCCCTATACTTACTTATTACTTCGTAAAAGAAAGTAAAAACAATACTGTTTCAAAAATTTCATATTTCTGTGCAGCTTTAATAATGTTTCCCTTGAAAGGAAAACATTTTATTTTATAAAATTTATTATTTTTTGCGTCTCCTTTAAAAATATAATGAAATATAAACTACAATAGGTAATTCAATACACTAAAACCATATTAAATTACATACATACTTAGTGGAAATATTTTCAAAATGAAAATTTGTTTTATATCTGCAATGTTGATTTTTTTTTTTTTTTTTTGCAGGAATCTGGGTGGTTGTTCTAAGACCACCTAAACACCGCAAGTATGACAAAGAAATTCGAGTTTAACTGGCATGTACCGGTACCGGAACCGCTGCTTAACGGCTGCGTGTTCGACCGATGGACCGAAGAGAAGGACAATTCCGAAATGGAACCGGCGTGTCTGTTCAAAGTCGACTCATTCGGCTTCTTTATTTACTGGAAAAGCGATGGACGGGTAAACGATGCATCAATCTTAATTCTAACTGTCTCTTTACAAACCTTTTATTCTTCAAAAGTTGTTTAAACCACAAGGGAATTGAACAGCTTTCTAGATTTTTATTGTTCTAAAATAGTCAGTAGGACAAACATATTATAGGCAAGAAAGGATCATTTTTGATCAATAGTTAAAACATTTACAGTCTAGTGTACAAAATTATATCAATTTACACGATGTAATGGTCACAATAAAAACCATTGTGTATCAATGTTACAATTTTAACAAGGATATAATGATTTAAAAGCAAACAGCTAACTTAAATATTGATTATATTTTATGTTTATACACATCCAATTATTTTGCAAGTTGTATAAAATGCGAAAAATAAATATTTTTCCCTTATTAGGATGGTGACGTCATTGAACTCTGTCAAGTCAGCGATATCCGTGCTGGAGGACTTCCAAAAGTAAGTACTTGTCCATTGTTTAATTCCCTTTTGTCATTCAATCAATATTTTGAAGTGCGATTCGATTACTTATATTTTGTGAGGATAGAAATAGATTATGAATGCTTAAGTGCTCTTTAAATAACAGGATTACAAATTTACTTACGGTGACGGCCCATTTTCTTGAATTTTTTTCTCTGAACTGAGAAATACTAGATTAATGGGGTTTGCTGCATTAAATTAGGTATATATCTAAGTTCGTTCAGGATTTTTTTTATTGAAAAATAATAATAACTTGATGCTCTTCTTGGCGTTCTCCAGTAGCAGCTCAAAAAAGAGGTAGCGTCATGGTTATGGATACATTCTTTAAAATTATATTTAACCGTCACCGTGTTGTTCCCCCGAATATACCGCATTTTTAGCTCGCCATACGTAGTACCGAAGAGGCTAAAGCATTCGGTCGTGTGTCTGTAGCATTCTCGGTACAAAAAATTTCATTATGAAAAAGTGTTCGTCTCGTCGCCCTGATTCCGAAAATGTATATAACTTATATACTTGGATGTTAGTCGTCGCTCGCTCGTAAGACCAAATTTGTGCCCTCTACTCCTCTGAAGGTACCGGAGCGATTCACTCCAAATTTGGTACACATATTATTTGGCATCCCATTTGAATCCGCTCGCAGTTTAAATCCAATCGCCCGTATACTTCCCGAGTTATAGGGCCCCAAAATTTGGAGCCCCCCTTAATACTGCCCTTATAAAAATAATTAATACACTTAAAAATTCTACTAAAATTTCTAAGATATTTTATATCTATAAGATTTTTTCATTTTGTTAACCCAAAGCCCGAAAAAAATTATTTAATATTATAATTTTGAATTTTAAAATATGCACTAAATTATTTTTTTATCAATATAATCTAAATTTGGTACACATATTATTTGGCATCCCATTTGAATCCGCTCGCAGTATAAATCCAATCGACCGTATACTTCCCGAGTTATAGGGCCCCAAAATTTAAAGCCCCCCTTAATACTGCCCTTATAAAAATAATTAATACACTTAAAAATTCTACTAAAATTTCTAAGATATTTTATATCTATAAGATTTTTTCATTTTGTTAATCCAAAGCCCGAAAAAAATTATTAAATATTATAATTTTGAATTTTAAAGTATGAACTAAAACTTTTTTTTATCAATATAATCTAAAATTAAATGTAAGACTTTTTACACCTATAACAAATTTTCAAATTGTTAACTAAAAGGCAACGCATATTTTACCTAAGGGCGAGCTCTGTGCGTTGGTGCGTTTTACGCGTACCAAATCTTGTTATAAACTGGAAATAATTAATGTTTAACTTTTAAATAGGACCAAAAGCTAACGTTTGCCCTAACAAGTAAACACGGTTCTCTGGAAGCACTGGAAGAAAAATCCCTGACTATCTGCAGTGGAACTGATTATATAAATATCAACTATCAACATGTGATCTGTCCAGATGCAGAAACTGCTAAGGTTAGCTTATAGTTATTTAGGATACGGTTTTAGCACTGAAATAATTAAATTAAACAATCTATGTTATATTTTTTTGAAAGATTTGGTTGGATGGCCTTAGAAAAATAACCCACAACGTAAAGGCGAACAATTTTTGTCCAATGACTTGTTTAAAAAAGCAGTAAGTTTACATCAAAAAAAAAAAAAAAACTTTTTGCATGTCTGGCGATTTCTCTGAACATACATGTAAATTCTTCAAAGTCACGGGCTTACTATTTCTACCTTTTATTGTTTTGCATGTGCATTTATATTTATTGCTTTATTTGTTCATGCATGCTTACACTCAGATATGGAAAGAAGGACTTCGTGCAATCACCCATAATAGCAAAATGGCAAATGTTTGTGTTCATACTAACTTGGAGAAGCAGTAAGTTCGACTTAGTATAATTGTAAATCAGTTGAACTTAAGACATTAAACAATTATCCAATTATGGCAAATTAATTATTAACAGACTTCATTCTCCTTTTCCACTAATCACCGCAAAAGGAGAGATTTTACTATCCCTAAATTTTTGAAATCAATTCCCAGCACAAACGTTGAATATTTTCTCCACACCACCAGAGTTTCTTTTACGCTTTTTTCTTTACTAAAACTTCTAATAAGTTCCCCGTTGCAAATAAAAACCGTTTTTTTAGTTGGATGCGTCTCGGGTTTCTCGTCGATGCCAAAGGCAAAGTGCCGGTTAGAGTTGTGGCCCGTACATTTGCCTCCGGCAAAACGGAAAAGTTAGTTTACCAATGTCTCTCCGAAATGGGTTTGCCATGTGGCAAAAATGACACAATTGAAAAAGACGATTTTACTTTCGACAAATTTTACGGACTGTACCATAAGATCTGCCCGCGGAATGACATCGAGGAACTATTTAGATCTATGTAAGTTGCACCGAACTACTTTACACAGTACGAGTAAATACTAACATGCTATTCTAGAACGCAGGGTAAATCGGACGCAATCAATTTAGAACAATTCATATTTTTCCTGAATGAGAAACAACGTGATCCTCGTTTAAACGAAATTTTATACCCTTTATACGACGAGAAACGCGCTGCGGAAATTATCCGGACTTATGAGCAAGACGAAGAATGCAAAACCCAAAGTAATTCACCCTAACTATTCTAATCGAATATTTAAACTTATGAGCAATTCTTTAGATAAATTTACGAAAGATGGTTTGATTCGGTATTTAATGTCGGATGAAAACGCTCCAGTATTTTTGGACCGACTCGATAACTACATGGATATGGATCAACCTTTATGTGCTTATTATATAAATTCGTCGCATAATACTTATTTGAGCGGACGACAATTCGGTGGAAAATCCTCCGTGGAAATGTACCGGCAAGTTTTATTAGCCGGTTGCAGATGTGTTGAGTTAGATTGCTGGGACGGGAGAGGCGAAGATGAGGAACCTATCATTACGCATGGAAAAGCTATGTGTACCGATATTTTATTTAAAGTAAACATCTTAATTTTAAACATTTGCTTTAAGACTAATCTCAATATTTTGATTACCAGGATGTTATTTATGCGTTACGAGACACAGCCTTTGTTACTTCTGATATGCCTGTTATTCTATCGTTTGAGAACCACTGTTGTAAAGCACAACAATATAAACTGGCCAAATATTGTGATGAAATCCTCGGAGATTTATTACTGCATGAACCACTACTGGATTTCCCGGTTTGTTTAAACTACAAATATCAACTTACCCAAAAATAATTTTGAGTTAGTTGAGGTGTAATTGAAAATAATACATTGTAGTTGGACCCTGGTGCTGTATTACCCCCGCCAAGTTTACTAAAGCGTAAAATATTAATAAAAAACAAACGTCTTAAACCAGAAGTAGAGAAACAGGAGCTTGAATTGTTCAAACAAGGACAATTCGTAATTGAAGACGAAGAGAAAGAGGATGCATCTGCTCCAATACTAGACAAAAAGGTAATACTCTTTAAATTTAAAAGAAGATTCAATCGAATAGTTCCGTTTTAGATTGAGGAAGAGGTTCAAATTCCGGTCGAAGGAACCGATGCGGATATTGCTGCGCCTATTCAATACACAGGATCAACAACGAATGTCCACCCTTGGTTATCTTCAATGGTAAACTATGCGCAACCCGTTAAATTTCAAGGATTCGACATTGCTGATCGTTAGTTTGTTTCATTTGATTCTACCTTTGCGATGTTTAACCAAAATATTTATTTCTAGAAAAAAATATCCACCATAACATGTCCTCGTTTGCTGAAACTGCTGGTTTAGGATATCTAAAAACACACGCAATTGACTTCGTCAACTATAATAAGAGACAAATGAGTCGAATATATCCTAGAGGTACAAGGGCTGATTCTTCTAATTATATGCCTCAGGTAATAAAACAAATATTATAAACTAGGGTCACACCCGTGGGCACCATGTGCCCATATGGTATACAGAACATAGGTCAGTTTTGACTGAATTGGCGAATTTTCATGTAATTTAATCATAATTACACGGTTTTTCTTCAGTTTGTATCGTTTGACTATAATAGTAATACAAATTTCCACAACGCAAATAATAATAAAGAAATAATCGACTCCTTTTTTTGATAACAATGCTGAGATTAACTAATCGATCGCTTATGTGTAACATCCGATAAATTTAAACTAAGTTTTGTTAAACTTTGATTTAAACCTTGGTGCAATTATTAAGACAGTTTCCTTAATTGTATTATTACACAAAAAGCAGGATTATAAATTTACTTACGTTGTTCGATTATTCAAAAAATATGTATTACAAACCCTTTTTACACAACATTTTTAATGATTTGACATTTGATTCATTGTTTTTGAATTAAATAATCAAGCTAGATTCTGAATTTTGCAGTATTAAACTGCAGTGTGACGGCAGTTTTAAAAGTAATAATTAGTTATATGCTAAAATACAATGGATTGTGACATCAAAAATAAAAAATAAAATGGCCAACCAATCATGTTTCTAAATATGTTTAAATTGTCTATTCAAGATTTGATTTCTATAATAATCAGAATTATAAATTTACTTCCTTGCAGTTATTATAATTTGACCAACTATAGAATCTTACCACAACTCATATTTTCAAAAATCACTGCTTTTTGGCCATGCTGAAGTGAAAAATATTAACTATGAATTAAAATAAATGGACGGAATTTCACGTATTTGCTAAAAATATATGCCAATTAGGCAATAATATGCACTTTTTTCATATTAAATACTTCAAAATTGAATAATAACTTAAGATTTACAATTCAAACAATGTTTCCGTAACTCGTACGTCACTAATGCGCATTGAAATACTGTTTTTGACGCTCACGTGTGGTAGCACTTTTATTTCAATTTGTTCTTTGGTCGGTCATTTTAACATAAATGCTTAAAATAGCGACACTCACAAACTTCAAATTAGAATAAATAAAACTTAATTTTATTAACTAACATGTATTTATATTTCTCATTGACGCATACAATATCAATATAATATAGCAGATATGCCACTCTGTGTAAAGTACACAACACACTGAATACACTTCAAATCATCAAATTAATTGAGGATTTATCACACAAAAACTTTTTTGACTGATTTCATTCTGACGTTTGATTCGTTTTTGTCTATTTATAACTTCAGTAGAGTAGTGTTTTATTTCAGTATAAACTATTGGATTATTATTAGCAGTCGGCATGGTGCAGTGGTTAAGAATCTTGCCTTTCACCCTGGAGGTCTATGCCAATTTGCATTTATTACATACTCACATACAAACAAACATTTCTGGGTAATTATATTATTGGATAAAACTAAAGACATGTTTAAAATTAGGTATTTTGGAACGCTGGTTGTCAAATGGTATCTCTAAACTTTCAAACTTCTGACTTGCCCATGCAACTGAACCAAGGCAAATTTGAGTATAATGGCAATTGTGGCTATTTGCTTAAACCAGACTTTATGCGAAGAGCCGACAGGACATTTGATCCTTTCGCTGAATCACCGGTAGACGGTGTAATTGCTGCTCAATGCGCGGTTCAAGTACTTTAACTCCAAATATAATCCATAATTTCTAAACATATTTAATTATTTATACATTTTAGGTAATTGCTGGACAGTTTTTATCCGATAAGAAAGTGGGCACATACGTAGAAGTCGATATGTATGGTCTACCTACAGATACAATTCGGAAAGAATTCCGAACTAGAATGGTTCCTGCGAATGGTCTAAATCCAGTCTATAACGAAGAACCCTTTTTATTCCGGAAGGTAATGCCCCTATTTTATTTTCATTGTCTTCATCCTTGTACAGAAGTCATTAAATGATTGGTTTTTGTACGATATTGGAATAGGGGATATGTTTGTTTTAAGGAGAATCATAAAAGTAAAAGTATCATTCCAGGTGGTTCTTCCCGATTTGGCTGTACTACGTTTCGGGGTTTATGATGAAAATGGTAAACTATTAGGACAACGAATCTTACCGTTAGACGGTCTACAAGCTGGATATCGTCACATCTCCTTACGGACGGAAGCTAATTTTCCTATGTCACTTCCAATGTTGTTTTGCAACATTGAACTTAAGATATACGTTCCTGATGGATTTGAAGGTATATATCTTTCCCTTTTAACAGGAAGCATTAGCCAAGATATTGTCCTGTTTATTTCAATACATTTTTACTTTCTTTTACAAAGTAATAAGTAAGTCTTGTAATCATGAAAAATGTCGAACTCGAGATTTCAACGTATATACACGTTTTAACCTTGCCTGAATCGAATGTGACTATTTTCGGAATGACATCTGTCTGTCTGTGTGTGTGTGTGTGTCTGTGAACGCTCTAGGGCCAAAACTGTCCAACGTAAAATTATGAAACTTCAAACTTAAGACTTGTATATATGCCCTAGATGTGCACCTCCTATTTTTGATTCTTTTTGTTCTATCTCTAATAACACTAGAACGGCTGCACTTACGGCAAAAATAGTTATGTTCATAATGAATGATATTAATATTTCGCACAACTTTTGTTTGAAACATTTCTTCAAGAAATGTACCAGTTACGAGAAAACTGCTACGGAATATCATAAATATCTTATTTATGATTCTTTTTGTTCTATCTCTAATAACACTAGAACGGCTGCACTTACGGCAAAAATAGTTATGTTCATAATGAATGATATTAATATTTCGCACAACTTTTGTTTGAAATATTTCTTCAAGAAATGTACCAGTTATGAGAAAACTGCTACGGAATATCATAAATATCTTATTTATGATTCTTTTTGTTCTATCTCTAATAACACTAGAACGGCTGCACTTACGGCAAAAATAGTTATGTTCATAATGAATGATATTAATATTTCGCACAACTTTTGTTTGAAACATTTCTTCAAGAAATGTACCAGTTACGAGAAAACTGCTACGGAATATCATAAATATCTTTATTATGATTCTTTTTGTTCTATCTCTAATAACACTAGAACGGCTGCACTTACGGCAAAAATAGTTATGTTCATAATGAAAGATATTAATATTTCGCACAACTTTTGTTTGAAATATTTCTTCAAGAAATGTACCAGTTACGAGAAAACTGCTACGGAATATCATAAATATCTTATTTATGATTCTTTTTGTTCTATCTCTAATAACACTAGAACGGCTGCACTTACGGCAAATATAGTTATGTTTACAATGAAAGATATTGATATTTCGCACAACTTTTGTTTGAAACATTTCTTCAAAAAATGTACCAGTTGCGAGAAAAATGCTACGGAAACATTATAAATATGTTGTTTACGTTGCCATGGATTCGCATGTAGCTTATACAATCGTATCATCTGTTATTTTGACAAGAAAACAAAATAGACTCAATTAGATAAATGACATTTCAGAACATTTCTGTAGAGTATTGGTTAGTTTGATAGCTGTATTTGGTAATATATCTAGTGAAAACTGCGTAAAAGAAAGTCGAGTGCAGGCTACTCCAGATATTTTGTTGTATAACTTCAGAATTCGTTTTTATTTATGTCAATTATAATTAGATTTCATGGCTGCCCTATCTGATCCTCGAGCGTTTATGGGGGCCCAGCAAAAGCAAACTGAACAAATGAATTCAATGGGAATAGAAGTAACAGATTCAAAAGGAACTGGCGACGACAAAAAGGGCGACAAAAAAGAAGAGAAGAAAGAAGAACCCCTCGTTTTTGAACCTATAACTGTAGAATCATTACGGCAAGAAAAAGGCTTTCAAAAAACGGCTAGAAAGCAGCAAAAGGAACTAGACGCGGTCAAGAAACGGCAACAGAAGGAAAAATTATCTGTGCAGAAAGCCCAGTGTACAGCTATTGAAAAACTAATCAAAGGAAAAAAGTAAACTGGTAATCAACATATAATTTCCAATATTTATTCGTTTTTTAATTACAGTAAAGCTGATCTACAAAACGATCCAGCTGTCCGTAAGTTGG
The DNA here is from genome assembly GCA_933228885.1 of Leistus spinibarbis. Classification (NCBI taxonomy): domain Eukaryota; kingdom Metazoa; phylum Arthropoda; class Insecta; order Coleoptera; family Carabidae; genus Leistus; species Leistus spinibarbis. Next base: position 3,183,650 of record OW121809.1, on the reverse strand, counting down.
TGACGGAGCAAGCGTTGCAGTGGAGTGAAATGGTTGAAAGACATCGAAAACAAGAATGGGAAACGTTGAAGCAACAGTTAACTGATCAACAAGACATTTTGAAGAAGTTGATGGAATCCACCCAAGCTTCGCAAATGAAGCAAATCGAAGCCAAACATGAACGGTAAGTTTAACTACTAATATCTATACTTAAACATATTCAAAAATAACTTTTCCATACATTAAAATGTGGCATATTTTATTACCTTTCTTTTAATATATAATAATATTAGTTTTGCATTAGTTTGTGGAAAGAAAATTTAAAATATCTAAGAACATACGCAGCTTTTACCATTACTTATCCAAGACTCCCTAGTTTATACTCCAACTTTAACTACAAATATCTCTATATTTGTTTATTCGAAACAAACTTAAATATACATCAAATTGTAGCTTATTTTATTAGCTTTCTCGTTATATATAATAACATTAGTTTTACATTCGATAAAAGAAAGAAAACATGGTAAATGTTTTAAAATGTATGCGGTAATCTAGGGTATGCAGATTTTATCTACTAATATTTATAGTTCAACTTGCCCAATTATTACTTAACTAGGGTCACACCCGTGGGCACCATGTGCCCATATGGTATACAGAACATAGGTCAGTTTTGACTGATGGCGAATCTTCATGTAATTTAATAATAATTACACGGTTTTTCTTCAGTTTGTATCGTTTGACTATAATAGTAATACAAATTACCACATCGCAAATAATAATAAAGAAAAAAACGAGTCCTTTTTTTGAACGCTATGTTTGTTCTTAGATCAAAAGTGATGATAATTAGTTATATGCTAAAATACAATGGATTGTGCCATCAAAAATAATAAAATAAAATTGTCAACCATGTTTCTAAATATGTTTGAATTATCTATTCAAGATTTTATTTCTCTAATAATCAGAATTTTAAATTTACTTACTTGCAGTTATTATAATTTGACCAACTATAGAATCTTACCGCAACTCATATTTTCAAAAATCACTGCTTTTTGGCCATTTTGAAATGAAAATATTAACTATGAATTAAAATAAATGGACGGAATTTCACGTATTTGCTACAAATATATGCAAATTAGGCAATAATATGCACTTTTTTCATATTAAATACTTCAAAATTGAATAATAACTTAAGGTTTACAATTCAAACAATGTTTCCGTAACTCGTACGTCACTAATGCACATTGAAATACTGTTTTTGACGCTCACGTGGTAGCACTTTTATTTCAATTTGTTCTTTGGTCGGTCATTTTAACATAAATGCTTAAAATAGCGACTCACAAACTTCAAATTAGAATAAATAAAACTTAATTTTATTAACTAACAATTATTTATATTTCTCATTGACATACAATATTAATATAATATAGCAGATATGCCACTCTGTGTAAAGTACACAACACACTAAATACACTTCAAATCATCAAATTAATTGAAGATTTATCACACAAAAACATTTTTGACTGATTTCATTCTGACGTTTGATTCGTTTTTGTCAATTTCAAAGCAGACTGAACTTCAGAAGAGTATTGTTTTATTTCAGTATAAACTATTTGATTATTTTTTATAACATTAACAGTCGCCATGGCTCAGTAGTTAAGGGTCTTGCCTTTCACCCTGGAGGTCGTCTATGCCAATTTGTATTTTTACAAACAAAAGCGTTCTACACATACACACTTACTCACATACAAACATTTCTATTTTTTTCTATTTTCTTCGGGTTTATATTAAACTTACCTTTGTATTAGTTTAAGGCGTATAAACGTTGAAATACGTACAAACGTAACTAATGTAGTTTTCCGTAAATTTGTGTATAGTGAGTTAAAGGAATTGAACGCTAAACAAGCTAAGGTGTCCGTGGAAACGTCGAAGGAAGTAAACAATGATAAAACGCTTAAAACTAAGCAAGAAAAGGAGCGTAGGCTTCGTGAAAAGCAACAAAATAATACGAAACGATTCGTAGATGAAAGGAAAACAGCTCAAATTAAGCAAGCCAAAGAAAACGATAAATTGAAGCTAAAACATGATAAACAAATGGAAATGCTAGTACATGACGTACAAAAGGTAATATTTGCTTAATGGCGTATTTGTGGTGTATCAAGGAGAACTAGAATGTATGCCCATATAGCACAGAATGCCTAAAGACGTAATAAAGACGTCGAATAGACGTCATATTTCAAGATGTCATCTATTGGACGTCTTTATTACGTCTTTAGGCATTCTGTGCTATATGGGTGGGTTGTGTGAGAGCCCATATAGCACAGAATGCCTAAAGACGTAATAAAGACGTCGAATAGACGTCATATTTCAAGATATCATCTATTGGACGTCTTTATTACGTCTTTAGGCATTCTGTGCTATATGGGTGGGTTGTGTGAGAGCCCATATAGCACAGAATGCCTAAAGACGTAATAAAGACGTCGAATAGACGTCATATTTCAAGATGTCATCTATTGGACGTCTTTATTACGTCTTTAGGCATTCTGTGCTATATGGGAGGTGTATTTATAAACAAATGTTTGCTAATTACAGTTGATCGAAATGTACAAGAATGAAGAAGTGGAATACAATATGAGTTCGAAGAATGAATTCTTTGTTTGAATTAGTATTAAATAATAAATGGTAAATCTTTTTAGCTGTATCTTTCGTTTCATTCGTATTCTATACGAATATAGATCTCATATTTCTTTTCAAATAATAATATATATATATATGTATATTCTAGTCATTTTATATATATAACTTAATTTTAATATTTAGAAATATTCACTGAAACCAATTCCATTATTATAAGTGGGTCCTAATGTAGGCCTAAATTAAAATTCGAATATATATATTTATCTCAATTTATAGTTTTAAATAATTTGTTGTAATAAAACTCATTCGGGCTTCGTCTACCAAATAAATACAAAATTATTCTATTAATATATTTGAACAAATCTAAAACCTTTTTTCGTGTTTTAAATGTTTAAAACTTGCTTTTTGATGTAATTCGTAGTAGACGAGCCCTGTAATAGCGTTTGTAAGTTGTAATAATTGACAAACATGTGATCGAAACCTGTTGTAATTTTCAATAATGGATTAATTCGAATCTATAAGTTATATATCGTAAATTTAACACAAATAAAAAGTGGTTATTTTCAAACCATGGCACGTATAAATAAATAAAACATTGTAAACATTTATCAGTGCCAATTCAAATATGGAATATTTTTAAATTCACAGGGTAGATTTTATTTAGTTACTTGACCAATTAGGTATATAAATCAAACATTTTACGAATATTTTTATAATTATAACAAAAACGTTCATGGTTACACATACTAGAATGAAAATAATTCTGATGTTAGATGAGAATCATCTCATAGTGCCGACTGTTGAATTAAATGGCCTGAAGAACCATATGAACGTTTTTAAATCTTATTTATTAAAAAGCATATTGTTAATTAATCAATCATAGTGTTTATCTGCATTATTTAATTGTAAAAATGGCTTTAAATAAAGAAACTGTTAAATAATACTAAAACGTGCATGAGTGCCAGGTCTTATTATGTTTGTTGTTTATTTTCCCTACATTTTCATTTTTACTTTCTTTTACGAAGTCTTGTAATCTTAAACAATTTCGAACTCGATATTTCAACGGATATACACGTTTCAACCTATGAATCGAATGCGACTATTTTCGGAATGTCTGTGAACGCTCTAGGACCAAAACTGTCGAACCTAAAATGATGAAACTTCAAACTTAAGACTTATGCCCTGGATGTGCACCTCCTATTTTTGAAAAGAATATTCAAACCGGAAGTGCTTACTCTATGCATTTTTCATTCTATTTCCAATAACACTAGAACGGCTACACTTACGGCAAATATAGTTATGTTTACAATGAAAGATATTATTATTTCGCACAACTTATATTTGAAACATTTCTTCAAGAAATGTACCAGTTGCGAGAAAACTGCTACGAAATATCAAATATCTTATTTGTGATTCTTTTTGTTCTATCTCTAATAACACTAGAACGGCTGCACTTACGGCAAATATAGTTATGTTCATAATGAAAGATATTAATATTTCGCACAACTTTTGTTTGAAACATTTCTTCAAGAAATGTACCAGTTACGAGAAAACTGCTACGGAATATCATAAATATCTTTATTATGATTCTTTTTGTTCTATCTCTAATAACACTAGAACGGCTACACTTACGGCAAATATAGTTATGTTTACAATGAAAGATAATAATATTTCGCACAACGTTTGTTTGAAACATTTCTTCAAAAAATGTACCAGTTACGAGAAAACTGCTACGGAATATCATAAATATCTTATTTATGATTCTTTTTGTTCTATCTCTAATAACACTAGAACGGCTGCACTTACGGCAAAAATAGTTACGTTCATAATGAATGATATTAATATTTTGCACAACTTTTGTTTGAAACATTTCTTCAAAAAATGTACCAGTTACGAGAAAACTGCTACGGAATATCATAAATATCTTTATTATGATTATTTTTGTTCTATCTCTAATAACACTAGAACGGCTGCACTTACGGCAAAAATAGTTATGTTTACAATGAAAGATATTAATATTTCGCACAACTTTTGTTTGAAATATTTCTTCAAAAAATGTACCAGTTGCGGGATAAATGCTACGAAATATAAATATGTTGTTTACTTTGCCATGGATTCGCGCATGTAGCTTATAAAATCGGATCATCTGCGCCTTTGACAGGAAAACAAAATAGACTCAATTAGATAAATGATATTTCTGTAGAGTATTGGTTAGTTTTGATAGCTAGTACTTCAATACCATTACAAATTGGTATTGGTATCATTTTCAACCCATTCATTTATATAAGGTAAGCTTGGTTTTTATATTGTTTCTATTTATATATATTTTAATAATTAGTGAAAACTGCGTACAAGTTGAGTGCAGGCCACTCCAGATATTTATATATAATACTACTAGTCTTTATAAACGCTATCTTTAAATACTGTGGGATTGTGACCATAAAAATAATACCGCAAATAATTTTATTAACATTTATTTATTTATATTTTATTGAATCTACATTTTTTTTTTACATAAAGCATCTTAAATACTACGAATCTTCTTCCGCTCCTTGTACACGCTATCCGTCTGGACTGTAATAAAATCAAAATATTTAGATTAAAAACCAAATTATATGGTCAAATATTCGTACTGTATGGGTCAAAACGAATAACTTCCAATTTATCGGCTAATCGTTCGCGAATTGCATTATATTGATGCCCGCTAACCATACTTTCCATTAGGACCATTATGTTTCTGAAATATTGTATTTATTCATTGATTTAACAAAAAACTAGTATATCTTTTAGACATACTTGCTCTTTACGCGTTTTAATAAAATATTAGTTATAAACATTTTATAAATAATTTTTGGTTATATTTCGTCACAAAAATAAAAGCAGAATGTTTGCACCAACGTGATGAGTATTGATCAAATTTAATATCCATTCTGAAGCCAGAAACCAAGTGATTTAGTTCTAGAAACACCAATCCCTAACCGAATACAGAACCACGTGTCTTGTATTCCGTTAAGGATTGGTAGATCTAACTGAATCATTTGTCCAAATAGTTGGATTTGGATGAATTGGTAAACGTCAATTTTGTTGATATATCCAAATCTTATACTTTTCAACCCCCCAATTCCATTACTAATGAGTGAACTAACTGAAGATACCGCTTTGCCGGAGTCTGAGCGTTCTGGAGACGCTGGAGATACAAGTTTGTCATTGGATACCAATGAGAAAACGGAAGAGAAATTAAAAGGTATAATTAATAATTAGGTATTCCGCAATGGTAATAGTGTTTTTTAGTGGATATCTTGTTGAAACCGACTGGCAATGCTCCAATTATGAAGAAGAAGAAATGGGCGGTAGACGCAGACAAGCATATCGGATGGATCATGGAATTCATGAAGAAATATTTGAAGTTGGAAGCTGAGGAGAAATTGGTAAATATGTCTGTTTGGATGTATTTTGTTATATATTTTGATGATTTGTTTCAGTTTCTGTACGTGAACCAGACTTTTGCTCCATCACCCGACCAGACCGTGCGAAACTTATTTAATTGTTATAGTACTGAGGGTAAACTAGTCTTACATTATTGTAAAAGTCAGGCTTGGGGTTAAATTGTAATTATGTGTAATTTGTTTTATTTAATAAATATATTTTAAGAAATTATTGTTTGTGTACTTTGGTTATCTAAGTTCCGTGATTCTATATACATGTCAGTCTTGCACGTAGTATTTACGTCGTAATTACATCTGTTTTGGTTGAAGTTTATAGTTTTAACGTAGCCCATCCTTTAAACATGTCCTACATGTTTAAAATATGTAGTATTTATGTTAGTTAAACATTTCAGGTATTAAATATGTAGTAAATATGTGATTTAAAACTGACCGCAGGATTACAATATAATGGCGGACAGTGCACCGGCACTGGCCGCCAACGTAAAGTCATTGGATGAGAGTTATAATTGTTTTATTAAATATATAGTAACAATATTTACTAGTAAAATTTAGTAATAAATCTACAAATCTGTTAGATTTATAGTAATGTTTACTCAAAAGAGTCTTTTTCTTTATAAAATTGTTAATAAATTGAAAGAATTTGTGCCGTAAAAACATTTCTAAATAATAATTGTTTATATATATATATTTATTTATAATAAATACGTATTTACCTCAAATGTATTAAAATTTCATAATAAGTATGTCTAAAATGGGTACATTTAGTCTAGAACATGTTAGGTAATTAATAGGAATTTTAAGATAGTGTTACCCTTAAAATCCGGAATAAGCTGTTTGTCCCGGATCTTTATGGGTGAAATTTTTTTGGTAATATAATATATAATATAAACTTGTTAAGATTTTGGTTCTTTATTAGGAATTTATTTTTGTTATAAGTTTCCGTAATTTAGATTTTGGTCCAAATTTATGAACAGAAGCCCGTAATAAAAAATTCACCCGTAAATATCCGGGATGGAAATTCACCCATAAAGATCCGGGATAAGCTGTTTGTCCCGGATCTTTATGGGTGATTTATTTTTGGTAATAAGAGTCACTTGTTAAGATTTTGGTTCTTTATTAGGAATTTTTTTTATTGTTATAAGTGTCCGTAATTTAGATTTTGGTCCAAATTGATGAACTGAAGCACGTAATAAAAAATTCACCCGTAAATATCCGGGATGAAAATGCACCCATAAAGATCCGGGATAAGCTGTTTGTCCCGGATCTATATGGGTGAAATTTTTTTGGTAATAAGTGTCACTTGTTAAGTATTTATATATATATATATATATATATATATATATATATATATATATATATACATATATATATATATATATATATATATATATATATATATATATATATATATATATATATATATATATATATATATATATATATATCCGAAAGCTATATGCAAATCCATGGCAACGTAAACAAGATATTTATAATGTTTCGTAGCATTTTTCTCGCAACTGGTACATTTTTTGAAGAAATGTTTCAAACAAAAGTTGTGCGAAATATTAATATCTTTCATTATGAACATAACTATTTTTGTCATAAGTGCAGCCGTTCTAGTGATATTGGAGATAGAATAAAAAATGCATAGAGTAAGCACTTCCGATTTGAATATTCTATTCAAAAATAGGAGGTGCACATCTAGGGCATATACAAGTCTTAAGTTTGAAGTTTCATAATTTTACGTTCGACAGTTTTTGCTCTAGAGCGTTCACAGACACACAAACAGACAGACGTCATTCCGAAAATAGTCGCATTCGATTCAGGGATGGTCAAAACATGTATATCCGTTGAAATATCGAGTTCGACATTTTTCATGATTACAATACTTACTTATTACTTTGTAAAAGAAAGTAAAACTGTACATATTTTAAAATGTAAAATTATTATATTTAATAATTTTTTACGGGCTTTGGGTTAACAATATGCAACAATCTTATAGACATAAAATATCTTAGATTTATTAGTAGAATTTTTAGGTATTTTAATTATTTTTATAAGAGTAGTATTAAGGGGGGCTCCAAATTTGGGGGCCCTATAACTGGGAAAGTATACGGGCGATTGGATTTAAATTGCCTGTGGAGTCAAATAGGATGCCAAATAATATGTGCAGCAAATTTGGTTCAAATCGCTTAGGTACCTTCAGAGGTGTAAAGGGCACAAATTTGGTCTTTAATAATTGTTTATGGCCTTAGGGTTAACAATATGAAAAATTTTGTAGACGTAAAATATTTTAGAATTTTTAGTAGAATTTTTGGGTGTTTTAATTATTTTTATAATGGCAGTATTAAGGGGGGCTCCAAATTTTGGGGCCCTATAACTCAGGAAGTATAGGAGCAATTGTATTTAAACTGCGAGTAGATTCAAATGGGATGCCAAATAATATGTGTACCAAATTTGGTGTGAATCGCTCTGGTACCTTCAGAGGAGTAGAGGCTACAAAATTGGTCTTACGAGATTAACATCCAGTTATATATATTTTTGGATTCAGGGCGACGAGACATTTTGATTCGATAATGGTACAGACACACGACCCAATGCTTTAGCTTCTTTGGTACTTCGTACAGATAAAAAGCGTTAAAAATTAAATATGCAATGATGGATTGTTTACAATCTTTAATTTGAGCAGTAACAATATACCAATGGGAGTGTCCTCGTTTCAATTTTTTTTTGTTACTTTCGCCTTTCATTTATACACCTGTGCTTGATATATTAAAAATTGCTACGATGATAATAAATATATTAATAATAATTGGAAATATAATTATAAAAAAAATGACGCAGTCAAATATATTAGCAATTAAATTGATTGAAATAGTTGATATAATCAAAAATTTAAATAAATTATAGTGCCATATACTATTAATAGCCTGAAGGCATTGTGTTTATTTATAGATTTAAAGTTCGTTGTACTTTTTGGAACATTCATAATTAAATAATATTGTCTGTTCTCGTTTAAAAAATAATCTAAACATATCTGTTTTCTCTATTTGTTGCAATTGTTTTACTACTATAGTAAAACTAGGCCTAAACAAATTCAGGTCATTCACAAACGGAACCAGGAGTTGCGGTTACATGCCGAGTGCAGTACCGAAGCTGACAGAATTATAATTATTTTATTAAAATAAAGCTATATTATTAAAATTGAGATTGAAATTACTTTAGTCTAGATTTACATTTTATTTGATGTAATATTCTTGTAGCCTATAATTATAAATAGTAAAGAACAATTTATGAGGGAAACACATAATTTTTTAGAAATCATACAATATTTTCAATAAGACGTATTACATATATTATAAATACATTTATTATACAAGAAAAATATGATTTAACATATATATTTAAACTCATCTCTAGATTAATCTAGTTTCAATAGTATTTCCGTTATTTTTTATAGAATTAAAAATGTATAACAAAACAAGATTTGGTACGCGTAAAACGCACCAACGCGTAGAGCTCGCCCTTAGGTAAAATATGCGTTGTGAGCAGTGGTTCTTAATTATTATGGCCTTTTGGTTAACAATTTGAAAATATGTTATAGGTGTAAAAAGTCTTACATTTAATTATAGATTATATAGATAAAAAAATAATTTAGTTCATATTTTAAAATTCAAAATTATAATATTTAATAATTTTTTTCGGGCTTTGGGTTAACAAAATGAAAAAATCTTGTAGATATAAAATATCTTAGAATTTTTAGTAGAATTTTTAAGAGCATCAATTATTTTTATAAGGGCAGTATTAAGGGGGGCTCTAAATTTTGGGGCCCTATAACTCGAGAAGTATACGGGCGATTGGATTTATACTGCGAGCGGATTCAAATGGAATACCAAATAATATGTGTACCAAATTTAGATTAAATTGATTAAAACAAATAAATAAAAATTAGTGCATATTTCAAAATTCAAAATTATAATATTTCATAATTTATTTCGGGCTTTGAGTTAACAAAATGAAAAAATCTTGTAGACATAAAATATCTTAGAATTCTTAGTAGAATTTTTCAATGATTCAATTATTTTTATTAGGGCAGTATTAAGGAGGGCTCTAAATTTTGGGGCTCTATAACTCGGGAAGTATACGGGCGATTGGATTTATACTGCGAGTAGACTCAAATGGGATGCCAAATAATATGTGTACCAAATTTAGATTAAATTGATAAAAAAAAAATTTAGTGCATATTTTAAAATTCAAAATTATATTTACTAATTTTTTTTGGGCTTTGGGTTAACAAAATGAAAAAATCTTGTAGATAAAAAATATCTTAGAATTTTTAGTGGAATTTTTATGTGTTTTAATTATTTTTATAAGAGCAGTATTAAGGGGGGCTCTACATTTTGGGGCCCTATAACTCGGGAAGTATACGGGCGATTAGATTTATACTGCGAGTAGACTCAAATGGGATGCCAAATAATATGTGTACCAAATTTAGATTAAATTGATTAAAAAAAAATTTAGTGCATATTTTAAAATTCAAAATTATAATATTTAATAATTTTTTTCGGGCTTTGGGTTAACAAAATGAAAAAATCTTGTAGATATTATTTTTATAAGGGCAGTATTAAGGGGGGCTCCAAATTTTGGGGCCCTATAACTCGGGAAGTAAACGGGCGATTGGATTTAAACTGCGAGCGGATTCAAATGGGATGCCAAATAATATGTGTACCAAATTTGGAGTGAATCGCTCCGGTACCTTCAGAGCAGTAGAGGGCACAAATTTGGTCTTATGAGCGAGCGACGAATAACATCCAAGTATATAAGTTATATACGTTTTTGGATTCAGGACGACGAGACTAACACTTTTTCTTAATGAAATTTTTTGATCCGAGAATGCTACAGACACACGACCGAATGCTTAAGCTTCTTCGGTACTACGTACGGCGAGCTAAAAACAGATATCTCAGTCTGTGGGTTTGGTCTGGCGTAATCCAGGATATAGCGCTACGATTGTATCCAATTCAGAGCTATCGATCAATTAGACGCGTTACAATCGAAGAAAATCAATAGATCTTTGAAAAGAACAACTCTCTATTGATTATTTAACGAAACATTTTTAAAATTTGACAAATATTTATTGATGCCTTTGTTGTACGGTAATTATTTTGTCGAAATTAAAATCTATCGCATTATTTACAAATCCAGTATCAGTTGGCATTCCCGTTTGTTTTTAGCGCATGTGCATTGCATTTTGAAAGTGGTCTATTAGATAAATCAGACTTGTACCAGAAGAGCAGCACTGACGTTCGACATTTTTGTGTTTTTCGGCATTTAATTAATGCATTTTCTTTCTAATTTATTTATTTATTAAACGATACATATCCGCAAATACTTTCGCTACACATCTACAGGGTACAAATACAAGTGCCACTCCTTTATTAAATCCATGTTATAATTGCCTCATACGGAAGCATCACGATTTATTTTCAAGTTAGACACAATATTTTATTTTTATCAAAAATATCTGGAGGAACCTTCATTAGAATTTCTTATACTTAGTTTTTATTATAAATGCAATGAGTTTATGTTTATTATTTGTTTTCAAATAGTCAAAACCTCAAAAATTACTCTCACTTTAAAAATAAATTAAAATTATATATGTTTATTTTGTTGCTTATATTTGTAATATATTTTATATATTTAATTGTTTTAGAAATAAATTTCCTTATTCCATTAATGTTAATGTTTAGAGAACTTTAATAAACTTAAATAAAAACGACAACGTAAAACGCACCGATGCGTTCAGCTCGCCTTATGGGTAATTATGGTAATCAATTAGAAAAAATATTATATAAATAAAAAGTCTTACCATTTTTTATAGAATATTTTGATAAAAATGAATTTTTAATGCATATTTTACAATTCAAAATTATATTTAATAATTATTTATGGCCTTAGGGTTAACAATATGAAAAACTATGTAGACATAAAATATCTTAGAATTTCTAGTAGAATTTTTGGGTACTTTAATTATTTTTATAAGGGCAATATTAAGGGGGGCTTCAAATTTTGGGGCCCTATAACTCGGGAAGTATACGGGCGATTAGATTTAAACTACGAACGGATCCAAATGGGATGCCAATTAATATATGCAGCAAATTTGGTTCAAATCGCTTAGGTACCTTCAGAGGTGTAAAGGCACAAATTTGGTCTTACGAGTTACCGGCGATTAACATCCAAGTATATAAGTTATATATATTTTTGGATTCAGGGCGACGAGACTAACACTTTTTCTTTATGAAATTTTTTGATCCGAGAATGCTACAGACACATGACCGGATGCTTTAGCTTATTCGGTATAAGATTCGGTATACGCACAACGCACCGATGCGTTCAGCTCGCCTTATGTGTAATATATGGTTATCAATTTGAAAAAATGTTGTAGAAATAAAAAGTCTTACAATATTTTGTAGAATATTTTGATAAACAAAAATTTTAGTGCATATTTTAAAATTCAACATTATATTTAATAATTATTTACGGCCTTAGGGTTTATCAATTTAAAAAATGTTGTAGATATAAAATATCTTAGAATTGTTAGTAGAATTTTTGGGAGTTTTAATTATTTTTATAAGGGCAGTATTAAGGGGTGCTCTAAATTTTGGGGCCCTATAACTCGGGAAGTATACGAGCGATTGAATTTAAACTGAAAGTAGATTCAAATGGGATGTTATATAATATGTGTAGCAAATTTGGTGTGAATCGGTCCGGTACCTTCAGAGGTGTAAAGGGCACAAATTTGGTCTTACGAGCGAGCGACCACTAGCATCCAAGTATATAAGTTATATATATTTTTGGATTCAGGGCGACGAGACTAACACTTTTTCTTAATGATATTTTTCGATCCGAGAATGCTACAGACACTTCATACGGCGAGTTAAAAACCGATATTGGAAATTGTTTTGGTCGATTTAATTTTTGTGATCGCAATATTTTCTTTTGCATAACGTATAATTACGTAATAATCAATGCTATAATAATTACATTTTGTGTTTAAAAACGTTTAATTTAAATCTATGAGACTTTACATATATTGTTTAAATATGTGTTATATAAATAACTAGTTTTAAATAATAATTGTTGATAATCTGAGTACGATTTATAATCTTAAGCATTACTTTCGTTATTAAGATAATTTACCTAATAATAATTGGAAGTTCAGATATAAATCTTACGGGTTTCAACACAATTGGAGCGAGCGAGCCAACTATTTTTATCAACTAATAATGTTGTCGATATTATTTATTACTCTATTACATACCTAAACTTTTTTCTGAAACCTGTATACTAGCTTGATTAATTTTTAGATTTTTGCAAATACGAGTGATATATATACACTTATTCTTTACGTTTAAATATGTGCACGTGTAAATAATAATATATGTATGATATGTAATTCATGCTATAATCACGCTTCGAGCTCTCGTGAGGAGATAAAATCATTTTTCTTTCATTGTAAACTAAAGGATTACATAATAAATGTACCAACACTAGTTGTAAATGAACATAACCACGATTGAAGTGCCAAAATGAACTTCAATTCACCATACACTTTCCCTCCTTACTTTTTATTACAATTAAACTAATTTTTATTTTATTTTACTCTCTTTGAACTCGATATGTATAAGAAAATATGGTGCAGGCCACAACAGATCTTTTATATTATTAAATTTAAAACTACAACCTGTTTAATATCATTTCAGAATACCCTGGTTAGTTAATTTAAATGTTTCCCTATTTTAAACGCGGGTTTTAGTATTAAAAACTAGAAAAATATGAAAATCATTGCTGCAATACCACTATTAGAATACTGTGTGTGCGCGTGTGCACAATGATAAGTTGGAGCTTTGTAACATGGCGCGTCAATGAAGCATACACTGTAATTATAATGTGGTATCCAGAAACGTATTTTTGTTTTAAATCGCATTTACAATATTGAAAAACGATTATTTTGTTTAAATAGTTGTTAAATTAAATCATACAAATTATTTAACGTTAGGTTTTTAATTTTTTATTATTATTTAAGTATGTAGTATATAGTTAGTAACAAATAAATTTAGTTTTCCTAACAGACTTACAAATAAATATTGTGAAAGTGATAATCGTTATTGTAAATGCGGTACAATTATTACCCAGTATTAATAAATACTTTACTTTTACATTACTTATTAAAATAAATAATACCAACTGTCTTATCATTTAAATATCATACGTTTAATTAAAGAAAATAAAATAATAATTAGTATTAAGATGTCAAATACTTAATATTTATCTTTAGTTACTTACGTAATTGATATTTAATAAACAAAAGTAAATTTATATCTTTTGTTAAATTAAAAATGTTAAACTACTTATACTACTGTATATAAAGAAGTACTGTAATCACAAATAATTCCTGCGAAAGAAGCCACCAATTTCTGAAAACGATATTTTTATTGAAAGGTCTTGTTTATTCGTGTTATTTTAAGTACCTCGAAAACGACACGAGTTGCGAGTATCAATTTACTTATTTTGCTAATTAAATAATTATTTCCCATACATTAAACAATAAGTAATATTTTTAAAAGTAAAATAACCTTCTGATCAAACGGAAAACAATTATATTTAATTATTATCGACTACCTTGTTAATTTACCATATTATTAAGAGGATTTGTTAATGAATCAAACCATTTTATTGACTCGTTGAGATTTTAATATGCGAACAAAACGGATGCTTGTGAAATATTGTTAAACAAAAAAAAAAAACTCTCAAGGACAATTATGTATTTTATGCGTGTGTCAGATATTGCAAGACAATTTTTTTTTGTTCCAAAATTACTGTAATATCCTCCGATTAAAATCGCTTGATAATTGATACAGATATTTAATCTATAGTTTCGGATGTTTAGATTAAGTTTTTATTTTAATATTTTTACACTTGTAGGCTTTAAGAATTTAAAATATGGACATATTTGATGATTGTTATTTAATATTTTAATTTTTGTGTCACACAGTAAAATTTCTTTTAATGATTCGAATTAAGAATAATTGATTTGCACAAATATGGTTGGCCCTGAATATAAATGTATATTTGATTCTTGGAGCATAAAGGTGATATATGTCACTATATAATCTTGTAAGTTCTGTAATAAGTCAAGTAATTTTTTCTAGGTTGAATGACAGCCTTAAGGCAGATTATATGAGATAATTTTTAATGGATTTTATAAGAAATACTAACATACATATGTAGAATAGTCGTTTGGTTTTACTTTCGCCAAATTGTTGCTAAAACTGTAAAAATATAAACAAGATTTGGTACGCGTAAAACGCACCAACGCGTAGAGCTCGCCCTTAGGTAAAATATGCGGTGCGAGCAGTGGTTCTTAATTATTATGGCCTTTTGGTTAACAATTTGAAAATATGTTATAGGTGTAAAAAGTCTTACATTTAATTTAAGATTATATTTTAAAATTCAATATTATAATATTTAATAATTTTTTTCGGGCTTTGGGTTAACAAAATGAAAAAATCTTGTAGATAAAAAATATCTTAGAATTTGTAGTAGAATTTTTAAGTGTATTAATTATTTTTGTAAGGGCAGTATTAAGGGGGGCTCTACATTTTGGGGCCCTATAACTCGGGAAGTATACGAGCGATTGGATTTATACTACGAGCGGATTCAAATGGGATGCCAAATAATATGTGTACCAAATTTAAATTAAATTGATTAAAAAAAAATTTAATGCATATTTTAAAATTGAAAATTATATTATTTACTAATTTTTTTCGGGCTTTGGATTAACAAAATGAAAAAATCTTGTAGATAAAAAATATCTTAGAATTTTTAAGTGTATTAATTATTTTTGTAAGGGCAGTATTAAGGGGGGCTCTACATTTTGGGGCCCTATAACTCGGGAAGTATACGAGCGATTGGATTTATACTACGAGCGGATTCAAATAGGATACCAAATAATATGTGTACCAAATTTAGATTATATTGATTAAAAAAAAATTTAGTGCATATTTTAAAATTCAAAATTATAATATTTACTAATTTTTTTCGGGCTTTGGGTTAACAAAATGAAAAAATCTTGTAGATATAAAATACCATAGAATTTTTATTAGAATTTTTAAGTGATTCAATTATTTTTATAAGGGCAGTATTAAGGGGGGCTCCAAATTTTGGGGCCCTATAACTCGGGAAGTATACGGGCGATTGGATTTAAACTGCAAGCGGATTCAAATGGGATGCCAAATAATATGTGTACCAAATTTGGAGTTAATCGCTCCGGTACCTTCAGAGGAGTAGAGGGTACAAATTTGGTCGAGCGACGACTAACATCCAAGTATAGAAGTTATATACATTTTTGGATTCAGGGCGACGAAACGAACACTTTTCTTAATGAAATTTTTTGATCGTGGAATGCTACAGACACACAACCGAATGCTTTAGTTTTTTCGGTACTACGGCGAGCTAAAAATGGTTAAATAAAAGTTAGGTAAAATACAGCATTATGACGCATGAAAACCTTTGGTTAGCAGAACAGTATACAAATTTTAATCGACTATTTCACTCTATATTAGAGCAATTAACATTTTTGTTTGTCGACATATTTTTTCGTAATGTCATATAAACAATAAACATTTAAATTTCAACATGAAAGTTGAATGTAGCATTTACATTCGTATCAAATGAATAATATCTGGTTTATTTGGTAATATATATATAGATTCAAAAGTAGAATCAGATAATCTGCAAAATTTCACACCTTTGTTGTCTTCGCGAAGAACGGAAACTGACCGGGACCAGTTTGATCTGAAGAGAAAGAAAGAATATTAACAATTGCATAATCGGTTACATAGTTGTTACACACGTGTGTGTCTGTGTGTGTGTGCGTGATACCAATCCAGTTTACTATTATGATACTAACAAATACATACACACACAGTCACACGGATTTGAACAGATCTTGTGTTGCAAAAATGCCATCCACTTCAGTCTCCACCTATATAAGGGGAAGCCTGCCTCAGATCTAAACATAACAACCCGATACTTCACTGTTAACACATAGTTCTGTGCTAGATTTTCTTTACAACTCAAGATGAAATTCATGGTAAGTACCAATATTATCTTTAAAACAACAACAGTAATAATAATTTGAATAAAAAATCCAGATCGTAGTCCTTGCCTTCGCGGCAGTAGCCTTCGCCGAGGAAGCCAAGAAAACCGAAAAGCGTGGAGTCTTGGGTCTAGGATACGGCCATGGTGGCTACGCCGCCCCAGCTCTTAGCTACGCCGCCCCCGCTGTCAGCTACGGCCTTGGGCACGGCATCGCCGCCGCCCCCATCAGCTACGGACACGCCGTCGCTCCCATCAGCTATGGAGGCTATGGTCATGCCCTTCCCTTGGCCACCGCTAGCTTAGGATACGGTCATGGTTTGGACTACTCCAGCGGCTTAGGATACAGTTCAGGAATCGCTCTTGGTCATGGTGGTCTTGGACATGGATACGGGTATTCTGCCCCAATTGTCAAGACAATCGCTGCCCCAGTCTACACCAAAACTATCGCAGCTCCAATCATCACCAAAACTTATGCTGCTCCAGTCCTCACCAAAGCGTACGCTGCTCCAATCGCTTTAGACGCCGGATATGGATACTCTGGATTGTCCCATGGATACTCTGGATTGTCTCATGGATACTCTGGATTGTCGCATGGATATTCTGGACTTTCTAATGGATATTCCGGGGTGTCCCTTGGTTATTCTGGTTTAGGACACTCCGGTCTTGGACTTGGTTATAATAAATGGTAATTACATTAAGTATATATGAATGGAGCAGGAAGATTGTTTAATAAAACGCAAGTGTTGTAAATAAAAATTATCAGTTGTTATATTGTAATGTTTGAACAAAAAACACAATAAATTTATACTTTTTAATTCTTGTTTATCTGAATTCCTAAAATTCCCGAATCCTGAAAACAAATTTCTTTGAAATATACAAAAATAAATACATTAAATATACAATGATTAATCACAGATACAGAACAATAATAAGTTAACGTTATCCTAAATTTTCTCCCGGTCCATACGGTGCTTCCAGCGTAATCGAAGGATGTTGCATTGCTGATCCAGCATTTCCTGGAAACTGCCTAGGATACGTAGAGCTCAATTCCGTTTGGATAGAACGCCCCGCCTCAACAGATCCAGGATTTTGACCTCCAGGTCTAAAATTAGGATGCGGTGGAAGGTATAACGGTGTCTGCGGAGCAGGGTGAGTAGGAACATTAGGATTATTAACTAAAAATGTATTCCCGTCATGCCCTTGTTGGTAGTCAGGCTGGGGGAAAGTAGTATCTTGGTCTGACGACCCAGATTGGTCTGGAAACATGTGTGGACGATAGTTTGGATGTTCTGGAAGATGCAAAGGTATCTGCACAGATATCCCAGCGTCGTTTGTTGTTACTGGATATTGGTTAGGGGGTTGGGGTTGTTCTGGATAGATATTTGGGTGTTCTGGAAGATGTAAGGGTACTCCAGCGTCGTTAGATGTGGTTGGATACTGGATAGGTGGTTGGTGTTCTGGATAATTTACTGGGTACAACGGTGTTATGTGTTTAAATTGGGGTATATGTTGGAATTGTTTTAGTAAATGGTATAATGCTGGATTCAGTGGTAAGTTTGGGGAAAAGTTGGATACTTGTACGTTAGGTACTTGGTGTACTAAATCAGGCTGTACTTGATGTACCACAGGATGTTGTACTGGTACTTGTTGCACCACAGGATGTTGTACTGGTACTTGTTGCACCACAGGATGTTGTACTGGTACTTGTTGCACCACAGGATGTTGTACTGGTATTTGGTGTATAAAATTAGGTTGTACTGGATGTACCACGGGGTGTTGAACAGGTACTTGATGTATCAGAGGATGTTGTGGTACTTGCTGGTATATTGGAGCTTGTGGTACCAAATGTTGAACCCCTTGTGGTACAAACGGTTGCAAATGCTGTATCTGCGGTACTACAGTATTCGGCACATTAAGCGGCCTATAGAATGGATAGTAATACTGTTGGGGCACTTGCACCAAAGGCTTCTGGACTGGTTGTACCGCGTGGACTTGTGGCTGGACTTGATGGAAATGCGGTTGTGTTTGGTGGAAATGAGGTTGAATTGGTTGGTAATGAGGTTGAATTTGCTGAACTTGAGGTTGAATATGGACTGGCTGAACTTGTACCTGAGGTACTTCATGAACATGTGGCTCTACATGTTGAACCGGAACTATATGAGGTTTGACACGCCGGAAATATGGTTTAAAATGGGGTAGGATTTGTTTCCACCCTTGAGTACGTAATATAGGTTTAAGATAAGTTATAGGCTTTGCGTAGGGCACATATCCGATAGGGCCGTATCCTAATAGGTATTTGAAGCCTAAGGGATGAACACCGATGTGTTTTGTAGGGCCGTAGGCGTATGGACCTTGTCCGAATAAGGTTCTTTTTTGTTGTAACTTTTTTATCTCGTCTTGTGCGGCTGCATCATTGACTGGGTCTAATTTTGGATTAGAATTCTGGTTTTGGAACTGAGGTGCAGCTCGGGCGAGTGCTACTAATAGGAAGATGATCTGAAACAATCAAAATAATAATCAGTTGTTATTGTTATATATTATTTTGATTGTTTAATTAAATAAATAACTGGAATTGCTCGGAAAAATTAATATAAAATACTGTATAAGAATGAATAAATTATTTTCCAAAAGACACTACACTAAAAATATGTAATTCACATGTAATATTGATAAAACACTAAGAAATCACTGTAACTATAACTATTAAACAATAATAAATATGCACAATTTTTATTTAACACAATAATATTTAATGCAAACATACCACTGCTTGCATTGTTGTAGCTGTACTGTCCGTATGCAAACTTCCGAAAAACTGCGACTTTTTTGCTTCCGGTACTTATATATGTAAGTATTTCATTGCAAATTGGAATGTAAAAGAAAACTATAGAGGTACGAATTTGGTAAGGTGAAAATAATTTGTATGTATGCCTACAGAAGGATTGATTTGTAACGATATAGTTTTAGTTAGCAAACCAAATTATTTCATTGATATACAGGGACGGCTCTAACAAACAAATATATACACTAAAATTTAATGTACGAATACATTTTTCAACTTATCAGCCCTTAACTTTAACAAAATTTAGATTATCAAACACCTAAAGAAACCCAATTAAATTTGCTTTATTTTGATATATTATAAAGTAACTTTCGTGTAAGCTAAACTATAGATATGTATAGATAGATTTCTAGTTTCAAATGGGCCTCCGTATTAGAAAATGTGTTGTAATTTATTCGTTTTCAGTGCAGTTCGGTGGTAAGACATACCAAATTGTATGTATGATTTTTAGTGGTGGTTTTCAAATGTTATTATTTTAAAATCGGATCAACCATGAGTTACATCATTTGTTTCTTGTTTATTGAAAACAAACAAGCATTACATTGACAGTTAACTGTATGAATTAATATTTAAAATATTGATTTCTTATTAGAATAAATTGTATCAGGTAAATTATTATAGAATCAATTTATATTATATATTTGCTAACATAATTAATTAACAATTTCAGAGTTTTACTGTGGAGTTTGACAGTTTAAGAGTGAATACGATAAGTACTTCAAATACAGATCCATTATAAATTGGTATAATTATCCAGTTATTATTAAGTTATAGTAATTTAATTTGAATTTTCATTTTATATTGGTCAGCAAAAGATTTTGTTATCACTTAATAATAATAATTATTATCTGCACCCGTTTTTGCCAGAAAAACAAAATAGACATTTCAGAGTATTCGCGTAGAGTATTGGTTAGTTTGACCGTTTGTTTGAGATTATATATATATATGTAGACAGTTTGTTAGGGATATATATGTATATTAATATCTATCTATTGAAAACTACGTAAAAGAAAGTTGAGTGCAGGCCACTCCAGATATTTTAACCATACGATTGCCCTGGCATGTGTATACATATTTTAGTTTTAAAGCCGGTTCTGTTCTTAAGGAACTACTTCCATCGCACACAGTGAAAGCATAGAATGTGCCATCCATATTAAACCAGTATAAATCGTATAGTAAATATTGTAGTACACTGGCCATATAAATAACTACTGTTTTTAATACACGATGTACCGAAGAAGCTAAAGCATTCGGTCGTGTGTCTGTAGCATTCTAGGATCAAAATATTTCCTTAACAAAATGTGGTTGTCTCGTCGCCCTGAATAAAATATATATATATATATATATATATATATAACTGGATGTTAATCGTCGCTCGTAAGACCAATTTTGTGCCCTCTACTCCTCTGAAGGTACCAGAGCGATTCACACCAAATTTGGTACACATATTATTTGGCACCCGATTTGAATATACTTGCAGTTTAAATTTAATCGCCCGTATACTTCCCGAGTTATAGCCCCCCCTTAATACTGACCTTATAAAAATAATTAAAACACCTAAAAATTCTAAGATATTTTATGTCTACCAGATTTTTTCATATTGTTAATCCAAATATATATATATATATATATATATATATATATATATATATATATATATAACTTGGATGTTAGTCGTCGGTCGTAAGACCAATTTTGTGTTCTCTACTCCTCTGAAGGTACCAGAGCGATTCGCACCAAATTTGGTACACATATTATATAACATTCCATTTGAATCCACTTTTAGTTTAAATCCAATTGCTCGTATACTTCCCGAGCTATAGGGCCCCAAAATTTAGAATCCCCCTTAATACTGTACTTATAAAAATAATTTAAACACCCAAAAATTCTACTAAAAATTCTAAGATATTTTATATCTACATGAGTTTTGCATATTGTTGACCCAAGGGCCATAAAAAATTATTTAATACTATAATTTTGTTTTATCAAAATACAAAGAGACTTTTTATATTTATATTGTTAACCGCTGCTCGAATATATTACTCATAAGGCGAGCTAAACGCATCTGTGCGTTGTACGTACATATATTACTCATAAGGCGAGCTGAACGTACTGAATCTTCTTTTTAAAGATTTCATTCCACCTTGCGACTTGTTTTATGATTCAAAATCATTAATTCATAATTATATTAGTCTAAATTACATAAACAAGATTCATATTTATTTATGTTTAATATTATAAACAAAGGATAATTGTTAAAGGAATTAATTTATACAATAGGTAATAAAAAATGCAGACACCAATGCTTAAAGCTCGGCATACGTAGTATATAATAAGGAACAATTTCACGATAAATAACTGACCATATATTTATTGCATTTGCAATTTATTCAAATAATTAATCAGTAGAAACAAGTTATAAATCTTGTTGGACATCCAGATGTGGTATTTTAAATACTATTACGAAATAGCGTAAACTATGTCTGCTATGCGTGATTATGTAACAATACTAGATGTGTACATGAACATTAAAATGGGCTAAAAAAGTGTAATATCCCAAAAGCAACGGCGAAAAAAAAAAAAAAAAAAGATATAAAAAAAAAACAACTAAAGCATATAAAAAATTGTCGACTCTTTGTATTAAAAAAAGAGCTGTCTTCAGTTTTGTTGTAACATTGAGGAAAGGCGTGTACTTTCTCTGTGTAAATTAATATATATATATTGCACACACTTAAAATTGACATTTATATTTCTTTAATTCATGTATCAAAATCGTTGAAAATTGCCAAATAATATCCCACTGTTGCTAAACTCTATTCAAATAAAAATCAATCATTAATCCATATTAGCAATTGTTGAAATAAACTTACAGATATCATAAACCCAACATTGAATTCAAATGCGCCCAAAACCCGAAATGATATTTCTTCGTCCATAGATCTCAAGGCTTTTGAATAATACTAATAATTAAAATATATTATAACACATTATTTCCAAATTTACATCAATAATAAAAGCTGTTTTTCAATTTATTTTATCATATTAAATTATTTACACGAAAATAATTCGGATCTTCAATCTTCAATTTTAATAAACGACTGCATAATAAAGCTGGACATTTTTTCGCTTGCTTCGTAGCAATATGATGTACAAAAATATAACATAACAAAAATAAATAACCTGATGTCGTAAAAAAGAAATATTTCAACAAATACTCCAAGTTTTGTGTATCATATTTGCGATTATCCGTTAAAATAATAATAATATCATATATATTAGCAACTATCCACAGGATACGTACAAAAATTACAGACGCAAGTTGTATTCCGTATGCTTCCGGTACCAAATTTGCGACTCGATACAATTTTTTATATATTTTATAAATTATAAATATATTCCTAGTATCCCTAATTAATTTATTTAATATTTCAAACCGTATTTTTAATAAATAGACTAAATTACAATATTGGCATAAAAACATAAACTGCATTATAAACGAGGAAAAAGACACAATTAAATAAGCAATATAACTAAACAATGTAGAATATTTAAATAAAGTCATAATACATATAATAGTTAATATAATGAATAAACTTTGAGCTATAAATAGTTTTTTCGTAAAATTAGTATCAAATTTCGTATACAATTTCATATAGACGTCAATTTGATCGATTTTATTTAAAATATTTACTATTTTTTGATTGCGCATTAAACTTAATGACATTATTATTATAACGTGAATTATATCTAATATATTTACTATAATAATCAAAAAACTATTCAATGATAAATTAGAGGTATCAATATGTTTCATATAATATAATTTAAAATAACCAAAAATGATTAATAGGATTGTATACACAACAATACGTAATTTATAATAAAAAGTATTTGAAATTGGTTTGAAATAATCATTTTCTAACTGCTTTAAATCAAATGCGGCCAAACAAACTATTTGCGATAATAAATGCCAAGGTTTAAAAACATTTGAAACAATCATTTTTTTTAACGAAAATTTTAGTCTTTAAGGCGGTCGAAAATATAAACTTTGTATACCAGAAGAAAGACAGTAAAATCAAGATTAATAAAGCTATTTTTGAACAAACTAAAATATATTTATTTGAAGTTAAACTTTCGGTGATACGACGGACCCTAAGCGAAACTAACCATTTACAAGATACAAATGTACTGTTTGAAACATACAAAAAATGTTTTACAAACAAAGAAATTATCACTTAACTAATGAAATCATGAATAAATTGTATTTTAATGTTTTAACAAAACACTTATAAAATTAGCGATTAACCTACGAAATAGTTCTCCTCAAAAAAAAAAAAAAACAAAACATAATCAATTTAATTTAAAAGAAAAGTGGCCAGTGCTCGACTTTCTTGTCATTTAACAATCTGTATTATTAATATAATTACCGAGATCGAACTCAAGACCTCCAGGGTGAAAGACAAGACTCTTAACCACTGCGCCATGGCGACTGCTAATGTTATAAAAAATAATCAAATAGTTTATACTGAAATAAAACAATCACTACTTTTCTGAAGTTCAGTCAGCTTTGAAATAGACAAAAACGAATCAAACTTGAGAATGAAATTAAAAAAAGTTTTTGTGTGATAAATCTTCAATTAATTTGATGATTTCAAGTGTATTTAGTGTGTTGTGTACTTTACACAGAGTGGCATATCTGCTATATTATATTGATATTGTATGCCAATGAGCAATATAAATAATTGTTAGTTAATAAAATGAAGTTTTATTTATTCTAATTTGAAGTTTGTGTGTGTCGCTATTTTAAGCATTTATGTTAAAATGACCGACCAAAGAACAAATTGAAATAAAAGTGCTACCACACGTGAGCGTCAAATACAGTATTTCAATGTGCATTAGTGACGTACGAGTTACGGAAACTATGTTTGAATTGTAAATCTTAAGTTTAAGGGGAGTCACATGTTATTATTCAATTTTTAAGTATTTAATATGAAATAAGTGCGCATATTATTGCCTAAAAACGGACTCGATTTTTTCTTTATTATTTGCAATGTGGAAATTTGTATTACTATTATAGTCAAACGATACAAACTGAAGAAAAACCGTGTAATTATTATTAAATTTAGTCATTGTTCTATAGTATTACGTTCGTATAGCTTTGAAAGTGAATCCTCAACAAGAAATGTGTACAGCATCAAAGAATAATTGAATTATGAGTATAAAAGGTAATAAATATTTAAGTAAGTAAAAATAATGTAAGAGCTTACCAAGTGAGTTCGCAATTGGTGGTACTGAAAAGAACGCCTGAAAATGGTGGAAAAATACAGCGGGTTGATAGTAATACCATTTATTTTTATTAAAAATATAATTAATAAACAATTTGTAAATGAATCGTTGCAGACAAACTTGTGTGCAATATGCGCGGATCTCTGAAAAATAAAGATCATAATTCTGCACTTTTGCTAAAGAAATCAAAATAATAATGACTGTCATAAAAAAAAAAAATGCACAACAAACAAAAAAAAAATATTAATAAAACAAACACAATTGTATACAAAAACATGATGTGTGGATAAAAAGTTTTCTTATATTTTATAATTAAATTCTTATAAAGTTTTTTTTTTTATAATGTATATTTTTAAGATGAACTACTGTTGTCGCCGTTATCATGAAAACTGTTTCCGTTCATTATAAATGACGTGCCTAATCCGTATAAATGTCCAGAGTACTTCGTATCGTCGATATTATCCTCAAAGAACATCTGCGAATTTAATAACACAGCGTTAAATCCCCCATTTTAAGAGGTTGAAATTATAGACAAAAATATTCATTCCGCAAAATAGAGACTGTTTGGTATTTTTTATTAGCTCCCAGGACGTTTGAATGTTTAAATTAGTTGAAATGCTAAGGATAAGAATAAGGGGATTTACCTCTCTCATTTTGAAGAAAGCCATGCCGGTGAGTAGGGAGTCGGAGCCCGCCTGGTGTTGGGGCCCGATCCGTTCTAAGTCCAGTTGTTCGGCGACTTCTTGAAGGCCCCCTTTTAAGTTTTTACAAGATTTCATAAGATACTGCAACGAGAAACCGCCAAAAAAGCGGCTAAATCAGTCCCGTTGTGAATGATTTGTGCAAAGCACACGAATGTTACCTTAACGTCGTATATCGTTGGGAAATACAGTTTGAGGAGATCGAAGAATTCACTTTCCTCATTCGGTAAATTACGGTCGGTAAGCAATTTTAGGAGGTAGCCGAAATCATAGCCGGAATGGAAGGACAGCCATTTGATGTTCTCCATTAACACAACACCGGATGTCATGAGCAATTCAGCGAACTCGAGGGGTTCGATACCTTCTTCTTCGTGTTTTTTGAACTGAATCCCCGAATTTTGTAAAAGGTCGATACTATCTTGTGCGTACATGTCCTCT
The DNA here is from genome assembly GCA_933228885.1 of Leistus spinibarbis. Classification (NCBI taxonomy): domain Eukaryota; kingdom Metazoa; phylum Arthropoda; class Insecta; order Coleoptera; family Carabidae; genus Leistus; species Leistus spinibarbis. The sequence continues at coordinate 3,157,161 of OW121809.1, read as the reverse complement.
CTGATGGAAAAACCCCAATTTTAATACTTATTTACGAAACTAAACAGGCAATACGCCTAAATATATTAATAAAAACTATATAGAAATTAGTGGAAGAACATCCCGAATTTTTAAATATTATACAATAAGAAGCAATTGCTGTTCTCGACCTATAGGATTAATTATTATATATAAAACTGTATTCACAGCGAACCAAATAGTAATAATAATCTACTTTGTATTATGACAAGCAATGTTAGCATTCACAGTAACAAAATGAATACAATTAATTATATATTTGGTTGCTGTAAATCAAACATAAAGCTTGAAAAAAAAAAAAAAAACCAACCGACTAACCTTTATAAAAAAAATATCAGTGAATTCGTAATTGCATAAATAATGTTTATTTTTTTGATCGTACAGTTTCGAAGTTAAAAAATAAAAACTATTTAAAAATGACCTATTTTGGGGTATTTTATTTTTTATCTTCGAAACTGTACGATCAAAATAATAAACAGTTTTACCAGGCATTATTTATGCAATTACGAATGCACTGATATAATTTTTTATAAAGGTTATTCGGTTGGTTTTTGCGTAATAATAAAAATAATTATAAATACATAAAACGAATTTGTTATAATAGAAAATTATCAAAAGTATATTTAAATAATACCGAGTTTATTGGATGTTCTACCGAATTAAAAAAAATAAATACATTTATTGAAAAATAATGCCAAAAAGGAAAATAATTATAAATATGTAAAAACGTATTTGCTATAATAGAAAATGATATAAAGTATATTTAAAAAATAGCGAGTTTATTGGATGTTCTACCGAATTAAAATAAATAAGTACATTTATTGAAAAATAATGCCAAAAAGGAAAATAATTATAAATATGTAAAAACGTATTTGCTATAATAGAAAATGATATAAAGTATATTTAAAAAATAGCTAGTTTATTGGATGTTCTACCGAATAAAAAAAAATAAATACATTTATTGAAAAATAATGCCAAAAAGGAAAATAATTATAAATATGTAAAAACGAATTTGCTATAATAGAAAATGATATAAAGTATATTTAAAAAATATTGAGTATATTGGATGTTCTACCGAATTAAAAAAAAATAAATACATTTATTGAAAAATAATGCCAAAAAGGAAAATAATTATAAATATTCAAAAACGAATTGGCTATAATAGAAAATGATATAAAGTATATTTAAAAAATAGCGAGTTTATTGGATGTTCTACCGAATTAAAAAAAATAAATACATTTATTGAAAAATAATGCCAAAAAGGAAAATAATTATAAATATGTAAAAACGTATTTGCTATAATAGAAAATGATATAAAGTAAATTTAAAAAATACCGAGTTTATTGGATGTTCTACCGAATTAAAAAAAATAAATACATTTATTGAAAAATAATGCCAAAAAGGAAAATAATTATAAATATGTAAAAACGAATTTGCTATAATGGAAAAAGATATAAAGTATATTTAAAAAATATTGAGTATATTGGATGTTCTACCGAATTAAAAAAAAATAAATACATTTATTGAAAAATAATGCCAAAAAGGAAAATAATTATAAATATTCAAAAACGAATTGGCTATAATAGAAAATGATATAAAGTATATTTAAAAAATAGCGAGTTTATTGGATGTTCTACCGAATAAAAAAAAAAAAATACATTTATTGAAAAATAATGCCAAAAAGGAAAATAATTATAAATATGTAAAAACGTATTTGCTATAATAGAAAATGATATAAAGTATATTTAAAAAATAGCGAGTTTATTGGATGTTCTACCGATTTAAAAAAAATAAATACATTTATTGAAAAATAATGCCAAAAAGGAAAATAATTATAAATATGTAAAAACGTATTTGCTATAATAGAAAATGATATAAAGTATATTTAAAAAATAGCGAGTTTATTGGATGTTCTACCGATTTAAAAAAAATAAATACATTTATTGAAAAATAATTGCCAAAAAGGAAAATAATTATAAATATGTAAAAACGAATTTGCTATAATAGAAAATGATATAAAGTATATTTAAAAAATACCGGGTTTATTGGATGTTCTACCGAATTAAAAAAGATAAATACATTGAAGAATAATGCCAAAAACGAAAGTATTAGTAGAAAAATAATTATAAATAGATAAAACGAATTGGCTACAATAGAAAATTATCAAAAGCATATTTAAAAAATAGCGAGTTTATTGGATGTTCTACCGAATTAAAAAAGATAAATACATTGAAGAATAATGCCAAAAACGAAAGTATTAGAAGAAAAATAATTATAAATACATAAAAACGAATTTGCTATAATAGAAAATTATATAAAGTATATTTAAAAATACCGAGTTTATTGGATGTTCTACCGAATTAAAAAAGATAAATACATTGAAGAATAATGCCAAAAACGAAAGTATTAGTAGAAAAATAATTATAAATAGATAAAACGAATTGGCTACAATAGAAAATTATCAAAAGCATATTTAAAAAATAGCGAGTTTATTGGATGTTCTACCGAATTAAAAAAGATAAATACATTGAAGAATAATGCCAAAAACGAAAGTATTAGAAGAAAAATAATTATAAATACATAAAAACGAATTTGCTATAATAGAAAATTATATAAAGTATATTTAAAAATACCGAGTTTATTGGATGTTCTACCGAATTAAAAAAGATAAATACATTGAAGAATAATGCCAAAAACGAAAGTATTAGTAGAAAAATAATTATAAATAGATAAAACGAATTGGCTACAATAGAAAATTATCAAAAGCATATTTAAAAAATAGCGAGTTTATTGGATGTTCTACCGAATTAAAAAAGATAAATACATTGAAGAATAATGCCAAAAACGAAAGTATTAGAAGAAAAATAATTATAAATACATAAAAACGAATTTGCTATAATAGAAAATTATATAAAGTATATTTAAAAATAGCGAGTTTATTGGATGTTCTACCGAATTAAAAAAGATAAATACATTGAAGAATAATGCCAAAAACGAAAGTATTAGAAGAAAAATAATTATAAATACATAAAAACGAATTTGCTATAATAGAAAATTATATAAAGTATATTTAAAAATAGCGAGTTTATTGGATGTTCTACCGAATTAAAAAAGATAAATACATTGAAGAATAATGCCAAAAACGAAAGTATTAGAAGAAAAATAATTATAAATACATAAAAACGAATTTGCTATAATAGAAAATTATATAAAGTATATTTAAAAATACCGAGTTTATTGGATGTTCTACCGAATTAAAAAAGATAAATACATTGAAGAATAATGCCAAAAACGAAAGTATTAGTAGAAAAATAATTATAAATAGATAAAACGAATTGGCTACAATAGAAAATTATCAAAAGCATATTTAAAAAATAGCGAGTTTATTGGATGTTCTACCGAATTAAAAAAGATAAATACATTGAAGAATAATGCCAAAAACGAAAGTATTAGAAGAAAAATAATTATAAATACATAAAAACGAATTTGCTATAATAGAAAATTATATAAAGTATATTTAAAAATACCGAGTTTATTGGATGTTCTACCGAATTAAAAAAGATAAATACATTGAAGAATAATGCCAAAAACGAAAGTATTAGAAGAAAAATAATTATAAATACATAAAAACGAATTTGCTATAATAGAAAATTATATAAAGTATATTTAAAAATACCGAGTTTATTGGATGTTCTACCGAATTAAAAAAGATAAATACATTGAAGAATAATGCCAAAAACGAAAGTATTAGTAGAAAAATAATTATAAATAGATAAAACGAATTGGCTACAATAGAAAATTATCAAAAGCATATTTAAAAAATAGCGAGTTTATTGGATGTTCTACCGAATTAAAAAAGATAAATACATTGAAGAATAATGCCAAAAACGAAAGTATTAGAAGAAAAATAATTATAAATACATAAAAACGAATTTGCTATAATAGAAAATTATATAAAGTATATTTAAAAATACCGAGTTTATTGGATGTTCTACCGAATTAAAAAAGATAAATACATTGAAGAATAATGCCAAAAACGAAAGTATTAGTAGAAAAATAATTATAAATAGATAAAACGAATTGGCTACAATAGAAAATTATCAAAAGCATATTTAAAAAATAGCGAGTTTATTGGATGTTCTACCGAATTAAAAAAGATAAATACATTGAAGAATAATGCCAAAAACGAAAGTATTAGAAGAAAAATAATTATAAATACATAAAAACGAATTTGCTATAATAGAAAATTATATAAAGTATATTTAAAAATACCGAGTTTATTGGATGTTCTACCGAATTAAAAAAGATAAATACATTGAAGAATAATGCCAAAAACGAAAGTATTAGAAGAAAAATAATTATAAATACATAAAAACGAATTTGCTATAATAGAAAATTATATAAAGTATATTTAAAAATAGCGAGTTTATTGGATGTTCTACCGAATTAAAAAAGATAAATACATTGAAGAATAATGCCAAAAACGAAAGTATTAGAAGAAAAATAATTATAAATACATAAAAACGAATTTGCTATAATAGAAAATTATATAAAGTATATTTAAAAATACCGAGTTTATTGGATGTTCTACCGAATTAAAAAAGATAAATACATTGAAGAATAATGCCAAAAACGAAAGTATTAGTAGAAAAATAATTATAAATAGATAAAACGAATTGGCTACAATAGAAAATTATCAAAAGCATATTTAAAAAATAGCGAGTTTATTGGATGTTCTACCGAATTAAAAAAGATAAATACATTGAAGAATAATGCCAAAAACGAAAGTATTAGAAGAAAAATAATTATAAATACATAAAAACGAATTTGCTATAATAGAAAATTATATAAAGTATATTTAAAAATACCGAGTTTATTGGATGTTCTACCGAATTAAAAAAGATAAATACATTGAAGAATAATGCCAAAAACGAAAGTATTAGAAGAAAAATAATTATAAATACATAAAAACGAATTTGCTATAATAGAAAATTATATAAAGTATATTTAAAAATACCGAGTTTATTGGATGTTCTACCGAATTAAAAAAGATAAATACATTGAAGAATAATGCCAAAAACGAAAGTATTAGTAGAAAAATAATTATAAATAGATAAAACGAATTGGCTACAATAGAAAATTATCAAAAGCATATTTAAAAAATAGCGAGTTTATTGGATGTTCTACCGAATTAAAAAAGATAAATACATTGAAGAATAATGCCAAAAACGAAAGTATTAGAAGAAAAATAATTATAAATACATAAAAACGAATTTGCTATAATAGAAAATTATATAAAGTATATTTAAAAATACCGAGTTTATTGGATGTTCTACCGAATTAAAAAAGATAAATACATTGAAGAATAATGCCAAAAACGAAAGTATTAGTAGAAAAATAATTATAAATAGATAAAACGAATTGGCTACAATAGAAAATTATCAAAAGCATATTTAAAAAATAGCGAGTTTATTGGATGTTCTACCGAATTAAAAAAGATAAATACATTGAAGAATAATGCCAAAAACGAAAGTATTAGAAGAAAAATAATTATAAATACATAAAAACGAATTTGCTATAATAGAAAATTATATAAAGTATATTTAAAAATACCGAGTTTATTGGATGTTCTACCGAATTAAAAAAGATAAATACATTGAAGAATAATGCCAAAAACGAAAGTATTAGAAGAAAAATAATTATAAATACATAAAAACGAATTTGCTATAATAGAAAATTATATAAAGTATATTTAAAAATACCGAGTTTATTGGATGTTCTACCGAATTAAAAAAGATAAATACATTGAAGAATAATGCCAAAAACGAAAGTATTAGTAGAAAAATAATTATAAATAGATAAAACGAATTGGCTACAATAGAAAATTATCAAAAGCATATTTAAAAAATAGCGAGTTTATTGGATGTTCTACCGAATTAAAAAAGATAAATACATTGAAGAATAATGCCAAAAACGAAAGTATTAGAAGAAAAATAATTATAAATACATAAAAACGAATTTGCTATAATAGAAAATTATATAAAGTATATTTAAAAATACCGAGTTTATTGGATGTTCTACCGAATTAAAAAAGATAAATACATTGAAGAATAATGCCAAAAACGAAAGTATTAGAAGAAAAATAATTATAAATACATAAAAACGAATTTGCTATAATAGAAAATTATATAAAGTATATTTAAAAATACCGAGTTTATTGGATGTTCTACCGAATTAAAAAAGATAAATACATTGAAGAATAATGCCAAAAACGAAAGTATTAGTAGAAAAATAATTATAAATAGATAAAACGAATTGGCTACAATAGAAAATTATCAAAAGCATATTTAAAAAATAGCGAGTTTATTGGATGTTCTACCGAATTAAAAAAGATAAATACATTGAAGAATAATGCCAAAAACGAAAGTATTAGAAGAAAAATAATTATAAATACATAAAAACGAATTTGCTATAATAGAAAATTATATAAAGTATATTTAAAAATACCGAGTTTATTGGATGTTCTACCGAATTAAAAAAGATAAATACATTGAAGAATAATGCCAAAAACGAAAGTATTAGTAGAAAAATAATTATAAATAGATAAAACGAATTGGCTACAATAGAAAATTATCAAAAGCATATTTAAAAAATAGCGAGTTTATTGGATGTTCTACCGAATTAAAAAAGATAAATACATTGAAGAATAATGCCAAAAACGAAAGTATTAGAAGAAAAATAATTATAAATACATAAAAACGAATTTGCTATAATAGAAAATTATATAAAGTATATTTAAAAATACCGAGTTTATTGGATGTTCTACCGAATTAAAAAAGATAAATACATTGAAGAATAATGCCAAAAACGAAAGTATTAGAAGAAAAATAATTATAAATACATAAAAACGAATTTGCTATAATAGAAAATTATATAAAGTATATTTAAAAATACCGAGTTTATTGGATGTTCTACCGAATTAAAAAAGATAAATACATTGAAGAATAATGCCAAAAACGAAAGTATTAGTAGAAAAATAATTATAAATAGATAAAACGAATTGGCTACAATAGAAAATTATCAAAAGCATATTTAAAAAATAGCGAGTTTATTGGATGTTCTACCGAATTAAAAAAGATAAATACATTGAAGAATAATGCCAAAAACGAAAGTATTAGAAGAAAAATAATTATAAATACATAAAAACGAATTTGCTATAATAGAAAATTATATAAAGTATATTTAAAAATACCGAGTTTATTGGATGTTCTACCGAATTAAAAAAGATAAATACATTGAAGAATAATGCCAAAAACGAAAGTATTAGTAGAAAAATAATTATAAATAGATAAAACGAATTGGCTACAATAGAAAATTATCAAAAGCATATTTAAAAAATAGCGAGTTTATTGGATGTTCTACCGAATTAAAAAAGATAAATACATTGAAGAATAATGCCAAAAACGAAAGTATTAGAAGAAAAATAATTATAAATACATAAAAACGAATTTGCTATAATAGAAAATTATATAAAGTATATTTAAAAATACCGAGTTTATTGGATGTTCTACCGAATTAAAAAAGATAAATACATTGAAGAATAATGCCAAAAACGAAAGTATTAGAAGAAAAATAATTATAAATACATAAAAACGAATTTGCTATAATAGAAAATTATATAAAGTATATTTAAAAATACCGAGTTTATTGGATGTTCTACCGAATTAAAAAAGATAAATACATTGAAGAATAATGCCAAAAACGAAAGTATTAGTAGAAAAATAATTATAAATAGATAAAACGAATTGGCTACAATAGAAAATTATCAAAAGCATATTTAAAAAATAGCGAGTTTATTGGATGTTCTACCGAATTAAAAAAGATAAATACATTGAAGAATAATGCCAAAAACGAAAGTATTAGAAGAAAAATAATTATAAATACATAAAAACGAATTTGCTATAATAGAAAATTATATAAAGTATATTTAAAAATACCGAGTTTATTGGATGTTCTACCGAATTAAAAAAGATAAATACATTGAAGAATAATGCCAAAAACGAAAGTATTAGTAGAAAAATAATTATAAATAGATAAAACGAATTGGCTACAATAGAAAATTATCAAAAGCATATTTAAAAAATAGCGAGTTTATTGGATGTTCTACCGAATTAAAAAAGATAAATACATTGAAGAATAATGCCAAAAACGAAAGTATTAGAAGAAAAATAATTATAAATACATAAAAACGAATTTGCTATAATAGAAAATTATATAAAGTATATTTAAAAATACCGAGTTTATTGGATGTTCTACCGAATTAAAAAAGATAAATACATTGAAGAATAATGCCAAAAACGAAAGTATTAGAAGAAAAATAATTATAAATACATAAAAACGAATTTGCTATAATAGAAAATTATATAAAGTATATTTAAAAATAGCGAGTTTATTGGATGTTCTACCGAATTAAAAAAGATAAATACATTGAAGAATAATGCCAAAAACGAAAGTATTAGAAGAAAAATAATTATAAATACATAAAAACGAATTTGCTATAATAGAAAATTATATAAAGTATATTTAAAAATACCGAGTTTATTGGATGTTCTACCGAATTAAAAAAGATAAATACATTGAAGAATAATGCCAAAAACGAAAGTATTAGTAGAAAAATAATTATAAATAGATAAAACGAATTGGCTACAATAGAAAATTATCAAAAGCATATTTAAAAAATAGCGAGTTTATTGGATGTTCTACCGAATTAAAAAAGATAAATACATTGAAGAATAATGCCAAAAACGAAAGTATTAGAAGAAAAATAATTATAAATACATAAAAACGAATTTGCTATAATAGAAAATTATATAAAGTATATTTAAAAATAGCGAGTTTATTGGATGTTCTACCGAATTAAAAAAGATAAATACATTGAAGAATAATGCCAAAAACGAAAGTATTAGAAGAAAAATAATTATAAATACATAAAAACGAATTTGCTATAATAGAAAATTATATAAAGTATATTTAAAAATACCGAGTTTATTGGATGTTCTACCGAATTAAAAAAGATAAATACATTGAAGAATAATGCCAAAAACGAAAGTATTAGTAGAAAAATAATTATAAATAGATAAAACGAATTGGCTACAATAGAAAATTATCAAAAGCATATTTAAAAAATAGCGAGTTTATTGGATGTTCTACCGAATTAAAAAAGATAAATACATTGAAGAATAATGCCAAAAACGAAAGTATTAGAAGAAAAATAATTATAAATACATAAAAACGAATTTGCTATAATAGAAAATTATATAAAGTATATTTAAAAATACCGAGTTTATTGGATGTTCTACCGAATTAAAAAAGATAAATACATTGAAGAATAATGCCAAAAACGAAAGTATTAGAAGAAAAATAATTATAAATACATAAAAACGAATTTGCTATAATAGAAAATTATATAAAGTATATTTAAAAATACCGAGTTTATTGGATGTTCTACCGAATTAAAAAAGATAAATACATTGAAGAATAATGCCAAAAACGAAAGTATTAGTAGAAAAATAATTATAAATAGATAAAACGAATTGGCTACAATAGAAAATTATCAAAAGCATATTTAAAAAATAGCGAGTTTATTGGATGTTCTACCGAATTAAAAAAGATAAATACATTGAAGAATAATGCCAAAAACGAAAGTATTAGAAGAAAAATAATTATAAATACATAAAAACGAATTTGCTATAATAGAAAATTATATAAAGTATATTTAAAAATACCGAGTTTATTGGATGTTCTACCGAATTAAAAAAGATAAATACATTGAAGAATAATGCCAAAAACGAAAGTATTAGTAGAAAAATAATTATAAATAGATAAAACGAATTGGCTACAATAGAAAATTATCAAAAGCATATTTAAAAAATAGCGAGTTTATTGGATGTTCTACCGAATTAAAAAAGATAAATACATTGAAGAATAATGCCAAAAACGAAAGTATTAGAAGAAAAATAATTATAAATACATAAAAACGAATTTGCTATAATAGAAAATTATATAAAGTATATTTAAAAATAGCGAGTTTATTGGATGTTCTACCGAATTAAAAAAGATAAATACATTGAAGAATAATGCCAAAAACGAAAGTATTAGAAGAAAAATAATTATAAATACATAAAAACGAATTTGCTATAATAGAAAATTATATAAAGTATATTTAAAAATACCGAGTTTATTGGATGTTCTACCGAATTAAAAAAGATAAATACATTGAAGAATAATGCCAAAAACGAAAGTATTAGTAGAAAAATAATTATAAATAGATAAAACGAATTGGCTACAATAGAAAATTATCAAAAGCATATTTAAAAAATAGCGAGTTTATTGGATGTTCTACCGAATTAAAAAAGATAAATACATTGAAGAATAATGCCAAAAACGAAAGTATTAGAAGAAAAATAATTATAAATACATAAAAACGAATTTGCTATAATAGAAAATTATATAAAGTATATTTAAAAATACCGAGTTTATTGGATGTTCTACCGAATTAAAAAAGATAAATACATTGAAGAATAATGCCAAAAACGAAAGTATTAGAAGAAAAATAATTATAAATACATAAAAACGAATTTGCTATAATAGAAAATTATATAAAGTATATATAAAAATACCGAGTTTATTGGATGTTCTACCTATTTAAAAAAGATAAGTACATTTTTAGGAAATGTATAAATAAATATACTGCGATTATCTACGACTGCTTACAATAAAAATAAATATGGGAAACTTTTATGAATATCTAAATAAATGTATATATATATATAAATACGAGTACGAAAAAGTAAAAATGTGTAAAGTAACTTACGATAAATTGAATTTGAAGTTAAATTGCCATGTAGTATATGAGCCAGCGGGCATTTTGCCGTTTTCATCTAGAAACGTGAATCCAAGTTGGATAATTCGTAATAGGTCAACGTTACACCGAAGCATTTGGTATTGGTAATCGGCGGTGCTGCGGAACTCGCCGATGGGGCGCGCGACCACACCGGGGAACTCTGTGTCCATCGCCACATAATTGTATTTTTGCACTACCTTCAAAAGAATCGGCAAATTTAGAAGCACTGTGTGTTATGTGTAATGTGTAATGTAGGCGACGCAATGGCGCACTGTCTTGCCTGGCGGATCGCCCGGAACTCCTCGTCGAGGTTGTGCGCCCAGACGTCTCTAATGCCGCACTCCTCGTTGCTCGGTATGTGGCTGCCACTTGCCGTGGCAGATGGCATGTCTAAGGGGCTATCCGTGCTGATCACCACTGAATTGCATAAATGTTTAAAGAAATTTACATTTGAGCCTGTTTCCGCCCAGTGTTTGGTGTATTCCCCAAAATCACAACCATTCAATAATATCATTGATGGGGATGTTGTGCTACAGTACAAGAATAACGACATAACCTCAAACAATGACGTACGGAATCATCATTTTGTTTTTTGCCACGAATATTATTTTAATTTCATTTGATAACCAATAAAACATACCACGAGAACAATAAAGGATAATGCAACATCATACTTTTGTCCACTACGGTCTGTTTAATTGTAATACATAATACAAGAATTTTGGTTTGACACACAACAAAACACTCAATATTTACATACCCATTATTATTTTACACGATATTTCTATTTAGTTTTTCATTAGGCTAGTTTCTAAAACTTAGATAAATAAATAAATAGATCTAGATACACTATACGGTTTGTTTTCTAACAAAGCTAGCAAAAATGCGGCTGCCATCTGCAATTATTGCACATCGCGAGTGCGACTGCGAGTGCGCACATCTAACAGCCATTTGCCCGAATTCTTAACACCACGTTTTCCCGCCGTTCCAAAATATTTTACCGAATTCCTAAATCCCCCTATCAATTATACATTCGCAAAATATGCAAGCAACCCTTAACTTTCAAAAAAAATAATCATAATTCATATCGTTCAGTAAGCGATGCAAGCAGCGGTTTTTAATTATTATGCCCTTTTGATCAAAAATATAACTATAAAAAGTACAACTTAAGGATTGTTCACAGCGAAAAACTTAGATAATTACAAATAATAATCTAGTTTGTATTATGACAAGCAATGTTAGCATTCCAAGCAACACAATGAATGATAAATGTTGTTACTGTGAACGTTAACCTTGTATGTCATACAACAAACTGGAATTATTACTTAAGTAATTAAGCTTAGAAAATTACAAATAATAATCTAGTTTGTATTATGACAAGCAATGTTAGCATTCCAAGCAACACAATTAATGATTAATGTTGTTGCTGTGAACGTTAACCTTGTATGTCATACAACAAACTGGAATTATTACTTAAGTAATTAAGCTTAGAAAATTACAAATAATAATCTAGTTTGTATTATGACAAGCAATGTTAGCATTCCAAGCAACACAATTAATGATAAATGTTGTTGCTGTGAACGTTAACCTTGTATGTCATACAACAAACTGGAATTATTACTTAAGTAATTAAGCTTAGAAAATTACAAATAATAATCTAGTTTGTATTATGACAAGCAATGTTAGCATTCCAAGCAACACAATTAATGATTAATGTTGTTGCTGTGAACGTTAACCTTGTATGTCATACAACAAACTGGAATTATTACTTAAGTAATTAAGCTTAGAAAATTACAAATAATAATCTAGTTTGTATTATGACAAGCAATGTTAGCATTCCAAGCAACACAATTAATGATAAATGTTGTTGCTGTGAACGTTAACCTTGTATGTCATACAACAAACTGGAATTATTACTTAAGTAATTAAGCTTAGAAAATTACAAATAATAATCTAGTTTGTATTATGACAAGCAATGTTAGCATTCCAAGCAACACAATTAATGATTAATGTTGTTGCTGTGAACGTTAACCTTGTATGTCATACAACAAACTGGAATTATTACTTAAGTAATTAAGCTTAGAAAATTACAAATAATAATCTAGTTTGTATTATGACAAGCAATGTTAGCATTCCAAGCAACACAATTAATGATAAATGTTGTTGCTGTGAACGTTAACCTTGTATGTCATACAACAAACTGGAATTAATACTTATAATTTATAAGCTTAATTACTAATTCTTTAGCTGTGAACAATCCTTTATTGTAGATACTTTGATTTAAAGAAAATATTAGTGCTTTTTTTAAATTCCAAATTGTTTAATAATTTTTTATGGCCTTTAGGTTAACAATATGAAAAAAATTTGTAGACATAAAATATCTTAGAATTTGTAATAGGACTTTTAGCTGCTTTAATTATTTTTATAAGGGCAGTATTAAGGGGGGTTCTAAATTTTGGGCCCCTATAACTCGGGAAATATACGAACCATTAGATTTAAACTGCGAGTAGTTTCAAACAGGATGCCATATAATATGTGTACCAAATTTGGTGTAAATCGCCCTTCACAGGAGTAGAGGGTTTTAATTATGTGAATTATATGTTTTTTTATGGCCTTTGGGTTAACAATATGAAAAAATCTTGTAGACATAAAATATCTTAGAATTTGTAGTAGGATTTTTGGCTGTTTTAATTATTTTTTATAAGGGTAGTATTAAGGGGGGTTCTAAATTTTGGGGCCCTATAACTCGGGAAGTATACGCGCGATTAGATTTAAACTGCAAGGGGATTCAAATAAGATACTAAATAATATGTGTACTAAATTTGGTGTAAATCGCTCCGGTACCTTCAGAGGAGTAGAGGGTTTTAATTATGTGAATTATGTTTTTTTATGGCCTTTAGGTTAACAATATGAAAAAATCTTGTGGACATAAAACATCTTAGAATTCGTAGTAGGATTTTTAGGTGCTTTAATTATTTTTATAAGGGCAGTATTAAGGGGGGTTCTAAATTTTGGGGGCCTATAACTCGGGAAGTATACGAGCGATTGGATTTAAACTACGAGGGGATTCAAATACGATGTGTATACCAAATTTGGTGTGAATCGCTCCGGTACCTTCACAGGAGTAGAGGGTTTTAATTCTGTGAATTATATGTTTTTTTATGGCCTTTGGGTTAACAATACGAAAAAATTGTGTAGACATAAAATATCTTAGAATTTGTAATAGGATTTTTCGGTGTTTTAAATATTTTTATAAGGGCAGTATTAAGGGGGGTTCTAAATTTTGGGGCCCTATAACTCGGGAAGTATACGAGCGATTGGATTTAAACTGCGAGGGGATTCAAATAGGATGTTAAGTAATATGTGTACCAAATTTGGTGTGAATCGCTCCGGTACCTTCACAAGAACAGAGGGTTTTAATTATGTGAATTATAGGTTTTTTTATGGTCTTTGGGTTAACAATATGATAAAATCTTGTAGATATAAAACATCTTAGAATTCGTAGTAAGATTTTTGGCTGTTTTAATTATTTTTATAAGGGCAGTATTAAGGGGCCCTATAACTCGGGAAGTATACGAGCGATTGGATTTAAATTACGAGGGATTCAAATAGGATGTTAAGTAATATGTGTACCAAATTTGGTGTGAATCGCACCGGTACCTTCACAGGAGTAGAGGGTTTTAATTATGTGAATTATATGTTTTTATTATGGCGTTTGGGTTAACAATATGAAAAAATCTTGTAGATATAAAATATCTTAGAATTTGTAGTAGGATTTTTGGGTGTTTTAAATATTTTTATAAGGGCAGTATTAAGGGGGGTTCTAAATTTTGGGGCCCTATAACTCGGGAAGTATACATGCGATTGGTTTTAAAGTACGAGGGTATTCAAATAGGACGTTAAGTAACATGTGTACCAAATTTGGTGTGAATCGCTCCGGTACCTTCACAGGAGTAGAGGGTTTTAATTATATGTTTGGTCTCAAGGTGGTAAAGATGTAAGAAAACAGTTATAATATAAATATTAAGACTTTTATTTAAATGAACATGTATCACAAATAAATTATAAATAATTTTCCTAATTAAATAATACATGTGTATATGTAAAAATATCGCATTTTCGTCACTGAAAAAAATCGGTAACTTCGGCTAATTCCCGTTCGCGCGCCTGCTCATGGGACCAGCGGTCCTCCGCCAACTTATCAGTTAGTGCCCATTTGTCATGGTAAATTTTCTCATTGCAAAGACAACACCGTTTATTCCCAAACGGTGGTTGCCGCATAAATTTTAATAAACACTCGTTATGAAACAAATGGCCGCAATATAAACGTTCTACATGTTTCGGCGAATATTCATCGATAACAATATCCTGGAAAGAACTTCATAAATAATCAATCAATATTTATTTGCACGTATTTAATTACATTTGGATTTATAGCGAAGCATTGTTCTTTACAAAACTGGCAAATTTCTGTAGGAAACCTTTGAATACACTCTGTTAAAAACGACGCCACCTTTTCTAAGCTCGGTTTAGATTTAAACGGTGGTTCATTTTTAAGTTTACGTAATGGCGGCTCTATACACTGTCGCCCATATTCTTTACTTTGCGCTAGCATGTGTCTATAAAAAAACGGCGGGAAATTTGTCTCTAATTCCTCTACACTAAAAAACACATACATAATTTTCCCGCCAAACTAAAAACCCCCGCGACAAATCTAACCTCACACAGTGATCGGGGTATAAATCTGGCACAGCTAACTTCGCACGTAAGTAATATGAATGGTTTATAACTTTTAAAAATAAACTAGATGTCTTTTGGCGTAGCTTTAACTCATCGTCGGGGTTTCTTAACAGTTTTTTAACGTTGGTTATTTCATCGTAACAACAACATAAAGGGTTTTCGCTTATGAAATTTTGTATGAAAGTTAATAGTTTTAAAATTTGAGGTTTACCGAGGTATTTTTTAAGTTCTTGCTCACAGACTGCGGTTAAGCCGGTGAGCAGTTTGTCTGAGAGGGTTTTGCTCTTTAGCTCGAATAGTAGCGGGGTTTTTGGGTATTCGGGAGTAAATTGAACGCATACAATAATTTTTTTAAACATGGTTCTTCGGATTTCGACACGAACCATTGATTCGACGCACGATACCAATTTTGAACCACTTATAATATGTTCACATAATTTCTTAACTTCAATTAACTCGTCTTGTATTAAACCCATATTGATAAATATTTACAAACTAATTTTTACGATAATGTCACCGTATCTACTCTGAACATAGCAGCATTAGCATTTAAAGCCATGTCCCTGAAATTAGCTTGGGATTGGGATTCGTTTTTTCCCAACTATATAACTGGATTGGATCCCTGAGTTAATTTTTGTTTTTATGCTTAAAACCTTGTTTATACATAATTAGCGATGTTCTAATTAGTGTATTTATGTTTATAAACTATTATGTGATCTATACTATAATAAAAAATTATAAAATCTACTATAAATTAGTAATTACAGCAAAAATTCCGTGCAGAACCAGTACGATAAACCTTGCGATCCTACGTTTTATTTATTTACGACCATACTAAAATAGGACTCACCCCAAATATTTTATATATTATAGATTAGGGTGTGTTTAATCAAATGCAATCATAAAAATTAAATAAAAAAAATATATATTTGGAGAAAATTGACATTGAAGTCCAAATTACGCAATGCCGAGAGATGTTTTATTTATTTACGACCATACTAAAATAGGACTCACTCCAAATATTTCATATATTATAGATTAGGGTGTGTTTAATAAAATGCAACCATAGAAATTAAATAAAAAAAATATATATTTGGAGAAAATCGACATTGAAGTCCAAATTACGCATGCCGAGGGACGTTTTATTTATTTACGACCATACTTAAATAGGACACACCCCAAATATTTTATATATTATAGATTAGGGTGTGTTTAATCAAATGCAATCATAAAAATTAAATAAAAAAAATATATATTTGGAGAAAATTGACATTGAAGTTCAAATTACGCAATGCCGAGAGACGTTTTATTTATTTACGACCATACTAAAATAGGACTCACTCCAAATATTTCATATATTATAGATTAAGGTGTGTTGAATCAAATGCACTTATAAAAATTAAATAAAAAAAATACATATTTGGAGAAAATTGACATTGAAGTCCAAATTACGCAATGCCGAGAGACGTTTTATTTATTTACGACCATACTAAAATAGGACTCACCCCAAATATTTCATATATTATAGATTAGGGTGTGTTTAATCAAATGCAATCATAAAAATTAAATGAATTAGATATATATTTGGGGAAAATCGACATTGAAGTCCAAAATACGCATGCCGAGGGTAGTTTCATTTGTTAATAATTATAACACAGGGGGGCACATAAGATAAAATTAACAAAATTTTGGTTAAAATACATATATATTATTTGCGCAAGAGTGATTTGGACTTCAATGTCTATTTTCTCCAAATATATATTTTTTTCATTTAAATTTTATGATTGCATTTGATTAAACACACCCTAATCTACAATATATGAAATATTTGGGGTGAGTCCTATTTTAGTATGGTCGTAAATAAATAAAACGACTCTCGGCATGCGTATTTTGGACTTCAATGTCAATTTTCTCCAAATATATATTTTTTTAATTTAATTATTATGATTGCATTTGATTAAACACACCCTAATCTATAATATATAAAATATTTGGGGTGAGTCCTATTTTAGTATGGTCGTAAATAAATAAAACGTAGGATCGCATGGTTTATCGTACTGGTTCTGCACGGAATTTTTGCTGTAATTACTAATTTATAGTAGATTTTATAATTTTTTATTATAGTATAGATCACATAATAGTTTATAAACATAAATACACTAATTAGAACATCGCTAATTATGTATAAACAAGGTTTTAAGCATAAAAACAAAAATGATCTCAGGGATCCAATCCAGTTATATATTGGGAAAAAACGAATCCCAATCCCAAGCTAACTTCAGCAAGCTGCATTTAAAGACTACCCACTAGCATCTAAAATATACTTGCATACTCGCTATTAAATCCATAAATGATATTATAATAAAGTAATTTTAAGCATAAATGAATGTTTCTTAGTGTTAAGAAGTATTTCAGCTAGTAAAATTGTATAAATTAATGATAATTTGTAACTTTTTGTAATGGGTAATCTTTAAACAAACGCATCAGTTCCTCACTATGGAGTTGGGTGTGTTCCGTCCTGAGTCGTACGTCAAAATTATCTGTGTTGAATTTGCTTGTATATAAATGAATTGTGAGTCTCGGACGACCAAACTTTACAAATAATGCATTAAGAAGCTCCAGGGAAACAACAGAAACAGGTATTTATTGTTATAATTCTGTTATTATTAGATGTTTAATATGATTTGGTGTTTGTATACAAATGTAATGGCCGTAGGTCATTTTAAATGGTTTCTTATTTGATTTAAACGTAATACTTGGATTAAAAATGCAATAAATATATTCATTGCAGTATTAAACATTAATGAGGTTACTTAGGTTTTTATTAACAATGAAAATAATGACTTGTTGTTATTACAATTTAACATATTTCTACTAAATACCAACATAAAAAAATTTAATTAATTTATAACACAAATTGCTGATAAAATGTGGGTCAATTTGTCCCACATGCACTTAATGTGTTAACGCTTCGAAGTTTATAATATATATATATAACTAAATTTTTACATGTGACAATTTGTCCCACACGCATTGAACGTGTTAATTTAATTATTCCACAAGCATTGAACGCGTTAAAACTTCATTTTACATATATTTTTTGTGTGTGACAATTTGTCCCACAGGCATTGATCCCGTTAAAACATCACCGTCTATATGTATTCATGTATTTAACATTTAATTTTTACTTGTGACAATTTGTCCCACAGGCATTGAACGTGTTAACACTCCACAGTCTATATGTATTTAATTATGCCACAAGCATCGAACGCGTTAAGACTTTATTTTACATATATTTTTTGTGTGTGACAATTTGTCCCACAGGCATTTATCCCGTAAAACATTACAGTCTATATGTATTCATGTATTTAACATTTAATTTTTACGTGTGACAATTTATCCCACAGGCATTGAACGTGTTAAAACATCACAGTCTATATGTATTTAACATTTAATTTTTACGTGTGACAATTTGTCCTACAAGCATTGAACGCGTTAAAACTGCATAGTCTATATGTATATAACATTTTATTTTGACGTGTGACAATTTGTCCCACAGGCATTAAGCGCGTTAATACAACACAATCTATATGTATTAAACTTAAATTTTATTCGTGTGACAATTTGTCCCACAGGTATTAAACGCGTTAACACTTCAATATCTATATGTATTTAATATTAACATTCAATTGTACATGTGACAATTTGTCCCACTGGCATTAAGCGCGTTAACACACTACAGTCTATATTTAACATTTAATTTTTACGTGTGACTATTTGTCCCACAGGCATTAAACGCGTTAAAACTGCATAATCTATATGTATTTAACATTTAATGCGCCAGCATTATTTGTTATATAGCACACTGGATTATTATTTGTAATTTCTATTCTAAATTACTAATTGGCTCGCTGTGAACATACCTTTAAGGATTGTTCACAGCGATACAATCAATAATTAAACTTAGAAATTATAAGTAATTATTCAAGTTTGTTGTATGACATACAAAGTTAACGTTCACAGCAACAAAACTTATCCATACATTGTGTTAATTTTGTTGATGTGAATGCTATCATTGCTTGTCATAATACAAACTAGATTATTATTTGTAATTTTCTAATCTTAATTACTATTTAGTTCGCTCTGGACACGCCTTTTGCGAAAGAATCAGAAATTAAGCTTAGAAATTATAAGTAATAATTTCAGTTTGTTGTATGACAAACAAAGTTAACGTTCACAACAACAAAAATTATCATACATTGTGTTAATTTGGTGCTTGGAATGCTGGCATTGCTTGTTATAATACAAACTAGATTGTTATTTGTAATTTTCTAAGCTTAATTACTGATTGTTTCGCTCTGAACAATCCTTAAAGATTTAGTATGTAAGCATAAGGCGTGTTCACAGCGAAGTAAATAGTAATTAAGATTAGAAAATTACAAATAATAATCGAGTTTGTATTATGAAATGCAATGCTAACATTCCAAGCAACAAAATTAAGACAGTTTATCATAAATTTTGTTGCTGTGAACGTTAACCTTGTATGTCATACAACACACTGGAATTATTACTTATCATTTCTAATTCTTTACCTGTGAACAATCCTTTAGAAATTATAAGTAATAATTTGAGTTTGTTGTATGACATAGAAGGTTAACGTTCACAGCAACAAAATTTATCATAAATTGTGTTAGTGTTTTGTTGCATAGAATGTTAACATTGCTTGATAATAAATCTTTGAAGGATGGTTCACAGCGAATTATTTAGTAATTAAACTTAGATAATTACAAATAACAATCTAGTTTGTATTATGGCAAGCAATGCTAGCATTCCAAGCAACAAAATTAACACAATTTATGATAAATTTTGTTGCTGTGAACGTTAACCTTGTATGTCATACAACAAACTGGAATTATTACTTATAATTTCTAAGCTTAATTACTAATTCACAAGCTGTGAACAATCCTTTACCATTTTCGTGAGATTTGTCAATTTTACATGTAAGTGGCTGCAGCACTTGCAATTTGCAGCCAATGTGGTTGAAATTTTACTATTACACCAATAAATTCTTTTGCTAAAGAATTAGAAATTAAGCTTAGAAATTATAAGTAATAATTCCAGTTTGTTGTATGACATACAAGGTTAACGTTCACAGCAACAAAATGTATCATAAATTGTGTTGCTTGGAATGTTAACATTGCTTTTCATAATACAAACTAGATTATTATTTGTAATTTTCTAAGCTTAATCACGAATTGTTTCGCTGTGAACAATCCTTAAATGTTTTTATTTCCTTAATTAGCGTTAATGTTTTAATAAATTCTATATAAAAATGTAATTCTCTTAAAAAATGAACTTGATCTTTCAGACCACTCAATACCAACAAAAATGGACTTCATTCCCATTAGAGACTACTCAGAATTCTGCGAACAACTCAACGATATTAGAATCCGATTTCACAAATGGGACTCCTGCGAACGCACCGTCGCTTTATACTATTTAATGTCCGGTTTACCATTTGCCAACGCTAGATTTCTACAGCACGTCCTCGAACACTGTATATCCGCGGTCGCGACCCCTGAAGTTCTATCACTAGAACAGAACGCGAACGACACCTCCTTCATCCGTAGTTTAATGTCTGAGCGTTTACACATCGCTTTATCCGGCTTGTTAACCCATTTACCTTTACTACGACCTGGCAATAAAGACACAGCCGAATGCTATTTAACAGTTATTCGTAAAGTATTAACTGAAGTAATGAGTCCCCCATTTAAAATTTATAATGATTGCGTAGAGATTATGAGTTATGTATTAGTGCATCCAGCATTTGATAAAGAGGATAAAAAGTCGTTTAAACAGTTGTTAAAACAAATGATTAACCGCGTTTACCCAGATAATTTTAACCATAGTCCTGTGAACGAGCAGACTGATGAATCTGTTAGTCCGAATCCGGAGGTGAATCCTCCGGAGTGTTTGCGAATGGGGCGGCGATCTAATAGTTTAACGCACTCGCAGACCTCTAACGAGAATTTGATACCGCAAGAGATTTGGTCGTCGCAGGAAAATTTAGCGTCTCCGCCGCATAAACCACGTAGTTATTCGTTAAGTAACGATAAGTCGTTACCGTTAAATGTCCCGATAATGACGTCCTCCAGTTCTGAAACGCGTCTGCAAGACTTACAGACTTTAAGTAATTTGCCTATAATGAAGGGTATTGTCTTTTGGTTAAAATCACTACGATTGCATAAGTATAGTTGGGTGTTTACGAATTTAACTTATGATCAAATGCTAAACTTAACGGAAGATAGGTTGCAGGGGATGGGTATCACTAAGGGGGCTAGGCATAAATTATTGTTGAGTATTAGTAAATTGAAAGAACGGAGCGCGATGATGACTGAGCTAGAGACTGAAGTGATGAATGGGGGAGATTTATTGGTAGCACTGAAGAAATTGAAGACTGTACTGCAGAGTCCACTGCAGGTGACTGCGGGCGAAGATTTACCGTCCCAATTCGTCAAAGTTATGGGGAAAGGTATTTATCTACGCATCTCCAATATTACTAGAACGGCTGCACTTATGACAAACTATCAGGTTCATCTAGTTCGAAGTAATGCCGCTCCGCTCTCGGCTATTTTAGATGGCGGCGCTACCATCGACAGTATTAGAAATCAGCTATTTTTACGCTATAATCAAAGATATTCCATCGAATCATGACTGTTTATTGAATATAAAGGCATTACGGACACTAAGTTACACTTTTGGTTCTTAATTACACAAAACTACTAAAAAATCTATCATGATTAAACAAACCTCCATTACGCAAAAACCTACCGACTAATCTTTATAAAAAAAAAATCAGTGCATTCGTAATTGCATAAATAATGCCTGGTAAAAATGTTTATTTTTTTGAACGTACAGTTTCGAAGATAAAAAATAAATATCTGGAGTGGCCTGCACTCAACTTTCTTTCACGTAGTTTTCAATAGATATTAATATACATATATATCCCTAACAAACTGTCTACATATATATGTAATCTCAAACAAACGGTCAAACTAACCAATACTCTACAGGAATACTCTGAAATGTCTATTTTGTTTTCCTGGCAAAAACAGGCGCAGATAATAATAATTATTATTAAGTGATAACAAAATCTTTTGCTGACCAATATAAAATGAAATTTCAAATTAAATTACTATAACTTAATAATAACTGGATAATTATACCAATTTATAATGGATCTGTATTTGAAGTACTTATCGTATTTACTCTTAAACTGTCAAACTCCACAGTAAAACTCTGAAATTATTATTTCATTATGTTAGCAAATATATAATATAAATTGATTCTATAATAATTTACCTGATACAATTTATTCTAATAAGAAATCAATATTTTAAATATTAATTCATACAGATAACTGTCAAAGTAATGCTTGTTTGTTTTCAATAAACAAGAAACAAATGATGTAACTCATGGTTGATACGATTTAAAAATAATAAAATTTGTCACAAGTGTAGGTATCACCATGGCAACGTAAATAAGATATTTGAGTTTTTTCGTAGCAGTTTTCTCATAACTGGTACAAATTATGAAGAAACTTTTCAAACAAAAGTTGTGCGAAATATTAATATCTTTCATTATGAATATAACTATATTTGTCGTAAGTACAGCCGTTCTAGTGATATTGGAGATAGAACAAAAAATGCATAGAGTAAACACTTCCGGTTTGAATATTCGTTTCAAAAATAGGAGGTGTACATCTAGGCTATATACAAGTCTTAAGTTTGAAGTTTCATAATTTTTCGTTCGACAGTTTTGGCCCTAGAGCGTTCACAGACACACACACAGACGTAATGCCGAAAATAGTCACATTCGATTCAGGGAAGGTCAAAACATGTATATACGTTGAAATTTCGAGTTCGACATTTTTCATGATTACAATACTTACTTATTACTCTGTAAAAGAAAGTAATAATCAGTGCATTCGTAATTGCATAAATAATGCCTGGTAAAAATGTTAATTTTTTTGAACGTACAGTTTCGAAGATAAAAAATAAAAACTATAATAAATGGAGGTTTTTATTTTTTATCTCTGAAACTGTAAATACAAAAATAAAATCATTTTTACCAGGCATTATTTATGCAATTACGAATGCACTGATTTTTTTTTTATAAAGATTAGTCGGTAGGTTTTTTATTTTCGAGCTTGATGTTTGACCTTTTGGCATAGTTTTGTTCATAATGAAGATATTGTTCTCTTGTTTACATCTTCTGCATCCCTTTCAGCGAGCACGTACACGAGGGCTGTCGGACAAGTACTTAGCCTCACCGGCCTATGGCGCCACTGTCGCCAGAGACATAACCTATTGTGTAGTACATTATCTTAGACGGCTACTGTTAAAATTTCAGCCGAATCGGACTCGTAGTTTTGTTTTGACCGCGTGTGAAAGCGGGAGTATCCTGATTCGATTCTGATAATGTACTACACAATAGGTTATGTCTCTTGCGACAGTGGCGCCATAGGCCGGTACTTGTCGGACAGCCCTCGTACCCAATAATTCTGGACCTTGAAGATCTTAGTGTTAAGTGAAACTTAATGTGATATAAACCACGAAATAATTATTTTAGTTTGCACCCAACTACTAATGTTAAGACAGCCGCCGGAAGAGTCGTTAAGTCTCTTTTCGGGGTTGTGCGAACGCGCCGAAACGCTAGAGGCGTTCAATTCCGAGCAAAAACGTCGATTGACCCTCTGGAGGACTCAACTTAACCGAGGCAATAGCATTCCCATACCAACGCAGCGTCACACTGCCAGCAACAACACCAGGTATTTTCAACACCCTCCAACTCGCCTAACGTTCATCAAAATGCCTGTTATATCATATTTCAGACAACAAAATGTGCAATCACAATTCTATCTCCCGGTATCCAGCTTACCGTATTCACAACAAGCGTACAGTCAAAAAAGCTCGTCGTATCCGAACGTGCAAGCGAATCAAGTCGTTGGGTCGCATCGTAATTCGTTAGGTAACTTAAACCATAACTTAGCGCATGGTAGTCCTATGGTGCATATGGGTCAAAAGGACCTACCGGGTCATTATCAATTTAGCACACCGGTAACGAACCAGTTTAATCCGGTTCAAATACGGTACTCGGTACAAAAGAATGATGAGGTGAAGGCTCAGAAAGTCGCGTTGAAAAATACGGATATTGAGAGTAGTTTGGAGAGTTTGTGCTTGCAAATGATGGAGCATGCTCTAGGGCCATGAATTGAGCATTTTTAGAGCAATTTTTTATAGATTATTAACATTTTATAAAAGTTGTAATATCAAAGATCTGACTAGTAGTGGAATTCTGAGGACGTCTAGAAATCTATAAATTAATGCATTAAATCTTATAGATTTACAGAATAGCGCTCAGAGTTCAACTGTACAACAGTTTTTGTTTTAAATTGTGAAATAAACGATGCAAGAATTGCTGATTTTATTTAGTTTTTTATGACAAACGGCCTATGTTATTATATTATTAATTTTTCTGCTGTGCAGAATTTTTTAAATCATATTTACTTTTTTTTTGCAACTAAATGACGTAAATATTTTGTGTATTTTTAAGAGTATATTTATTGTTATGTTTATAATAGACAATTTATATATTCAATTCGTCGTAGCTACGCTATGGTACTACCGAGACCTCTATACTAACCTCTAAACTACTTATTTTCATATTCTCTAATAGTTGTACTACCAATTTAAATAATTTTTATTCACGATTTTATATAGTAAACTAAAATAAAATATGCGCAAGTTTCAAATTATGCCCAAAATGCATTATAATCATTTTAGGACATATATAATAAGTTTTAGACACTAAGTAAATAACACCTTTTCATCTTACGTATTTAGTCGTTACCTACGAGAACTTCGATGAAACCCTTTTTTTTTGTGCTAAACTTAGAGGTATGGAATACGTAGCATAGAGGCTAGGATACACCTCAAAATTTTATCTATTTTATGTTTATCAAAAAATATTGTATAAAAGTGTTTTATTTGATTGTAAGAGACTGATTATTCTTGAGTTTATTTAATATGTTTAAATAACTGTATATTTTGATTATTGTACAACTATAAATTGAAAGTTTGTTAAACATGACCCAGTCAAGTATGAATTGACGCATGGATTATTTTATTGTGACAGTTAAGCTGAACTTAAGGCTATACTTATATTTGTACTATGTTGGTGTGTTCGTCTGTACGAAACTTGTAACGTGCTTTTGTGTTGGGTTAAAAAGCGGCAATATTTATGGAAAATGCAACGAAAGGTAAATGAATAATAAAAAAAAAAAGTACAGATTGATAAAAGGAATTTTTTACACTGCTTTTATTATGGAGTAAAATGAATGGTAAATACCTTTATTGAATATTTGTCTTGTGTATAAGAATATTGTTTGATATTTTGGTAAATCGATAAAAATATCATGTAACGTGTTTATATTCAAATGTTTTTGTGATTGTCTATGTGTGATACAAATACTGCCGACTGGCTACTACTGACCCAAAAGACTGATTTATAATAAATAAATTATATTAAATTGGAACACATCTTTCTATACACTTCCATTTACTTCCACAGTTCAATAGATATTCATATTTCACACTCATGTTGCATGTTGGGGATGTATGAGGTAAGCTGTATATTCATTCAAAAGTACTTCAAACAATTAGCCGTAAGTAATTTTCTAAATCCATATTTCACACTAAGTTGAGGATGTATCAGGTAAGCTGTCTCAATGTATTACCAATTATTGTGTATACATTCAAAAGTACTTTAAGCAATCAGACGTAAGTTATTTTCTAAATCCATATTTCACATTCATGTTAGGGATGTATGAGGTAAGCTGTATATTCATACAAAGGTACTTCAAGCAATCAGCCGTAAGTAAATGTCTAAATTCATATTTCACACTCTTGTTGAGGATATACAGGTAAGCTGTCTCAATGTGTTACCAATTATTGTATATTCATTCAAAAGTACTTTAAACAATCAGCCGTAAGTAATTTTCTAAATTCATATTTCATACTTATGTTGCATGTTGGGGATGTATTAGGTAAGCTGTATATTCATACAAAAGTACTTTAAGCAATCAGTCGCAAGTAAATTTCTAAATCCATATTACACACTAATGTTGAGGATGTATCAGGTAAGCTGTCTCAATGTATTACCAATTATTGTGTATACATTCAAAAGTACTTTAAGCAATTAGCCGTAAGTTATTTTCTAAATCCATATTTCACACTCATGTTGCATGTTGGGGATGTATGAGGTAAGCTGTATATTCAGTCAAAAGTACTTTAATCAATCAGCTGTAAGTAATTTTCTAAATCCATATTTCACACTCATGTTAAGGATGTATCAGGTAAGCTGTCGCAATATATTACCAATTATTGTATATACATTCAAAAGTACTTTAAGCAATCAGACGTAAGTTATTTTCTAAACCCATATTTCACATTCATGTTAGGGATGTATGAGGTAAACTGTATATTCATACAAAAGTACTTTAAGCAATCAGCCGCAAGTAAATTTCTAAATCCATATTACACACTCATGTTGAGGATGTATCAGGTAAGCTGTCTCAATGTATTACCAATTATTGTATATTAATTCAAAAGTACTTTAAGCAATCAGCCGTGAGTAATTTTCTAAATCCATATTTCACATTCATGTTAGGGATGTATGAGGTAAGCTGTATATTCAGTCAAAAGTACTTTAAGCAATCAGCCGTAAGTGAATTTCTAAATCCATATTTCACACTCATGTTGAGGATGTATCAGGTAAGCTGTCTCAATGTGTTACCAATTATTGTATATTCATTCAAAACTACTTTAAGCAATCAGCCGTAAGTAATTTTCTAAATCCATATTTCACATTCATGTTGAGGATGTATCAGATAAGCTGTCTCAATATATTACCAATTATTGTATATTCATTCAAAAGTAGTTTAAGCAATCAACCGTAAGTAATTTACTAAATCCATATTTCACACTCATGTTGAGGATGTATCAGGTAAGCTGTATATTCATACAAAAGTACTTCAAGCAATCAGTCATAAGTAATTTACTAAATCCATATTTCACACTCATGTTGAGGATGTATCAGGTAAGCTGTCTCAATGTATTACCAATTATTGTATATTCATTCAAAAGTAGTTTAAGCAATCAACCGTAAGTAATTTACTAAATCCATATTTCACACTCATGTTGAGGATGTATCAGGTAAGCTGTATATTCATACAAAAGTACTTCAAGCAATCAGTCATAAGTAATTTACTAAATCCATATTTCACACTCATGTTGAGGATGTATCAGGTAAGCTGTCTCAATGTATTACCAATTATTGTATATTCATTCAAAAGTAGTTTAAGCAATCAACCGTAAGTAATTTACTAAATCCATATTTCACACTCATGTTGAGGATGTATCAGGTAAGCTGTATATTCATACAAAAGTACTTCAAGCAATCAGTCATAAGTAATTTACTAAATCCATATTTCACACTCATGTTGAGGATGTATCAGGTAAGCTGTCTCAATGTATTACCAATTATTGTATATTCATTCAAAAGTAGTTTAAGCAATCAACCGTAAGTAATTTACTAAATCCATATTTCACACTCATGTTGAGGATGTATCAGGTAAGCTGTATATTCATACAAAAGTACTTCAAGCAATCAGTCATAAGTAATTTACTAAATCCATATTTCACACTCATGTTGAGGATGTATCAGGTAAGCTGTATATTCATACAAAGTACTTCAAGCAATCAGCCGTAAGTAAATTTCTAAATCCATATATCACACTCATGTTGAGGATGTATCAGATAAGCTGTCTCAATGTATTACCAATTATTGTATATTCATTCAAAAGTACTTTAAGCAATCAACCGTAAGTTATTTTCTAAATTCATAATTCACACTCATGTTGGGGATGTATCAGGTAAGCTGTATATTCATACAAAAGTACTTTAAGCATTCAACCGTAAGTAATTTACTAAATCCATATTTCACACTCATGTTGAGGATGTATCAGGTAAGCTGTATATTCATACAAAAGTACTTTAAACAATCAGCCGTAAGTAATTTACTAAATCCATATTTCACACTCATGTTGAGGATGTATCAGGTAAGCTGTATATTCATACAAAAGTACTTTAAGCCATCAGCCGTAAGTAATTTACTAAAACCATATTTCACACTCATGTTGAGGATGTATCAGGTAAGCTGTATATTCCTACAAAAGTACTTTAAGCAATCAGCCGTAAGTAATTTACTAAATCCATATTTCACACTCATGTTGAGGATGTATCAGGTAAGCTGTATATTCATACAAAAGTACTTCAAGCTATCAGCCGTACGTAATTTTCTAAATACATATTTCACACTCTAGTTGAGGATGTATTAGGTAAGCTGTCTCAATGTATTACCAATAATGCAAAAATACGTTAAGAAATCAGCTAAGTGTAATATAATGGATGTCTTAACAATTAGAGGCATATACGTCTCAATTTGCAACTAATCTAGTTGATAATTTATTTTTGTATAAATAATAGTTCAATTATTGATCTCTGAATAGTAGAAATCTCTATTTTAATTAGTTTTTCTAGAAATATACTAAGAAATACAGTAGTTATCGTTCTCAGCAGAGTTCGGTGATAAGGCATATCAAATAGCGTGTATTTTACTTATAACGAGGTGTAAAGACAATGAAAAATATATACACAATAGTACAATTTAGCTTATTATTTTATTACGTTATTAAATATTGTTTCTACATTATAAAATATACATTGTTTCTTTAACAATATATAATTAATTTGCACTGTTTTTCAATATTTATTTTCGATAACCAATACGCTCAAAACATGTTCTTAGTCGATCTATTTGTGAAACCCGATGTCAAATATACAATTGTTTTGATTCTAGGGTCAAAACAAATAGTCACATTTGATTCAGGGAGGGTTTAAACGTGTATTTCCGTTAAGTCAAGACTTCCTTATTAGTATTTAAGAATATAACATATTAAACTATCCACTGAATAAGTAGTCATTGCTTGCTCTTTCTGTAAGTGTGGCAAGTAAAAATCATCGTAGTCATACAGATATATGGTTCGAGTTTTATTGCAAATGTAGTTGATGTATCATTATTCACACAGTCGCGGAATAAATCTGACAGTAATCTACCTTAGCAGCAAACAAGATATGAGAAAGAGATTACATGTATATGGAAGTTTGTCGTTTTAAACGACAAATACGTGACATAGGTCACAGAGGTGGCGCAGTCGGTGAATTTACAAGTAGGGGTCTATCTAAATCTACAGATAATTTATCATCTTACATAAATGTTCACATTGGACTGTCATTTACCGAACTTTATGAATTGTTTATAATGCCAATATTAAATTTAACCGAATTTGGCAACAAAAATCCATTTAATCTTATTACGAATATACATGGCAGAATTTAAAAGAAAAAATCGTAGGGTCATTATAATCGACGAATAAAAAAAATGACGGCACGTAAAGGTGTATTCAATATATCAGTGTGTTATAACACACAAAAGATTATATACACAATATCCCAAATGTGATTCGTCTGAAGGGTGAAGAAAAATCGTTGGTATGATATTAGACATTCCAGATGTCATCCAGAGTTCATAGTGCATTGCGGGTGATTTTATGTCCGTTTCGGCCCTATGCGATGCCATGTGGCTGGCCTGGCAAAGCCGTGAAAAATGATGTTTGTAAATTGAACTTTTTTCGCTTGGCTACAAATACCATTTCGTAAAAAGATACATGTACCAAATATTTTTCACTTTAAAAGGAAACACATTTCACCTCCTAAACCTCAGTTCTTAAGTACTCAAGACTTACTAGTCTTGCGTATAATCACCTCTAATATATACGTGATATTTAATTACATATCAAAAAGGTCCAAGAATAGTTCAGAATTATTCCCTATTTCGGGAGTGTTCACTATTTTAATACTAGGGTCACCCGTGAGCACCATGTGCCCATATGGTATACAGAACATAGGTCAGTTTTGACTGATGGCGAATCTTCGTGTAATTTTATAATAATTACACAACACAAATTTCCACATCGCAAATAATAATAAAGGCTAGATTCTGTATTTTGCATTATTAAGGGGGTATTCACCTTTTGAGCACAAAAAAAAAGCTGTTTTTTAACTTTTTTTTTCTCAGGGTACGTTTGAAATATTCGCATGCGGTTTTTTGTATCGTATTTATTCAACTTTTCTCTTTCATAAGGTATTTTTTAAAGTCGGGTACGTTTAGCCCCGGCGAAGATGTTCAGGTCCAAAGTGAGCAGCTCAATTTAAGCGCGCGGTAGCATAACTCTGGTCCCAGTTGTTTGAAAAAAAATAAAAAATAAGGGTTTTAAAGTATATTAAATTGTCTAGGAATTGATCTTCGGGTGGTCCATTTGGACCATAATTAGCAAAATGGCGAACATCGTACGAAAAAAGTTATGTTTTGCCACTTTTTTTCTCCTTTGGCGGGCCTTAAAAAATATTAACAAGTGTCGGACACACTTCGTCGAGGATCAACTCCTAGAGAATTTTATTACCTTTAAGATGCACTTATCAAGAGTTAAATCGGTTTATTTGTTGTCGAGATATTCTACCGCGCGACTTAAAAAATATGGTTTCGAGAAAAACGCGTTTAAAGTTTCACCTTCAGACTGACGCGCGCGAAAACGCCGTGTTTGAGCAAAAACATTGTTTTGTTTAAATCGCAATTTCTCATATTTTCAACTCGAATTTCAAAAAACGGCTTCAGAGACCTATAGTCAACACTTCAAAGTGTCCTATTCTGCAAAAAAAAATATATCGATTTTTTGAATCCGCAAAAGGTGAATGCCCCATTAAACTGCAGTGTGAAGGCAGTTTTAAAAGTGATGATAATTAGTTATATGCTAAAATACAATAGATTGTGCCATAAAAATAAAGGAGTAAAATTGCCAACCAATCATGTTTCTAAATATGTTTGAATTATCTCTTCAAGATTTTATTTCTTTAATAATCAGCATTATAAATTTACTTACTTGCAGTTATTATAATTTGACGAACTATAGAATCTTACCACAACTCATATTTTCAAAAATCACTGCTTTTTGGCCATTTTGCAGTGAAAATATTAACTATGAATTAAAATAAATGGACGGAATTTCACGTATTTGCTAAAAATATATGCAAATTAGGCAATAATATGCGCACTTATTTCATATTAAATACTTAAAAATCGAATAATAACATGTGACTCCCCTTAAACTTAAGATTTACAATTCAAACAATGTTTCCGTAACTCGCACGTCACTAATGCACATTGAAATACTGTTCTTGACGCTCACGTGGTAGCACTTTTATTTCAATTTGTTCTTTGGTCGGTCATTGTAACATAAATGCTTAAAATAGCGACACTCACAAACTTTAAATTAGAATAAATAAGACTTAATTTTATTAACTAACAATTATTTATATTTCTCATTGACATACAATATCGTAATATAGCAGATGCCACTATGTGTAAAGTACACAACACACTGAATACACTTCAAATCATCAAATAAATTGAAGATTTATCACACAAAAACATTTTTGACTGATTTCATTCTGACGTTTGATTCGTTTTTGTCTATTTCAAAGCAGACTGAACTTCAGAATCGTAGTGATTGTTTTATTTCAGTATAAACTATTTGATTATTTTTTATAACATTATTAACAGTCGCCATGGTGCAGTGGCTAAGTCGCATGCCTTTCACCCTGGAGGTCGTGAGTTCTATGCCAATTTGTATTTTTACAAAGAAGCGTTCTACACATACACACTCACATACATACATACATTTCTGGGTTATTATATTAATGATGTTCATTATTTTGATACAAATAAACGTTCATTTTAAACAGTAAAGTAACGCAAATTACGCTCACTCTACTGGGTAGTTCATTTAATTGTGTAAAATATAACTCGTCCAAGATAATGTGTTTTATTAATATTTGCCATTAAAATAGTAACAGTATTTAAGAGTCAAAAATTGGTATGACATCGCGAATTTTCTTTTAATTTGCATTTATGTGAGAACCGTGTACCGGTTGTAAATCATTTCTTTACAGTCAAACCGTAATATTTAAGTGTTGTATTTGTTATCAGTGGTAGCCATTTTGTACTATCAGCTAGTTAATTGTGCGGGAGAAATTCTGTGTTCGTTGTTAGTAGTAACAACGTCGTAAAACTGGCCGATTTGCAGGTCCCCTTTTTGCGTGGCACGATAAAGATATGCGTACGAAATGAGGTTGAGGAATGCATTTAAATTGAGCCTTACTGAAGAGACAACATCTATATCGATCAACGCTAAGCCTCCCCCTACCCTTAACAAGACAGTATTTCCCGAAACTAAGCATAGATTTTCCGAAACAACTCTGATATATTCGCGATGTTATACCAATTTTGCAAGATAGATAATGTTACTATTTTAATCGTAATTAAATTAAAAGGGGACTCGGACAGCATTTAGTAAAACGATTATTTATAACTAGAAACAATGTTGAATTTTTTGTGGGAACCGAAATGTTTTATTTATGCCGAAATTAGATAGAATTCCTTTTATCAAATCACTCATCAAGTTGATTGTAGCCTGGATGATTTTTTTTCATATATTTTAAGATACGTATCACAATTTTAGCGGCAGAACAAATATAGGTATATATATATTGTTGCGAATCCAATTTAGATTATCTAAGAAAACGTAAACATAGCCCTGGTTTAGGGAGATAATATCTTCATCCGGAACAGTAGCGCCGCCAAGCGGTGGATTTGTTACAAACGATTACGTTAATAGAAGACAAAGACCACATTTACATGTTGTATATATGTTACGTAACAGCAACGGCACAAGCACAACCCCGAGTTCAAGTTAAGGAAAAGCAAACATTATGTGTGTGTGTGTCTGGGTTGTAGATCTTAACCTCCTAAATACATTATCCCATCATCTTATTTTATTACTAACCCTATCTACACAGACTTTACTAAATTGATATATATCTTGTTTTAAATTAGTGCAAACATAAATTAACTCTTTACCTACAGAAAGACCATAAAATACGCTACAATTTAACATATACAACCGTAATCGTTTTCAGTGCATTTAGGCAATAAGCCATACCCCACTGGCACTGGCACATAAAGCGAGAATAGGTAAAAGTTACCTTAGTCTCCAAAACAATGCAAAATTAGGTTTACTTTTTGTATTAGGACAAACTAACTAGACGTATTAAAACATCATTTTTTAATTAACCAGAGTAATTTGAGTTATAACTTTAGTATACCCAGTAATAACTCGAGATTTCAACGAAAATACACGTTTTGAGCCTCCCTGAACCCAATGTGACAATATAAACTCAAATAATTGAACACGTATGCAATTCGATATATTGTTCTCAGTGCAGTTTCGGTGTTAAGGTATACTCTAGAGCGTGTGTAACTTTGCTATATTCCGGCTTGGATTCTTTTAATTATTAAAGCCCTTACATAAATGCCAACATAAGTATATGATATATAATTAGAAAGAGAATGAAACAAGCTACAATTTAATGTATTGCGAAGTGCATTTTGTTGAAGTTGAAGTTAAGATTTTTGTAGTTTTTAATAGAACTGTGTAACTTTGCTATATTCCGGCTTGGATTCTTTTAATTATTAAAGCACTTACATAAATGCTAACATAAGTATATGATATATCATTAGAAAGAGGATGAAACAAGCTACATTTTAATGTATGGCGAAGTGCATTTTGTTGAAGTTAAAGTTAAGTTTGTTGTAGTTTTTAATAGAACTGTGTAACTTTGCTATATTCCGGCTTGGATTCTTTTAATTATTAAAGCATTTACATAAATGCCAACATAAGTATGTGATATATCATTAGAAAGAGGATGAAACAAGCTATAATTTAATTTATGACGAAGTGAATTTTGTTGAAGTTAAAGTTAAGATTTTTGTAGTTTTTAATAGAACTGTGTAACTTTGCTATATTCCGGCTAGGATTCTTTTAATTATTAAAGCATTTACATAAATGCCAACATAAGTATATGATATATAATTAGAAAGAGGATGAAACAAGCTCCATTTTAATGTATAGTGAAGTGCATTTTGTTGAAGTTAAAGTTAAGTTTGTTGTAGTTTTTATTAGAACTGTGTAACTTTGCTATATTCCGGCTTGGATTCTTTTAATTATTATAGCACTAACATAAATGCCAACATAAGTATATATCATTAGAAAGAGGATGAAACAAGCTACATTTTAATGTATGGCGAAGTGCATTTTGTTGAAGTTAAAGTTAAGATTGTTGTAGTTTTTAATAGAACTGTTATATCAAAATATTTAAATGTGTGCAAAAGGTGTTAAAATACTAAAAAAATGTGTAATTAAGGAGTGTTCACAGCTAAAGAATTAAAAATTAAGCTTAGAAGTTATAATTAATAATTCCAGTTTGTTGTATGACATTCAAAGTTAACGTTCACAGCAATAAAATTTATGATACATTGTGTTAATTGCTTTTCATAATACAAACTCGATTATTATTTGTAATTTTCTAATCTTAATTACTATTTACATCGCTGTGAACACGCCTTTAGGGTTTGAGCATAATATATAAGTGTCTAAGTTAAGTGAAGTTCTGTATATACCCGTAAGATATGCATTTTATTACTCATATATAAATTTAGTCAATCAATTCTGAAAATATATTAATAATTTGATAAAAGCATAACTTGACCTCATAATCTATAAATTTCAATTTAAAATTTAACAAAAACCCAGTACTGTAGACGCGTACACCAAAGATCATGAGATTATTTAGTGTACTCCTTATATTATTATTATTGAATGTTTGCATAAGTGAAAATGAAATAAAATTCAACTCAGAGCCAGAATTGACGAAAGAGACAATATCTTGGGGTGTTCCAGGTGGGATCAGTTATGGTGATTGTCCCGAAGGGAAAAAGTGGATAAATAATAAGTGTCGCTTAGTGTTTGAATAAATAGAGCAAGCAGACTCGTAAACAGAAGTTTATCTGGGTCCCGTGATAGCGAAGCTACAAAGATCAAATATATTTAGTTTTTTAAAGCATTCGCTAGTGTAAACACATAAAGATGCATTTCAAACTAGTGCTGTTCGCAACAATACTTTGCTTTATGCATTGTAGTGTACGAGTTGAGTCATTCGAGTTTCTTAGAAAAGCAGCTCATAAAGTTGTTGATACTGTTCATGATATTGTTCATCCTAGCCATGAGCACTCGAGAGACAATCATCATCAACATCACCGTGAAGAAATTAAGGCTAGTACAACTCCAACAACTACAACCACAACAACAACTACGACCACAACAACAGCATGTAAGTGCTTTATTTTTAAGATCTATTAGCACCAAGATTTAATTTGAAATATTTGCGATTATAGATCCTCAAATAGATATACGATCTGGCCTAAAACAAGAACCAACAACTATAGATCCTGCACTGCAGGAAGCCGTAGATAAAATATTTTTTCCGGATGATACTACACCTTTTCCAAACCCAGACTCTCTACAATCAAGACATCTTGTTAAAGCACCTTGTGGACCTCAAATGAAGTCTGTAAATGGGGACTGTCGACCAGTGTTTTGAATATAAATTTTACTTATTAGATTTACGTATGTAACGTATTTATATTATATGATTCATCATTAATAATGTTATAATAAATATATAGTTTTACAAACTACCTTATAATAATCCTTCATTAACCTTCAAATATACGTATAAGAAACACAACGGCGTAGATTTTGTGGAACCACTAATATCTTTAGATACTATTGAAATATTTTGTGTTCAAGTTTATATAAAAAAAAAGTATATCACGTATTTTTTCTCGGTTTAGCAACAGTAAATATTTATTAATTTCTGACATACTAAATATTATTAAAAACACAAAAAAATATCTAAATTAAATTAGTGAAATAAGATCAGTTTATTAAAAATATTACTAAGATTAAAAAAGAACAAGATTTGGTACGGGTAAAACGCACCAACGCGTAGAGCTCGCCCTTAGGTAAAATATGCGTTGCGAGCAGTGGTTTTTAATTATTATGGCCTTTTGGTTAACAATTTGAAAATATGTTAAAGGTGTAAAAAGTCTTACATTTAATTTTAGATTATATTGATAAAAAAAATATTTTAGTTCATATTTTAAAATTCAAAATTATAATATTTAATAATTTTTTTCGGGCTTTGGATTAATAAAATGAAAAAATCTTGTGGATATAAAATATCTTAGAATTTTTGTTAGAATTTCTAAGTGAATTAATTATTTTTATAAGGGCAGTATTAAGGGGGGCTCTAAATTTTGGGGCCCTATAACTCGGGAAGTATACGGGCGATTGGATTTATACTGCGAGCGGATTTAAATGGAATGCCAAATAATATGTGTACCAAATTTAGATTAAACTGATAAAAAAAAATAGTGCATATTTTAAAATTCAAAATTATAATATTTAATAATTTTTTTCGGGCTATGGATTAACAAAATGAAAAAATCTTGTAGATAAAAAATATCTTAGAATTTTAAGTGTTTCAATTATTTTTATAAGGGCAGTATTAAGGGAAGCTTCAATTTTTAGAGCCCTATAACTCGGGAAGTATAAAAGCGATTGGATATAAACTGCGTACGGTTTCAAATGGGATGCCAAATAATATGTGTACCAAATTTGGAGTGAATCGCTCCGGTACCTTCAGAGGAGTAGAGGGCACAAATTTGGTCTTACGAGCGAGCGACGACTAACATCCAAGTATATAAGTTATATACATTTTCGGAATCAGGGCGACGAGACGAACACTTTTTCTTAATGAAATTTTTTGATCCGAGAATGCTACAGACACACGACCGAATGCTTTAGCTTCTTCGGTACTACGTACGGCGAACTAAAAATATTATGAACGACCATTGTCAACAATGTGCGCGTCAAAGGAAAATGCGATTTATCTTCGTTATTTGTACGAATTGCAGCATAATATTTTAGGGAAATATTCTAAAAGATACATTCTTTAAAATTATACAAAAAAAGAAAAATCGATTTTTTTTAAACCGTCACCTTAACTTGAACTTAATTGTATTTAAAATTAGATTAACAGGTTAAAAAATGCTGCATATTACAGTTCACGAGCTACTTACATAATTTTTGGTAAAAACAACATTTTTTCGCCTCATTACGACATTTTCCTAACATATCGCGAATAATGTTTATAATTAATAAAAAACTAGGTTCAAAAGTCATTGTGCTCAAAAGATAATCGTTAAATAGAATTGTTTCCTAAGTTAACTATCATTGTACGCAGTATTGTTGTGAAGAAACTATCAAAATGTACAAAACCATAGTTTTTATATCAATATTGCTGCAAGTGAGTGCAAATTTCCAATATCCATATCCACAATATCCATACCCTCAATATCCATACCCTCAATATGCATTAAATGCGCAATATCCATACCAATATCCAGTATTTCCTAATTACGGACAGTATCAATATCCAGGAGTAAATTTTCAACAACAATCTCCAGTATTTTCAATGGTAAATATATTTTTATATTTTCTGACGATATCTACGACGTACGGAATTCAGAATAGAATTTAATCTAGAATCAAGATCCCTACCAAAACTTTCGTCCAGCCGCAGAGGTGCAGTATCCAGATCCAGGATTTTACCAACCTCAAATAAACAACCGCGCTCCATTTTACGCGCAACAAAACAACTTCGAACAATCCATCCCAACACCAAATGGTAATATACCAATTGAAATAATTGATGTATCCAATATACCACCACATTTGTATCCATTATTGAATCCAAGAAAGGAAGGACAACAAAATGAAACAATTACTTTATCAAAACCGACCATTGAAGTAATTAAGCCTGTCAAAAGTAATACAGTAGTTAAAGGAAATACTTCGCAAGTAAAAATCAATCGAATGATCGATAATAATGGGAAACCGATTGTTAGTGTAGTTACTGGTGCACCCGATTGGGAGGATAATGTAACTGAAAAAAGTTCTGTAAATGAAAATAATATCCTTAACAAGAAAAAATATTCGGGTTAAAGGAACTATTCAGAACACAAAGAAGATTTGATTTAAATAATTTTAGCTAGGTTTAACCTTTCGTTTATGTGGCTCATGAGTACAAAACTGGTAAAAATATAATTAATTTGATCATTTCCAAACTTTCTGAGGATGTATATGTTTGTGAAATATGTAAATGTATGAATATAAATATATTAAATTTGTGTAATTTTTTTTTATGTAATATTAAAGACGTTACTTTAAATCAAGATAATTTTTTATACTTGCCAAAAGTCAAAGATCAAGATTAAAATGTTAAGAATATGCATTTAAATTTGGTCACTAACGTTGTGAACTCAGTGCTATAAAAATGTGTTCCAAATATATTGTACCACTTCTAACATATTTGGTATTGGTATCATCCAATACTTATCCAATACAATATCCAAATATAAACCAAAATCCAGCCCAATGGCATTATCCACAATTCCAGCAAATGTCTCCACAATTTGGCAATTATATTGGTGCTGGTTTAACACCAAATTACGGGCATCAACCAATTAGTGCCCCTGGATTCCAACAACAATATGCAATGGTAACATTTGACTACAATTTTTAGGGCAAGAAATACATTTTATTAATCTAATTTTCATCAGCCCTATGCACAACCAATTGGAAGTGTGTATCCACAATCTATCCAAACGTATCCAAGTGGATATGGAGGGGCAATGAATACAGGCTATGGACATTTTCCTGGTAGTGCTTCTTATCCAGGACTAATCCAACCTTATCAAGAAATACGTCCACAATTTGATTCTAGAACTGTATATCCAGAACCTCATCAAACACAACCAGAAATCAGTGTTAAAATCACTGATGCACCAACAAACATTAATCCAGAACTCCAGAGAAATAATACAAACAATGTACCCAGTTGGTATCTTGGACCACAAATTACTGGAGAATCGAACAAATTAATGGTACCACAAAACCAACAACATCCAGAAATAAAATTTGAGAACAGATACCCTGCATTAGAAAGTTTATATCCACATACTCAGTCTCATCCAGACTATTCTGGATTATCATATCCAGGAAACATACATCTAAGTAGTGGAGTCAAGTCTCCAAATAGTGATTCGAAAACGTTTACAAATGTTATGCCTGGAATGGAAAGTATTTCGACTTATCCAGAGTATTCTGGACTATTATATCCAGGAAATACGCCTCAACTAACTACTGGATTATCATATCCTCTAAGTACTGGAGTCGAGTCTCCAAATAGTGATACGAAAACGGTTACAAATGTTATGCCTGGAATGGAAAGTATTTCGACTTATCCAGACTATTCTGGACTATTATATCCAGGAAATACGCCTCAACTAACTACTGGAGGATTGGATTTACCTAATAGTGGTTCGAAAATGTCTAAGAATATGTTACTAGGTGATATAAAGGTACCAATGATTAAGCATTGTCCTGAATATTTAAAGAGGTATTTGGAACAATTGAAAATTGCTGGAAAATTGGAATATCCATATTCTAAAACAGTGGATGTTAATATTATCGATATATGTATGCCCCAAAAGTCTGGAGTAGTATATTTTGATGATAATGATACTGATTTAAGTTATGATGATTCTACAGTGGAAGTTGATCCAGAATAAATATGAAATATATTAATAATATAGTTTAAAAATATATTCAGTGTATGAATTTTGTTTAATAATTTTGTAATTATTTTTAAATATAAACTATTTGGCGAATCATAAATATTTTGATGTAATTCACTTCTTGAACTCAAGATAAATAAATGAAAAATAACAAGAGGGCATACAAGCTATCGCAAATTAGATATAAATTTGAATTCCGTATAAATATAATTAATAATCTTTGCAAAATGTTTGCCAAAATATATGTATTCCAAATCCTAGTGATAACAATCGTATATTTTAACCCAGCGATACAAAGTGCATCTGTGTATGGACCACCGTATCCATTTGATAGAATAACTTTAAAAAACGACACAGATCAGCCAAATCCAACGGTAAGTTTGCAATTAACAACGACCCAAATTGTACTTTGACCCAATAATATTATTACTAAACGGTTGGTCTATTATCCATTGGGAATGGTTTTAGGAACCTTTTATGGTAACATATCGTGAATTGACTCAAGATGAAAAAGATTATATGCTGTTTCGTTGCAAAGAATACTTGAAACAAAGTCCAGATCCAAGAAATAAACATGAATTTTGTGGAGGTTCACAATTAGTAGTACAATCGGATTCTAGAACTTCGACAACCGTTGCAACCCCAGGTAGCGATTCTTCAACATCAACAACTCCAGGAACTGTTCCGATTCACAACGCACGGGGTTAATTTATACGTATTCTTAAGTATAGTTTAAATATGGCAAACGTATTTCATTAATAAATATTTGATTATTATGTACCGATATTATCTAAAATAAATACTAAAGATAAGAATCACATAATAGTGATTAGTTCTAGTTTAGACTTTTACAAATGCTATATATGAAATGAGGTGTGCTACGTTAGTGTTTGTATTAATATTAGTAACAATTCCAAATGTTAAAAGTGATAATTTAATAATTGGCAATTTTGAAGATGACAAAAATAATTATTTAGATAAATATAAAACGAAAGGAGCGAATATAATCACGGCTGACTGCAAGGATGGCTTCGTGTTTCTTGGGAATCGATGTAGGGTCAGTTATTCTTGACGTAAGTATAGCTTAACCTTAAACTTTAACATAATACTACCGTGCACAACAAAACTATTAATTTCTAAGAAATGGGATGAAATATTCCAGAAATGATTTAGTCATGAAATTCCATGTATTTTAGATAAAAAGAATTATCAGTTTACCTTGAATAAAAGAAGTATATATATATCAGTAAATATAGGTTTGAATTCCGAAAATTATTCTAATATTTCCTGAGATATATTTGAATAAAATAAAAGAATTAATCGCTAATTCTTATTGATACTAATAGGGACACATTCAAATTACAAATAGACCTAAAACAGCAATTTTGCGGATATTTAAAGCCGTTTTAGAGACGTTAAATTTAACTTGGAGATGTTTAAAGCAGCTTTGAGATGTTTAATCTGCTTTTGAGAGGATAATAGTTGTTTTGGAGATGTTAAAAACTGTATTGGAGACGTTTAAAACGGTTTTAATGATGTTAAAAGCGTTTTGGAGATGTTAAATGATGTTTTGGCGATGTTAAATCTAATTCGGAGATATTAATAGCTGTTTTGGAGATCTATGATCTATGTTAGAAATGCTAAAGTTGCTTTGAAGACGTTAAAAACTGTTTTGGAGACGTATAAAGTAGTTTTAAAGATGTTAAATGCTGTTTTGGAGATGTTAAATGATGTTATGGAGATGTTAAATCAATTTCGGAGATATTACTAGGTGTTTTGGAGATCTATAATTTATATTAGAGATGTTTAAGATGCTTTGAAAACGTTAAAATGTATTGGAAACGTTTAAAGATGTTTTGAAGATGTTAAAAGCAGTTTTGGAGATGTTAAATGATGTATTGAAGAAGTTAAATTATTTCGGAGATATTAATAGCTGTTTTGGAGATCTATGATCTATGTTAGAGATGATGAAGTTGCTTTAAAGACGTTAAAAACTGTTTTGGAGACGTTTAAAGTTGTTAAAAGCTGTTTTGGAAATTTTAAATGGTGTTTTGGAGATTCTAAATCTATTTTGGAGATGTTTAATCAGTTTTGGCGATGTTGAAAGCTGTTTTTGAGATGTTAAGATCTGGTTCGGAGTTCCCTAAACGAAGTTACAAATATATTGTGCCGGTCCTGCCATTTTATGATACGTTATCAGTCCCCAAGTTCAAGTAATATCAGTTTTCTTGAAATGCTGCGAAGATGTTGAATAAAATAACAATTATTTTTGGACTGTTGTGTTTCGTTTTATTTACAATAATTGAATGTGATTCAATGGCATTAAATAGTCAGTCCTCTACTGGTATAACGTTACAAACTAATATTGTTAAGGTAACGTGTGCTAAAGGGTA
Organism: Leistus spinibarbis; assembly: GCA_933228885.1. Classification (NCBI taxonomy): domain Eukaryota; kingdom Metazoa; phylum Arthropoda; class Insecta; order Coleoptera; family Carabidae; genus Leistus; species Leistus spinibarbis. The sequence continues at coordinate 3,114,270 of OW121809.1, read as the reverse complement.
CAAACTTGCAGGCGGCAAATGTCGAAGAATGATCTAAAAGGGTTAGTATTGAGTATCCCAATTAAATAAACGAGATGGTTGATAGCTTATATCTTTTTCTTTTGCTAAAATATTGAGGGTTAAATACGAGCATTTTAATAACTTTTTTTGAAAATTTAAACATAAACAAAATGGCTGCATACACGGAATTAGTACACAAGTTTGCCGCCAGATATAAACGTATATTGACTTCTTTATTATAGGGTTTAAATAAATGCTTTAAAATGGAAGACAGTTATATTTAATTAATTTATTATTTTTAGGATGACAATTAGCAAGGAAATTTATGAAACAAAACCAGAACCTCAAGACGTATTTACTGGAGAAGAAATTTCGAATATATTTGTAATATGTAATTTATAAAAACCTAATATACTTTTGAATATGATTTGAATATTATCGTAAAAAAATATATACATATATGTAAGGTAAAATTTATAAGAAAAATTACTGTAAAAGTAAAAATGTTTTTATAACTTATGAGAGTGTTTCTCAAACCATTTAACCCTCTCATATACCACCAGGGATCTTCAACTTGATATACATAACTGTTTATATTTTTAATTAAGCTTGTACCAATATTCATGGAGGATATAAATATTTAGCGATTTTACAGAAACGCATGTAATTAATTTTAGTATGTCACCACGAAAGGGTTAATATAATTTCAACTATAAGCGAAAACGTTCATAATATAAACTAGCCCAAAGTACATCGCAATATAACTAATCTATCGGGTCATCACTTGATATAAAACGAAATATTATTTCTGAATTATCATATTTGCATTCCAAACGATTAACAATGCGGTTATTAAATATAATTCTGATTTGTCTTCAACTTTTATTCATATTCACTGCGGGAATATTTTGCAATCCTACGCAAAATATTATAAAAGTAAAATTAAATTGTAGCCCTGGATTTAAACCGTTGCGGAACCGCTGTGTTCCTGTGTTTGACGAAATATCAACACCTAAACTTGGCTTAGCTTAAGGTAAGTTTAAATATAAGATTTAGCGACAAGAAATAAAAAATTGCCATGTCTAAGAGAAAAATAAAAATATTTAAAAACACATAAATATCAATAACTAATTTATTGTTTATCTTTTAATAAATATTCAACAGAATACGGGTGCGGCAGTTAAATGTGTAATTCGATGACTAACTTCACGATCATTTTGACCCTATAATCACGTAATTATATTTTTTTTTGTTCATATTACAAACTAAGTATATATAATAAAAATCATGAACCCAAATCTAGCCCAAGAATTCTCGTACAACATTTATTTGAACCTAACCTTTCTTTAGTCTTATCTTCTTTATAATAGACATATGGCATGCTTTTGCTGTGGAGAAAATGACATATACATCTAAATTTAGAACCCATTTAATTATTATAACCGATATCAATTTAATAATTAACGCTCAACTTCAATATATATATATATATATATATATATATATATATATATATATATATATATTTATATATATATATATATATATATATATATATATATATATATATATATATATATTATATATATATAAACAAGTATCAAATTAAGTCCCTCGATTTTAAATTACAATTTCCCACAAATTTCCTTGACAATATAAATTAGAATTTAAGATTTAGGAATAAATGCAATTTAGATAATGCCGGTTTATTAATTTTTTATCAAAAAACAACAATTTAATTGAAACATGTGAAATAATTGGAGGTTGTTGATAGTGTTAATCGAAGTATATAAGAAACGAGATTTATGAATACTTGTATATATGTATTTATAGTTACACTAATAACTTACAATGCTACGTATTTCTTTGATTTTGTTTATATTTTTGGTATTTATATACCAAGTTTGGAGTACGTGTACGGACCCAGTTCCATTAATGAGAGTGGCATGTAAACCTGGTTATAAATTCATAAAAGGAAAATGTCGTAGATTACTCTAATAGGTAAATTTATCAATAATAATATATAGTTTTTATAAAGGCAAGTACGATTTATACATACATACATACATGCATATATATAAATATATATATATATATATATATATATATATATATATATATATATATATATATATATATATATATATGCATGGGTTCACAATTTGAAATAAAATCATTTTTTGATATTGTCAAAAACAAGTAACGCGCATAATAATATAGAGAACTGTAATACCATCCATTGATGGCTAGATTAGCTAAATTAGCCAACAATAAATGGCGGCACTTTATACTTTCCTTTATCACTTTTTTGTGCTTAAATGAAAATGTTGTAGATAAATTAGTGCATATTTTAAGATTCAGAATTATAATATTTAATAATTTTTTATGGCCTTTGAGTTAACAATATGAAAAAATCTTGTTGATATAAAACACCTTAGAACTTATAGTAGAATTTTTGGATATTTTAATTATTTTTATAAGGGCAGAATTAAAGGGGGCCCTAAATTTTGGGGCCCTATAACTCGGGAAATATACGGGCGATTAGATTTAAATTTTGAGTGGATGCAAATAGGATGTTAATTTATATGTGTAGTAAATTTGGTGTAAATCGCTCCGGTATCTTCAGAGGACTAGAGTCACAAATTTGGTCTTACGAGTATATAAGTTATATATATTTTTGGATTTAGGGTGACGAGGAATTTTTTGATCCAAGAATGCTACAGACACACAAGCGTTTGCTTTAGCTTATTCGGTACTTCGTACTGCTAAAAATAGAATGTTTATCTGGTTATAAATTAATTAAAGGTGTAGGTCGTAAAATAAACAATAAGTAAGTTTATTAATAACAATATACAATAGAAGGCAGATACGCTTTTATTTAAAAGTAGTTTTATATTGTATATATGTTGCAGTTTTAGTAAAAAATTATCAAAAAACAATAATATTGAAACATGTATTAATTGGAGGTCGTTGATAGTATATATATAGTAGTATATAAGAAACCAGAATTATGAATACTTTGAATATATTTGTTTATATTTACACTAATAGTTTACAATGCGTATTTCTATGATTTTGTTTATATTTTTGGTATTTATATACCAAATTTGGGGTTCGTGTCGTAAGGACCCAGTTTCATTGTCAATAGTAAAAGTACAATGTAAAGAAGGTTATAAATTTATAAAAGGAAAATGTCGTAAACTAAAATAATAATATAATATGCAGTTTCTATAAAGGTACGATTTCTCAAAGGTTATACGATTTAATTTAAAATTTCTCACAAATGCATTTCTATGACAAAATAAATAAGAATTTATCATTTAGGAATAAATGCTAATTGAAAAATTTAGCAGATTTAATAAAATATTATCAAAACACAACAATTATATTGAATAATGTGTCTGTTTTATATTGGAGGTCATTGATAGTGTTTATCATAGTATAGGAAACTTGAATTATGAATACTTGCATATATTTGTTTATATTTACACTAATAGTTCACAATGCTTCGCATTTCTATGATTTTGTTTATATTTTTGGTATTTATATACCAAATTTTGAGTTCGGATACGGAAGCAGCTTCTTTTTCAATTATAAAAATACAATGTTTACCTGGTTATAAATTAATTAAAGGTGTTTGCCGTAAAATAATCAAATAAGTAAGTTTATCAACAATAATATACAGTTACAAGATTTTTTTATTTTGTTTCTGTCCCTTTATAATTTATCAAAATTTAATATTAAGTATATTTCGTTATAAAGTTGGTATGAACGTTATCTCTTTTTTCTTTGATAAGACATCCGACCTATTTATCGACAACAAACATGGTTTCTCAGAATGCGACGAAAATGTTTGTTTTTCCTACTAGTTTCTGTTGTATTAGCAGAATTATGTTGTGCAAATCAATATATAATAATTGAAAAATTTAAAATACGAAATGATACGAAACTTTTAAGTGGTAATATTGTTAGAGTACAATGTAAAGATGGATATAAGTTTATAAAAGATAAGTGTAGACGAATAGTATAATCATGGTGAGTTTAAAATTAAATATCAGCCTTAAACTTTAGTTTAAATTAGGATAAAAATTGTCACAAAATAATATTATATTACAATAACTATTGACACTCAAATTTTGCCCGTAATAAAGGTGGGAATATTTTAATTTTCTTGGGCAAAGTCTAAAAGAAAGGAATTAAGATTTTAACGGATATAGACGTTTTAACTATCCTTGAATTAAATCTGATTATTTTTGGAATGGCAACGTTATTAATTTGGTTTCATAAAGCATAATTATAAATACAAATAGGAATAGGGCAAGAAAGTCGAGTGTAGACCACTCCAGTTTTTAATGAAATATATATAAATTGAGAAATCATCTCAAAATAAAGAAAATCTGTAATAATTTTAGTCTCATAAGATTAGATAGATTTATAACTGAAAATATTCGACCTGAAGATGGCTGCAATGCCTAATTTCAAGCTAACTCTTTAAAAACCATACATTTCTTTGTTTCAGATACAGATACTTCATTACCAACAAATATACTTGTGAAATATTGGAAAATTATATATAATATATTATAAATTCAAATATTTCTTTTGTAAATTATGTGAAAATAAAGAATATTTGTTTACTAATGCCATTTTATTATTTTCATAATTAAAAAATCAAGATAATCGTATATCAAATATGACGAAAGATTAATATATTTATCTCGCGATTTCAAGATAAGATTGAGTCACATTAATTAATTGTAATTATAACCACGTATTTAACAATTAAAAAATGAAGTTGCTCTACGCAATTATAATTTTAAGTTGTATTTTATTACTAAATAAGAGTGATGCTATTGAAGAAAATGAAGAGAGGCTTCCTGAATATCGAAATATTATAGTGGTTCGGTGCCCCCCAGGCTACAAATTAATTATGGGAAAGTGCCGAAAAATAATTGCTTATAATTTTGTGAGTATAAATCATTTTTTTGTGGAAAATGTCATCAATTTTTAATTGATTGCTAGTGGTTTTATGGGTGCATTCACACTTGTAGCAGTATATATATTTTTTGTTACAGGAATGGTGGCCCCTATTTAGAATAGCGCCTTAAATATTTTATATACGATAACTACAATTTTATTTTAATTTATACGCAAAATAAATGTATGCAAATATGTTTAAATAATCGTTATTTATAGATTTTAATACGATATTACTTAATTTAACACATATATTTTAATAGTATATAAAATTGTTTATATATTTACTAATACTTAAATATTTATTATGTAAGGAAAACTTAGTCATATATTAAAATTGTTAGAAGAAATGGATTTTTTGCTATCATTAAAAATGTATAATTTTTTGAGGTAGCTATATATATAAACAGCGTGTATCATAATTTGTTATTTAATATAGTTAGTCAGCAAGATGAAACGGTTAGTAATCAGTGTTTTTGTAATGTTTTTTGTTGGTTCAATTGTAACCAAGAATCTTATCGATCAAAATAATACAGAAACAAATACACAAATAAAAGATGGATTAACTTTAAATGATACTAATGGCACTGAACAAGTACTCGTCAATAAGTTTTTTATTAAAATTATTTGTAAAGATGGCTACAAAGCAGTTAATGGAGTGTGTCGTATAATGGTTCAGAAATCGAAGGTAATTTTAATTTAATTAATTTAATTAAAAGACGTTAGCGTAAATTTACGAATTCTCGGGCGACCTTGACGATGACCTTTCTATTTCCTTTCCATACAAGTTATTTTAAATAACAATGTGTGTATTCTTGATTTTAATTTATTCAAATTCAAGTAATAATATGATTGTTAATCTATTAGAGTAAAAGATTTTGTAAATCTATACTTAATAAATTTGGTTTCAGGATGAAAACTAAGGCGAAAAACTTGGAATCGTACTTCGTAATGAGTATTTAATTATTGTACTGTGTAAGAAATAAAAAATATATATAAAAACTTGTGATATTATTAGATTTACATGACTTCACTAGTTAAGTACTACGTGTATTATTTACACTTCACTTAGCACAAGGCCAAACTTCTTTATATTTTGTTTATATCTCTAATATATTTTTGTTTAAATATACTGTGTTCAGTCTGTTTTGTAAAATGGCGACAATTCAACGTATTTTTGCTATAATTTTATTAGTGATTACTATTATCTTTGCCCATCCATATACTGCTCCAAAACCTAAGTATTTAGCCCCAACGACCACTAAAAAACCTGCAGAAGTTGCCCATTCATTTTCTATAATAAATGTAGATTGTAAATCTGGTTATAAACCGATTAATGGCGATTGCCGTAAAGTTCAATAAGGTAAATATTTTTAATTATCTTGCCAATACTGTTTAGTTTATTAAAATAATTATAGTGAAATTTGTTGTATTTTAAAAATATTGCTTAATTTTCAATTATACTTATTGTGGTATGACATATTGTTTGAATTAATTTCAGATTTTAAAATTAAAGTAATAGTTTTCTCGGAATTAAATAATGGAAAATAAAAAAATTGAAATTTATTTAAACCTAGAGGCGTTGCTACGCAAGAACTGTGGACCTACGCGATATAAATATGCTAAAAATGTCGTTTAAAAAACAAGTATAGTTAGTCGCACCAATGCCTTCAGCTTACCGTATAGTCAATCTAGAGATTTTTATAATTTTATTATTTATATGAACCACAAATGTTTAAATGAAGTAAATCTATTAATAACTAACGAATTTTAAACAGACACATTGATAATTAATAATAATGACATATTTATTGATTAATTAATAAATATAAATTTAAAATAATAATTAATTAACGCGTTACAATATATAAAATTTCAAAATTATTATAAACTCTTATAAATTGTGGAATTTTATTTTTTGATATGATTATAAATAATAAATTTGGGCCAATAGTTTGAAAAAATTCAGCAAATACGAAATATCTTATAAATAGTGGTAAACATTTGCGGTATTTTCTAAAATTTTGTAAGGGCAGTATTAAGGTGAGGTTTACGTAACGCTGCCCAAAGAAAGCATGTTATTCGCGATTTTTTTTCTCCCATTGGGTAAATGATATTAATTCCGGGTTTCTTGCATGTTGTTTATTCATATTTCGACTAATTACTTTGATTTTATTGAATTGATCATTGCATATTCTGCGCTAGAAATGGCGCCTCAAACATCACCGTGCACGACGTGCACATCTCAATTTAAAAAAAATCTGATTTGTAAATCTTAAACTAGACAAGATTAGTTGGGGCTTTGACTTCGTTGAGGTCAATTGGACAATAATTGACAAAATGGCGGCTGTTCAAAAAAATTTAATTAGATTTTCTTGGCTTTGGCGGGCTGCAAAAATATTTATTATTGATGGAAATGCATGAAAGTTTCAATAAATTTAGTGTACTTTAATATAAAACAGAGAAAACGAAAATCGGACGATCACTTTTTCAGTTATCTTTCCGCCGGATAAAAAAGGGCGGTTTCGTGAAAAACACCTTTAAGGTTTTGAGTTCATAAATTGAAAAATTCAATAAAAACAGTCGAAATATGAATAAATAATATGCAAAAATCCCGGAATTGATATCTTTTACCCAATTTGAGAAAAAAAATCACGAAATATATGCTATATTTTGGGCAGCGTTACGTAAACCTTCCCTTAACGTGTGTTGCAAATATTGGGGCGAAAGTTATTTACAAACAAATCTTGTGATCACTTGGTAGCTTTGCCATTGTCTTAACCAATGTTTGTGAATGTACATAATTTAAAAGTAAGGTTATAATTGAATTTAAATTAATTATAAATTTGTTTCAGGTGTTTGAAGGAAACCTAAACCTAATCAAATATAATAATATTTAACAAATTTTGTATTAATTGTAATAAAATAAAAATGTACTAACAAATACATACGATTTATTTAAAATTCTTTTGAACTCATAACGACAAGTTTAATCGTGCGTTAAGTGTCATAATTATTTTAAACTAAACTAAAATCTGTTAGAATATGATAGGTAATCAAATACACGTATTGTCATACGTAAGCGAAAAAACCAAAAAGAAAATACGTTCGCGCATCGACCAAGGCTATGGGAAATAAGTCATAATCTGCGGTCACTTAACTGACGTATTTTAAATCAAAATTAATTACTGTACAATATAAAAATAAATACCACAATATCCGTTTCCTAGATTATAAAGTCTTTAAATAAATTTACTATTTTTCAACATCATTATTCAATTTCAAAGTCTTGATCAGTTAAAATGAGTATGTTGAAAGTGTTAGTTTGCGCGATTTTGTTTATCGTAGCTGTGGCTACACTTGTGGAGTGTATGCCCATGTATGTCCCGCCATACAGGGCCAGGAATTGCCCAGAATATGCCCGCACAGCTTCTGGACGCTGCAGGATTCAGTTCCAGGACGTGGAGGAATATGATTACTGAAGCATTTGCAGCAAAATTAACGTAAGTATCTTTACGTATACGAAATTAATTTAGAGAATCTTTATATTTTATAATTAAAATTATATTCACAAGATGAGATTTAATTAAATAATTTACTAATTTAGGTAAAGCCTTAATGGTTCTAGAAATGCATTTTTATCGCCATTTAAAAATAAGTACTTAAGTCTTGTTTGTGAGTGTTCATATTTATTATTGATTATGTTAAAAGATAAATTAATAAAATATATTTTACTTGTAGAATTTAGAATATAAATTAATTGAAAAAGAGTCGTATTAATATTAAATTATATCTGTATATATCTTGAAGTAATACCGGAAATTGAATAAATATTATTTCCCTTACATTTAATATTATGAATACTACTGTTTTAATTTTAATATTAATACAAATTTTAATTTCCTTTTTATTTGTTTCAGATCCAATATTTGATAGTTCTACTGATATAATATTACGTACTAGCAATAAAGCTACCTGAAACAATATATTCAATTGAATAATTAAAAAAAAAAAATGCTACTTGTATTACCAAAAAGAAGAAACATTATCTTTAATAACAAAAATAAATATATGTAAAATATGTGTATTTGAATAATTTTAATTAGTGTTCACTTATGACGAACTCTCCGCTGTAACGAATTTTTCAGGAAAACACAAATAAGCTATTAATACCAGTCGATATGTACAATTTTATTTTTTATAGCCGACCTCGGATATAGTGAACCTGTTGAATGCAAAATAAATGTTCGTTATATCCAGATTTCACTGTATTTTAAATTGTTTTATATTATAAATAAAAACATTAAATAAGTTTATCCATTTTAAAGCATTGCTAATTTTTCTTCATTAAATTCTGTCCTTCATAGAATACATTAAACTTTTCATTCATTCTATTTCAATTTGCTTGTTATTTCCTCATATAATTTCAGTTCTATTGTGAAAGTGAGCAGATAAAATTTATCAAGGAAAAACTTCATTGTAGCAAAAGGCAAAAAGATGGGAAAAAAGGAGTTTTTTTTTTGTAAGAATTTTTCATTACGATTTACTCTTATACGCGGCGTTCGGACAGATACGATGCACGCACCCGCGTAACACGAAAAGACAATAGAATCGTGTCAACCACTATGTGGTGTTTTCACAAAAGAAAATGAAGTAGATATATCCTTCCTTTATTTCCGCAAATGGTACACGTTACAACAATGCCACTGTGCGCCAACTTTTGCTTCACTTTTTTGCGGCTATATTCCAAACTTGTGCTCGGTCACAACTAAAATATTACAGACTAACGTCAGCGCATTCATTATGCCATTATAAAACTATAATTTTGCATTTTAAATTATATATAAAAAATATACAAAATATTGTAAGACTTTTTAAATCAATAACATTTTTTCAAATTGTAAACTCAATAGCTATAATAATTAAAAGAATTAGTTTTAATTATTATGCGCAAGCGCAGTGTAGTCCGCTGCACGCATCCCATATAGTTCTTATAAGACGAGCTGAGGGCATAGATGCTTGCACCTAACCTTGCGTATTTAGATATGTCTGATTTATACCAATTTGTTCGTAAAATAAAAAAATATCTGCTAAATAATGAACATAGATCGTAATTAGTGGATAATTATCCTGCATCGATATTTTCAATTACGTTTTTAGGTCCCCTGAAAAGCAGTTCATCATTCATAATTTGATAAATCAACGAGCAACAGTTTTAAAGGAGAACTAAAAGAGTAATTAAAAATATCACAACAAGAAAATTATCGACTGATTGTGTATTATTTTTTATTACAAACAATTTTCTTAAAATTATCCAAATAAATCAAGTATTGTTTTGAACGGCATTTTTAACGATGACTACAAATGTTTCTTGTACAAAACAATAACTCAATCGTCGTGTTTCCGTAGTGACAAATGCCTAACTTTCCCAGGTATTATTCTGATCGTAATTTACGCAAACTCGTTCATAATGCACGGTCAATGCGCTTACACAATGGCCACCCCAAATTTCATTGGCAGGGTAAAGGGATGCTTTTAATTTCCTGTATTGTGAATCCTATTAGCATCGCTAAGGACATTGATTCAAAATCGCAATAGTTTACCAATACGATGGCGACAATTCAAATATTATTATAATACATAAATCAGCAACACACAACACAGTTATGTATTACGGACATATATAAATAAATATATATATATAACCCTTTAAAATAGTGAAATATATTTTATTATATACCAGGCGATATATATATATATATATATATATATATATATATATATATATATATATATATATATATATATATATATATATATCAATAACAATTCAACAGATTAGTTCACACATTGATACATACCAATTCATACTCAATATTAATACATATAGTAGAATATCCAAATATCAATAGCATACGTTATAGGTTTGCTATCAACCTCACCTCAAATAATAATTCCCAACACACTTTTGTCACTCACTAAATCACTCTCAATACACGACCTATTTCACTGGTAGATACACTGTAAATGGTTATACGTTCTGAAATACAGAGTTAAAGAAGACAGGTATTCACATAACATCCTATTTAATAAACGGATATAGTTATAACACATATATTTAAAACGCATCGTAACATATTCTTAATCAATTTTAACCTTTTAAAATAGTGAAATATATATTTTATTATATACCAGGAGAAGGGAAATGAAGCAAGCTACAAATCGATATATGTTAAAATTAATTTTGTATGAGTTAAAGTTGTCGAAATTGTAGTTAAAGTTAAGAGTTACTCTCAATGTATTACGGTTATTAGATACATTATACGGATGCACTCTAGGTCCAGTTTCACCTGTTATACATACGCAAATTATATGGTTTTATATACCATAAGAAAGCTAAAAAAATTAGGTATAACTTGATGTATATAAATCTTAGATTATGTTAAGCTAAAGTATAATTACTTGTAGTTAAAGATTGGACTGTCTGAGAATGTTCCAGACACACGATGATAAGTTAGTACCATAATACATACAAGACAAACTTGTTAGGAAGTCAGAAGAACGTTATGCAATGTGATTCACCAAAATAATACGTAACTGTGTATGAAATAGTATTTATTTATTAATATATTTGCAATTTATAAATATTAAAATATTTATTTGTTTTAAACGCAAATTAAATGGAAACTAGTCGCGCGAAAAATGCATATTTGACAATGCTAAATAAATAGTGAATTTTAAAAGCACTTTTTCATAATAAATTATAGTTGTCGAATCCATTTTATTGCAAATTAAAATGCCATTAGATTTATTTATTCATGAACTTTTAATAAAATAAAATAAACCACTTTTTATGCAATTCCCAACCTGTGCATTAATAATTTAAACATGCGCATAGTAATATATTTTGCATGGCCCAGTTCACAGCGTGTCCTGTTGTCCTGAAAGATGTAATTTCATAAGAGATGTGCCACAACAGTTTCGTAAATAATACGAATGGAATGTGATAAATAAATCTTTCGGTGTGATATTTAAACGACATCACATACATATAGCAGCATGCTCCCGCAAATTATAATACGTTTCTGTCTTCCTCCTTTTTTTTCAGCTGTCCCGTATCATAATTCAGGATTACCGGTTCAAAAGAACCGTATTTATTGCGGGAAAATATGGAATAGCCGACACTTGCATCACGAATATGTTTCATTTATCCCGAAATATCACCATATTTTCCTAAACTTTGACAATTTCGATTCCACCATTCACCAAGAAACTCAAGAACTCTTAATAAAATTGATGAATAATGATCAATTAAAACGACTAGTTTCTGCTATTAAACCATTTTCAGGTTTAATAGCCAAAATATTCATCTTAAATAAATTATATTGTGAATCTAAACCTTATTTATAGTATATATCGTAACTGTAACCAATTAATCGATTATTTATATATCCTCATTGGTATTTAATTTCCATTGTAACATAAACAAACAATTGTATGTGCGTGCGCGTAAACTTTCAACCATATAGCTACCAGAAAGAACAATAATAGAATTTAAACAAATATAAATTATATAAATATAATTAATGCTCTTTGATTTATGTGAAAACTAAAAGGTTACGGAACGAATCCTTCGTTTTTAGGATAATACTAGTACAGGCGCAATCCTGGTAACCATAGACGGCTCAGCTGTTAAGGTGTACTAGTTTGAATAGTTAATTTTTGACAAATAAGTAAGTCAACAACTGACTCGGCTATGGTTATCAGGATTGCCTCTGTATACGAGGTTTATTTGACTTTTTATAGTTTAACAAATGGTAACATTGTTTGCGTGTCGCTTATCAAACTAATTTCTCTTGGTCTGAATCCGTATTTGCATTAATGTAGCAAATGGCGCCAACTAATAAGAATGTGTTGAACTATGGATCAAATGATAATATTATTTCTAGTGTAATTGATTACATAGCACCATCTAACTAAATTTGAGTTAACTATAAATACAGATATGTAATTTCTTTAATTATTAACTATTTTTAATTAAACCAAAAATATAATGTATTGTAAACATTGTATTATAGCAATTGGTTTGTACGCTAAGAACTTTTCAATTTGTGAATATTTCGAAACAGTTAAATAAACCGTAAAATTCATCCACTAGCAGTAAAAAGTAGAATCCGTTTTCGCGCCGTATACGTATAAACGTATAAAAAAATGCAACTGAAAAGAAATCAAAACTGTGAGATTTATATCTTTAGATTTTATAGCGTGAGGGAATAAAAATAGAATAAGGAAGGCGGTGCTTTTGCCTAATAAATAGTTGGATATAAACATTGCCCCTTCCTCAACCTCTGTCCATTCTATCCCCTGTCCCCTGTTCCCTCCTCAAGCCGCCAACGCGATAAACAAACCTGCGAAATAAATCTTGCACACAGTTTGAAAGCGAAGTCCCACTGAGCTACCCCCGTTCGTATTGATGATAACAAACAGAAAAACAAGAATTAATTTAATGTACCAGCTCAGCAAATAAAGTTCCGAGCTACTGAAATTCGCAATTAGAACAAAATTTGTGGCTCTACATCGAAAATGGTATTGATTTTCCCTAAACCAAGAAACGCAATCCTTAAACTCTTATAAACATTAAAACCAAGATATTTACTACTAAATTACTAATTAAATAGATTAATTTTCTTTGATAACTAAGCAAACAAGCATTGTTACTGAAACAAATGATTTCAGCTCACCAAATAATCTATTCTTATTTATATAGAATTTTATTAATCTCCAATGACCTAATTCTGAGCAGATAAAATGAAATAATGAACTATTGATTCAACACAAGTGTAAGAAAATTTTAAGGGAAACAAGATTTGGTACGCGTAAAACGCACCAATGCGTAGAGCTCGCCTTTAGGTAAGAAATGCGTTGCGAGCAGTGGTTTTTAATTATTATGGCCTTTTGGTTAACAATTTGAATAAATGTTATAGATATAAAAAGTCTTACAATTTTTATATATATTAAATTGATAAAACGAATTTTTTTGTGCATATTTTAAAATTCAATATTATAATATTTAATCATTTTTTCCGGGCTTTGGGTTAACAATATGAAAAAATCTTGTAGACATAAAATATCTTAGAATTTGTAGTAAAATTTCTGAGTGTTTAAATTATTTTTATAAGAGCAGTATTAAGGGGGGCTCTAAATTTTGGGGCCCAATAACTCGGAAAGTATACGGGCGATTAGATTAAAACTAAAAGTGAATTCAAATGGGACGCTAAATAATATGTGTACCAAATTTGGTGTAAATCGCTTTGGTACCTTCAGAGTAGTAGAAAGCACAAATTTGGTCGAGCGAGCGACGACTAACATTTAAGTATATGAATTATATGTTTGATCTAAGGGCCAGTTTTTATTAATGAGAATGCTACAGACACACGACCGAAGGCCTTAGCTTCTTCGGTACTTCGTACCGTGAGCTAAAGAATATTATTTAATACATTGAGCTAACAATCTGAACGTTTCAACAAATCCACATTTGTTGACGGTAATTCATGCTATGAGAGACATAAATTTCATAATATGAAAGAAATATGACAGGTAGTGGACTATTTTTAGTGTAACGCATTTTGGTTAGACCACCTTAAGACAGGCGACAGGTATATAATATATAAATAACCCCCGGTTGTCAGAGCGCTGTTGTCACCCCTAGCGGAAACAACGGTTACCTCGTATGGGGATTTACCTCGGACGTTAAGCGTAAATGACGACGTCACAAGACACGAACGTACCTGCTACCGAGTAAGATGCGGATATTATAACAAGTGAGCTATTTCACACACACACATACTTAACAATACCACCGGCAACACAGGATTACGTTGTCACCCTGGTAATTGATAAACGAACTATAATAAACATACGTTGCGCAGTGCCATCTATAAAGGACGCTCGTACAACAGCACGAGCGTAGCTACGCCCGTACCACGGCCCGAGCGTAGCCTTAAATATCAATTATACTTTGCAATTTTTTAACTCGCCGTACGAAGTATTCGCATTTCTTTAAAAAAAAAAAAAACCCTGTTTAAGTGTAAATTCTATGGTAGGGCTTTTGTCTATTAAAAAGTAGCAGTTTGTGTATAAATTTGAGTCATCGTGCGTTTCCGTCCCATTTCTTGCCGTAGGTACTACAGCTCGCTGTTGTGATTCTATTCCATTTAACTTTATGGCATGTTTGCAACAAACTCGATTATCCCTGATCGTTTAAGTAATTTTAATTGAAAACGGAAGTAGTGCAGGCAGAGGGCGTGGATAGGGGTGAGGAAGGGGGGTAGGTGGGTGTTTTTAGCGTGGGAGATGAACCACGGAAGAATTAGGGCGAATTGGAACGTGGAAAAACCTAGTGGTTTGGAATGTTAATAGAATCACTATTTTCTATTTAACATAAAGTTTTGTTCAGATTTTTACGCATTCATTGAAGTTTAATAACGTATTTAAATCTATTGAATATCTCGATTTATGAAATATCAAAAACTGTAATTTATTATTTTAGTCGAATATATCACCTTTATGCTCTAAGGAACAAATATTTAAATATTTCATATTTAAATATTATATAGTTTCGGAGATAATAATTAAATATTATAATAAATGCCCATTTTGAAGGTTATAATTTTTTATCTCCAAGACTTTACATTTCCAGGCATTAAATATGCAATTACAAATTCCTTTGTACCTAAAGAATCGATTATTTGAATATTTCTTATTTGATAATATAGAAAACATTTAAAATCACTCAATTTACCCTATAGATCAAATAACTAACAAATATATTTTAAATAATTAGAATATTAGAACATTTACATAAATAAACAGTGAGTTTTATCACCTTTGTGCTCTATAGATCCAATATTAAAATATTTCTTATAATAATATTGAAAATATTAAAAATCACTCAATTTACTCTACAGATCAAATAACTAACAAATATATTTTAAATAATTAGAGTAATAGATCATCTAAATAAATTATACAGTGAGGTTTATCACTTTTGTGCTCTAAGGATCGAATATTTAAATATAGAATTTCCTTTAAAAATTATTATTGTACTCAACAGATCAAATATCTAACAAATTAAACTTAAAAAATTAGAATAATAGAACATTTAAGAAAACTATACAGTGAGATATATCACTTTTGTGCTCTAAGGATATTTAAATATAGAATCGCCCGTATACTTCCCGAGTTATAGGGCCCCAAAATTTGAAGCCCCCCTTAATACTACCCTTATAACCATAATGCAAACACTTAAAATTTCTACAAACAAATCTAAGATATTTTATATCTACAAGATTCTTTCATATTGTTAACCCAAAGCCCAAAAAAAATAAAATTAAATATTATAATTTTTAATTTTTAAATATGTACTAAAATACAAAAAATTGTACGCCTATATTTATAACATGTTTTCAAATTGGTAACCAAATGGACATAATAATAAAATACCACTGCTCGCAACGTATATCTTACCTAAAGGCGAGCTGTACGCATTGGCGCGTTTTACCAAATCTTGTTGTTAAATAAAATGATGTTTGATAAAGGATACATTCGGACATATCACTTGTGTGCTCTAAGAAGCACTTATTTAACAATTAAATGATATAATTAGAAACAAAAAGAAACCATAGAACGTATCACCTTCGTGCTCCAAGGATCGGATTGTTATTTATTTATTTATATATTAAATACTTAACATATGGTAATACCTAAATCTCCCAATTGTTTGGGATGAGCAAAATGCTACGATCGATTACTTAAGCTGTTGGTATCGTATGTGCGGCGCGTTATGAAAAGGTATGAAAAATAAAGGAGCAGAGAGATAATAATTCCGTAAATCCCACTAAATATTGAAACTAGGAAAGTGAATGCAGTGTTCCAAGGTGTTGATTTCATTAAGTGTTGGCGCAAACTAATACGCAGGCAGCAGCGCTTAAGCTCGCAAGATATAAATTACACTGCACACAACATTAACTATATTTGCTGCTCTTAACATTATAATTCGAAAACTTTAAAGTTCACAGATCGCTTATACTTTGTCTAGTGAGTAAAGTGAACCCTTTAGTTAGTTCGCCTAGCAACTTGTGTTTTAGTGGTTTCTATTACGCTTCTTAGAGAAACATTTAACATTAAACAATTTTTAAGTGTTAAGTTCCAAGCCGCATGTACTACGTAATGAACTCTTGATTTGCAACTTTAGAATGTTCCTGATATATTTCATACACCCTGCGGTTACAAAAACACCAACTACACTTATATAATATACTATATAATATGTTTTAGAAACTTTAACAAGTTCCTTTATTTATAAATATAGTTAAGATTATATTACGGTATACAACGTATTTTGTATGCCCCAAATTAGGAAAAATGCTGTCTTAATATACTGAATTCTCTCCTCATTTTGTCCAAATTAGCAATTTTTAACTCAAATATAGTTTTAAATGAAAATAATCTACACGGCGACGTATGAAAATAAATATATCATTAATATAATTACCCAGAAATGTATGTGTGTAAGTGTGTGTAGAACGCTTTGTTGTAAAAATATAAATTGGCATAGACGGGATCGAACTCACGACCTCCAGGGTGAAAAGCAAGGGTCTTAACCACTGCGTCAAGGCGACTGTTAATAATGTTATACAAAAAAATCAAATAGTTTATACTGAAGTTCACCCTGCTTTGAAATAGACAAAAACGAATCAAACGTCAGTTTTTGTGATAAATCTTCAATTAATTTGATGATTTGAAGTGTATTTAGTGTATTGTGTACTTTACACAGAGTGGCATATCTGCTATATTATATTGATATTGTATGTCAATGAGAAATATAAATAATTGTTAGTTAATAAAATTCAGTTTTATTTATTCTAATTTAAAGTTTGTGATTGTCGTAATTTAAGCGTTTATGTTAAAATGACCGACCAAAGAACAAATTGAAATAAAAGTGCTACCACACGTGAGCGTCAAAAACAGTATTTCAATGTGCATTAGTGACGTACGAGTTACGGAAACATTGTTTGAATTGTAAATCCTAAGTTTAATGGGAGTCACATGTTATTATTCAATGTTTAAGTATTTAATATGAAATAAGTGCGCATTTTATTGCCTAATTTGCATATATTTTTAGCAAATACGTGAAATTCCGTCCATTTATTTTAATTCATAGTAAATATTTTCACTAGAAAATGGCCAAAAAGCAGTGATTTTTGAAAATATGAGTTGCGGCAAGATTCTATAGTTGGTCAAATTATAATAACTGCAAGTAAGTAAATTTATAATTCTGATTATTAGAGAAATAAAATCTTGAAGAGATAATTCAAACATATTTAGAAACATGTTTGGTTGGCAATTTTATTCTTTTATTTTTGATAGCACAATCCATTGAATTTTAGCCTATAACTAATTATTATTTTTAAAACTGAAATTGTGACACTGCAGTTTAATACTGCAAAATTCAGAAACAAGCCTGATTATTTAATTGAAAAACAATAATGAATCAAATGTCAAATTATTAAAATTGTTGTGTAAAAAAGGTTTGTAATACATATTTTTTGAATAATCGATTAAAATAATAAACAGCAAACGTAAGTAATTTTATAATCTTGTTTTTTGTGTAATAATACAATTAAGGAAACTGTCCTAATGTATATATTTATATTAGTACAATAGGTATTTGTTTGGGTCGCAAGTATTTTACGGCATCTCGAACCGGGAGAGCTATCACTGGAAAGAAAACTAATTTATAAAACTACCCTAAAAGAAATCCCGGTCTAATAAACTTTTTTATGTCGACAAATAAATCGTATCTATATGTCATAACAAAAATATGTTCCTGAAATATAAAGGTGTGTTGAAATATTAACACCTTTGGAAGTAACGACTAATGATTTACTATAAAACTGGGGTGGTTGACACCGATCAATAACGTCTGTCAAGAAACGGACTTGTTTAATTTGTTAATTAAAATATTTTAGCGCTTTATAGTTCGAAATATGACACAGGATTAAAATATAAAATACAAAATTATAATATTTAATAATTTATTTCGGGCTTTGGGCTAACAATATGAAAAATTATTGTATACATAAAATATCTTAGAATTTTTAGTAGAATTTTTGATTGTTTTAATTATTATTATAAGAGCAGCATTAAGGGGGGCTCTAAATTTTGGGGGCCTATAACTCGGGAAATATACAAACGATTGAATTTAAACTGCTAGTTGATTAAAATAGGATGCCAAATAATATGTGTACCAAATTTGGTGTGAATCGCTCTGGTACCTTCAGAGGAGTAAAGGGCACAAATTTGGTCTTACGAGCGACGACTAACATCCAGTAATATATATATTTTTGGATTCAGGACGACGAGACAAACACTTTTTTTAATGTAATTTTTTGATCCAAGAATGCTACAGACATACACAAAATATAGTAAATAACTAATGCGAACTCTAATTTACGCATTAGTATTTAAATTTTTAGGGTTCTTGTCACATTTCTGTATAAATACTGTAATTTAATTGCTCATACTTTTAAAACTATTTTCTTTACAACAATTCTGCATACAGATTTGTAATTAGCATATTCAAATTATATTTGTCATATATTTTGACCTCAATCTGAGTAAAAAAAAGCACTTATTATATGCAAGCTTCCTTAACCACTTGAAGTATGATCGTTTTCATGAAAATTCACTCAAATGATTGTACAAATCTTATAACGCAGTGTTTGTTGTTGATAATTTATATTTGTATAAACAATATATCAGTTAGTAATGTCTGTAAAGGAAATCAATATATCTTTATTGGATTTTCAGAAAATAATTTTTAATAATATTATTTTGAAATGTTGGTACACCAAATTATTAATTGTCTCCAATTTTGATGAAATTTTGGCTACACAGTAAGTAATAAGTACAAATTTGTATGTGGGTATTAGTTTTGTTTTTAAATTGTTAGATTTTGAGTTGTTATCAAAATAAGAAGTTTGTATTTGATGCTGAGGTTTCCTCAAATATTATTGGTATTATGGGAGGTTAAGACGGCAAAAGGAAGTAAAGAAAATGACTAGGAGTAAATTCAGAGGAACATGCTTGAAATAAGAATAGCAGGTATCCACATAAAAAAGAAATTGTTGTGAAATCTAATGAAGAAACTGCGCCAAACGCAACGCAGTTGAAAAAGAAGGGGAATAGCCGGTGGAAGAATCCGAGTAAGTTGGTTGTGCCTATTTTGTTTTACTACACCTCGTGTGTCCTGCGGGACCAATAACTCCACAAGATGGAAAAATTGACTAAGATTGTTGATAGGTGAAAAAGGAGCATTTTTTTTCCGCCGGTCTTATATGTAGTTCGTAATTTTATGTTGTCTTTTTATTAGTGTTAAGGGAACAGCTCTTCAATTATTTTCCGGATAGCGTCGGAGGACGGTGTTTTCCC
This sequence comes from Leistus spinibarbis, assembly GCA_933228885.1. Lineage (NCBI taxonomy): Eukaryota > Metazoa > Arthropoda > Insecta > Coleoptera > Carabidae > Leistus > Leistus spinibarbis. Next base: position 3,093,801 of record OW121809.1, on the reverse strand, counting down.
AGAACGGCATGAAATCACAAACTCATTTCTATGGACCACGAACTTCGGATACCTTTTCCCCAACTTTCATAGCTTTTTGTATTGCTACATATTTGAACATATCGCTCAGTCATTTTACATCAAATAAATCGCTTTAACTTATTCCTACCTTATCGACGCTCGACGATCTCTCGACCTGCAGAACTGCAACTTTACATAAATCACACTACTTTCACGTAGTTTTTAATTAATAAGTCCTTAAAATTATACTAGAATTGAACGTGAAATCTTTTCTTTACAAACTAATATTTTTGTGCTCTTAAAAGAAAACTTGTGAAAATAATATGAACGCGCTAGCACGTGTTTTTAGAAAACTTTTTCCGAACTTAAAGAAGAAGTTTTGTAAAAACGTAATTGTTCCGAAAAAAACAATGGACTGTACATAAAAATCCACTCAGAGCTCACTTCAATATTCCGTTCCATTTATTGAAGATTGCCTGGAAATAGGGGGTGTGTGTGGGGGAGGGGTTAATATGAACTCCCCTTGGACAATAGTAACTCGATCAACAGAGTGGAAATGATTTAGAATCAAAATGCATTCAATGCCGAATGAGTTATGGACTATTTTCTGTCAGCACCCGGTATATACTATTCACTATATTGAATATATACAATCATATATAATAAAATATGTTTTCAAGCGTATATTCAACGCCATTTATATCCACAGTTTCCAGTTTCAAAATTACATTTCTTAAATTGATTTTACATGCTGGAATTTCACGTCCAGAGGGCGCTAAAGAATCATTGAACAATAGCTAACGCTGTCAGACAAGCTGGAAGCATTATTACACACATCAATTCTTATTTTTATTATTTATGTTTATTTTTAATATTACTGAATATTAATTAGTAATTATTTGCGTGGAGAATAATTTTTTAATGGGTGGATTATGGAATTATGGGGTGACATATTAAAAAATATTGTAAACAATTTTTTTTATATTTATTCAGCCGGTTTTCTTATTAGGAAGTACAAGTTTTATAACAAATCTTTTTCGCAAAACCGTAAAAAGCATTCTAAATTAAATAGAGAAAATAAAAAGAATTTGTTTTATAAAGAAGAAAACTTGTGTGTAGGTATTAAATAATTTGTAGTGTTTTTGATATTTTTCAAAAGAAAATGTTTGAATTAGACTTGTACCATTTTGGTGGTAAATACCGTGGCGATATGTATGAGTATAAAAATAAATGAAATTGTCTGATGAAGGAGTGTAGAAAATAATAATCATAAAAATACTTACAGAAAAGTGTGGCACTGAAACAAAAACTACAATAATTGTATTAAAAAACCGAAATTATTTAAGCTGTACAATGATATGAATACATTACATTTAAAAAAATATGAACTTATTATTTTTTTTGTAAATTATTTTTTGTTTTTCATTTAACATTTTTTTCTAAAGCGTATGTTTCTAACAATAATCTACTTTTTTTGTTTTTTTTTTCTTCTGATATGAAGCTTCAACACATATTCATATAGTTCATTTATTAATTTGCCTGCTGGCAATATTTGATATGTTTTGTAGTATGTTTAAAATGTGTTGCCATGGTTATGATATATCACTTTTATTATTAACTTTAGTTTCTTTTTTGTGTGCACTTTTGTCAATTTCATACACTTATTTACGTCTTCAATGTTGTTTCCAACTATTTGCTTTATAATAAACGTCTTTGTACATACTTGGACAGTATTTTCCAGTTGTCTATAAAATTAAAATTACATACATACATATATGTCTTATTTGACAATCAATTTTTGACAATCTTAGCCATTAATACCCGGTTAACTTAATTATAAGCTCCCTTAATCGGGAATTTACAATCTATGGGTCGAAAAAATCGATTTTGTTCAATTTGCATTTTGCAATAGTTTAAAGTGTTTTGGGGTAATCCCGTGGGATAACTAATGAAAAATATTTAAGTTAATAGTATTTGTTGGAGCTTATACTAACAATATGCACACATTTTTATAAATTTCTATTATTTATAACGCCCTAAAGTCAAAAACAAACTTGAAAATAAAATGCATTTTTTTCACAGAGTCGCCATTTTGTCAAATATTAACTTATTACACTAAATGTTGATTTAAGCTTGAGATAATTCTATACGCTTTTAGAATCTAGCATTAAAATTAGATTCATGTGACCCGTTGATGAGATATACGAGTTCGCCCGTTTAGTGGTGACTTAGGTATACTTTCCGCGTTATCTAGGAAAGTTTCATATATTTTTTTTACGAAAAATTTGTTTTATGTAGACAAAAAGACGAGTAATAAAGTGGCTTAAGCCCTGAATTGATATTGTCATCCTAATCTAAGAAAAAAAATCATAAAAACATGTTTATATTGGGCCAAAGATTGTAGGTATATAAACAGTTAAGTATTTACGTTTTATAGCAGTAAAAAAATAAAATGAATACATACGTATAGGAAAATAATATAATACAGCGCATTGAAGTATTAAATTCGAAATTATTCACATTCTGTCTATAATATGCTGCTATTTGTCAAATATCAGTATATCATGTAGTAGTGAGGAATATTCCTGACTGGAATGCATTTTATTTGTTTTATGTTTCATAATGCAGACAGGCATAAAGCTGTATATATGAAATTGACTGGGAAATTTAAAAATTTGCATTTTAAATGTTCAATGCATCGTGACAGACACACAAGCGCAGTCACAATTGATTCAAATGTGTTGAGAAACATTGTATGTGTGTTTGAATTATATTTGTATGTAGATTTTCGTCAAACAATCGGATGAATAAGTTGAATATTGATTGGGTGATTCATATGCATGTTCTGTTTCGTTACTAGTGTGTAGTAGGGCTTACCTGTCCTTTTTTCACATTAAAGTCTATGTTCGTTCTTATAGGCCTATTGTGTAGTGGTTGCGGCGGCCGGAAGTTGTTCCCAAGCGGCGCTTTCGGGTGCTTTGCATCCCCCTGCATTAATCGTCGCAGCGCATGTAACTGAAAAATAACAAACACACGCAAATTAATTGCCTGCCCCTAAACCACATCCACCACATAAGCTCTACGATATTTTTACTTCCTAATGAGGACAGTAAACCCTGTCTCAAGAACTACCGGAAGACATAATCCAAATATACACATTTTTTGAATTAGGACATGAGTGTTACAGACACACGACGCTAAACATATCCCAACTATATACATTCATTCAATAAATAAATATATATATATATATATATATATATATATATATATATAAATAATTATTGTTTGAAGGTAAAATTAAATTTTATATTTTTGGCAATATAACAGTTACGGTACAGGGTTAAAGTTAACTAAATCAGTTCGCATTCGTCAAATTAAATTCCAGTAATTTTTATTTGCCTCTTCGTATTTTAAAATTGAATCAACCACAGAGGGACAAAATCTAAATAAATATTTTTTTTTTTATATTAAATATACATATTTTGTTAATGAATTTTCAGTGACATAGTCACGCCTTTTCAAAAAATGGGGTGGCAAACAACCCCATTCCAAATATTTAATACTATCCTTAAACAAATAACTGTTGTGGCCCACACAAGATTCTCTTATGAAATCTGATACAAATTTACGTAAAAAACGGCAAAAAATAAAAATATGCTTAAGAACAACGCACCTACGCGTCCAGCTCGCCTTATAAGTTGTGAGCAGCGAACCTTTTAGCTTGCCGAATGAAGCTACGAAGTACCGAAGAAGCTAAAGCTTTCGGTCGTGTGTCTGTAGCATTCTCGGATCAAACAATTTAATTAACAAAAAGTGTTGGGCTCGTCGCCCTGAATCCAATAATATATATAACTGGATCTTAGTCGTCGCTCGTTAGACCAAATTTGTGCCCTTTACTCCTCTGAAGGTACCGAAGCGATTTGAACCAAATTTGGTACACATATTACTTAATATCCGATTTAGATCCATTCGCAGTTTAAATCCAATCACTTGTATACTTCCTGAGTTATAGGGCCTCAAAATTTAGAGCCCCCCGTAATACTGCCCTTAGATACATAATTAAAACACTCAAAAATACTACTAAGAATTCTAAGATATTTTATGTTTATAAGGTTTTTTCATATTGTTAACTCAAAGCCCGAGAAAAATTATTAAACATTATAATTTTGAATGAAAATCTACAAAAACTTGTAAGACTTTTTATATCTTTAACAGTTTTTCAAATGATTATTAAAAACCGTTGCTTGCATCGCACCTATAAGGCGAGCTGGACGCAGCGGTGCGTTGTACGCACCGAATCTTTTAATTATTATGGCTTTTTGGTTAACAATTTAAAAAGTATTGGTTTAGTTATTGCTGATAAATATTGAAAAATTGTACATATATGTATAATGTTTGTATTCATAATTAATAATAATTGAATTAAAGAAACAATCTATATTTTATATTGATTAGTACAATTTCAAGTGTTACTGTGTAGTATTGGTTTGTTTGGAATATATATTTGTAGTGAAAAGTACATATAAATGAAAGTTGAGTGCAGGCCAATTAAATGTATCATTAATATAATAACCCAGAAATGTATGTATGTGTAAAACGCTTCTTTGTAAAAATACAAGTTGGTATAGACGGGGATCGAACTCACGACCTCCAGGGTGAAAGGCAAGACACTTAGCCACTCAGTCAAAACTGACCTATATTCTGTATACCATATGGGCACATGGTGCCCATGGGTGACCCTAGTTTATAATAATGTGTTATGTATAGCTTTTTTGTTACATAAATCTTGTATTGTTTATATTATAAAATGGAAGTCGTTATTTCCGCAAATAAAACGTGAAATCTGTGAAATTCTTTTAATATAAACTATAATAGTGCAAGTTTGTACAGATGACGAATATGTAGGTATAATTTACCATAACATTGTTAAGTAAATTTAATGACGGAGCCATACGACACACACACACATACATACATACAGACACACACGCTAGGATCCTTTAGGAACAATGCATGAAGGATGCCGACAGAGTACACAGCAGCAGCGGCAGCAGCAGTGCTCTGGTTGGCTTTTCTAAATTCGCAGCGTTAACACAAATACAGTCGTTTCGCGCGGCCGCTATTATCTGCCACGACCGCAAAGCGACACGGGCGCACACCGGCGTCGCCGCCGACACTCACCCCTAGCCGCTGCTTTGGGGACGTTAGTTCACGAGTGTGACACCCCGTGTGCCAGCGCCACCGGCGCATTAATCCTGCAAATCTTGTGACAGGAAGCAGGAAGTGTTGTCTTCGTGAAGAACTGCACGGCGAATTAGATTTACCATGTTCAAATATTTCACTACGTACGACCACATTTTTATTCCTTACAGTCATACATTGTTACGTTACGTCGAGTGGCATTCACTTTTGTCCTTTCCCTATTTGTATTTATAATAATGCTTTATTTTGTTATACAGCAATAAAATAAAATCATAATATGTTTTGTAACGTACATTTAAAATAACTATTTTCAAGGGTGATTTTTTAGTAAATGGTAAATAAACAAAGGTGTTAAACATTTTAATATCCTTTCTCTAACTTATGTCCTTTCCGATATATGCCTAAATTACACGAGTAAACAAACATTTCTGGTTTAATAATATGGGATTTTATCTCTTAATTAAATTCAAAACATATGATTCATTATTCACATACATATTTTAATTGAAGTATCATCATTATATGATATTTAATAGATTGAGTTTTCTGTTAAGCCAAAAAGAAATAGTAAATTAAATAATAATTAACAATAACAAATATCAAATGTTATTGTATATATTTTGGCGGAATCAGACAGAATATATTGAATATTTCATAGATTTCCTTCAAATTTTCAGGTGCTCGTCTAGTTTATATCTCGTTCTCTGTCTAACAACAATTAATATCTATTAATACCAGTCTTATTAAGATTTATATAAATAATTTTGTTAAGCAGAAACCTAAAACCATACAATATCTACAATATGGTATAGTTTTTTACAACGAAATTTTATTACTGTAGCTGTAAATTGGTATATAGTTATAATTTTCAATTATACCAATTAAAAGCTACAATAAAAAAAAATTCGCTATAAAAAATACGCCATATTGTAGATATTGTATGGTTTTAGGTTTCTGCGTTACAAGATTATTTATATTAATATTAATAAGTCTGAAATAAATAGATATTAACCTTTGTTAGACAGAGAACGAGATATAAACAAGACCTTAATAAAAAAATGCAGTAAGCTTAAATAGAAAACACTATAAGTGCATTCACAGCAAAGCAATTAATAATTATGCTTAGAAATTACAGTTAATAAATCCAGTTTGTATTATGACAAATAATACTAACGTTCACAGCAACAAACATGATAAGAAATGGTGTTAATTTTGTTGCTAAGAATGCTATTGTATTGTTTATATTATTATTTGTAATTTCTAATCGTAATTACTATTTAGTTCGCTGTGAATGTGTCTGTAAGTGTGAATAATTCGTTAAGCTTATTGTAATGGCAATACGAGTGAAAAACACGACTATAACAAAACCGTGTGTAAGTGGGGGATGCATTTGTGCGGTGTGAATGTGGCTTTGGCACCTAGGTAGCAATCTACATCAGGAGAATTGTTGTGCAAATGAATGATTCATTTGCCGACGAATACAACATCAACAATATTCGGTGCGTGTATTCGGGCCATTGGTAATGCCCGATAATTTACATCCGTGAACTCATAACTCACTGGGTGATGGTGGTGAGGGGGTGGCGAGGGGGGAAGGGTGGTGTGAAAGGTGTAACATCGGCCGCAGTTCCTCAGCACTTGATTAACATGTTGATCGAGGCGGGCCGGGCTCCGGGCCGGGCGCTTCCTTATCTCGCCCGGCGAATTCGCATCGCCCGAACTGAATATCGGGCCCGTCTATACACGTATACGTATACGAGCAGCGCCCGGTGAAACATTGAATTATTTTTATTGGATTTCCACACGAAGCCATCACAACACTATACAAGAAGGATTACACTCGAAACGGAGCTTTAAATTAAGCAAATTTTAACTTTCTATTTAGACGTGTTTTCTGGTGGACGCGTTGTTTAATTTTAACCGTGTTGTGCAAATGTAATATAATATTCGCTAAACAGTAAAAGAAATAGCTTAGATACAACGCACCTATGCGTCCAGTTCGCCTTATATGTAATGTGATGTGAACAGTGGTAACTAAATTGAAAGAATGTTATAGATATAAAAAGTCTTATAGTTATTAGTAAATTATTTTGATATAATAATAATAATCAAAACAAGTTAAGTTCATTTTTTAAGATACTAAATTAAAATGTTTATTAATTTTTTACGACCTTTGGGTTATCAATATGCAAAAATCTTGTATAAATAAAATATCTTAGAATTTTTAGTAGAATTTTTACGTGTTTTAATTATTGTTATAAGTATAGTATTAAGGGAGGCTCCAAATTTTGGGGCCTTATAACTCAAAAAGTATACGAGTGATTGGATTTAAACTGCGAAAGGATTCAAATGGGATATTAAGTAATATGTGTACCGAATTTGGTTCAAATCGCTTCGGTACCTTCAGAGGAGTAGAGGCACACATTTGATCTTACGAGTGACGACTAACTTCCAGTTATATATATATATATATACATATATATATATATATATATATATATATATATATATATATATATATATATATTCAGGGCGACAAAACAAACACTTTTTAAGAGAACACTACATACATATGACTGAAAGCTTTAGTTTTTTCGGTATTTCGTACGGCGAGCTAAAAACTGAAGTGTTCTGTACTCGAATTTTTATACTTAATATTAATTATATACGTAATATATATAATATTTGTGTTTTAAATTCTGGCTGTCCGACAAGTACTTAGCCTCACCGGCATATGGCGCCACTGTCGCAAGAGACACAACCTATTGTGTAGTACATTATCTTAGACGGCTACTGTTAAAATTTCAGCCGAATCGGACTCGTAGTTATGTTTTGACCGCGTGTGAAAGCGGGAGTATCCGCAGATTTTAGAATAATGGAAAAAGAGCAATATCGGTCGGTGATTCGTATATATACAAATGTTAAATTCAAAACATTATATTTTTATATTTTACGATATTAGTTGAGGGCGTTCCGGATAGAAAGCTAGATAGATAATTATATATATATGTATAAAGTATGTTAATATTGTAATATCAGTGAAGAGTGAACTGTATTCTGTTTATGATATGGGCATATAGAGCACATTAGTGCACCTAGATTATTAGTGGTCAGAATCAGAAAGTAATTAATGATTGCTTAAGATATCTACGTATTTGTTCTTATTAGATTTTAAGGTGTCTATTCTGATTCACACATATCAACTTGAAAATTAATTCATATTGAAATTGAATACGTAGTTTATATGGAAATTGGTACAATGTATTATATATTTCATGTTGAAACTTTCAAGAAATTAATTGAGCTTTTATGTGAAATTGTATTAATATTTAAAAGAAAGTCTTGTGTTATTAGCACATATATACTTAGATAATATTTAATTTTAATAAATGATGAACTTATTCAAGAATTAGTGTTTGATGTAGGTGAGAGTGACAGGGATATATTGTGAAGTTATCTACTGAATAAAACAGCGGCGGCGAAACATCATTAAGTTAGCAGTGGATGAGGGTGAAGGGGCGTTGTCTGAGCAAACGAACAACGAACCCCGTATTATTAATCAAACAAAAAGAAGTAATAGGTTATGCAAATGGAGCGCGGAGGTTGTAAACATCTAGCGTCGTTCCGCTGGCCGCCGCGGCGTCACTTCACGCTGCGACGGACGCAATTTCAGAATTAAAAACTCTCCACCCACCACACCAGCGCACCAGCGCCAAGTTAATTATAGGTATTGTCGGGATTAATTTTCATAAATTATCGCCCCTACTATTCGCTCGCCGCAATTATCGCTCTTTCGAAACCACTTTTACGATAATTACTCAAATGTCTTTTCCTTTCGCGCACTTTAGCTCCCAAAGTGGTCCAAATACTTACGGAATGTCCTCCACTTTATTGGCTCATTCCTCCGCTATTATCGCAAATTTATAAAACGTTCTTTTAATACAGGAACGTCAATCAAAAAAGGATTTTTAGGTTTTATTAATTTCTTGTTGCCATTTACTAATTATGTTTACGAGGGCTGTCCGACAAGTACTTAGCCTCACCGGCCGATGGCGCCACTGTCGCAAGAGACATAACCTATGCGAATGATTTGGTTACTTTAGCGTTCAAAAGTTAAACTTGCCGCCTATCGATTAGTGGGGGATTCAAAGTTAAGCCGGTAATGGGAGTGGGATTTGGCCAGCGAAGTAAAAAAGGCAACGTTCTTGGCGAACACCATTGATTAGTTTCTGTTTTTCTTTCTGATAATCCTCGGCCGGCGTGATTGCGTTTATCAGCTGATTGGCCGTTGCGAACATCCCTCATTTGATCAAGTCGTGTGCGGTGGCTAGTTTATACCTCCCCTAAAAACCTCGGATTTCGCTGCTTTTTCTATTTACCCTCACCGTCTTTCGGTAATGCGATTTACCGAATTATGTGTGTGTTATTTTTTCCACCCTATTCGCTCTGTCATACTACTAACGAAATATTTTTGTAATTCGCTGCATTTTGTGTATATTTACATTAGTAGGATTATAAACTGGCTTATTTTCTAGTTGGCTAGATTTTATGAAATAAATATAATGAACATATCACAAAAACTCTAATAGTTATTAAAATAAAAATATGTTTCTATATCAGTGTACATACACATATCAAAAGGAAATGTTTTTTTTTTGTGGATTGTATTATCGATTGTTCTATGTAACAAGCAAAGGTACAGACACCAATGCCATCAGTTCGTTGTATAATCAATTTGGTGGAATATAAAAATTTCCTTTTACACGTTGTGTAATCCCAAAAATAAAGAAAAAATCAGCCTCGATAATTTAATAAAAAATATACGTTTTGAGGGCCCTTAAATCCATTTTGACTATTTTCGCAATGACGTCTGCCCGTCTGTGTATGTGTACGTGTGAAAGCTCTAATCCAATATCGTTAAACATAACAGAAATGATGATTTGAATTTAAGATTAATAAATCCCTGGAAAGAAATTTGTCTTATATTTGAAATTTTTATTTTAACAGGATGTTTACTCGTTTAATATTTGCCATATCTCGAAAACGGTTCAGGTTAAAAAAATATATATATCTGATAAATATTATAGTTATGCCTATTCATATTGTGAAAATAAAAAGAATCGTTTTTTTAAATTTTCTTTTTGATAGTTTAATATGTCCAGAATATATTCCTAAAATCGACTAAAAAGAAAATATATAACTCTTAAATTATGCATAAGATATAATTTTTCTATTCTGTTTATTTTGATTATAAAGACGTATACTTATATAAAAGTAAATATATATATATATATATATATATATATATATATATATATATAAAATTAAAGGTACTCAGTTATCAATGAAAGATAGTAAAAAAATCGAATTAACGTTTTCAAAGTTGGTGCAAATGATTCAGAAAAAACTATAAGTCCAATTAACTTCTAGTTTTTAATAATCTATTTAAAATTGTTTCTTTTACGCATTGAAACTCTAAAAGTGCATTTTGAATAAAACCTCGATTTTTGGCAAGCGATTAAAATCAAAAAATTTAACAATTTTTCCCACTTTATTTTTAATAGAGCGCCAAATATGGGCATTTCAATCAAAAAATTCACCTTAGAGATTCAGTGCACAGTATTTTAATGTATCTTTAAAATCCCGAAAACATTATTTTTTAAACGATCCTCTGACGAGAAATCACGTGCACCGTTTACATCTTTTTTTTCTTGGTGCCGTAATAAAGAAAAAAGCAACGAAATATATATATATATATATATATATATATATATATATATATATATATATATCTTTTTAAGCTTTAAAGCTAATTATATATATATATATATATATATATATATATATATATGTATTTGTGTGTGTGTGTGTGTGTCTGAAAGTGCTCTAACTGTTATAATATAAAATTCTGTAATTTTAAATTTTTTGTTTCAGTATAGCTCAGAAAACGACCTATTTTTAAAACAAAATTCAAAGCGATAGAAAAATTTATAGGGCCTGGTATTTATTTAGTATCTAAAAGTAGCACGAGTTGGATGGATATTAACATATTTATTAACTATTGTTCGAAAAGTGGCCTAAAAATTGAAATTCGAGCGATACATTATGTTATAAATAGATATGTTGGCACACAAAGTAATAGTTGATGTAATGTTTGTTAAAATAGTGTGAAAAAGCGATTCGCTTTAGCGGGGAAGAATGGTTTGGTTGCGTGCAGCGTGCAGCGGGCACACGCGGCCAAAATGCAAATGTTCCCCTTAATGACATCGCATACACTCACTCCGTTTCTTTCCTTATAATTATGTTTTATAGCCAGCGCTTTTTCCGTGTTTAAAAGAAATTCTTTGTAAAAATACAAGAACGTAAGAAACGTAAGTAGGAATTAAAAGCTAGTTGTTAGACATTATTCGTGTTGTAATTGCGAATTAAAAACGCATAAAGCGAAGTAGCAAATGCATGCATTAAAATCAATCTTTTCACCAGCTAGCCAAAAACAAACACACACACACACACACACACACAGAAAATATTAATTAATTTCTTTTTTTTTCGCCGTCAACTTTAGCAAACATGGTCGTGGGCGCGGTGAGGGAGGGGATGAATGATACACTGTAAACAAAAGTGTAACTTTGGAGTTCACAGCACAGAGAATCGTGTGTTATTTAATTACTTGTTTTTATTATTCGTGTTTTGCTTTCGTACGAACGAGTATGTACATGTTTGTTAGTTCATGGTTTGAAAGGGTTTTGTTTGGGGGCTAAAACAACCAAATAAAATGGCCGTCAAGTACTTTTCTCATTATTTTATTTGTTGCTGTTCGTACTACTACACTGCTAAACAGAAACGGGGCACATATTTTTATTTATACGCCAAATCCGACGCTGTAAACCACTCGTTTTGTTCGTTTTTAGATGTCTGATTTATGCCAATTTGCTCGGGCGTAGAACTTAATTAGTGGATAATTTTCATGTAGCAATATTTTTTGCTCGCGGATCAAAAAATTCTATTCATATATTTATACATTTTTGAATTTAAGATTTATATAACCCAGAAAAAAATATCTCCTATTTTTATAAAGTATATTTTAACCGGAAGTCCTTTTCTACTCACCGTTAGACAAAAGGTGAAACTTAAAAATGTTAATGATAATAAAATTTCTGTAGAAAAATGTTTCATTATAGAAAAATGACATTTGAAAATAATTATGGTTCATTAACGTTTCCTTAGTTAACATACATATTTATATATTTTCATGGCAATTGTGGAGCGAAATTAAATCATAATTCAGCTATATTACATATATAGTGAAAACTAAGTATAAATTAGTCGATATATATAAGATATATTAAAAAAATTGCAAATTTTATAATATTTAATAAAATAGTTGCAATCATTAATGTTTATATATTAATTCATTTCATTCAAAATTACTGGTTATAAAAAAACATCAATAGTTTTCTTCATTTCTAATATATTAATTATCCACTTAATATCTTAATATTGTGAGCCAAAAGGTTATTAAAAAAAAGAAACATATTTTTCTTTTTAAATAATAATAAGACAATATATGTCAATAACGTTATTTTAGATAGTGAGCCAAAAGGCCATAATTATTAAAATTAATGAAGAATAAAATTGATTTTCTTGGAACGAGCAGTCTTCTTTTTAAATAATTATTTTTCATCCCTTATGCCATCTTCAGGAGTTTGAAATACTGATACAAATAGATGGTTTTTTTTAATTCTGACTATTTCAAACTCCTGAAGATGACATAATGCCGAAACGTTGGATTAAATAAAATTATTTATTCAAAAAAACGATTCAAAAGAATCTTAATTAATTTTTCTTTCATAAAAATATTTAGTCAAGAAAATACACTAACACAATTAATAATAATAAAGTTGCAATTTATTATATTGTTGCAATCAATCACTAACAGTTATTTTATCTTATCAAAATGCAGTAGTTATAAATAAGTGTAAAAATTATGTTTTCTAAATAAATTATATATACACTAAATAGAATATAAGGCGAGCTGAAGGCATTGGTGCTGGTTATTTACGCTTTTAGTGTGCATGTGGTGAGTTGCATTGCTTAAAAACTATTAATCACGGAACAACAGATATTTGTTATTTATAACACGAACTATTTTAATGAGTAAATTTTCCGTCTAGATAAATGTTTAATTTAATTTACATAAAATATTTATGTATGAGAACAAATTGTAGCAAATATAATATATTAAATTTTTAATTTCTTTTTTTGATGCAATAGCACCTTAGGTCTGATTTTAATAAGTTAGTTTCGACGATCTCACGCTAAATAATAGATGAATGGTTAGCATGGTTTTCACGGCAACGTTATAATACAGTGCGGAAGGATACATACATACATACATTGGAATAACATACATAGATGGTGGCCGTACGTGGCGTCAGTAATCCGATTAGAGCACTGTTGCTTGTCGACTAAAGCTCTACACACACACACAGACACACAGACAAACAGGGGCCCATGAATACCAGGACACAGTGCTGTAGACGGTAACATGCCGCGTCGCCACCGTACAGATGTGACGCCATTAATCAGTTGGTGTACGCGATCGGTGGTTTCCGGTGGCTCCGGTTCTTCCGGTTACTGTGTGTACGCATATCGCAAGTTCAAGTTTCAGAGTGTTCGTTGTTTTGTGCGCCGCGAATGCGCCTGTCAACCAATTCTAACACATGTATTATTTGTGTTACTACTTTTTTTGTTTATTTGCGATTTTGTCAGGCGACAGAATTATCTACGCGGCCCGTAAATTATCTACGCTTAAGGCTACTCTGGGCACCTGTTTTTGCCCATTTTTACACCCTGATTTACGCCAATATTAAAATAAAATATTTGGAGACCCTAGGAATATTAATTATATTTTATTTTTCCTGTAATTGAATTTAAAATCCATGTGAATACTTAAGATAAATAATATATTATTTGAGCGTATTTTTTAAGGATGTAAATGTAGCGTAAATATATGGCTACCTGTACTTCCTTTTCGATTTCGTCTAAGAAAGTAATAAACTATGCGTGCAATTGTTGTATTGTCGCATCAAATGTTAGTTTAATTTTGTGTGTGTGTGTGTGTTTATAAATGTTTTGGTTGTTATTAAGTGAAAGAGGGTTAGCCATCGTTTGGATGTTATCTCTACAAGGTCTATGGTTTACCCCAAGGGTAATTGGGTCCAAACTTCGGCGGGAATTGAGCACATGTACGCTCACACATCTAGTGCCAATAGGGCGTTAATTGTTTCCATGTTTTACTAGGGACTTTGTTATTAAGCTCTTGTAAGCGTGTTTAAAGTATTTAACATACAACGCACTTGTTTACTTTCGACAACTGTCGCCCTAATATTTATTATATTGTTGTGTTTTGTTGTTGTCATAACTGAAGTTAAAAATAGCACAAGGCTTCCTTAAAAATATGGTAATTCATTAGTGCTTCATTTGTCTATATTGACAAACCAAGTTATTTATGGTGTGAACACTGACTGGCAATGATTATAAATTAATTTACTGCTGCTCAATAATCCACAAACAATAAATATTAAACTAATGAACACACGGGAAACATCCTCGACATAAAATATCTTATAATTTTAAGTAGAATTTTTGAGTGTTTCAATTACTTTTATAAGGGGAGTATTAAAGGGGGCTTCAAATTTTGGGGCCCTATAACTCGAGAAGTATACGGGCGATTGAATTTAAACTGCCAGCGGATTCAAATGGGATGCCAAATAATATGTGTACCAAATTTGGAATGAATCGTTCGGGTACCTTCAGAGGAGTAGAGGGCACAAATTTGGTCTTACGAGCGAGCGACGACTAACATCCAAGTATATAAGTTATATATATTTTTGGATTCAGGGCGACGAGACTAACACTTTTTCGTAATGAAATTTTTTGATCCGAGAATGCTACAGACACACGACCGAATGTTTAAGCTTCTTCGGTACTACGTACGGCGAGCTAAAAATGGGTTATACTATGTTTAAGTTAAATGCTTAAACTTAAAAAAAAAATATATATATAATTTTTTGCCTCATGGCTCCCGTATGCTCCTTTTATTACGGCACAGTGATTTCTCGTCACAGGATCGTTTAAGAAAAAAATGTAAATGGGATTTTAAAGGTACATTAAAATACTGTGCACTAAACCACTAAAGTATTTTTTTTATTGAAATGCACATATATGTCGTTCAATTAAAAATTAAGTGGGAAAAATGGTTAAAATCTTTGATTTTAATCGCGTCCCAAAAATCGAGGTTTTATTCAAAATGCACTTTTAGATGTTCAATGCGTAAAAGGAACAATTTCGAATAGGATATTCAAAACTAGAAGCTAATTGGAGTTAATGTTTTTTCTGAATCATTTGCACCAACTTTGAAAACATTAATTCGAAAGAAACGCTTTTGAAGTTTTATTAACAGAGTCTAAATTTTAATAATTTGATTGTTCTTTTTCTTTTTACAATACTTTCTTAACTCTTGAATTTAAACTACAAACAGCAGATAATTTTGAATGATCATCCGAGACTATCTGAATCTTTTTCAAAACGTTAATTTTTGTACAAATTTCTCTGTTTTAAATTTGTCCCGATTTAACAGAATGAATTAAACTATGTAATATCTGTTAATTTCTCGATTTGTTTTCTGATCTTTAAGATTTGGTCCATTACACCGGAGAATACATTCTTATGGTTTCTAAACATTGTGACGCAGTTATATTCGCGGTAAAAGTATGTGTATGTCGTGGTGGTGTTACAGTAAGAAATATGAATGACGATTATGACGATGAACGTGTACAGAGATAGAGAAGTTGTAACAGACCTGTTGCTTCGTGATGTATATAGGCTTATTAAGGATGAGCCACGTGACTGTCTCGTGGCAGGCTGGCATTGTGGTAGAACCGTCATACGTCATAAAGTAGTCGGTGTCAGGCAACAGGCCGCGGATTGACAGCCGTTTTATTTCCATTTCTTCGCCTGGAGACACACACACAAAACATATATTTTATGCTGCGATTTAATTAAATAAACTCTGTGTAAATTATAATTAAAAATCAGAATTTTAAATATTTATTATAAGGCTGTTAAATTGCAAGTGGAAAACAAACCTCCATATCTAATTTTGTCCAGCTGTTCGGTGAGAATTCTCAACTCAGGATTGGAAAGGTCTCCCAACTGTGAACAAGAACCAAACGTCAAAAACATACATATATACATACAGTACACACACACCCTTTCATATCATGTTTAAAAATAATCGTATATCCATAAAACTAGGTTAAGGTTTACGTAAATGCGTTGGGCTTTACCATTTATTTTAGCTCATCGTACGATATGGAATAAATTAATTTCCATTTCTGATCTCAGCCGAAAAGCTTTGATTGTGTTTATAATTTTGTGAGGCCTTAACCTCAGTTAGTGCGTAAATAATAACGATGGCTAATATTGGGATCACAATTTAACAAGCGTTAAGGAATTAGGGCAATCTCACTCTATATAAACATATAATATTCGTAGTTCATTAAAGCTAATACAAAGTTGAGGGTGTAATATGAACGTAAAACAATGGCTGGCTGTTAGTGTGTATAGTATAGTGGCAACATTGTTCTGTGCTAGTTAGGGAATCGTAAGTTATCTGTTGAAACTTAATTAGCTAATGACATTAGTCTCCATTGTACGGTCAATGTCCATTAGGAGCCATTCCCTTTCCACGGTACTCTAATAGTACCCCATATATATAATAGTACCGATTGTACCCGAATCAATCATTCAAAGACCAGCCTAGTATTTCGTTTCTCTAATTTTATTGTCATCAATGGTAATGACAAAGTTATGTTTCGCGAAGTCTACCAGGGAATATCTAAATGAACGTGATATTCTACAGTCAACAATATTGTTACTATATATAATTGGAAAGGGCATAAACTAAGCTATAATTTGATGTATAATAAGTCTAATTTCGTAAATACTATATTAAAGATATACGCCATTAAAATATCATTGCAAATGGCATTGAAATTTATCAGAAACATAAAAACAAATAACGTATTTGAAAAACTAAAGATTACATTCATTTTTGCACTGATTTATCGATGTGATCAAAGAATACATTTTTACTTTCTTTTACAGAGTAATAAGTAAGTATTGTAATCATGAAAAATTTCGAAGTCGAGATTTCAACGGATATACATGTTTTGACCGTCCCTGAAACGAATGTGACTATTTTCGGAATGACGTCTGTCTGTGTGTGTGTCTGTGAACGCTCTAGGGCCAAAACTGTCGAACAAAAAATTATGAAACTTCAAACTTAAGACTTGTATATGCCCTAGATGTGCACCCCCTATTTTTGAGAAGAATATTTAAACCGGTAGTGAATGTTTCCTATATACATTTTTTGTTCTATCTCCAATATCACTAGAACGGCTACACTTACGGCAAATATAGTTATGTTCATAATGAATGATATTAATATTTCGCACAACTTTTGTTTGAAACATTTCTTCAAAAAATGTACCAGTTGCGAGAAAAATGCTACAAAACATTATAAATATCTTGTTTACGTTGCCATGGATTCGCATGTAGCTTATAAAATCGGATCATCTGCTATTTTGACAAGAAAACAAAATAGACTCAATTAGATAAATGACATTTCAGAATATTTCTGTAGGGTATTGGTTAGTTTTGATAGCTAGTACTTCAAAACCATTACAAATTGGTATTGGTATCCTTTTCCACCCATTCATTTATATAAGGTAAGCTTGGTTTTCATATTGTTTCTGTTGGATTATTATTTTCTAATTTTATATTTTTATAATCAATGAAAACTGCGTAAAAGAAAGTTGAGTGCAAGCCACTCCAGATATTTTATTTCATATACGTAAATAAGTCACAAAAAAAATTACCTCCACATTTTAATGGATATAACTGTTTTGAGAGCTCCTGAATTAATTTAAAATATTTTTTTAATGACTTCTCTGTGTGCATATATGTGTGAACGTTCTACATTTATATCTTTGAAATGAAAACTTCCTATGTATATTATATATATATATATATATATATATATATATATATATATATATATATATATATATATATATATATATATATATATGTATGTATAGGCAGGCCGGCAAATGAGATTTGAGGCCGAAATAAATAAAGTTATTATGGAGCTGTCAGTAGCACCGATTCAGATAGCTATCCTCTTTACGCGCTAATGTAAACAAACGGACCACTTGATAACCAACGTTAATTCCGCATCATTTATTCTGATTAACCTGCATACGTTTGTTCCGATCAATTCGGCCATCAACAACAATCCGTCGTCGACAATATGCTCCCATCATTTTCAATAATTACGCATAAGGAGTGCCATTTCACATACAATTACTTAGCTTATTCATTCCACAAAACACATTTCATTGCCCTTACACTCCACTACCCCAAAGTCTATCATATTTATATATATATATATATATATATATATATATATATATATATATATATATATATATATATATATATATAAATAAACACAATTTGCTTAATTCCTTTATCACACAATTGTGCGCAATTCCTAAAACTCTACGAAAATTATAAAAATATGCTTATAATATTTGCTTATCATCGATAAATATTCACTTCATTTTTAATATATGTCTTCACCAATTGCAATTCACAAAAGTCATCACCGATATATTGTTTTTGTTAATGAAATTTTTTGATCCGAGAATGCTACAGACACACGACTGAATGTTTTAGAAACTTCGGTACTTCTTACGGTTAAAAATAAATATTGATAGATTTCATCAGACGTCAAAATTAGTTTTGTTTTTAAATAATGAGTATTCACGGATACTAAATTCCATAATAATAATACAACAAATGTGTATAAATAGCATGATTGTGTTTAGTTGGTGATAGTCGTAGTAGTAAAGGGATCCAATTAGCAATTAATAGCTATTCTCGTCTACTAATTATATTTTTAATGAGATTAACTAGCGGCATCGGTGCCAACTACAGCGTTCATGTGGAAAATATCAATCTCCGGTATTATAATATTATATTGCCGTAACTTGGCCATCATCAACAACAAATCAATTCTCTAAGCACAACACACAGATACCCGAGCGCGCATTAGTTAGCGCCATGGATACCAGAATAGCACCACTCACACACCTATAATCCTCCTATAGTTCACATTCTTGTGCAACAACTTTAGTACAAGTGTTACAAGAATGTTGAGGTTTTCAGTTCTGACGGAATCTTCATTATAATGTAATTATAATTACCCCCAGCACCCCTGGGCACAACCAATAATTCAAATTGCAATATCATTAATATAATTACCCAGAAATGTATGTGTGTATGTGTAGAACGCTTATTTGTAAAAATACAAACTGGGATAGACAGGGATCGAACTCACGACACCAGGGTGAATGCTCTTAACCACTGCGTCATGGCGACTGTTAATAATGTTACACAAAAAAATCAAATAGTTTATACTGTAGTTCAGTCTGCTTTGAAATAGACAAAAACGAATCAAACGTCAGAATGAAATGTTAAACAAGTGTTTGTGATAAATCTTCAATTAATTTTATGATTTGAAGTGTATTCAGTGTGTTGTGTACTTTACACAGAGTGGCATATCTGCTATATTATATTGATATTGTATGTCAATGAGAAATATAAATAATTGTTAGTTCATAAAATTAAGTTTAATTTATTCTAATTTGAATTTTGTGAGTGTCGCTATTTTAAGCATTTATGTTACAATGACCGACCAAAGAACAAATTGAAATGAAAGTGCTACCACACGTGAGCGTCTAAAACAGTATTTCATTGCGCATTAGTGACGTACGAGTTACGGAAACATTGTTTGAATTGTAAATCCTAAGTTTAACGCGAGTAACATGTTATTATTCAATTTTTAAGTATTTAATATGAAATAAGTGCACATATTATTGCCTAATTTGCATATATTTTTAGCAAATACGTGAAATTCCGTCCATTTATTTTAATTCATAGTAAATATTTTCACTTCAAAATGGCCAAAAAGCAGTGATTCTTAAAAATATGAGTTGCGGCAAGATTCTATAGTTGGTCAAATTATAATAAGTGCAAGTAAGTAAATTTATAATTCTGATTATTAGAGAAATAAAATCTTGAAGAGATGATTCAAACATATTTAGAAACATGATTGGTTGGCAATTTTATTTTTTATTTTTAATGGCACAATCCATTGTATTTTAGCATATAACTAATTATCACTTTTAAAACTGCCGTTGTGACACTGCAATTTAATACTGCAAAATGCAGAATCTAGCCTGATTATTTAATTCAAAAACAATAATGAATCATTAAAATTGTTGTATAAAAAGAGTTTGTAATACATATTTTTTGAATAATCGAATCAAATAATAAACAACAATCGTAAGTAAATTTATAATCCTGTTTTTTTTTTGTAATAATACAATTAAGGAAACTGTTTTAATGATACAACACTTATGGCCAGTTGCACAATATAACCGTGTAATTATTATTAAATTACATGAAAATTCGTCATCAGTCAAAACTGACCCATGTACTATATACCATATGGGCACATGGTGCCCACGGGTGACCCTAGTTTACTTCGCTTTAGTAGAAATGGAAATAAATAATTGTCGATGTAAGTTTCGCAAGTTGTGTGTAACAAATTTGATAACAAAAATAATGTATGGAAATGTCAACTCGAAATGAAAGCCGCAATTAAATAAATGACACTAAACAATATATCAAAACAAAACGAGGTTTGCGCGAACTAGTAGAATTTCGACAAACAATTTATACGGCCGATTATGCTATCACATTATTCCGCAACTCACGGAATGACTTTAACATAACTTAGGAATAAAGTTTTAACTTTCCGTTTTGCGTATATATTTCTAAACGTAATCTGGACACCGAGAGGGCGCCGTCCGCGTCGCCGTCGCAGCGCCGCTGAAAGTTGACAGGCAAATTAAAAAAGTGGTTGAACATTTTTATGCTAATAAGACACTTGTCCAAGTTTTGTGTTATGGCCCAAAAGTAATCATGCAAATTCGTTGTACACGCTTTATAATGTAAGTGTCGCCTAAATGACGGCAGGTGGCGCGCTCGCGGCGGACGCTGTTGCATCGCGCACAAAGTATCCTGTGTGTTTTATAACGATTCGGCGCTCGTGCATCATGGACGCAGACCTATTTAAATTGCATTAGGTGCTTCACTGGATTCTCTTACCAAAACGACTGCAAAAAAATTAGCCACGCTCAATTTTACCACTAGTAATATGCTTCGTTAGTTCTTGTAAGAGCACTGATTCACTTTGATTGCGGTTGCACTGCTTACCGGAAAATTACGCACTTAAACCCTACCTACTCCCTACACTGGACTGTATTGTCCGTATTTTCAAATTCCTATTTGTATATTGATATTATTATTATCATTTTATTATATTTAATTATTATTAGCTCGCCGTACAGAATGTACAAAAGCACCAGCGTAATATCATACAATTACATAAGTATAAACGTACAAAGATTCATACGTGACGGCCCGCGGAATTCGGGCTATCCACCTATTTAGGCTCTGAAATTAGAATACAGGTTTGAGTATACACTCAGTGAGGAGCCAGTCTATAATTCTCTCACACAAACACACACACACACACACAGAGTCATGCCAAAACCTCATATATGTTTAACCCTTAACCATCCCACGCAAGTCAAGTAGTCAACCTCATACGTAAGCGTATAGGTTACGTATGAGGGGCCTTCCGTGAGCGTCACACGTTTCACTCCGGCCAAGATGGGATCACCTCCTGAAGAACACATCATTCAGGGATGTCACCGTTGGGACCGCTGGATAAACCAGACTGGCCATCGTTGGGACCGCCGGGATTACCGGACTGGCCTCGTTGGAACCGCCGGATCTACCGAACTGGCCTCGTTGGGACCGCCGGATAAACCGGACTGGCCTCTGTCAATAGTCATCATCCTCGCACATTCAACACAACTCATATTATATATATTCAATTATCTAGTATAATCTCAAAAGTCATTTAATTGGTCCAGCTCATATTCTTTACGTTACTCCGTAATTATACTTCAATACTAAATCTGATACTTCGGCTCATCGTCCATATATTAATATCAATAACAATTCAACAGCTTAGTCTAACTTCACACATTGATTCATACTCATTCATACTCAGTATAAATACATATAGTAGAATACCCAAATATCAATAATATACGTTATATAGATTAGCTATCAACCTCACCTCAAATAATAATTCACAACACACTGTTGTAACTCACTAAATCACTCTCAATACACGACCTATTTCACTGGTAGATAGACTGTAAATGGTTATACGTACTGAAATACAGAACTAAAGAAGACTGATGGTGTTCACATAATATCCTATTTAATAAACGGATATAGTTATAACACAAATTTTTAAAACGCATCGTAACACACTATAATTCCTTTACAAAATACAAAATATTAATCGTCTCCAAAAAGTGCAATAATTTAAAAGTCTTATAGATATATCCTTTCATAATGATTATATTCTAAATTATGAAATATTTCGAACATAATATTTTTACGCAATATTACACCAATATTATTATTTACGAGTTTTGAGTGTATGTTTGTGTCTCTGTGTACCTGAGTATATGTTTGTGTCTCTGTGCATCTGTGTGTGCGCGCGCTCTAAAGCTAAGACCGTTGAAGGAAAATTATGAATCTTTAAACTTAAGACTTGTAGTTGCCCCGGAAGAAATTTTTTATTTTTAAAAACAATATCTTAACCGGAAGTAATAGTTTGTTTTGCTTCTATTTGCATTTCTTAAGAGCCACACAAATATCGATACATAGGACGAGGAAAACACTTTTTGTTAATGCAATATTTCGATCCATGAATGCTACAGACACACTACCAAATGCTTTAGCTTCTTCAGTACTTTGTACGGCGAGCTTAAAAATAATAAACACTGAGAAATTTATTTTAATTATCTCAGGTTTACTACTAAATAAATCACAAATTTAAATTCGGCCAATTAATGTAGAATTATATTAAATAAATGCTATATTTGCCCTAGATAAGCTTTATTTAATACACATAGAATTTATTACCGAATAAGTTACGTAAAAGCACCATGTATTTATTGTTAATAAATCGTATAATTTAATCGCAAATTTATTAGTATTAAATTATATATTTTTCGAAATAAATGCTCAATTAAAGATTAATGAACTATAAAGATAAGTTTTTAAAATTGAGTGTATGTTGATTACAGAGTTTTAATCGTATTTCATAAAAATCAGCCAAACATCATGATTGTCACTTGTTTGTTAATTACATAGTTACCATCTGTCGCTTAGTTATAATGAACTTTGCGCTGGTGTTTCTTGATAGAAGAGGGGCAAGGAATGGGGGGGGGGTAGTATTAATAAGAGGTGAAACTAATTAAAAATATATAATTAATTTCGCGCGAGCGGCCTTGTTCCTGCTGCTGCTGTGTTGTTGTTCTTCATGATAAATAATAGTCGGCTATTTACTCCTATGAATTATGAGTGAAATGGAGGGGGTGGTGGAGGGCGGGAATATTAGTAGTGTGCGCGCCATGTGCATAATGCAAAAACACGGCCGAAACATGCAACCTCCATAACTTCAACTTATCTCCACATTTTATTATTGTACAACGATGTATTTCATTTCTCCTCCGCTGCGAAATTATATAATGGAGTTGTTGCAACGCGAACCGAAATTTGAATATTTTATACGTTTGTCTTATACTATTCTCACTTGTTTCATTAGCCTGCTGCTCTTCTTCTTCTTCTTCTGCTTCTTACACTTCACAAATTGCAACGATTCACAACGTATTCATTAAAACTTGTTACGAACTTGTAAAATTATGTATAAATCGTAAATTAATAAATATTGATAACAACGTTTATAAATTACAAATGTGGAGTGCCCTGCACTCGACTTTCGAGAGATTGTATGAAATCTAATCTAGAATAATGTTGAAAATGCAATTTCCATTTGTAAGGTAATCCTTATCGAATAATTGTCAAAGAAACTAATGTAATTAAATATTGTAGTGTTTGTGTGACATCAAAAGAATGATTGCGCGGCAAAAAGTATATCATTGCGAAATTATTTCGTCGTCGTCGTCGTCGTCGTTCGCAATGTGAACAATAGGATTTGGATGGCTGGCTTTAATTTGTCTTGCTGCAAGACCAGTTAATAATGACTTCTATATATATCAAAGTTCTTCTGCAGCCATGATTAATTGCCTCTGGTCTAATTTGGTTGTGACTGATAAATTCACTAAATTACATTTGTCTTTTGGCCAATGATTGCGCTATTTCAATTATAGACAAACAATGATGTCACTGGTGACACATGGCTCATAAATTTCGACGTAATTTGATAATTCTACCGCTGTATAATTATATATTGTCGACCGTACAGGTGTACGGACATCGGACAGGTCAAACAAAATGGTTCAAAGTTCAACCACATCATCCTAATACTCTATTCATATCTTGAAATCTAATGACGTGTGCGACACTGAAATACATTAAATTTAAACATTCACACATTCACGAAAATCTAGGATATCAAATGGGTTCTGAAGCTGATGAGATAATTACGTCTTGTGACGTTTAATTTTGCTCATTTTAGACCATATGACGTCCTTCTAGAGCACGTATAGTCGACAATTTGAAGTCGATTATAGACGTCTATTAGACGGTTTTATGACTTGTTGTTTAAATCTGATTTAAAACTGAGGATAATAACTGTTTACAATAGTCATATTTTTACGTAATTTAATGACAGTAATATCACCAAAATATGACGCCACGTGTGTCTGTAAATGCCTGGAATTTGGTATATATATAAATATTTCCCGAGTCCGTGGAGACAGTCAAATATAACAGGACAATTTTCTAGAATAATTTCGACAATTGAAGTGTTCAGTCTAAGCGAAAATGTAATTAGATAAGGTTGAAGAAACGTAAAATATCGGATCGAGAAATGGGGGTGGGCGCGCGGTGCGACAGGAAGTCAAGTAAAGAGATAACGAACAAGAAAAACGTTAGTGAACGGAAATCGGAAAAGAAGATCGGTGTAATAAACGTGAGTGGCACCTTTTCACAACCTCTGCACTCACTACTCTATACGTTCTCGGATCTTTGCCAATGCAGGCCTACACTCAGCACATTTTCCAAAATTTTCCTCTGCTAGGAAAAATACTAAGAAAATATGATTTTTCTCCTCTTACTCAGACTAGGACAGCACGATTTGTGTATCGGATAAATGATCAAAAGATGTTTTGAGAAAAAGCTCGTTTTATTTACACAATTTATATTAATGGAAAATTATTTACGCTTCCATTTTTTTAATTTCGAGTGAATACTATTTTTACTTACTTGAACGAAGTCTAAAAGGAAATATTGTACTCATGAACATTTTTAAACTCCATCTCTCAATTCTGAATCACGTAAAAATTGAGATATCTTAGTGGATATAGTCGTTTTGATATCCCCTGAGGATGATTTAACTATTTTTTTAAATAATTTCTGTGTGTGTGTATGTGTGAATGCTCCAGAGCCAAAATTATTGAAGGCAAAATTAAGAAACTTCATACTTTAACACCGTAAGTAACAGTTTACTGTTAATGTAATATCTCGGAAACGGTGTGAGTTAGAAAAAAATAATTAGTATAAAAGTTGAAGATATTAAAATTTCCAGAAACTTTTGTTTGAAACTATTTTTCGGAAAACGTACCATTTACCAACAAAAATACATATTAATCGTAGACTCATTTTAATCAATATAAATCATTATTATAAATACGTTAAAGGAGAAGTTATTCGAGTGCAGACCACTCCAGTATTGCATAAATGTAGTTGAATAATACTTTTTTACTTGCTTGTATGTTTAAATAAAATTATTTGTGAGGATAATTCGCGTTTTTGAACAAGTGGATCAAAATAATAAGCATGACATCAAGATTTTCAATAAATTATTAATTTGCTTGATATTCTTAAAATGCAGATATATGTTTTTATTATTCGTATAAGGGTTGTAGCTTTTAATTGTTGGTTTATCAGTAAATGTCCGACGAAAGAAAAAAGCGATATACTAACAGACAGAGAGAATATGTGACAATAAGGGGCAGTGTGGGGTGTGGTTACCTGTAGCAGAAGGGAAATGACTGCGATCCCCTGGGCGCGATGCAAGGCTTCGGAGAAGTTCGAATAGAGTTGCGAATTGAAGCCGAAAATCTGGATCTGAAACAGAGAAGGAACCATAAAAGTCTGCGACCAATCATCACGTTATTGCGTGAATTTCACGCCAGGCGCCAGCACTATCCTAACAGCATTTTCTGTGTGATTTTATTTTTATGATTCTTTCGTTTTCCTCTTATACTTCTCACACATTGGGTAAATATTATGATTGCTTCGATGTCAATATTCGATTTTATATGCCTTTTGGCTGTCTACAGCACCGGATCCAACTACATTTCACATTGGGGGCCGAATAAAACATCCTATACACATTTTAACCGATTTAAATGTATACAATTCTTGTACTTTATACACACTTATAATATACATTAAACTGTTAGAAAAGTAACAATTATTTAACACCGGTCTATGTCCCATTTAGGAAACGTTGCATTGGTGGAAAATTTACACGGAATCGTGTTAAATTACAAACAAATTTTGTTAGTTTAACCTTTTTGTGTTAATTTAACATTATAATAACACTATTCTACGCAAAATTATCACCGATAAAGTGTTTCCTAAAAGGGATACTTTTACAAAATGAATAATATTAATATAAATAGTATTTTTACTTTCTTATACGTTATGTATACATATACTGAAGTATTGAAAACACAACACAAATAAATCTCCAAATTTTAATAGAAATATTCAATTTGAATTCATTTTGATTATTTTCCTATTGACATCTGTGTGTCTGGGTTTGTGTGTGTGTGTTTGTATGTGTGTGTGTGTGTGTGTTTGTATGTATGTGTATGTGTGTGTAGGTGTGTATGTGAACACTCTTCAGCCAATACAATTGAACATAAAAATATGATTAGAATTATAATGATGAATATTTGTCCGTGTAATTTTTTGAATATCTCGAAAACAACACGATTTATAGATAAAATGACGCTTATAAAAGTTAAAGATATTTAAATTTCCAACAACTTTTGTTTAAAAAGTTTCTTCGAAAAATGTACTATTTACTAAAAAATCCTCCTTGAAAATAGCCATATTATTTTAACGATTCCCTAGCATATATTAATATTGTATCAAGGTGATAATAGAATTAATATGTATGTATGTTCGCTGTGGAGGAATTATAAAATAAGGCAGGAGGGAAATGAAGAGTCCGGTCCTGTTTGCATCACGTTCTGTTTACCTCCGTATTTTTTTCGATATTCAACAATGGAAGCGTTCTGCTCTCTTGTCGTTTGTGCGAAAGAAGAAACGCTGCGAGAATCGACACATAATAGGACGGGGAATGTTTTAGACCTTTGTTGTGTCTGTCTGTCTGTGTGTGTGTGGCCTAGGATTTATATTATTTCGTTTTCCGTAAACGATTTACCGATTTCCCCAAATTCTGTGCTCAGTTAGGCCTACGGATACACTTTTATAGGGGGCGAATAAAAGGCTATAGTATTATTTGAACACAGCATAAACACTGACGTATATTATTAACTTCATGAATTACAACACTCTTAACCATAAATATCGCCCCTTTTTGGCTCGTCGCAAAAGATAATCATTTCTTTGGTTTTAAATGATTTTTTACTCACTGTACGATAGGCTGAAGGCATTGGTGCTTGTGTAAACTATAAATTTGAATTTGTTTATATTAATAATAATATAATAAATTGTAAATTTCTGATAGGCCAATACTGGTAAAAAGAATGCGTTTGTACGAGAGCTTGTAGAATGGAAGGAAATCAAATTACGGCAATAATATCAGTGAAGGCCTAATTGACGGAAATGAATTGAGTCAATTAATATCTGGAATCGAACCTTTAATAACCGGTTATCAATTTATCACAGACTTCTGAACAAATATTCCACAAGCACAAATAAATATTGATGCATTTATCAATTGCATCAGAAATTTCGTAATTTGTCTAAAATTATTGTGATATCCCATATAAACATTTCGCAAAATTTGTCGCAGGTAAAATATGCCAATGTTTGAAAAACTGATAATTATCGTAAATAAACTTTGCTATATTATTTAAAATATTTTAATTTATGTAAACAACAAGTTAATTTATAAATAAAGACGAACAAAAACCGGTTTTAACTGTTGAAACACATCATATTACTGTCATAACACAAAATGTATTAAAAACGGAACATATTACAAGAATTATTCTGACTAAGACAGTAAAAGGAATATAAACGTTGGTTTAATACACAGTTATTTAGTTCTGCTTGCATCGTGAACCAAGTATAACTTAACAATGAAACTAATCGTGGGATTATTTTTCATCTATATATTCGGCTATGCGTAAGTAATCAATTCGCACACATTCCATAATCTATTTATTCTAGAAACTCCATTCTTGTTATTTTAGATCTAGCCAATTTAATTATAGTTATATAAAAACGGTTACAAATGATAGTTGTGGACTTTCAACCGGAGGCCCAATAGTCCAACAACTAACAAAAAGTATCTCATACGCCGGGGGACTGTTCTGGGCAGATGTGGGTGAAAAGATCGCTTATATTGATCGATATCGGCCGGCTATGGGTCGATATACACCCAGTGATGGCAGATTTAATCAATTAGCTATTTCTAGTAAGTCTTTACCTGTTTGGGAATTAATATAACGAACATTTTAAATATCCAAATTGTCTTTAGTGGGAAAAGAAGCAATTGCAATATTTCCTTTAAAAAATGATACAACAGGGCTAAAGTTTTTAGTCGGTTTAGACCATAGTTTAGTCTTAGCTGTAGTGACAGGCACAACTGATAATTTAGCTGGGGCATTTTATGATATTTATAATATTGATGATAGTTCCCAGGAGGTTTTTATGAAAGGAAAAATTGATAAATTGGGAAGGTTATGGTATGGTTAGTATTACGTAACGTAAAGCTACAATCATATATAATATGAGTAATATTTTAGCATCAGAAGGAAAAGATTTTAGTGGTGAAGGAAAATTGTATAAAATTTATAATCTTGGCTCTCCAGAAATAATGGAACATAATCTTATATCTGGAGCTGGAATGGCTTGGACACAAGATTATAAATATTTTTATTTAGTGGATAGTGGTATAGGCATTATTTACAAGTATGAGTTCAATCTAGAAAATGGGACAATAGGTTTTTATAACTCTAAATTAAATATTGGCATTATTTCTAATATTCATATTTTAGCGAACAGAAAAATAGTTTTTAAATTATCTGAGCATCAATTAGATGGGATACCATTCGATATTGTCGTGGATACATCTGGATATATATGGATAGGAATGCTTCATGGAGGATCAGTAAGTTATTTTAATAAAAATATTAATTATTAAGTCATATTCATTTGGTTTGTATTAGGTTATTCAATATGACGAGAACACCAAAGAAATACTGTGGAATATCCCAATCCCTGCAACTAACCCTGTAGCATTAGAGTTTGGAGGTCTAGATAAAAAGACACTGTATGTGGGCACGGCGAAAGATTACCATGGTTACAAGATTGCTGGACACGCTGGAGATGGTTCAATTTACGCTATATCCGGTTTAGGAGTAACAGGCATCGTAGATAATGACGTCGTAATTCCCGAGGAATACTTAACATTATAGTAATTTAAATAATCAATATAGTGTGTAGGGTGGTGTTAACAAAGTGATTTAGAATGAGATTTTGTTAAGTTAGGAAATCTTGTTAAGATTTGTATCTGCAGCGTGTTACATTATAGGTATGCAAAATTCCATTTTGTTTTCACACCACGTTCACGCTGTTACGTGCTACGTGCGAAGTATTATCACACGCACATGCGAAAGAACCCGCTAAATACACGCATTTAAATTCAATGCTAAAACTTCTTCTAATCATATGTTCATAGAATGAAAATAAAAATGGATTACAATATTATTCACACTTTTATTTCTCCTATATTCTGTTTAAAATAGATTATTCATTCTACTTTATGATTTTAAATTGTATATTTAAACTAGAAAGGCGAGTGAGGGCCACTTCAGATTTGAAATTTTGCAATAAGCTAGGAATATTGAACCCTTTGTTACGTCACCCACAAAATTTGGAACTAGAGCGCCTAAATTTTCGTTGTAATAGTACGATTTTGAGACAGTCTTTAATAGATACATATTTATGTATAATTACACAATTATGTATTATGTTCAATATAAGTTATAGGTTTGTAATTCAATTAAAATAACAAGCTTAGGTATAACGCACCTATGCGTCCACCTTGCCTAATAAGTAATGCGATGCAAGCAACGGCTTTTAATTATTATATCCTTTTGGTTAATAATTTGGTCATATTTTAAATTCAGAATTATAATATATAATATTTTTTTATGGCTTTTGGGTTAACAATATGAAAAAATCTTGTAGATATAAAATATCTTAGAATTATTAGTAGAATTTGTGAATGTTTTAATTATATTTGTAAGGACGGTATTAAGGGGGGTTTCAAATTTTGGGGCCCTATAACTCGGGAAGTATACAAGCGACTGGTTTTAAACTGCGAACGGATTCAAATGGGATGCCAAATAATATGTGTAGCAAATTTGGTGTGAATCGGT
This sequence comes from Leistus spinibarbis, assembly GCA_933228885.1. Classification (NCBI taxonomy): domain Eukaryota; kingdom Metazoa; phylum Arthropoda; class Insecta; order Coleoptera; family Carabidae; genus Leistus; species Leistus spinibarbis. Next base: position 3,062,698 of record OW121809.1, on the reverse strand, counting down.
CCGGTACCTTCAGAGGAGTAGACGGCACAAATTTGGTTTTACGAGCGAGCGACGATTAACATCCAAGTATATGAGTTTATATATTTTTAGATTCAAGGGGACGAAACAAACACTTTTGTTAATTAAATTTCATGATTCGAGAATACTACAGACAAACAACTGAATGGTTTAGCAGATTCGGTACTTCGTACGGCGAGCTAAAAATACATCGTAGTTAAAACGTACATGTGACACAAAATTTATTTAAAATTCAATTAAAATATATGCTAATAACGTACAACTTCAATTATATCAAATATTTATTTACACGTGTGAATGCATATGAAATTATTTATTTATTAAACAAACAAATATATAAATATTTGTGCGCGTTGTGCCATATTTTAATATATATATATATACAACTCACTAAAATAGTTGGCCACTTTTTGCACTGGACTATTATTGTTATTTTATAACATTTTATATATATATATATATATATATATATATATATATATATATATATAAAATGTTATAAAATAACAATAATAGTCCAGTGCAAAAAAGTGGCCAACTATTTAAGTGAGTTGTACTGTGGCTTTGTGTTAATTCAAAGGGAGATGGGGTTGTGGGGCGAGGGGGAGAAAGACTGCCCGCTAAAATCTAGAGGTTACAGATACGTTTGACAGGCAGAGGTCAATTTGGACAGGTCACTCGTTGGCCACCGAGAGCGGACAATCTCACCCCACTTTACTCCCTACTGTTTACGCATCACGTACAATTCTACGTTGCGGCTAATGATAAGCTTTATTGGCCTACAAAACCAACACATCCTTCAAACATCCGACTTCATTCCCATCTACATAATTTGATTTACAGAATTATTAGCTATCATTATAAGTATCGCTACAATAAATCAAGGGGAAAGACGAGAGTCTTAACCGCTACGCCATGGTGTGTAGAAATAAAAGCTAAGTATATTATATTTCATAAATGTCGATATAAATATATTATGTGGCTATCAAAATGCATAATGTGTTGCGTAAATAATTAAGTAATCCTTGTATCACCAGGGATACGAGTAGCACAGTTTGGGAACCGATTGTGTAAGTAATCAGGTGTCTCATATACGAATATAAAAGATATCCTTCCGGGAAAAGACGATAAAAACAAATCCATAGGATATTATTGTCTAGGGTTCTCTTACTTAATTAAACTTTTATATTATTATTATTATTATTTGCCTGTACGTATCATAACCGTAACGCTAACCGTAAGTTTTGGTCGTATGTCGTCTATGAACACTTGTGTGTCGCACTTCCGCCCGTTTTAATATGTCCAGACGACGGTGGCGCTAGTGGTTAGTGGCGGTGCTAAGGTAACCGCAGGGAACCATTAGGCAACCATTTGTTACTATCCCAAGGAGCAGATTACAGTTAATCGGGATATTTAAGTTATGGTCGCAGACACTTAGTAGATACGGCAACAGCATGTCTTGATATTCGATGTGCTCCATTACAATGTTTCCTTTAAAACTTCCTGCATACCAGCGGTGCTCTCCATTAATTCATTTCCTTAATTGTAGTTGCATTCCAAACACATTATTATTCCTAATTATCAAATATCCACAAAAGCCCAAAAAGAAAATAAATCGTATTAGTTTTTAACGGTTGTATTTCCCGCCAAAAATTAATGGCAAAAATCTGAGTATTATATAACATTCTCTTAAACGCTCCTGATTTTTTTCAAAATTTTGCAACGCTTATAAATAAGCTAAAAAAATTAATAACTGTTAAATCAAGTTTATTAATTAAATATGGTAAAAATGGGGAAAAATGTACGCCGTACGAGGTACCGAAGAAGCTAAAGCATTCGGTCGTGTGTCTGTAGCATTCTAGGATCAAAAAATTCGTGTCTCGTCCAAACATATAATTCATATACTTGGATGTTAGTCGTCGCTCGCTCGATCAAATTTGTGCTTTCTACTCCTCTGAAGGTACCAAAACGATTTGAACCAAATTTCCTACACATATTATTTGGCATCCTATTTGAATCCGTACATAATTTAAATCCAATCGCTTGTATACTTCCCGAGTTATAAGGTCAAAAAATTTGGAGCCCCCCTTAATACTGCCCTTAGAAAAACAATGTAAACACCCAAAAATTCTACATAATATTCTAAGATAATTTATATCTACAAGAATACTTCATATTGGTAACACAAAGGCTTTAAAAAATTATTAAATATAATAATTATTTTATATTTTCAGAATTAACGGCAAAATCCTTAACAAATGTACAAACTATATTGTGTGATGCCATTTATTCTAATCTAGCCAGCAATAGATGGCATTACAATCCCAGTTTTAGTTATGCTCGCTAATTATTTTTTGCTGATTCTATCCAAAAGGCGAGCTGGAGGGCTGTTTTTACCACTAAACTAAGCTACAGCCTTTGAGGAAAATTATTAAATAATTTTGTAAAAAGAATTAGGTGCAAATGTACTTTGTAGTGAAATTGTGTCAATGTAACGTATGTCGTAGTGAAAATATCGCACAATGTGCAGTAATGTATGTGGTTAGTGCATCCTTAATTGATATTTGTGGCCACAATTGGAATCTTGCAGATAACCACACACACACACAGACAGACAGATAATTAATGCATATGGCTGACTGTTTGTAATGTTTGTTTGCGCGAAATGGCCGACAACTTCCCCATATGAATATAGATTCTCTTGAATGTCTCTAAGGGCATCTCGACACTACACTGCGGGCGGTCGCTCGGTCGCTCGCTCGCTCGGTCTCCGAATGGAGATAGATCATTCCCAGCCAACTGAATAGTTTGTGCAAATTTGCACAGAGAACCATTTTCGTGAACGTACCACAGTATTTGTTTAGCCAACAACAATATGCCAAGCATAATGCATTGGTCAATAGAAAAAATACATATAATACTAATGCAATTTTAGGTTTTATTCTAATCAAATCTGGATTAACTGGAATGAAAGTCGAGTAAAAGACAGTTTAAAATAACTAAAACCGGTGGTATTAAATGGTAAAGCCATTTTCCTAATTCGTATCGTTGTTGCATCGGTAGATGAAAAAAATCACTAGTGAAAAGTGCCTATTACTTAGTACTACAAAGCATTGGTAATAATTACAAAGTATTCTGCAGTAAGTACTAAAAAGTACTAGCAAAGAGAAAGATGAAGAGGTCGTGTTTCAAACGGAACAAACGATATTCAATGCAGACAAGTCAAGTACGCATGCGCCGCCGCCATACTGATCTCATATTCGCAACAATTGCAGGAGACCAATTGGTTCTGTCAATTTGTGGCAGTTGTCTCACAAAAATATATATTTTATTACATCTAGTAGAGTTGCACATGCATTGTACCTCGGAGCAGCTCCTTTGTTTGAAAAATCGAACATCATATATTTTGATACGATATTTTTGCGTTGTCAGCAAAATTTATTGCAAATATGTATATTACATATGTATGTAGATAACGTACGTTGGTTAACAAGCAATATTTCTGCTTACTTGATTATATTCTAGTCTATCGATTCTTCAGAATTAAATCACTTCGCTGACTTCGCATTTTGTTATTTATTTATTTACTTGTAATCTTACTTCAACTTGTAACCTACATGCAAAATTATAAATCGATAACAAAAATAAGCTGGAGTGCCCTTTACCCTTTTTACTTTCTTTTACAGAGTAATAAGTAAGTATTGTAATCATGAAAAATTTCGAACTCGATATTTCAACGTATATACATGTTTTGACCTTTCCTGAATCGAATGTGACTATTTTCGGAATGACGTCTGTCTGTCTGTGAACGCTCTAGGGCCAAAACTGTCGAACGTAAAATTATGAAACTTCAAACTTAAGACTTGTATATACCCTAGATGTGCACCTCCTATTTTTGAAAAGAATATTCAAACCGGTAGTGCTTATTCTATACATTTTTGTTCTATCTCCAATATCACTAGAACGGCTACACTAACAGCAAATATAGTTATGTTCATAATGAAAGATAATAATATTTCGCACAACTTTTGTTTAGAAAGTTTCTTCCTAAATTGTACCAGTTATGAGAGAACTGCTTCGAAAAAACTCAAATATCTTATTTACGTTGCCATAGTTATACCTACACTTGTGTCAAATTTTATTATTTTTAAATCGGATCAACCATGAGTTATATCATTTGTTTCTTGTTTATTGAAAACAAACAAGCATTACATTGACTGTTAACTGTGTGAATTAATATTTAAAATATTGATTTCTTATTAGAATAAATTGTATCAGGTAAATTATTCTAGAATCAATTTATATTATATATTTGTTAACATAATCAAATAACAATTTTAGAGTTTTACTGTGGAGTTTGGCAGTTTAAGAGTGAATATAATAAGTACTTCAAATACAGATCCATTATAAATTGGTATAATTATCCAGTTATTATTAAGTTATAGTAATTTAATTTGAATTTTCATTTTACTTTGGTCAGCAAAAAATTTTGTTATCACTTAATAATAATAATTATTATCTGCGCCTGTTTATGCCAGGAAAACAAAATAGACATTTCCGAGTATGCCTGTAGAGTATTTGTTAGTTTGACCGTTTGTTTGAATATATATATATATATATATATATATATATATATATATATATATATATATATATATATATATATATATATATATAGACAGTTTGTTTGGGATATATATGTATATTAATATCTATCTATTGAAAACTACGTAAAAGAAGGTTGAGTGCAGGCCACTCCAGATATTTTATTAAGTATTTTAAATTTTATGTATCTATTTTATTATAACTATGCATTAATATAATCGGTGATTAAAGAAAAATGTTTTCTATATAAATTCCACCAATTAGATTATATGGCAAGCGGGAAGCAATGGTGCCTGTACCTATGCTTGGTGTTACTAACTATTTTTAAAATAAAAAATCCTTATATTTTCCGAAATAACCGTTAGGTCTTCGATATGGCTTTAATCCTCAATAGTTAATATATAATAAGTTGTGAAATAAGTCTATTTATATCGTCATAAGTACCTATACTTCCACCTCCACTAATATGTCATTAGATAGAAATCGCCATTGTCACTTATGTTAAAATTTGAAATATTTTATTTGCATAACGAATTTTTATACCGAACAAAACAAATTACATATTTAAATTTATTTCTGAATATGTAATAATTCAAACTCATAAATTCATTAAATAGATTGCCTGTCAAATGTATAGTAATGTTAAATAATAACGCTTATATCATAAGCATTTTGGTTGTGTTGGCTTTCAATTGTTATTGATATGCTATTGATTAGATTAAACGAATATTTTCATTTTAATTATAATATAATACATTGGTTAATTTAACTGCTACTGACGGCTCAACACTGCAACGATATCCTGCAACTGGTTTTGAAAAACCAGCAATCCATCGATGCATATTTGCATTAAAATATACCTGGCAAAATGAGCATGTTTCTAGAAATTATAAAAAATGCATAGGTTGGAGTTATTATTTTCTTATCGCCAAATAAAAATTGGTACTTTTACCAGACATTCTTTATGCACATACCCAACGATTATATATGTTTAATACATTACTAATAATGGTTTACAAATATACCACTTGCACAAATAACTCAAAGAGGAACAGATATATTTAATTTCTGGTGTAGTGAAGGGGGAAATTGTGAAAAATAAATATATTATTTAATTAATTTGTTGCCCTAAAACAATAAACATAAAAAAATGCATATGTGAAAAAGGTAAAAGAAAAATGGAACAATGGCTGGTAGTCCATATATTTTCATCAGCTGCGAGACTGCAATAAATTCCTGTATCCGATATGCACAAAAAAAAAGGAAATAAATATGGAGGTTCTAGCTGCATCCATCTACCAATAAATATATTCAGCTGTGCATTTTTTCGTATACATGTCACATATATAAGTCAATTCAACTTATATCAAATATATCCTAACGTTTATTTATTATTTTTGCTGAGGTACTGCCTGATCATGTTACTCGAATCAATATGTGTCTCCCTGGAGGCACTATTTTAAATTGTAAGTGCACTTGTCTATGGCTGAGTTACGAATAAACATTACAGTTATTCACGAATATAGTTTCTCTTCAGTATATATATATATATATATATATATATATATATATATATATATATATATATATTAGTAACAAATTTGGTTCAAATCAGCCCAATACTTTCAAAAGTCGTCCAGAAACTCTTAAGAGCGAGCGGCATAATCCAACAATTTTGGAGTTAATCGAATATCAGTGCAAACATGTTTGGAATGCGTGAATGCAAATACACGACGGAACAGTAAAAAGATGGAAAAGTTAAAAGCATTGAATACAATCGTGAATGGTGATTGGCGAAGCTTTTTTGAAGAGGCGTGACAATAAAGCTCGCTCGCTTGTACATATTAAACCAAATCGAGCGTGAAAAAAAAACATATAAAATATGAGTATTCGATATGTGAGTTTGTTCTAAGTAAAAGCACAGCTAGTGTGCACTTGACAGAATTTTGGCCATGTGCCGCCAGCAAAAAGCTGGCAGCCTGAGCTTTCGCGTCACCTGCTTTTCAACGGCCCGACCGGCCTGGTCAACGTTCAACGTGCGCGAAATTTAATATATTCCACCAGTTATTGAATTTTGTTTTGAATAAAACTTTCATATATTTCCGCTTCTTCTGTTTTCTTATTTCGTACAAAAAGAATGCATCGGTTTGTGATTTTTATTGTTGCATGGAATAATACAGCATATCCGGTTCGAAGGACCATTGTTGATGGTAAATAATAAAAACAATATTATAGCTCAATAGAAAAAAAAAACCATCCTTCAAATTTCGTATACATTGTTTTTACTATTTATATATAATAGTTATGTTATTGTACATGGCATATTTATCTGTTTTAACCATTTTTTGATAGTAAATAGTTGTTTATCTCACGTAAAGTGACATCAATGTATAGAATACACAATTAAATCGTATTTGATTGACAATATCAATTTAATTTTCATAAATCCGCTACCGTGGCAAACAGGCGTGTATAGAAGAGAGACAGAGACCAAATATAAAGCAATATTGAACCACAAAAGGCCGTGTGGCTTGTCAGTAAAGTCTGAAGTACGCAATACCGGCATCTACATGGCTCGTTTAGCAATTAGCAACGTGCTTTCGTAAATCATTCCCGATTTGCAGCCGTTTGAAGTTTAATACTCGCTAACTAATGAATTGGCCTGGGTCTACATTCGACCTGCCTAGTTTTCGCCCACAGCTGACGGCGCGGTTTCATTTTAAATATTAGATATTGGTGTGTATACACGCATTTATGTGCAGGTACTGCTATAGGATAGACTTACCTCTGCCGGAAAGGCGTATCCGTTGATTGAATGCTCCGAGCCGAATTGATCGTGGAGGCCGTAGTGGATGTGAATCTCGTGGAACTGGTACTTGTAGCTCAACGGGCCACCGGTCACATTGATGTGATGCCTTGTGTCATTCTCCACGGTGAATATTACACTGTGCCCTGTGTTGGTTATCGAACCACTCACCTGGAACCAAACCAAACGAACATTTTAACAGGTATGTGTTTGATTCAGAGTGCCGCCATTGTGCTTAATATAAATGGCAGATGTAACGTAAATAAGTAAATACGTTCTTGGAAGTTAATTAATCATGTTAAAGTTAAAACCAGACCACGCAGCATGTTTCTAAAGTATTTGGATAATTCCGAAAGATCAGCGCATTTAATCTATATACGAACACGCACTAACAAGTTCTAAACAAACTTGCTGGAAATCTTAAGCCAGTAGCAGATTCGCAACTCTTGCAACTTATTATGTGGAGTGAGTATTAATTTGGCATTTGATGATAATGATACACATTGGCACGGAGGATTAAAATAAAACAATTGTATCAAATTTCAAGGGCCGCTGCGTTAAGTAAATAGTTTGGCTAGTAGAGTTATCAGGGGCACAGCACAATGGATGGTAAATCCGCTTACCCGGTGTTTGTCAACGTGCAGCAGTCGTAGGTTTGGGTCGTAGAGCAGTTTGGCGGGCTCCAGATTGACCGGCGACTGACGACGCCCTTTATTACACAGCGACCACTCGGGATTGATGAGCCCCCAGAATGCTGGACCTGTAACCAAATACGTACTACGTCAAGCTGAATCATTTTCACTTAAAATGCATTTAATATGAGATTTTTTGATCTCTGAAGTTTAGTAAAGGAATAAGAAATCATCAGGAGTGGCATTCGCTTTTCTTATACCTAGTTTACTAGATGAAAGTGTAATATAACTATCAAACGTGTTACCATTACCCTGAACCATATTCAATATGTGGCTAGATTCAAATGCGATTTATTAGTAAATGGTACATTTATCGCAAACACTTTTCAAACAAAAGTTACTAGAAATTTGAATATCTTTAACTTTTGTAGAGTTTATATTTTCTGTAATTCGTGCCCAGTTCGAGATATGCAATGGAACTAGTTTCTTTTCGGGAGTATTGGTTGCAAAACGTACACACAGACGTAGTTAACACACACACATACATCATCGAGAAAATATGTCAATTTCACTTATATCTATTATTATCAAGTACTTAATTGCCAATATGCTTATTTAATCTTCATAAAATAGTTGAAATTATGTAATAAATGTGTTTTTGGAACAGTCTTGAGTAACTTTTAATTTAGTCTGTAACTAAAATAATTAGAGATTTTAAAATAAACGTAACAACGTAATGTGTGGTTATTAATTTGATGGTTTTGTAATTCCCTTAAATCTCTGGTAGTACTGGCGATATATGCCGATATAATGATTTGTTTGCTTTAGCTTTAGTAATTAGAAGTTTAAGTCATAGTGGAGTGGAATGTATGTAACAGTATACAGTATAATAATGGTTGGCTAAGCACTTTCGGAATGAAAGTCAATATTTGATCGCTCCCGAGTGAAATTTGCGTTAGGTAGGAAGCTTGCTCTAGCTCAGCGATATTGATCGATACCGATATATATATATTAAAAATCGGTTCAAAACTATAGTATATTGCTTACAGCGATATGAATATTTATAGCGATAGGGATTCTATTATAGTACACGTTAAATGATTTGGCCACAGCACAAAAACGTTGACAGTAATTATGATTAATGGTTCTCGTCTCGGTGATTGTACGTACGCAAGTGTCAAATGGTCTGAAATCAATTTTCAATTTTCTTTTGTGTGATTTCAATTGGATAGTATTGTTAGCGTATTAAAGAAAAATGGGAGAAATATAGTTGTACTTCTACAAGTTTTGAATAGAGTTCAAATTTATTGCATTTCGTAAGTCATTCGCACATAATGGAATAACAATTAAGAATTTAAGGGGTTACTATTAAATTAATGATTCTACTCCATCTTCTTGACCATTTTTAACCTAAATGTGTTTATTTGTGCCCTTACATCAAAAACGTATAGAAATAATAATATGAATTATTTAATTTAATAACAAGAAAGTCCAATTATTGCAGATTCTTTTAAACTGTTAGTACGATGTACAATTGCAATGTAAACGTAGTATATGTAAGTTTTCCGTGTTTTTATGAAAATCTAGCTCTATATATGTAAATTTGAACGACAAAATTAAGAAGATTAAATTTTCCGGTTGTAAATAATAAACCCATGTTTCCCCTATTAAATAAATGCTGTTTAAAATGAAAGAATTACTGAGAAAGTCAATAAACGTTGGCAGTATCTACATCGAGTGGGCAGCTACAATAATAATATTTGCCAGCGATGGAGCGACATTAGCTTTGATGTGGCTGACTCGCTAATCGACGCAACAATGAATTTCAAGAAACGCTCCACCGAATACCATAAAGTATATTGACTATAATTCACGTGAGGTTTTAGTGCGGCGGCCCCCAAGGTGTGTCTGTGCGACCGTTATGGTCGGATCGCGTGACCACGCGTCACGCTTTTCCACGCGTCCTCACGTTTTTTCGAGCGACGACGCGACGCGACGCGACGCCCCCTGTACGCATACGCCGACCATGCGAATATATGCTTCACATATCTACCAACTAATTTTATTTGACATTAAAAGCACTGAGCTAACAAAATAGGTTAGACTCGTTCTTATTTTCATAAAAGATAATTCTGTAATCACAAAATAATACGCCGTAGAAATTTTAATATAAATATTCGATTTCAGCTTGCATACAACGATCTAACAACTAATAAAACTAATTGGGGTGGCCCTAACTCGACTCTCTTATAGTTCCATTGCACATAAACAAAGTCGTCATTGAGGGAATTATGATTATTGATTCAGGGATTCTTCCATATATTATTGCATATTTCTAAGCATTATTAACAATAGGTTATTTTGAAAATTTAACTGTGATTATTGTAATCACTGCTATTTCTCGATGAATGTAATAAATTTTTCCAAAAATAATGACATACACATGGCATTGTTACAATATATGATAATCCGAACACAATAGACCCAATTGTTTGTGTTTATGTAAATTTAAGCATTGCACAAAACGTAACAAAACGAAATATCCCAAGTGCAGATAACTAGGTGCATATTGCAAATAACAACGCGATCGTTCGATTGCGGGACTAATAATTGAGCGATAAAGATAGGTATTGCGTCGGCACTGGGATGAATACGTGTGCGAGAAAGCGAGACAGAGTGTGGACTCTGACTGTCTGTCTGTCGGTCGGTGTGGTGCGCGAATCCGTGGTATTTGCGTTTTCAACGTATTAGCATTTCGTTTCCGGGTCGCGGTAATAATTGGATCTACCGGAACCGGATCTGTAATTAGCGCATTCAGTTTCCGTTCAATTGGCCGCCTTCCGAAAAGTAATTCACCACAGCGCCGCGGCGCCACCTTCGATATTGGAAATATTACCGATTCGCACCCGGACACCCGAATACGGCGTATTTCAGCATTAGCGGCTTCCAAATTGCCGATCTATTAACTTCTATACAGTGTGCGGTGACACTGTATTATGGCCTTATTTATTACACTGTATTCCTTATATACTGCCACTATACAAATTTACAAACACACACACATTTGAATTCACACAATTATACTAAAATACACAACATTTCATACATTTTGAATCAACTCATTTTTGCCTTGTTTGTCATTCATTATATATATATATATATATAATACCTAAGAAACATAATAAGGTTTGTCCAAACAAATTTTGTAATTAATACATTTCCACAAGAAATAAAATATCAATGCTTTTAGCTCATCAAATACCAAATTACATGTTTTGCTTACGTGGAATACAATTTGTATTATTAATGGACAAAATTTAATGTTAAATACTAATTTTTGAATATATAAAATGATATAATACTTGAATGAAAGTAATTGTTATTGAATAATTAACAAACAATACAGAATTGATTGTAACAATAATTTCAAGGCATGCGTAGGTGCTACAATTTCTTAATTTCAAATTTAACAAAAGCAAAACAGTCTTGAAAATATTTTTGATATTAGCACTTTTTCAATGTTTATATAATTATTCTTTTATGCCTTAATATCTTGTAATTTATTTATATATATTAAACAAAAATTAAGGACTATTTTAAGGTGACCTCAATTTCTTAAGGCCTGGATATAATTCTATTGGCTTTTAATTGGGTACTGAAATTGTATGTATACCAAATTTCGTTAGATTCGGCCCAGTATCTTTAGAGGAGATACGTTTACACTTTTAATGTTACAGACACACAGCCAAACACTATGGCTGCCTTGTGCGATGAGCTACAACGTATTAGGTGTTCGAGTGTAATCAAAATATGCAATAATTTGCAATTAATACAAATGTAGCTGTAATAATAATTGTCTTAAATTTGATGACGTGTAGTTTGAAGACAAACAAAACACTAATGCCAATTGTTGAGTTTGTAGCAAGCAATAGACATAAACGGAAAGCCGTTCAATTTGTTTAAACAGTAAATTAAATAATAATCAACGTAATTAACAAGTTTGGAAGTTTCAAAGCCGAGAGAGAAATAAGCAGTTAATAAAGTGTGGGTCGGGTCGGGTCGGGTTGGGTTGGGTAGCCCTTGTCTGCAATAATAATGGACGCGTCCGCAATGCAAAGACAAAGATGGACCTAATGAGACATAGTGAGGGATAGACGAAGAAGAAGAAGAGTAGTAGTTATCGTGGTGAGTCAAGTCGCCCGTCTATAATGCGCAATCACTGTTTCCTTTATTCGTACTCTTATCTGTCATTAAGAGCTCATCAACTCGGCTCTAAAATCTCTTTCAATTTACAATAAAAATCTGCCCCCCACTGCCCCCCCTCCCAGCAGCGCCACCGTCTTTTATACCTTAGATAGATACCCCTACCAGAGAAACACAAGCACAAGAAGAAAGAGCATGCCATGAGCTCGGCAGTCCTTTATAATCTATTATGAGGTCCTGGTCCTTTGTTAAATAATATTTATGTCAGTGGCACACAATTCTCAACTTTATATGTCAACAATAGAGAGAGATTCTAAAACCACTTGTTCGTTTTGCTAACGCTAGGGCAGAGCCACTGTCGTCGGAAGCATCCGGTTTCCATAAACTTGTGAGTTGCCCGGATAAGAACACGTCGAAATATTTCATTGCCATTCACTTTTACTGATTAATTATGAATATTCACTTTTTCACTTTTATTTACTAAAAGATTTCTCGTTCACGAATGTCAATATACAGCAAAATTGCTTAGCAAATGTTTGTGTTTGCCTGTCTACTTCATAAATGGAAAGATCGCAAAGCTTTTAGCCACACGAACATCGGGATTACCATTGACAAATCTTTATTGCTACTTCACATTTTTAATAATAGATCAAACCAAACATACGTTCTACTTCCTAAACCTATTTTCTCCACTGTGTTAACTTAATTTTTGACATTTTAAAGTATTATATTACAGACAGTAAACATATTATCGAAAACGCCAGGGCTGCTCTACCAGCTGTTCTACCGACTGAACCACCTGCAACTGATCGTACGGCAACGTGGTTCAGTTCGTAGAGCAGTAAGTTGGATTGTATTCTGTATATGGTGTACCAACTATTGCAAAATTAATTGAGCCTCGGATTATCCTGCATTATATTAAATATAAAGTTAGTTGAGTACACAGTAAAGGATTGTTGTTTGTCGGTTAGTGAGGTTATGTGGTGTTTGTCACTATACAAAGATGGCCAGAATGGCGACTGCCATTATTTGATTTATATATTCATTTGTTTGTCAAGAACCACTTGATGTACTGCTATGAAAACCTGAACACATGTTGAAGGATCCATTAAAACAAGTTGTTCAAAGTAAGGGGTTCACCGGAAGTCATTATAGAATGTCGCTCGAAATATAATTTCCGCTTTAATTTCTATATCACGTGTGACGTTAATAAAAATAAATAAAAATGTCTTAATATTCTAGTACCAAATATTAATATCTGTTAAGTAGCACTAATGCCACCAGCTTGCAATATAACATGCAAACTACGCACTACATCCATTGCAACAATAATATAATTTAATTATTATTACTGTTGGGTCTTTATAATTAAAATACTTCATTTTGTTTGTGGTTTTGGTATTAATAATATGCAGTAACTTTGTAAACACAAATACTAAGATATTTTAAATTTATGGGTCTTCTCGAAGAGCAAAATGAATGAGGCTCTACATTTTGAGAACCATAACTTCAGCAGTATAATAACGATTAGATTTAAAATTATTTCTTAACGGTAAAAGAGCTACAACTAATATTTAAGTTATTTTTATTTTTGGATACAAGACGAGGTAAAAATGGTGTTAGAAGTAGACAACTCCCAAGAAGAAGCAGTAATGTTTGATTAATGAATGCATTGCAGTTAATATTTGGTGTTATTTAATTTAAATGTAACTATATAGTAAAGTGCATCAGAGTAGCATGTAGCCGTAGATAAATGGGATTCTGTTGAACAAATAAGAAGCATGTAACGGCGCATACAGGTATATATATATATATATATCGTATATATTCATTTACGAACGGTTTCGTCTAATTTTACGTACATCTCTGGAATGCAATGCACGTTGCTCTATTAACGTTTGAGCACCTTTTAACTATTTCCACATACATATACCCACAATGCAATTCCAACCATAATTACATTTAATCATCCATTTAAATTTTATAGAAATGTTATCTTAGGAACCGTCTACACTATTGCGCTATTTATTCTACAATATATATATATTAAGGCGATATATTCAATTAGCAACGGCAAATATATATTACTATCTGATTTATTAAGATTAATATAAATAATCTTGTAAAATCTAGAACCATACAATATCTAAAATATATCATATTTTATTATAACGAAATTTTATTATTGTAGCTATAAATTGGTATATTGATAATTACACCCACAATAATAAAATTACGTTGTAATAAAACATGTCACATTGTAGATATTGCATAGTTTTGAGGTGGATGTATTACCAAATTATTTATATAAATCTGAGTAAGTCAGGAAACAATAGATATTTACCTCACGATTTAAACAAGTAATATTTTCTTTCTTATGGTAAATAATTAAACTCATTTTCTTATTCGTTTTGTATACGATGTTAATTCGCTCTAGAAAATCATCCAGAAATCGAAATGTTCGTAAACCGAAACCTTTCCCTTAAAGACGAATCTATTCTTCAGCTACAGATGAATGCTTATTTATAAAATTTTACAACAATACTTAGTGCACCAATTAAATAAGTTTTCATGTATTATTCAGTTTTATTTATTGGCTAGATATAAATGGCAGGTGTTAGTGGTGTAATAGGCCATGAAACGTTTTGCATATCGTGGTTTAAAATAGTAAAAGTTAAAAGTATATCTGAACATTTATTCGAGCTCTTAATTTAAGTTGTAAACTTTGACGGTATTTTAAAAATATGATGACAAATAGGACTTGAACAGATACTCGTGTACGAAAGTGGTTGGTAACATATATACTCATGCATAAAAATAATATCCGGGCATAAAAATTATATTACTGAAATAGTAAAATTGAAGATATTTTAAAATATATATATAGGTACATAATTTTATTGGTTGGGTACTTCGTACATGCATTCATACGGATATTGAGCTATCCAATATCATACAATAAACTGACATATTTTATTACAAAGTTGGTATTCCTGTTTCAAATATATATTCAGTTTTTATGGTTTGTGTATTCACACGTGGCTCTGTGTTTATTATTATTATAAATAGTCTATATTATCTTTACGGCTGATAATTCAGTTTATTTATAAATTGTGTTTCAGTACAATATTAACTTTAGCGTAGTACTAAAGTAAGTAAACATAAAAATTACAAACGTAATGGGTGAAATGAAATGTTAAAAAACGACATTATTAATATTTAGCGTTATAATTTATTTAATTCACTCTTAGAAACCCTGTGTCTGTTCTTACTTTACTTGGACTCTTGCAAGTCTTGCGGATAAGTTGCGCAATCTTTCATTAATTATTATATGAAATAAAATTATTGAAAAATACCTGTTTAGAAGCTTAATTTAACTTATATTTTTAAACGTAATCTATTAAGAAAATGAATTGTGTTGATAAAAAAGTCAACCTTGAAATATTAAAGCAAATATTTGTTGGTATAAAATTAAAATAATATTTATTGTATTTGAGCAGAAGGGCAGGAAAAAATGGGTAAGTTTGACCCTGTACAATGCGACACACAGTCGATGCCAACAAGTACGTTGCCTTGCAGCTTACCTGGGGCAGGCAATCCCCTGTAGAAGCTATCCACGGCTGTACGGCTCGGTGGACACATAAGAAACCGATAGCCAATAAATTCTCCGCCATTCGTTCATCCGTGTACGAGTGTGTAAAAGCATGGAATCCATGGCTCTTGGCTACAGAGCTGTGTGTGTGTGTCATGCAATCTCATATGCGCGTTGTCGCTATGTGAGCGTATCCATTGCTCTTGTCTACAGAACTGTGTGTGATCTCGGTATTATTGTCCGTCCGTGTCACTTCACGAATCGAAGCTTTGATTAAAGTTAGCCTTACGGCACTTGACGACATCTCAACCTTCCTACCAACCCCCTACACACAGCCCCCCCGCTTGAAAGTTGTTCATTTCTACTATGGGATTACGCTTATTCGTTCGTCGTCGTCGTCGTGTATGAAATAAAATCGGAAAATAAATATAGGGATTTGCTTGCAATAAAAGAATTCTCACATTCCGGTTCCATAGTTGCTGTTGTTGTTGTAACCATTTTTATTGCGTGTTACGTTCTACGAATACATTCTGATCATTTGCTTCTTGCAAAAGAACATCTCTACACGCTTCGAGAAAGGAAACTACTGTTAGGGATAATTTCCACATTGGTCACTCTTTCAAACTTGTTAATTATTTATAAATTACATTTACAAGTGACGAGTGAAAAGGAGAGAGAAAGAGAAAGAGGGGGGGAATGAAGCATTCTGAATATGGAGTGCAGCAGTAGTAGTTGATAATAAAATGGTGACAGTGTTGCAGCAGCGAAAGCTTTCAAGATTTCAAATCCAATAAACGGCAACAAAGAATAAAAAGTTTAACCCATTAATGTATAATGTCCTGGCATATAGTTAGATGATGCTCCCAGCACCATTACCAACCTCATAAAAACTAGAGCAAAAAATGTCTAGAACGATTTCTGTTAATTCGGTTAAAATCCATTTCTCTCAACGCTACCGCCATCCGCCAGCTGCCAGCCGCCAGCCACCATTTTCTGGACATCTATCTTAATTATAACACAAGAATAAAGAACATTCTCACCTCTTTACACCGTCATTTTAAATTGCCAGGAAAACAAAACAAAGAAGAGGCGGTAAAATGTTTTATCATGAATTATGTAAAATCGGTAAGCGCCTTAACGACGTTCTATGAAACGAATTTAAACTAAGCTCTACTTAAATCTTCCTATGTTTATTTTGAATTTTTTTTATTACTAATATAATAAGCTGTAGTGGCCTTCACTCGATGGATTTTATACTTTTACTTCATGGGCTGTGCATATTAGTTCGTAAGATTAGCATAACGTTCCGGATAGAATGGTTGATGAGGAGAGAACTGTATGTTGTATGATGATACGGACACTTGATGCCCACGAGTTATATATATATTACTATATGCTATAATTGCAATATTAATTTTTAACTCGGGAAACGTAGGTGCGATTTTGATGAGTAATTTTCCACTAAATGCTGTTTTTTTTTTTTTTTATTAAGGATTCGGAAGAAGTGTTTTAGGTATTGTTCTGTGTAACACAGAGCGAGCGTAGATCAAATTTCTGGTGAGTGTGAAATTCAGTTGTACACGAAGCGAACGAAGCAGCAAATGCAATACAATAAATCGTTGATTTCGAACGTTATCGCAAAAAGAGCGGTGAAAAGATTCCCTCGTCAAGTGCGGCAATTTCCGTATCCTACTCACAGATGGCGTGGAAGCGAGCAAGGACGAAGTAGGACTGACTGAGATGGGCATAGTGCAGAAATGGAGCAATGGATAAGGGGATAGAGCAGTGGCCGGTTGGTTCGCGTTCATCAGCTCCTGCACGAGTACGAACGAACGAGCGTTTGCCAACCAAATCCAATTGATCAAACTCAGACATCGACTCGCTTACTATTTTATCTGTTCAATGCCTCGTGCATCTATCTCTCAACACAGCCAGAGATATTCGTGCGATTTGCCGGGATTTGAGCTCGTTCAGGTAGAAATATGATGACATATTTTAACTGTTTCTGGTGATATGTAGAACACGACGCCGCTTGCCCAAAACGATTTTGTTTTTTAAACATATTGAAAAGGGATTACATATACATATATATATACATGCATACGGCATTTAAAGTACTTTCAAATTAACTGGGATGAGACTGGGATTACTTTATACCTATATTTTAATACTTTTGCAGTTTTGCAACTATACGGATATACATACAAATATTAACTCAATAAATCGAACTTACTACATCTTCCATAACCATGTTATAAAATTAAAATGAGGAGTAGTCTGTATTCGACTTTCGTACTAGAAATATATATCCCAAACTAACTACTAAACCAACTCAAACAAAATATTATAACTATACCACAAGCAAAATATATTCGTGCAAAAGAATCTAGTGTACACCGTATTAATTTTTTTTACAAAGTATGCATTGGTCAATTAGAAACCCAGTGGAAAAAAAATGGTTAACCATTATATTTGAAGTGGCCTCCTCCATAAAAGCCACTTATCGAAAAACCTATCAGTTTGAACTGATCGACTGAAGGAAAAAATAAAAATAAACCGAAATATATTTCCAATGGCCATAAATATTGAAGTACTTGAATAATACTGAAAATATACATCTTCAAACTTCAGTCATATTTGCTGAAGAGTATATTTGCTAACGAAGCAAGTGCCGCAAAAAAAAAATCAACATTATTTTAGTTATCGCGTTGAAAAGTTACGACCGACACTTGAAAGTTTTTAGATAACAACGTTGTAACATTTTGGGTGGGTGTGGGGGCTGTTAAGGGGGGTGTTCTCGGTGGCCAGTTTGTGCGACGACCAAAGAGTTGGCGATGATTCTCAACAAAAGCGCTTTCAATATTGATCAGTGGCTTCTTAGTAGTAGTCTGTTTCACAAAGCCAAATCAAACTGGGTCAATTAGCAAGTCTCTTCTACTTGAAACGAACATGAAAAGATGAGATTGCGTTTGTGATACTATTTGTGCCTTTGTGGCTATCAATTTCCTCTAGTTTACACTTGCCATCCTTATTTTATACTAATGTATTATCGGGACTGGCATACATTATAAAAAATTGATTACAAAAACTCTAAAACCCTCAAAAGTTACGATATATTTATAGTGTGCATTCCCTAAAATGTTTAAAGAATATCCAAACCCCTTGTAGGGCTGATTTATTTCAAATTCCCAAAGCGTAAAACTTGCGCACAGCGACTAAAAATATGGAGGGAACAATAATAAATATTTCTTTAGTGCGTTCTGTGGCAGCGAGTAGCAGTAAACATAAAAAATTGTACGGTAGAAAAAATAAATTAGTGTTATACATTCGTTGTTTTTCCATGGTGCAAAAGTAAAAAGAAAGCGAAGCGATGGGAAGCGAAGGAATACCTTGTAAGTATCAGAAATCGATCATTGTCGGACATTTGAAAAAAGCCATTAGGTTTTTCTATTCCGGGTGTCAGGTGAGAGTGCTCAAATGACAGCATCTTGGCTGGCTGGCTGGATGGCTGGAAGGGAATGGTCAAACACACACGTGGGGACACGTGCCTCGTTTCCCACACGATACGACAACAATGCCATCTCAAAGTTGTTCCAAATTTGGGGACGAAACTTCTCAACAATCGCTGCTTTTCACGTTCTTATCAAATACGTGTATAAATAGATATTGCGGAAAATTTAAACACTCACGCCCAAACAATGTCTATTCATAGATTCATTTGTTACTGAACTGAACCGCAATTTATTTTTATTTGCGATGCATGAGACACAATCCTTCTCGAATCATCAGAGTTTATCCACAAAATCCGAAAATAATCCACGGCGTAGTTTATCAAATTCCATTACAATAAACTTTTAACTGCATTCGTGTAGCAAATTTGGCACAAATCGCACTGGTACCTTCATAAGTGTACAATGCACAAATTGAGGTTTACGAATGACGACAAATATCCAAGTATATGAGTTTCAGAACGACGAGATATTTACTTTTGGTTAAGGAATTATTTTGATCCGAGAATGTTACAGACACACGATCAAATGCCTTAATTCTTCTGTACTTTGTACAATGTCAATTAGACTTAAAAGTATTGGAGGAATTTTGTAGTAGAAAATTACAATATGTTACATTTTTAACTTTTAATATTGAAATACGAAACAAATCCGATTTAGAAGATTATTTTTGTTGCGAGAACATAAATTTGTGTCAGCTAGAAATTTGCAAAGTTTTTCTTGACGTCAGAAAACGTTGGATGATATTCGATTTTATGTACACACACACACATAGAGAAATATCGGCAGATGTTGTGACATTCAATATTTGATATAGAAAGAAAAACATTTCCCGACGCTTTCAATAGCTCTGTATGTATTCACGAATTTATATATGTGAGTGTTCCCTGTCCAGATATCCATGGCTGTACCGTATATATGTATATGTGTGTGTGTGTGTTCTTATAAACTAGGTAAATGCAAAGTTTGCAATTCTGTTTCAGTTTCTTTCTCCAAGCTAAACTTAAAGAATCACAGAAACTTTGTTTTCGGTTTGACAACACACGAAAATATATTTCTCTTTACTTTCTGTGATTTTTTAACTAGACTATAATTTAGAATTAGACTAAAATGCGTTTGGTCCTGTTAAAGTAAATGATTTGAAATCAAAATGAAACACAACATTGACGCATTTATAAATCGTTAATGATGTCTTTGAAGCAATCATTGTGATTACAATGCACTAATAACACATTTCTGTGATGTAAAATTGTGAATGTAACAAACTGGAAAATTCTTTCCGTGATTTGCGCTCGTAGTGAGCCTCTGCCATTCAGTCAGTCAGTCAGTCAAATTGGCTTCTAATTATATACATACAGCTGGTTTTGATTCGTACCGCAATAAAGAGCTTTGATCTCCGATATTGAATAATGCTACGATTAATTAATCGCACTAATGGATAAACCAGGCACATACTATATTGATTTTATAAACGCGATAATAATGTATAAGATACACACCTTTGTTCTTCATTGAAATATATTTTAAAATTATACTATACATTTAATATATTTAAATATTATTATAATTATTGTTTAAATTGCCAAAAATATAAAATGTCAAAACTAAGGTAGTTTTTGTGAGTGAGGTTATTAATATGCATTGCATATCTCTTCAAAAACACAAACTAGAAGCAGTAAGTACATTTAAATCCTGATTCTTGACGAGATATAATTATTTAATTGGTTCAATGAGGAGTGGATTGTTTAATGTATGTGATATGGGTCAACCAGTTTTACTATATTAATTATGAGTTAGAAACCGATTTCCCACCACAAAAAGAGAAAATAGTTTTCTCCTGGACTTATTCCCCTTTGCCACTGAGTGATTCATTCGAGAATTCTATTGAACGTAACAATAAGAGGAATCTTTTCACATCTGTATCTTTATAAGTATTTTATTTAGAAAAATGTTTGTTTCTTTTTCTTGTAGTCTTGTTAGGAGTGGCAAAAGGACGTTTTGGTATGTGATGTGTTGTCCAACGAACGTTTCGAGCGCCGACCGGGAAAAAGTTGCACGAAACATACTATAGATATAGATGTGTGTAACCATTACGGGAGGACAACAAACTGATAAAAGAAGAGCTTCAAGCCATTACATGGGGCGCCATCTTGCGTCTGCCTATTCGTTTAACTACCTCGTGCAAACAACTACTTGCTTACATCACTTCTTTTCTTCTAACAATTCTTTTTACTCCACTTTTTACAACGATTTCTTTGCACTTTTTAAACGTGTCCAAATGAAGCTTCATTCTGATATCTAACCGACTACATTGAAGAAACAAAATTACACCATTTTATTTTTATACATTGGGTGATTTTTATGATACTTTTATTCGTAAAAAATTCAAAAAACTAATAAATATTTTGATCTATAAGTTGCATTAGTTACTTACTATATAACCAAATCTCATTAAAATCTATCATTGTAAATAATAAAAAATAAATTCTCGAAAAATCAATAGACATAGAACTTTTTCATTTATAGTGCCACATAACTGAAATATTATTAATTCAAAAATAAATTTTCAACAACTTTGGCTAATAATTACGACTACCATAACCAATTAAGTGCCAGAATGTCAAATACTCCAAAAATATTTAGCAATAATTTGCCTTAATAAATTAGACGAAATTTTAAGTCTAAATTGAGGTCATAATTTGAACATGCTGAATTCAAAACTGTGCGTAGAATTGTTGTAAAAAAATTAGTTTCAGAAATATGAGCAATTAAACATGAGGGTAAATTCTTCAAAATATTTGTACTTGTGCAAAACTAAAATTTTAATAAAAATATTAAAAAACTAGTAAGTGCATTCAATTTTCTATTAGTTTCTTGAAATATAACCAAATTTTATTGTGATTTGCGATTCAAATAGTAAATTAAAATTGTTCAGAATAAGAAATATATTTTACAATCTTTAAAACATAATTTTTCAAAAACTAATAAAGATTTAACTTTCTCATTTGAAGGGATTTACAACTGACATATTGTACACCAATAAATAAATTTTCAATAAAACTGTTCAAAAAATACGACTTTTGCAGCTGTTTAAGTTTTAAATTGTGTAATTTCACGAACCGGTCTAAAGGTTAAGAAATAATTTTGTCAAGTAACAATTACCGTAAGCAAATATTTTTATGTGGAAAATATGAGGTAATTGTACAGTTAGATCATGGATAGCAGGATAGTGGAGTACTGAAACGCGTTGTTCCTTTGTCTTGAATGAAGTGGCGGGGGGTGCAGGTTGCGGGGAGCATACAACAAACATTTCTAACTGGGCAATTCTAAACCGAACTAATTGCCTTAAATTCAGCCAATATCACGAGCAGAGAGCGGGATGCTCGTATAGCAATTTAGCCGCAGTGAGTGAGTGAGTCAAATACGAGCGAGCGAGCGAGCGGCGGCAACCAGCGACGAATAAAGCCGTGTAAACAGCACGTTATTGTGTGTGAAATGACTGTAAGGGTTAACTTTCCAGCTGTATCCTACTCCGTTCCAGAGATATCTGCGACATTTGCAGCATTACCTAATTTGATTTTTGACCGTTTATCAGATATACTCTAATTCTATTACGGCCCAACTATCTGTGCATGCATGCGTGCGTGCGTGCGTGCTCATCAGCCGCAAAACTTAAAAACCATCTATTAAATTTACTAGCAACGGGGACTGAATTATTAAGTTTAATTCATTTTATAAATGAATAAACATAAAAGGAATATTAAAAGATATACACGATGATATTTCAATTGTCAACAGCATAAACTGGAGTGGTCTTAACTCGACATTCTTGTCCTTTCACTATATCTGTATTTGTTAAGAAATAAAATCAATATGTATTGTATATATATATTAAATAATAATTTTTCAGTAAATGTTACTTTTTCCGAAAAGAACCCCTTTCCAATTAAAAGTTTTATATGTATCACTTTTTCTTTAAATCGTATAGTTTTCGAGATATCCAAAAAATAGCAAAAGTAAACCTATACTTCCAGCTAAGATATAATTCTCATAATTAATCCATCAACACTTTTGGCTCTAAGGCGTTCACACATTGTCACACAATTGTCAGTTTCGTTTCAGGAATTGTTAAAACGTTCATAAATATTCATGATTGCAATACTGCAATTAGACATTGTCCATGAATATCAAAATGCAAACTGTTATATGTTTGTGTGTGTCTGTTATTTTGTGCACTAGAGGTAATTAAAAAGTTTGATTTTCTTCTTTGGTTTTTGCTCAAAGCAAACTTAACTAATCAAATATTTAATACATTCTCCACATGAAATAATAATTTGAAATTCACTTAAAAACTTGAGACTATATTAGTCGACAATGTTGCGTTTTGACAGCAGTTGAAAGGTTGCAGAAATCAATGCTCTTTAAAAATAGATCGATTCCCAATTATATAAATTCCAACATTTATATCTTTATCCGATTTGTGTGTGTGTGTGTGTGTGTTTTTTTTTTGTGAGGAATTAAATTATTCTGGTTCATTACGTTTGATTCTTTTAGCCTCTGCGACTTGTGGTTTTTATGTACCCCTGATTTCTTTGCGAGAATGTAACGATTGCCCGTAATAACCAATTATAATGTTTCGTTTGTACAAATATAACAAATTCACTGTGGGTTGTAATATGTAGACATGTTGCTAAAAATAGTATATTTCCTTCAGAAATGCTAAGCTGCAAACAGACGCGCCACTTAAAATGCACGATGATGGCATTAAGAAATAGTTTTGTTTAAATAAAATATTTCGCATCGAAATGTCGCAAATAAGTGGAGTGAAAAACGGATGTTCGCACCGAATCTGACAGCGCGCGTTCAGTTATTTCCCGTGTAAATATTTATTTTATTCAATGCACATGTGAACTGGTGCAAAGAGTGTTGTTTTAGAAAATTATCGAAAGAACAGAAATAATAAAAAGAAGCAAAAGGGATTCGCGCGCGCACACACAGTAGGCGTGGACGCGTATTTTTCTAGCACTGTTATATATATATATATATATCGAGAAGAGTGTTTTGACGGTTGAGTGAGTGAACAGCTACGTAGCTAGCTAGCTGTGTGTGCACTCGACTATAATATTTGCCTAACATTTTCACTAACACTGCACCCGCTGATCAAGAAATCAATAGAATTGCTTTCCCATGTACATACACTCCCTCGATGATGCCTTCTGTACTTTGACGGATTGCCACCACATATTTTCTCAAATCACCAAATACGTAAACACACTTTTCTTATTTTATCCTAAAGTTATTTTAACGGGATATAAATTGTGTGTAGTAGAGAAAAGTCTTTGTGTTGGTTTGTGTATTGATTGAAGTTTAGTGGGAGAAATAAAGCTGGGCGTTTTATATGTGTCGAAGAATAATAATTAAGAAAGTTAAGAGCGCTCACATTTGCCGCGCGCACCACTGTTAACAATTAAAACAATAACTCTGCACATTCACGACAATCTTCCGCAGAGCCGCGCGCGCCAAACGTAACTTAACGCTAAAGAAGGAAATCGCTGCTGGCGTCTACGGCGAAATGAGTATCACCACACGACGCTGCAGTAATGATTGTTTAATGACATCTCATAAATCATTCGCACATGCAACAAAATTTGCTTAGAAACTTTGATAATCTCTTTCGAACGAATCACTACTTCCGAACATCACGCTCATTTTCTTAGCTTTTCACATCCAAATTACCAACGATTTCTGTTTTATTATCATACCATTTATTTACACTCTAAAAAGCATCTATTTTGTCTAGGACATATCGACCAGTCTATTAAATAAATAATTAAAAAGAGTATTAAGGATATTACCGCTAATGTGTTTATTTATTTTTATTATAGAATTAAGAAATGATCTAGACCACATTTTTTAAGTATAGAATGAATCCAGATGTTTTAGAATACTATATAGCTTTAATCCAATAGCGAGTTTGAACGTAAAATAAAACTAACTACTAGTGTATAAACTGATAATGCGTTGTGTATTTGGAAATGCGTTTAAAATAATGAAATTCCAGCAATACCGAAATAACTATTGCTATTTCAGTGTGTATATGCATGCAAACATTTCAGCAGCAAATTTGTTCCCTAATTTAACCAAATTTCAGTGGGCTAATTTGTCGCTAATGGCCACAACCGTAAATCTAAAAAAATATTGAAATTGTTATTCTCTAGTGAACTATCATTATTCGATATATAAAATATGCAAAAGCAATATTATTACAGCGATAAATAACAGAAAACTACGCTCTATTTCATTATTTATATCGTGTATATATGTGCCCCGCATTTTACATTATATTCATGTTATTTTACAAAGCTTATACAAATTATTTTTATTTATGTATGCAAATATACACTCTTGTTGGCGTTATTTGAACTAACACAATTTTTTTATTTTTTATACAAAAAAGTATTAGAGAGAAACCATATTCGTTGATTAAATACGTAAACAATTACCTAATATTACATAATTAGGCACAACTAGATAATGGGAATAGTTTAACTTTTAGCCGATTAGAACGGAACAACATTTCAATAATTTGCTGATATGTGAGTTATTTTAACAGGAAACAGCATATTTTGTATTAAATATAAATAATAACTAAATAGGTAAGATGTATGTGATGAAAACGAGTCATCGTTACTCGTATATTGTGTAAGTTTTAGAAGTGATATTTAGTTGAAACAAAGACAATAATATGTAACAAAATAACAATTGGTTAAACAAACGGAGTGATCGCATTGATACATCGAAATAAATTGGATGGATAACCGCGATCTTCTGTTGTTTGTTGGGAGGGTGAGGCGGAGGGAGAGGGAGAAGCAGGGGGATGAGATGGAGAAGAGAGTTGTTAGTAGTAGGTAGTGGGGCAGTTTGAAAGACATGGAGGGGGTAACTAGTGGTGGTGGGGGTAGTATATATAGAGATGCAGCTAGAAATACGTTGGACAATTGCAATTGCACACATACGCAGTTTTGTTTGAAATACATATACGAGTGCGCGGGGGGGAGTTGTGAAGCCAGGTCGGTCCCCCACTGCCCCGTTTTGTATGATTTATCATTGGAGGCAAATTGCTGAATTGGGTTTTGCGGTACTTTATTTAGCTCCCCTCTCACATTCAGGCCACGTACACTCGCTGTAAAATTTATGTTCGTTTGGTCCGGCCGCCGCGTACTTTAGCGCCATCTCGCTCACTCGCACAGCCCGACGGCGACGGCGACGGCCACCCAGCTCATAAGCATTTGAAAGTAAAATGAAGAATTTAATTGACCGATGGAATGAAGATACTTCGTTAACCTTCCTTCCTTCCTTCCTCCCAACCAGCAAAGCGATTCAAAGTTAACAAGTTGTCGATTTCACCCCACACGCTCTCTTCTCTGCATACCAAATACTTTACAACTTAATTATATTTCTATATATATATATATATATATATATATATATATATATATATATATATATATATATATATATATACATAGTTATACTTTATTCCCACTACACCAAAGTGTACTTGTTTTTGCCATATTTACAAGTATACAAGTTTATAATTTTCAGTGCAATTAGTTCAATTGTAATTCTCTTGTCTTGTTCCGCAAACATTTCCAAACTGGTTACATTTATTGCTAATTTTACTCCCAATTTCTCTATAAACACAAAGAAATGGCGAAAAACACGTCACATATGTGTGTAGTGTATTTTTGGAGCAATCAGGATGAGAATCCGTGTGTTTCAGTGCAACCGGAGCAAGCAGTGCTAATACAGTAGTAGTCTTCCGGGTAACTAACTTCTCAAGGTGCCGTGCTAAATTGGCATAGTTTCGCCAGTGCGAATCCTTCCTTCCACTTACGACCATCATCCGAATGGTTCAACTTTTTCTCCTATTTTCACCGTCCACAGAACTTTTCGTCTCAGTAGGCTGTTAATGCTACTACTACGATCGATTGCATCCACTCTCTCCTTCATTTTTTTCCAAATGACATTCTGCTCACGCTCATTTCATTTCATTCGTCTTTTGCCTTTTGTCTTTTGTCATTCCCGTTTGCATTTATTATACCTTATGCAAAATATGACGTGTCATTTGAGCAGCTCTCCGATTGCTCTGATAATCCGCGATGATTTACGAAGTCAACTCACGACTTTGATAATGTTTGCTTTTCGCTATTTTCTTGTCCTTTTTGCACATCAGCTCTCGAGTGCTAAATTTGGTTTTAAGTTACCTTTGTCTGAAGTGTGATGTTCTTTCTAATAGAACTGTACATGTGTGTGTGTGTGTGTGTGTGGATAAATGTAGTAATTGTATTAAATTTAGTTGGTGCGGTGGTGATTGGTTAATTAAAACAATGAACGGAGGAATACATGTTGAAAATGGAATCGCGTGTTTGGTGATGGTTAAAATAACGTGTGCACTGAAAGCATAGCGAATAGCGATCAGCATTCTAGATACTTTCGACACAATTGTTTTAACACGAAACTAGAGTCAGTGTAACAACCACCAACACTAGCACCAGCACCAGCACCAGCACCAACACATCGTCTGATACTAAAGATAATAGATTTAAACCTAATTTATGTATGAATTTAATGTCAGAATATGTACATCAGTGTATAATCATTTCTTCTTTTTCTATTAACTTTCCACTTAGATGAAAAGCCCCGTTTGACTTGCGGCAACTTCTGCAAAATCAAGCAATTTGTTTGAGCTATAATAAGCTTCTATTGTGCGGGTAGGTGATTGCGTTATAAACAAATTATTTCATGAAACGTTTTTAATAATAAAATATTCAACACAAATGCTGTTTTTCCAACTATGTTTGTCGAATGGGTCGCGTGGCTATACGGAAATATACGATTTGAACACTGATGTAAAATGCTTATCTATAAACTTAAATAAGAAAAAATGGATTGGTCATTACTCGACTTTCTTGTCCTTTCACTGTCTGTATTTATAATACTGTTAATTTTGTTTTAAATTTACCCTACGATTACTATGAAGCAAAATAAACATGTATGCAACTAGGACATCGAATCATATAAAATAGCCATTTTCAAACACGATTTCTTTGTAAATGGTACAATTATCAGAGAAACTTTTCAAACAATAGTTGTTTGAAATTTTAATATCTTTATCTTTTATAGACAATACTTTTTTTCTAACTCATACCATTTCCAAGATATTGAACAAATGCTTTATAACAATACACTGCAGCTATATAAAATGTTAAGTTTAAAGTTTCATAATTTTAGCATCAAGAAATTTAATTCTATAGCTTTCACACATAGTAAGTAGTTAAGGAAATGTTTAAATCCGAGAAAGCTTTGGCTATTCTGTACTTCGTCCGGCCAAAAATGAAATATAAATATATTATAAATAGTTTCAATGTGACGAACAAGTGTTTAGTCTACAAGCATTTCACTTAATACATAAAAATAATGCATTAATTTGTCATAAAACATAAGATTACTTGCTGAAATAATCATGCGATAATAAAATCCTCCAATATTCCATATTTATAAATTTTAATTAATATTCTATAAAAGGCTTGATTTAAAACTACAAGGGGCCGTATCTGTTATTGATACATTTCCTTTAAATCATTCATATTTTAAACTGTTATAATTAGTACAAATTGCATTATTATTAAGCATTGTTGCGATTATTAAAATATAAGTTTTTATGCGTCGCCGTGTAGATTACTTCCATTTAAAACTATATTCGAGTTAAAAAGACTAAATTGGACAAAATGAGGAGAGAATCCAATATATTAAAACATTATATTACTTATAATACAATCTAATTTCATT
Source organism: Leistus spinibarbis (assembly GCA_933228885.1). Taxonomy (NCBI): domain Eukaryota; kingdom Metazoa; phylum Arthropoda; class Insecta; order Coleoptera; family Carabidae; genus Leistus; species Leistus spinibarbis. The sequence goes on along the minus strand of OW121809.1, from coordinate 3,033,481 downwards.
TGGAGCATACAAAATATATTGTATGCAACACAAGTATCGTCCCTTAATTATAGTTTGTAATAGTAATTAGTAATTGGTTGGTTGTGAATGCAGTGTAAGAAAAATCTTAAATATAAATTGGGGTATAAATGGTTGAAGGCACACAATAATAATAATAATAATATGAATATAAGTGCGTTCAGTGTGCGTGAAGAAGCAGCAGTGTAGTTTAATAAGCAACGTTTTAGCAACAAAAGTATGAAACAAACAATTAATCATATGTATTGGTGGTGTCAGTATTTCGTAGCAGGAAGAAACACGACACGATACTCGATGGCATTTACAAATGACGCATTATCCCCGTTGACAGGCTTATACAAAATATATATTAACACAGGGATAATATTAAAGATCACCTGATGCTTTATAAGTAGAAACGCGAGCGCGTGCCTAGTAGCGCCGCCGCCGCGGTGCCAGCGCGCACCAAATCTATAACGATACCAAATTGGATATTGGGTTTCGTTTTGAGTGACAGCCGGGACACGCTCACTCACTACCACTGCTCTCTCTATGATGCAATTACGGTGACATTTATCCGACAGCTTTACGTCTACCTACCTACCTATACCTACCTACCACCCACTTTTCTTTCCACACACACACATGTACATACACCCCCTAATACCTGCGTGCTTACTTCATTCAATCAATCTATTCACCCATCGATAAACTTCCCATCTCTATACACACATATATATATATATATATATATATATATATATATATATATATATATATATATATATATATATAACTCTTGTTTGTTAATATCATCAGCCCGTAATACTACAGCCTACTTAACCTACCCACTACAACTAATTCTATACATGAAACGATGCCACAAAAAAGAAATTGAGTAGTTGCCTGCACTCGACTTTTGACTTTACAGAGTGTTTATTAGATATATATATATATATATATATATATATATATATATATATATATATATATATATATATATATATATATACCAAATAAAAACCATTAAAAAATAACCCTGAAATTGTACCAATTAGCTTATTATTTTATTATGTTATAATATATCTTCAATATGAAACATAGATTGTATAAAATTCATCTTATAATATACGATATTCAAATTTAATTTTGAATACGTAATGTTTTTCAAAATATATTTTAATATTTAACTGCACCAATACAAACAAGTCGATCTTTTTGTGTTAACTGGTGCTAAATGACATACATTATTTCTATTTTATTTCTGTCAAAATATTTCCAGGCATTGTTCATACAATTAAAAAAAAACTCACAAATGCATAACTATGGCAATTAATTAAGATATTTAAGATTTTCCGAAGGAATTTTCTCGTAACTGGTACATTTTCTGAAGAAACTTTTCAAACAAAAGTTGTGCGAAATATTAATATCTTTCATTATGAACATAACTATTTTTGCCATAAGTGCAGCCGTTCTAGTGTTATTGGAGATAGAATAAAAATAAACATAAATAAAATATTCAAAATTTTCCGAAGGAGTTTTCTCGTAACTGGTACATTTTCTGAAGAAACTTTTCAAACAAAAGTTGTGCGAAATATTAATATCATTCATTACGCACTTGACTAATTTTGGCATAAGTGCAGCCGTTCTAGTGATATTGGAGATTTAATAAATATACTGTTTACTTATAATAAATAGACTGAGAAGTATGAAAATACAAACCCAATACAATCTAAACCATCACGACAATTGGAAAATTATTCATACATTTATATTTTCTTTGACGAAATCTAAATGGAAGTATTCTAATTATAAAAACTTTGGAACTCGAAATATTTACAAAAATACACATTTTACCCATTTCTGCATGGAATGTAACTATTTTTGGAAATATATTTAATGTATTTTAAGGCGTTTGATAATTGTAATAACTAATTTTACTTCTTTGATTGTAGTGGACAATTGGAATATTTCTAATAATGATTTATAGGAATATGTTCGAGCTAGATGGACGTTATGGTTAATTTTAATAAGGTAGTTAGAGCTTATTAAGCAAGAAGATTTTTTGGTGGTGTTTCCAAACATGTAATTCCCATGTAAATGGATAAAATAATGTTTTATCTGGTTGAAGCTCAACAGAGGATGAGTACATTCAGGCCGAGAAAAAGCAGCCGAAAAGTTTTTCTGTTCTGAGCAGAAAAACTACACGTAAGAATTCTTTTTGTACAAGTCTAATTTCGTGTTCGTTTCCTGAGGAGCGAAAGAAGGTGGGAGGGGGCGGGGGCGGGGTTATGGAATAGCGGCAGTAAAAAATAACTTCTTTTGACATGACGTATGGTGGCGGGTAAATTAGGTTTATATAGAGCTGCCATCCTTACAGTGTTTTAACCATAGGGAATTTTGCATTTTCAGCCCAAAGAGACGACAGAATTGGATACGCCGGCAATAAATTCCGGGAAACTCCGGACTTTTCCGGATTTGTTTCTGTCGTCGCATGGGTAATGGATAACTCGTTATTGTTACCACGTATTTCATAAATGCCCACAGCAGTTTTTCCATTTTTTTGTTTTTGATGAGCGCGACCATTTTTTTCACGAATCACACATTGTGCTTTAAAACACATTACGCAACCCTAATTGCTGCTTGCTGCTTTTGTTTCACTAAATATCTGCGATTTCCTACACTTTTTGTTACGCTTAAACAAAAAGAATATATTCAATTATCATTAGATTAAATAATTCACTTTTGTTTTAAATTTATACATTCGTTCATATTCTCGTCATGTTTATATCACAGACACACAAACACACACACACACACAACAAAATTTTGAATGAAAATAGCGAAACACAAAGATTACGTTGGGTCCTATTTGTATTTAACTGAAGCATACCTAACTAAGTTAATAGATTAAGCAAATCGGACTTGTACAAATCTATAGGTCAGTTCAGTAATGATGTAGACCAAGCGTACATTGCGAGGTCTCGTGTTAAAGGTTCAGGATTTAGGGTGGGCGACCGTGAAAGGGTCGCAGGCATTTGTCCAAACGTAATACCTCGATATTAAGTGTTGATACGACCAGAATTAATTTCATCATAGAGTTTATATTACGAAAGTAATTAATAAACCACTAATTATTATCAATAATAAAAAAGCACATCCAAGTATATGAGATTAATAATTTCTTTTTAATCAAGGACAAGGTGATTCTAAGAACGTTACAGATACACGACTGAACACTATAGGCTTTATTGTACACACTGTACATACTACTCAAAGTACTAATTAATTAAAATGTAAATTACAGTTTCCTCTTTTGGGGTTGTTTGCTTTTACTATATGTTTTGATGCCATATTTGATTTTTTTTTACACCCAGAATGTTTGCAAATTTTTAATAGCTTAATGTAGTTTTTAATTTTCATGTAGTAGTATATCATGTTTACTTTGTAACGAAATCCAATTTTTGTTAACCATCCATTAAAATCACTTTTAATCATGGTTTAATTTATTAACAACCCACACAGGATTCATTTCAACAACCCCTTTCATTTTTAAACTAAATTAAATTATCAGTTACCCAGTAACAGGCAAATTTGTGCCCAATGAAATTAATGTTATACTGTTTGTTTTGTTTCAACTACAGTATCATTTATAAATCATCTTATATATACGTTTCCATATTGATATTATTTCATAAAAGTCGTAGCATGAATTTAAAACAAAATAAAGCAAAATTATACTAAATAGATAGTGCAGGCCACTCCAGCTATGGCTAAAATACGTTTCTGTGATTAGATGTGTTTAAGTAACACAAGTAAGGACCTCGAGACGGCTTTAAACATCGATTTTAGAATGATCCTATTTTGTAAAAAGGCAAAAACTGTCAAAAATGAAATGGTAGTTGGTTTTTTGTGTAGTAGAAATTAGAGATATGTTTCAGAGAAAATATGATTTGTATTAAATGTGGTGAAAATGACTGGCTAGCACGTATCATTGAATTTTCATTTCAACTTTTCGAACACAAAGCATCAGATCTGTACAGTGTTCTGTTCACCGTGAACTAAATGGAATATACTATTTTCCACCGGAACGTTTATAAACCGGGCCCTCATTGTTCTCCATTCAAAAGCATTCAATTTTTCCCTTTTTATCCTTCAACCGTTTTTTGTTTTTTGTCGACTGCACTGCGATATTTTGAATAATATTTCAGTCAATAGTGGACGTGATTGATAAAGCCGTTGTTCAGTTATTTTCCTTCAATAGTCGTCAAGTGTTTTAAATTCTATTGTTTCAAATATACACAATGATTGTTTGAGCGACTGGAAAAGATTTAAAATACTAAGTAATTAAAAGCTACATTCATTTCTTTTTTTCTCATTAATTCTCATGAAGCATAATTCATTTTTTATCGTATTTTATGACTTGTAGTCTGACATCTGACATAAAATATTTATTATGTTGTTATGTTGGACTAAAAATAAGTTAAACTTGATTAAAACAAATGTGCCACAATATTACATTTATATATTTAGATTATAAAATCAATTCTTCACTTGGTTTCTCATGTTAAAAAGGTCCCTGAATCTATTTTGACTAGTATCCCCGTAACTCCCCTCTGTTTGTGTGCTTTGTGATGCTTATTTAAACATACTCAGTTATAGTATCGAAAAGTTCAAGTAGAATTAATTTACCGTGTATATATAAATATATAATAATGTAAATTTTGTGTTTCGTGTAAATGAATCGTTGAGTCAAAACTAGTTTATAAATAAAAGTTCAACTTGTCAAAATATCGACGTGGCATTTGAATCAAATTAAATTCCGGTTATGATTTGCAATCAAATGATAATTAGACTGTCCAAACTAATGAGATCACCTTCACAATGTACATCGTATTTCGATTTGAAAATAAATAACGTTAAATATTTAATATGTAATCGAAATGTCATTATAGAGGTATATATATTCCATACAAGTGGCTTAAATACTTAATAAAGACATAAATGGCTCTTGCGGTATTTTCCACTTAGGGCATTTGTCACGAAGATCGATTATCATTCGGTTATTACCTGAGCTGATAATTAAGACTAGACTCCAAATGGACTCTTATATATATTTTCTTTTCGTTATCTACACAGACTTTCTTATTTTTTTTTTATTGATTGCTGTAATTAACAGATAATTATTGAACATAATTTATCGCGACTAGCTGCCGATCGTAGATATAAAGTTCAGAAAGTTAGCACTAGAACTTCTGCAGTATTTGTTGCCGGGAAAAAGGTCTCAATACAGAGATAACTGTCTAATGCTCGATAGTAAAGAAGTTGGTCCAATTCAATATTGAACAAAGTTCATTTCTTTAACGCTGGTTAAGAAAACACGAATTACAACATTTTCAAATATACAGAAATAATAAATTAGGACAAAACCATATTATAGTGGTTTCGATTCTCTTATGCTTAGTTTTCACTATATATATATATAAAATATTGCTATATTGTAATATAATTTCTAGTTATCATTGCCATGAAACGATATAAATATGTGTGGTAACTAGAAAATTAAAAATGTACTTAAATTGTTTTCAAAAATGGTGTATTTTTGCTAAAAATTAAAACAATTTTTATAAAAGTACTGTACATATCCCAGTTTAGAGTAATTGAAAAAAAAAATTATAAACAAACAATTACTTTCGGTACAGATATAATTTTAAAAGTAGATTACAACTAGGGAAACGAACATATAAATTAGCCATTTTCAAACTCGATTTTTTAATAATTGGTACATTTTTCAAAAAAACTTTTTAAACAAAAGTTGCTAGAAATTTTAATATCTTTAACTTTTACAAGATATACTTTTTCTCCAACTCATGCCAGTTCCGAGATATTGAAAAAATAGTAAGAATATGTTTGCTAGTGGTTGAAATATTAAAAAAAAAAAAAATGGACGTAGAAGTTTCATAAGTGTACCTACAACCATTTTAGCTTTAGAACGTTCTCATACATAATACTCGGGTTCGATTCAGCAATATCAAAATCGTGTATTTCCGTTAGAAGTTCAAGATGTTGAGAATTTTTGTGTGATTACTTTCGTATATTCGTATAATATATTAATATCACACAATTTACATGTAAATGTCCTTTTCTTAATTTTTTATAAAATAACAGTAAAAATCAGGTAATTTTTCAAAATCTAGTGATATTAAGATGTTTATATTGAAAATGATGTAAATATTAACACATTTCAATATTGTAGTTTGACGGTGACGACTTGAAAAAGCATTGGTTGACCAAATCGATTTAAGAATGAAATGAGTCGATATCCGTCCACCACATCGTGTGGTGTGAACTGGCGCGCAGTCGATATCCGCAATCATCATCCTCTAATTCATCCTGTCAGTATATGATTTTGAGCGGACGTCCTGCTCAGACGAAGTACAAATAATGTTAGACAAACATGTGTGGTAGTGTATGTCGTAAATGGCGGACGAAGGAGGGAAATTGACGTGAATTGAACAAGCAATGTGGTTAGGTTGCGGCAAGATCGCGGTTGGCCGGCAACACACGTCGCGACGACGACGACGACGACGTACCTACCTCGCTTTACGAGCATCGATAGCAATTCATCAGAAATGTTTGATGCTGTAATAAAGTTCGACCGTTATTTCTCTAGTGCTACACACATTCACTGACAGAACAATTCCAGGTATATGATGATGTCTACGATGCAACACAAACACAAACACAAACACACATCTATAGATAGATACATGCAGTTTATTATTGTGCGCTGAGGAAATAATTCCAGGAACTCTTGTTAGGAAGATTTATTTGTAACTAAACGACAGAGTATTCTCGAAACATATGATACACAGAGCATTCATTTAAGATGCACACTGAACCCGACGGTATCATATGCCCATATCATATACTAGTCCACAACGAGGCGATTCTGAACCAGTAGGTCTATAAAAAGAATCTGTAAGATTTTGAAAATGCTACAGTTCTGTAATGAATACATATTTTAATATAAATGTGTATTATGTTCGGTCTAAATATATTTTGCAATTCAATTAAAATTTGTTTTACATTATGAATATATTACAGTTTCATCTTATAGATGAATAAACTTGCACAGAATTGCTCCGTAATTGAATAATTGGACCGGAAAATTATTTATCATGTAATCATAGATACACCATATAAATAAAGCATTGCCCTTACATAGATTCTTCTTGTGAACATATTTCGTGGGTTTTTCCGTAATTCTATAAAAGGATACCTTTTCATCTATATTATTTACACAATTTAATAAGCAACAAACTGTTGGCATTTTGTCGTTTATTCAAAAATCAAATAATAGATACTGTGGTGTGATAGCTGGCAGTGATTATAAATAAACTAATGTACTGTATGTATTTTTGTATTCACACCACATATTTATATCGACATTTTGATTTATAAAAACTGTTATTTAAAGACAACTGTAAAAGAGGTTTGACTATACCACTGGTAGTAAACCATAGAAACATATAAACAATCACATTCAACTGAGTGTCTATAAGAAAATAATTAGGTTTCCAAAATCTTTTTAGCCTTTATAATATTCGCAATGAAATAATGACAGTTGTTTGAAATCAATAGCAACCACACAATATCCGAAGGAGTCATTTAAATGTGGTAGAATAGTCTATGATAGCAAAATTTAAATTAAATTAATTTATGGCAAAGCTGAAAGGTAACAATTATTGTATTAATATTAATTTAATAACTACCTTCAGAACAAACAGAATAAATCAGCAAAAGAAAGATAATTTCGCGTGAAATTGCCTGTTTATTGTTCATATAAACGTTTATTAAATATTGTTTAAAACCCGTTATTATTCATGTGTAGTATAATTATAGTAATGATTAGAAGGCACAAATCGAAATTCTTGAAGAATGGGGGGGGGGGGGGGGGGGTAGTGTACAAACAAAAAGATGTCAATATGTTTGATATATTTGTATCAGAAAACACATGTGTGTGTGTGTATCATATATGTAATATAAAGGTGACGGGCGCCTTATATATTATTTAGCTCGCCGATACATCAAACTAAAATATATCCGTATACACGTATTTCCAAACCTGTTAAAATCAGACAACTCGTATGCGAGCGTCGCACTTGATATATTGTAAACAACTTTAAAAATACGTGTAATTTAGCTGTGTTCACCGAGCTTTATAGTCTACAAGGAAATAACATATAACGCTACACCATTCACCGCGGAAATTGTTTGCAACAAATAGGAATTGTACCATAACAATAACAATGTAAAATGTGGCTAGAGTCCAATTGGGGTTTGTTAAAATTGTGGTAATGAGGGGCAATTTGGTATTGTTTGATATTCCCGTGTAGTGTCCGTGTATATATATATTTTGCTGGAGGGTGAAATGTTGAGGTCGACAGTTCAAGAATTCGTATTCAAAGGCGGCTGGGGGAGTGTGCACCGGGGATGGTCTAGAGTGCAGCGGTCAGCAGCCAGGCTAACAGATGAGCTGTCTTGGCCGGTGCTGCGGCCGGCAAAATTGCCGATGGGGATATTCATAAAATGCGACAGTTTGCTGGACTCTCGCACTCGCACCCACTCTGTGTGTTGAGATTTTAAATTATACTTTTGCTATACCGGACACACTAACGTATACATACACACACACACATACTTTTTCTTTTGCCTATCACAGCCATGAAATTAAATCAAAATAACATTTTTCATGTTAAAATTATTCCTGGAAATCCAATAGAAATATACAACTGATTTAATCATATCTTTTAACAAAATAAATGCATATTCAGTGAAGCACCTTAGGCTAGGAGTAAACATCGGGAAATGTGGAGAGTGTAAAAAGAAAATTATCGTACAAATCAAAATGATTCTTCAATTCTATTAAAATATCGTTCCTAGAAAAGAAGGAAAAAGAAGCAAAAGCAGAAACATACAGAAATATAGTAGTTCTGGTAGTTTTCGCAGTAAAACCTCGATTACAAATAGAGAACTTCAGAGATATGATTAATCAGGAAGACACGAATGGACCATCCAGAAAATAAAACATAAAACCAATGGAAGTGACAATACAGGAAGAACATACACAAGAAAGGGGAATTAATAATTGGAATAGGAAAATGACCAAACGAAGCATTGAAGACAATTGGGAGGTCTTGAAAGAAATGGAACGAAGCATTCACAAACACTGGAGTAAAATGGCAAGAAGCTAAACGAAACATAGAAAGAATTTGAATACGAATACACGAAACAAATCTTCAAAAACAAATATTTAAATACACGGATATTACGGCACTTTGTTCAGAGATTCTTTTATAGCTGTGACAGTTATCAAGATGTACAAAGTACGGTAGTGAGCTATTTCTATTTCTGCTAATGTTAATTTGTGGTAAATGAATTCAGAGTGGGTTTATTTCGACATCAACATCCCATTTAAATTTGATTAATAATCGTTACACAACGAATGGTGGTGGTTCGTGTGTGTGTGTTTGTAACAATGTGTCGCGGCACGATATGAAATCGTTCGTTGTCCGGTTGACAGTGCTGCTATGTTTATATTATTAATCTGGATATGATGTTGTTGGTATATACACGTGCCGGCGGCAATGTCTTATACGTTGAGTCACGTCGTCGTCGTCGTCTTAGGTTGGGGTTCCGTTACAGTAATGCGTTGCATTCCATTTCATCCGGAACCGGAATTGTTCTTTGGCAATTCATCATTTATTCAACACCTGGATATTATTATTTCCTGGAGTTGACTTGACATCATTTATGAACTCCCACCCAGCGCAATGGAAATACACTCGCACAAACACACAACGCTACCAAAGTGTACTCCTCCAACATTCTGGTAAATCATACGATAATTAGAGCATCTCTTATTACTTTTCACAAGATATTACTTCTCAATATCCTTTTAACTAGTATTCCAGGATGTGTATAATGGTCCACGTTATGGACTGGTAAAAGGGCGTTTGGATACGTTTGCTGAATATTTGTGTATAAGAGTCGAATATAGGCCATTCCAGTTTATTATTCATTTGCAATGAACTAGGACACGTTATGGTCTCTCAGGAGTTTGGAATTAATCTTATGGCAGATTTGACTTGTGCAATTTATTTTGATCTGGAGAATACAAAATACTTAGTTGCTCGTGTGTCAGCTACATACAAGTATCGCACCATAATAAATTAATCGCACTAGTTGACAAGTATCAAATACCTTACGTGTATACTCGGCACTTTGAACCCAAACAAGAAATTTCAAATCCCTAATTCAGAAACTGTTTAATACAAGCGATAACGTGAGGCACACACGCATGCAGAATAAGCTCAACTTGTAATTAATTGAGGAATAACTTTCTGAAATTATTTTAGACAAAGTTGTTGGAGCAGCAGCAAGAATACTGCTCCGTGACAGATGATATGATGACTGAGCAAAGGAAGAAGAATATGCTTTTTCCCCACACATACACACACCGACACACACCGACACACACACAGACACAATGTGTTAAACTGATGATTAACGACTTGGAAGTTTGGAAACCCTAGAGATATTCGACTTTAAGGAGGTTTCTAACCATTGTAGATTGAAGAAATACCAACTTTTAAAACTTTCCTACACACACACACACACACACATCCATCAATATAATATGGAAAGAAACGGGCACCACCACACCAGATAGTGAACACACACAGCGGAACGCGCGTCAGAACACACACAGTAAACGGGAACGAAAGTCCTAAATCTGTTTTTTACTATTTGCACGGCGACTTCAGCGACTATGATGATTAATCTTTAAACTGTTCGCGGAATTCTGGCGTGTTCTAATAAGGACCGCAGGGACTTACTTGACGAGCGATGTGTTTAATTAAATATTACACCTTAAACGCTACACTTTCATACAAATGTGATATATGGCAACACCGTTTTTATTTCAAAATGTTGTTTGCAACAATTTATCACTAGCAAAGTTATTCCATAATTAATTAACAGGGAACTTTACAAATAGGTGCTGGCTCCTATGACTGTAGCTCGCAATGAGATCATAATGAAAAAATAAATTTAATAAAAATATAAGTAGTTTTCATTAGAACCAAACAATACTACATTTCGTTATCAAATACTGTTCTTCTAGTATAAGATGTGTTCCTATAATCAATATACGTATAAATAAATATTATCAGTTATAAATGAACGGATTGAAATAAACAGATACACATAACATTTGCCGATAAACAAATGCAGGAGATTTGGCAGTGTTAACCGTTACAAAAATAAATTAAAATGTACTAGAAATAATGTTATCTTTCATACCGATGAGTACTGATTTCTCCAAAACGGTTTCAAATTCAGAATCACTTTGATGTAGGATAGACTGACTGGATTTTATTTTATCTATGGCTTCATACACAGAATGGTTGAATATGTTTGGCGAAATATCATATGTTCTGTTATCAATCCAAATATTCTGCCCGTTCGTTTGTTTGTACGTAGGAATATATATATATATTTCTGTGTGTATTTATGTAAACGTTCATTTGTTTACAGGAACATTTAATGAACATTAGTACGATGTATGCATGAGATTGTATGTTTGATATCCCAATTCGACTAATTTTAGTAAATATAATGCTTTACTCAATTCTATACTAAATTTACCACTTTCAGAATTACATAGTCAACTTACTTAAGTGGTGCTCTTAAACCTATGATGATATTGTAAATATAACATAACCAAATAAATGACAGAGAACAAATATTTCGAATCAGAACCTTAATTTTAAATTATTTCAATAAATGAACTGATGAAATAAGTGATGAATACATATTAAATTTAAACTATTGAACTTCAAGTTAAACTAAGGATATGAAAAGGATTCTCAGCATCCCTTAAAGAAAGTCGTAAAGTCCTAAATCTAAATCTTTCTTCTACGTGTTCCAACCCTTCCTCAATCATTGGACAAAACTTAATAAACTAAATATTTTTCTTTGAATACTCAAATTAATTGTCCGCATGCGCAATGAAATATGAATCAACAATTAGTTCCTTTTAGAAATGCAGATGCCTACAGCATTTGTTGGGATTTATTAAAAGACACGTATGCCCGATTAAATCCAACAGATAAATCATCAAAAATTAGTGGTTACGTACCGCGTAGATTAGGCGGGCTGTTTTTGTCAGGCCGTAGAATTTATAACCGCATAACAATATATCGATAAAAACGGGACGAAAAATATGTGACATCTAGATGACATTTGCATCGAAGTGTGCATAGGAAAACACAACAAAAAAAAAAAAAAGAAAAAAACAATAAATCAACCGTTTGTGCTGCTGCTGAGTCGAAATTCATTCGACAGATGTCACCCATACGCGCACCGGTTTTATTTTTTAATGAATTACGCAGTTTTTTTAGAAAATCGCCAAATTCCTACTTTTGTTTTACTAGTAATCGATATTGAAACGTAATTAATCAGTCTTATTGGTGACAGCGTTTCGTTTATATTATTAATTGGCTTCATATTAAAACATATTTGATAGCCTACCGATACATTAATTTATCGTTAGTATTATACTACAACTGGGTAACTCGAGTTTTGTATGTTTTGAGTTATGTACCTGTCTAGTTATTTACGAAAAATATATTAGAAATTTAATATTTTTACATGTTTAATAATTACTTTTTCTCTAACTGCCGATTCCGAAATAATAACAAGATTTGGTACGTACAACGCACCGATGCGTTCAGCTCGCCTTAGGTAAGATACGTAATGCCAGCACCAGTCTCCTCCCATCTACTTCACGATTGGCATTTAAATTGAAAAATTATTGATTTTAATTATTATAAAAATAATGTTGAAAAAATAATTTTTCATATTGTCAAAAACAAGTAGCGGGCATAAATAATATAGAGAATTGTAATGCCATTTATTAATCGCTAGATTAGTTAATCTATCCAACAATGGATGGTGGCACTTTATATTATTTTTGAGCTTAAAATCAGAAAATATGATAAAAAGTAAATTGAAATTATATTAATCAAAATACAAAACTATAATATTTAATAATTTTTTATGGCCTTTGGATTTACAATATGAAAAAATCTTTTAAATATAAAATATCTTAGAATTATTAGTAGAATATTTAAGTGTTTTAATTATTTTTATTAGGGCAGTATTAAAGGGGGCTTTAAATTTTGGGGCCCTATAACTCGGGAAGTATACAAGCGATTTAATTTAAACTGCAAGCAGATTCAAATTGGATGCCAAATAATATGTGTACCAAATTTGAAGTGAATCACTCTGGTACCTTCAGAGGAGTAGAAGTTACAAAAAGAAAATATAATATTTCAGGGTTTGAACATAATATCTATGACGGAAGAATTTTAATACTATAATTTTCTAGTTTCAGGAAATACAGAAATAGCAAACACAATGTGTGGTATAAAAAAAAAAAGTTCATTAAATATGAGCACGCAATTTGAAAATGTATTTATAGAAAATGCATGAGTTGTTCAGTTTGCTCGGATTGCCTCACCTGATTGCGTAAAATTTTAATCATTTTTCAAACAATTGCATGCACTGCACTGCGAATGATTCATTAAGATGCATTACTTAGTGCGAATTTGAAACGTAATGACTTAATTCCGACATTGTTAAAAAGTTGAGTGTATATTTTTGTTAGAAAGTGTAATATGATATCGATTTCATTCAGTAAAATATGATAGTCTGTAATCAAATTTGTGATCTTATTTCCGTCTGAAGCAATAACCATGGCAGGCGTAACGTAACGTAACGTTATATCGTATATTCGACCCTTCTGTCATGTCGAACATGATCTGACACGAGTCAGTAATAAACTTTACCGAATTACGATAGTTTACCCTTGTAACCACCGTGTTCTATAAATAGCGGCCACGTACATATACCAACCATGATCTTAACTGTAACCGATATTTTCTTATAATTGTTATCGATTTGTTTGAAATAAACGAATCAACAACTTTTACCCTTACACTTATAGATATTGTTGCAATCATTATACGTAATAATATAAACTATAGGGATGTTTGTGTCTGGGTTTCAATCTGTGCCAATTCCAGTGGCCGTGTCGGAATGCAGGCTAATTATTCAGTATAATTATATCGTGCATTGCATTAAGACGTGCCGGGGGGACGAGGGCGGGGGGAGTGGTGCAATTTAAGGTGGCTACGCTAGCATAAATTAGCGTAGAAACAGCGGAAGTTTAATGTGAACGAACGTGGCGCGTATAGCTCAGGTAGAATCAGGCAAGTGTAGCTAATCGCCATCACCTGGGGATCGCGTTGCGACGCCACGTCGCGACGGCCGTGCCGGTGACACATGTCTCCAAATGCCATTGCACAACTATACCTTATAGTTCCATTCATTCGAAGACATAATATTAATCAGTGATTTTAGATTATATATATGATGCTTAGAGAAAATGTATGCGCAAAGGGACACTTGGATGGCTCCCGAAAAAATATAAACGTGCCCCAAACAATGTAGCTCATACGGCAAGCACGCTTGATAATACAAAAGATAAATTATCCAGCGCCGATAAGTGAGGCCGGGCGGGCGGACGGGCGTTTTCGCAGTGTTCGGGTTATTCCACCGCATACGTATACGTATACGTACGTACACGGTACGTGCCCTGTTTATCAAAAGCCGTTGTGACTGCATGAGATACCAAATGAACAACTTATTGAACGAACAAAAAACACACACGCTTCACTTTGTCCACACACAATATACGTACAAGGTTAATTCTTATATTTTTCAACACTGACATATCCTTAGGTTTCGTTTATCCGTTTTCTTTTAAATCTACGTTCAATACAATATTGAGAACAGATACACACGCTTTTGATATGATATATATATATATATATATATATATATATATATATATATATATATATATATATATATATATATAAACACACCCAGATGTATATGTTTGTGAGTATGTGATTATGTATGTGTGAATTATTAGAACGCTTTTTTTTTTTGTAAAAATGCATATTGGTATAGACGGTTATTCCAAGGTGAATGCTAGAGTCTTAACCACTGCGCCACGACGGATATTTAAAATACATTATATAATAATCAAACAGTCCATATTGACTACACTACTCTTCTGAAGTTTAGTCTCCTTTGAAATAGACAAAAACGAATCAAACGTCTGATTATTAAAAGTATATTGTTTTAATAATCAATTCAACTAAAAAATTAAAACCGTATGTAAGTTTATAATCCTGATTTCTGAAGAGTTAATATGATAATCCTATCGATTCATTGCCATTCGTAATACAAAATAGAATGTGATAATAAATTGTAGGAAACTGTCTTATTGCACACTTAGAAACGTTATTCGAACCATGATTTACAAAAATATTACAAGAAAATTCATCAACCGTCAAAAGTAAACCATATTCTGTATACAATATGGGCACATGGTGCCCACGGGTTACCCTAGTATATATATGTATAGTATACTCCATTAATATGTTTGTAAAGAACAAGCACTGAAATATTCAATAAGCAATTGTGTTTCTAAAAATAGCGTCGAAATTCCGAAATACGATGATAGATATGTTGTCGTCCACGAACAAAAAGCAATGAAATATCAATTTAGAGCAGAATTTTGATTTTACGACCAATATTTTCCACATAAAAATGAAGAGAGAGTTATTGATATGCGCAACCAATAAAAATTATCGAACTGTTTTCAATAATAAAATCGTACAAATCAAATATGGGACGAATTGTTCATTTCGTAGTTAAATTGTTTCATATTTGGTTTCTAAATCATATATAGCGTACGTATATATATATATATATATTATGTACTCTATGACGTAATACTATGTACAGTGTCAAACATTAATCCGGTTCAAGAGTGCACTGGGATTTTACACGGAATCCAATCGCTGTAAAACATGCTTTACTACTTAGTTGCTGAAGCTGAAAGTGTATCCAGAAAAAAGCAGCGCTGAATACCACACAAAGCTTCGTGCACACTACTGTCAAGAAAGGTGTCTGGATTTTGGTGCATTGATTTTTAACTTTGTCGGCTAATTAGGATTGCCTGCATTATTTAAACAACTTAACGGCTTCATTTCGATAACTAAATTATTTACTATATATCTGCTGTGGCCAGCACAAGACTTTCTTAAATAAATTGATAAAAAGCCACTTCAAAAAACTATATCTTTGGGTTAAATAAGACATTATGCAATCTATAATTAGTTGTTAAGTAATGCAATATAACAAGTTTAAAAAAAAATTCTAGTAAATGGTAGATTTTTGAAAAAACTTTTCAAACAAAAGTTGCTAAACATTTAAATATCTTCAACTTTTATTAAGTTCATTTGTTTATAACTCTTGTCATTCATGAGTAAACCACTACTTAAGATTAAGTAACTACTGAAACGTAAATGTAACAATTTAAAAAAAAAAATCTAATAAATGATAGACTTTTCGAAAAAGCTTTTCAAACAAAAGTTACTACATATTAAAATATCTTCAATTTTTATTAAATTTATTTTTTTCTACCTCTTGCCATTCATGAATAAGCCACTACTTAAGATTAAGTAAAGAGTTTTATAATTTTAACAGTTAACAGTTTCTACTGTAGAGCGATGACAGACACACACGATTCAGAAAGGGTTAAAACTTGCTTTTTCGAGTTTGATTTTTTTTTGTGTTTACAATATACATTCGTATAATAAAATAAAAAGTTAAATTACGTCGTATTAAGCTTAACGCTAAGTGCGTTTATGAACACTATATAAATTTGATTAAACCTCCCTTAAAACAATGCATGTTAAATGGTTATGATTAAAAATTAAAGGCATTTGCAAATATGTGTGTGTACCTACACATGTGGTAACGTATTTTAATAAAACAGCCTTCGTCATAGCCAGACGAGATGAATAATTGAAATATTAACGAGAATGCTAAAGAATGCCGGGTGGCTTCAATATGGCAACGATACTAGCTGTAGGGGGGGGGTGGTGGTACACGAGGGGGGAAGGGAGATTGTGTTTATGTACTCATTGCTGGTGTATATAATAGCTACAGGCTGGTAAACCGAAAACAATTCCTGCAGGGCGCATAAATATCTTAGTCTGCCTGTAATTTTACCTTTACTGTTTTAAAGTAAACCACACTAAATCTCCAGCGAATACGCAGCGCTCCAACGGCTTGTTTATGAAACACGCCGTGCTCGAACCCCAGACCTTAACACACGATACACTGTTTTAATTTTCATTTTTATCAGCCGTTCGTTTTTCATTTGCATTTTTGCTAACCAGTGGCATTTCGCATTCCTTATGTACGTCATGTTTGACTGCCCTATATGCGAATTTAAAAAAAAGTGGGGTGGTCTTCGAACGACTTTCGTATATAATTAGTGATTGATTGGAAATGAGTGTCTGTACCAATCTATTTATGCGGGAACGGGAAATATGTTTAGGTCTTCAATAGAATCGTGTAACATTTTAGACACATTTAGACTATGAATTGTTCAATTGAATGTGCAAATAATTAATGGCGTCACACCTATAACACAGTATATTTGACTTAGTCATCATGTGCGTTAAATAGATGTAAACGGGCGAATGCATTAGGATAAATTAAATTTCGCACATTACACTGTACGTATATACGTACGTACCTCTGTCACAACATATAGTACATCAACTAAAACGTATTGAATACGATGTGCTATTCAGAGGTTGTAATTCAGTTTACAAATAGATACAAATTGTAATATGGCAATGTACCGCGCCATAACATATTATTTACACTAATATAAAATACCCTTTCACTTGACTTAGTAAAACAGCTTATTTAAGAAGAATCCCTACTTAGCTCGCCATTCGCTATAAGCATAATTCAGTAGCACAAACATAACAATTCAGAAAATACATAAAAACTAGATATTGAAATACTACCGCTAAAGCCAGTACATTCGAAATAGTTTGCTTGAAAATGCGAGTACAATTTTTCGAAATAAGACTATAAAAAATATTTTTAGTAGTTATTTATGTTAATAATTGCAAGTTAAAAGTTCAATCTAGGCATGTACAGCCGTAAATTGTGAATATCGTTCTTCAATTCATAATAAACCTCTTATAAAAGTCATCAATTTTATTGGAAAATGTTTCATTTATTTTTATACGTAAAATACATAGATTTTGTAAAATTTCGCCTGTACACTTGTGCAATCATATTTAAGTAATATATATTTTTAATTCGGAACGAATTTATTTTAATTTAGGACCAGAAAACGTCAAGAGCGGGACGATAATTTTTGTTTTCACGTTACTGGGAAGGGATTCTTCTGATTACCATGAAATTATATCAATATGTGTGATAACTACGCTTAGAAAAGGATTTACTCTTGCATCAATTAAAATTTACTATTTTTAAATAAAAACCCCATATTTGAATACAGATAAATCAATGTATAAAATTTAAGCTAGCCCCAGATAAGCTTTGTTTAATATATAAATAGATTTTATTTTCGTATGAGAAGTTACAATGCTACAGGAAATAAAAAAAACGCTGGAGTGGCCCATACTCCACTTTGTCATACATTCTTCACCTATATAGTACTAATGCTGTATTTTGTTATAATAATAATTGAATGTATTATAACACATATTACATGACAATTTTCAAAAGCATTTTTCAATAAACTGGTTAATATTAAAAAAAAATCTTTCAAACAGAAGTTGCTAGAAATTTTAATATCTTTAACTATTGTAAGAAACATTTTTCTCTAACTCATGCCATTTTTGCGATTTTGAATAATATAGCAGGAGTAAACTATTTCTTTCGGTTAAAATATTGTTTCTTCCGGATAAAAAAATAATTATTTTCTTATACGCAGTAATAATTCTGACAATCGAGATTTTAACGGATATATACACGTTTCAACCTTCCCTGGATCGGAATGACGTCTGTGTGTCTGTTTGTGACCCTCTATCTAAAGCCAAAACTGTCGAACGTAAAATAGTGAAACTTTAAACTTAAGACACTTGTATATGGTTTAGAATTGCATCTCCTATTTTTGAAAATAATATTCAAACCGGAAGTGCATGTTTACACTATGTACTTTTTGTTCTTTCTCCTATATCACTATAACGGCACTTATGGCAAAAATAGTTATGTTTATAATGAAAGATATTTATATTTGGTACAACTATTGTTTGCAAAATTTCTTATTATTGAAAAAACAATTTATTCAAAAGTTGTTACACTTACACAAACATACACAGACACAAATCAGAAAAGGTTAAAATATGTATTAAATTTAGCTTCATAATATAATATATATATATATCTTCAACAGTTGTTGTTGAACGACTTAAACATAAAGACACCCACGCATATGTCTAAAATACTTTCATTATAAATACGTAATAATATTCTTAAAATCGTGTATTCGATATTTCTCATTATTATACAAGACTTCCACTTAGAATTCCACCAAGAACGTAATAATACGGTAATATAACTATAAATGCTATTTATATTATAAAACGGAGTAGCAAAATGATTTTATTTTTAATTTCGAAACAATTATAGTAATTTGGTTTGGCATCTGCGTCTATGCATATATATATTTATGTCATTTATAACATCGTATTTCGTCCTCTGAGATACATAATGTATTTTTGCAATTAACTGTCGGCTAATGACAGACTTATCCGGGGTAGTAGCGGTGCTTAATAGTGGTCGGTGGTGGCGTGACAGGCGCTTTCTCAAGCAGGGGAAGCCCAGGGAATGCATCGTGCTTAAGCACCAAAATATTGTGTATACTGCGCTGTGCGCAACCATGAACCGGTACATCGCTTCAGATAAATATCATAAGGAATAAA
Organism: Leistus spinibarbis; assembly: GCA_933228885.1. Lineage (NCBI taxonomy): Eukaryota > Metazoa > Arthropoda > Insecta > Coleoptera > Carabidae > Leistus > Leistus spinibarbis. The sequence goes on along the minus strand of OW121809.1, from coordinate 3,013,520 downwards.
CACACAGCAACCGCAATTTTATAATAATGGCGCCACATTTTACGGTAATGCACCCTTATTTATTTGGGAGACACTTGCCATTTAGAAACCGCATCTCCAACGGGTTTCATACTTACTAAATGTATTCCACAACGACATTCTTACAACAAAAAACATCGTTTATTGGTATTTTAAAGATAATTTGGTCATTTATCTATAACTTATATTCCGATTCTATTTTGTAAAACGGAAAAAAGTTGGCAAATATACTTGATAAAATTTATTAATTATAGTAGTTTTATAAAATCTGCATTATAATAAACGTAAGGGTTCCTTTAAGTCGATTTCAAATCAAAATATAATATTTTATTTATATATAACGTAAAACTATAGAAAGCAAATGAAAAAAATTGGTTGTGGCCAACACAAGACTATTTATACGTTAAGTATAGCAGGTTTATAATAATAATCGATGCCGAATGACAATAATATAATTATTTGAGACTATTTTGTTTCCCTGTCAGACACACACATATATATATATATATATATATATATATATATATATATATATATATATATATATATATATATATATATATATATATATATATATATATAATCCTCATACAAGCTTATCTATGCCAACATAAATTAGATATTTATGATCTTCCGTAGCTGTTTTCTCTTAACTGGTGCACTTTCTAAAAAACAAACTTTTCAAACAAAAATTGTCATTATAAACCAAACTATTTTTGCCATAAGTGCAACCGTATTAGTGTTATTGGAGATAGAACAAAAAATGCATAGAGTAAACATGCACTTCCGGTTTGAATATTCTTTTCAAAAATTATAAGTGTACATCTAAACCATATACAAGTATAAGTTTGAAGTTTCATAATGTTACGTTCGACAGTTTTGGTTCTAGAGCGTTCACTAAATCACAGACAGACACACACATGGTCGAACAGACATACAGAAAATGGTAACATTTGATTCAGGGAGAGTCATTATGTATATTTCCGTTGAATTTTTTCTTGATTACTCAACTTATTACTGCGTATAAGAAAGTAATAAAGTTACGGAGATAAAAGACAATTTAATATTACATGAAAATTAACTTAGCAACTAAATTAATACATAAAAGACAGCAATTATATTATGTTTCCATAAGAAATACCTTTATGACTCGATATTGTTTTTCTTTTTAATAATAGAATATAAATATCAGTACATATTAAATTGTTAATAATATGTTGTTGATTCATCATTCCAGTTTGTATAAATATGATGACTTATAATTGTATGGTGTATTGTTTGTTATTAATTAAGTGTGTGTATATTTCAGTGGTGAAGTTGTATAAAATAAGTGAGTGAGTGTTTGGCGCGAATATCCGTATCCATGGGGCAGAGGGAGTAGTAGTAGTATGGCGGATGGATATGTCCTTTGACGTGATTCCAATCGGCCCCTACTTTATATCTATCTGTTTCCTTTGCAAACAAAACAAAGAAACGTCGCGGCACGACAACTCAATCCTCTTTGCGTCGACGGTTGGTCGGTCGGTCGGTTCGCGCTTTGTCGCCGAAGACGAAGCCGAAGCCGGCTCGGCGCTACAAAGCCGCCTGCCCCGACTTTTTCATGTAAACTGAATCCACTTGCTCTTTGTGTGAAATGTGAAAGAAATCGTACTCCTCCACTCACAGTTGCGGTTTAATTGCGTTACACAGTATTATTATTATATTGTATATGCAACATCGCTATACGACTCGGCGACAGCGACGGATTTTTTCAATTATATTTTATTATTACTTTGGTTATACAATCCTAAGATTTCTTGGAATTCAAATACTGTTTTACAAATAGTTTACAGTTTTTACTTCCTCAGGAAACGTACATTATATCGTGTAATTGGATAACATTACAGATTATTAACTACAGTTGCCGTAATTTGTAATCAATAGTGTAGAAAATTAATATTTAAATTAACAATAAATCAGTTATAAATCTCTGCAAAGGAATACGTACAAAATCTCATGGTTTATTGGTAATTAATTTTTGAAACAGAAAACCAAAAGAATAAGTTAAAGTAATCATGAAAAATTTAGAAATGAAGTTTTTAACGAAAATATACAATTTTATTTTATAAATGAGAGCTTAAGCCCATTGAAGGAAAAATTATGAATTTTTGAATCTTTAAACTTAAGACTTGTATACTAGAAGTAATAATTTACGTTTGCTGCCTTTTGCATATCTCAACAAAAGATAATATAATTTCAACACATTAAAAACTATTTTGAAAAATGAACCATTTACTGTAAAATCGCTTTTGAAAAAGCTTATTTTAAACATTTCCCTTGTTACAAAATACATATTGCTTTTATTTCATAGCAAACTTAAGGTGAATTTAAAACAATATAAAGCAATATTAGTACAAGAAAGTCGAGTGAAGGCCGCTCCAGTTTATTCTAACAAAGATTTTAAATCAGCATATACTAGAATTGTTACACTATCCTTATATCCATGGCTTTATTCGTTTGTCAAGAAACTGTATAGGGTTGGGAGGGGGCCTTTCTAATGCTATTGGGGATGTGTGTCTGTCTGTGTGTGTGTAGTTTCAGGCTAAAAGAAATAACGATAGAACAGAATCAAACTTACACTGGTACAAAAGAGAATCGAGTTACAAAGGCTTGTGTGCGTGTGTGCGAGTGTGAGTGAGTGAGGTTATAAAATGCAAGCACCCGGTCTCGAACATGTGACCCTGATATCTTGAAGATCTTGTATTTATAGTGTGAGTACAATTCAAAGATACAATTACTGGGAAAACGTGACGTTACTTGAAAGATATACTGGTTCACGATGGTTGTCTTCATATACAGACACACAGACAAACATACATTATTAACTCGCCGTACGAAGTACCGAAGAAGTTAAAGCAATTGGTCGTGTGTCGGATCAAAAAATGTCCTTAACAAAATATGTCTGTCTCGTCGCCCTGAATCCAAATATATATATATAACTTATATACTTGGATGTTAGTCATCGCTCGGTCGTAAGACCAAATTTGTGCTCTCTACTCCTCTGAAGGTACCAAAGCGATTCAAACCAAATTTGGTACACATATTATTTGGTATTCTACTTGAATCCACTCGCAGTTTAAATCTAATCGCCATTATACTTCCCGAGTTATAGGGCTCCAAAATTTGAAGCCCCCCTTAATAATGCCCTTATAAAAATAATTTAAACACTAAATAATTCTATTAATAATTCTAAGATATTTTATGTCGACAATATTTTTCATTTTGTTAACCCAAAGGCCATGAAAAATTATTAAATATTATAACATATTTTCAAATTGTTAGCTAAAATAACATAATAATTTACAACAGCTGCTCGTATCGCTTATATTACTCATAAGGCGAGCTGGATGCTTGTTTATTTAATGTGTATGACTAGGTTATAATTTTTTGGATAATTTTTAAAACCAATAAATATTATTATTATTATTCCGATAATAGTTAGATTTGCTTCAAGAATGGTCAAAACGTGTATTTCCGTTTTCGAGTTTAATAATTATCGTGATTACATTCATTCCTTTTAGACTAAAATAAAAATTATAATTTAAATATTTATCATGAGGTTTGAGGAATATTTCTTTAAAATCCATTTTTAATTCTCGATTCGTATTTTGATAATTCTTTAATGGTATATTTGTATCCTAGTTTTGGTGGGTAATGGCGTGTCGTTGCGTATTTCAAGTATCGTTCGTATCCGAGGTGAATCTATTGTACAGTTAACAGAATTTGATGTGTATCTGTATAATACATTTAAAGGTGAACATAAAAATAATGAATGTAGTAATGAGATTTTGTGAAATGTAATTTGACTAGTTAATTAAAGTAAGGGTATTACATTTAGCAGGAGGAGTACACAGTTACTGTTGTTGTATTGCCTATATATAATGTTCTAACGATTTAAACAGCAACAATAAAATCATTGTTCTGTTGTGTTTAAAATACGCGAACACTCCTTATTCCTATTCCTGCCTAGCGCGACCGACATACATGTACTTTTTCAATGCGCATTCGTTGCCATGGCCACCAACATCACACCTATGTTTTGTTATTGCCCGATTGCGTGTCTACCAGAATTTACTTAACCAAACACACACACACACGAACACGAACACACAGAATACAGTCCCGTCTTAAGGCTGTCATATATATATATATATATATATATATATATATATATATATATATATATATATATATATATATATATATATATATATATATATATATATATATATATTTCACATTTAATTTTATTTATTTTCTACATACACAATAGTATTTGTGACGTATGGGAGTGAATGTTGGGTATGGAAGACGAGCATAGAAGTAGAGTGACTGCAGTGGCAATGAGATTTCTGAGGGGTAATTGTGGTGTTACAAGAAGAGACAGAAATGTCATGGCAAATGGACAAAGGCGATGATTTGGCTATGTTGAAACAAAAGAAATTATAATAATTGAATGTTAAAAACAATAATTAAAAACTACGCTAACTGTACAAATAAATTAAAATTATGTGTTAAGGATAATGTAATGTAGTTAATAATGTGTATTGTTGATCAATTTATATTTTGTTTTACTACTCTTATGTTCTATGTATATTTAGTTGTTTTTATTTTGTTTTAAAATATTTGTAATTTTTTTTAAATAAACATGTATTTATGAAATAAATAAATAAAAACAATACATTATTTTCTTCCACAAACCAAAGTTGTTGCTGTAGAATTTTCATACGCACATATACCCAATAATGTTGCTAAACATTACTTAGAAAATAATTATTTAAAATAATTCATATTTTCAAAAAAAGTTTGTACATATGTTTGATTTATCACTTCAAGAAGTAGAGATTGTAAATATGGGGATTTTTTATTATTATAGAAATAGTAGTTTTAAAAATAAATTCTAGAGATATAATAAGCTCATGAAACGCAGGCATTGGTGCTTGCACCTACATGCTAATTTTTTCTAGTTTTTGCAGCAATATTCTATGTTAAAATATATTTTTCCTTTAATTGTCTTTTAGAATTCTTTTAAGATTGTTGTCTTTCTAGCAAAATTTCGTAAAAAAGTTATATTTAATTAATTGTATAACATTTTTTGTAATATTATATATATATATATATATATATATATATATATATATATATATATATATATATATATATATATATAAGTAGCAAAGTAGCAGCTATACAGGGGATTATTTTTTTATCGTACTGTTTTGATAGATGAATGAACTACGTCACATATTTAAAAAAATGATTATAAATTGATAGAACTATATAAAAATACGTGTATTTCATTTTTAAACATAAATTGATGTATAAAAATATGCAATAGTATAAAAATAGGCCCCATTGAGGGAATTGGCGCGAGTAGAGCCCGGATGAGAAATATAAATTCATATCTTGTGAATAGCTGGGTTTCGCTAAGCGTATCCATCCGGGCTTTTATTTTTGCAGCGATAAACTATTTTAAAATATACGACACAAATTGCTGTAAGAAATCCAAGCGTAATAATATTCGTAGATAGAAATATCACTGCATATTGCTCTGAAGCCTTCACCGCCCCCCCCCCCCCCCCCTTACCGCCCTTACCCCCCTTTGCCATAGTTGCCGTTGCCTCCCAACGAAGATGAGAATCGAATCTTTCCAATGTGTCTATGTACTAGTATAGGAGATCGCTTTTTTATCGTTTTGCCATCTTGTCTATTGAAGTGTGTGTGTGTGTGTGTGTGCAAACGCGGACGTCCATGGATGTGAAAGAAAATGTATCAGCATTTATTATTGTGTGTGAGATTGTTTCGTTGGACTTGCAAACGCTTTTCTCTGATATCCATGGCTTTCACAAGTATATTTCTTTATTTCTCACCGTGATTGCCGTCGAACTAGAGAACCACTTTGCATCAATCTTTAGTTTTTTTACTTTCTTTGCGAACTCGAAAACAAAGTATTGTATTCATGAACATTATATAAGGCACTAGATTTGTTTATACATCGATTTTTGTCTAGTAACAGTAAAAATCTATTAATTACGCTTTGTATAAATAATTTCCACCATAGAACCATTACGAAATTTATTATTGTAGCTGTAAAATGGTTTACCGAAAAAAAATCCCCATAAACCAATAATAAAATTTCATTAAAAGAAAATATGCTATATTGTAGATATTGTATGGTTCTAGAGTGGATGCTTTACGAAATTAATTATGTCAGAAATTAATTTGCAAGACAAAGAATGAGATATAAACAAGTCTAGAAACTTAAACTCGAGATTTTAACTGAATTACTTTTCTAAATCTTTATTGCTGTGTGATGTGTAGCTGCGTGAACGCTCTACAGCAAAAATGGTTGAAGATAAAAGAATATAACTTTAAATTTGAATTAAAATATTTTGTCGGCCATTAATGCTAATTATTTTGTATATAGCAATCATTAACGCCGATAATTGAACCAAGAAGCAGTTTCCCGGTTCAAATACTCATTTAAATTTAAAGCTTGTTTACAATTAGGATAAAAAAACCTATATTTGAAAATAGATTTATGAAAATCTAAATAGTTAATTACGCATGCGCGGACATAGGCGCCGATAACGCCAATAACATTAAACAATTATTTCGAATTATATTATCTTGTGCAATAAATATATATGTCGCACTGAATTGTAGCAGTGGCGTACTGAGGAGGGCGGGTGGTTTGTTCCGGTAACGCAATTTATTAAATAGCATTCCTGTTGTTATGGAATTTTCAATAAATTTCGGAATATGTGAATTTCATATTACACACAACATAGGAAAACTAATAAAGTTACATTGTTGGTATGCAGGCGGAATGTTTCTTTGTAAATATCAATAAAAAAAATTGTGTTTGGCTTTTTTGCAAGTTCATAATTTCATTTCGATAAAAAAGCGCTTGTAAATAATAATATCGTTCCAATGTATTTGTACAACGTGACTTTTATATTAAACTAGTAAATATTATTATGACAAATAAATATATATATACTCGTATATATTAGTATGTAATCGAAAATTCAGTCGATTCAGGTTAATTGGGGCACTGGGCAAACGGGCCGATTCTTATAAAACAGGACATAGTTTTATTATCAAAATTATTTGATAATACATGTATGTACTAATTCTTTTTTGTAATTTATATTGTTGTTCAAGAATATATTAAAGTGCAATAGATTTATAACATAATTTCGGTAAATTAATCACGCAAAATAAGTAACCAACTACAATGTTTTCTTATATGTTGATTATCCATGAACATTATGGAAGATTTCTTTTAAAATTATTAACTATTCAAATTCCTGAAGATGGCATAAATTAATTTAAAAAAAACGAAAGTATTTCTCAACAAATAATTTGATTCCATCGTCACACATCCAGTCAAAGTAATTCACCATTCACTTAAGTATAAACAATATTTTTTTTTATTCAGATTCAAGTCTGGTTCATTAACGGCGGAGCAATTAGTAATTAAGATTAATAATTACGAATAATTATTCAGTTTGTTTTAAGATAAACAATACTTAGCATTCTTAGCAACAAAATCTATAAATAATGCGTTAATTGTATTAAGAAAACAAACTGGGTTATTATTTGTAATTAGGTTAACCTATGGGCACCATGTGCCTATATCATATACATAATAAATTACAACCCTCACTAATCCATTTGTCTAATTGTTTTAGGCGAATTTTCATCTAATTTTTTTGTAAATTTTACACTATATAAATAAGGCAATTCCCTTACACGGTTTTCCCTTGTTATGGCGTCTTTGTGTCATTGTTATTTTCTCCGTAAGTCGTTTGTATTATATAAAATAAGCACATGAAAGATTTGCTATTATTTTATTGGCTATTGGCATACAATATCTATATATATAATATATCAGATACCACTATCTGTAAACTACATAACACACTAAATACACATCAAATCTTCAAATTAATATTTTAATAGAATTTTCACAAAAATACTTAGACATTTCATTATGACGTTTGATTCGTAATCGTTTATTTATCCATTTTGGACAATAAAACGTTTACTAATATTTGGAATATCTCAAGATTGTTGGACAGTTTTCTTGAGTAAACACAGAAAATCATTTGTTAAGACTCTCGTCTTCCACCGTATAAGTCGGGGTTCGATTCCTGCCCATGCCAATTTACATTTAAATAAAAAGCGTTCTACACAATTTAAACTCACAAACATAAAACACACATACATATGAGTGTTTATATATATAATTTCTAATTTAAATTGCTAATTGGCTCACTGTGAATGCAGCTTAAGGCAATTTAGCTCAGATCTTATTTAATATTTTATTATATAGTAAATAACTATTAAAAATAATTAGTTTTCGAGTATTTACTAAACTGACAAATACGTAATGCGATATTCCTGTGACAAATACGTATATTTCGGGTTTGCTCACGCCTTAGAACGGCTTTGATATCATCTAGTAGTAATATTCCCAGCGGGGGTCATGAAAATGTACGCGTCGGTCGTTTTCAACCGCCTTCGTAGTAAATTATGTATATATCATTGTTGAAACTGCACTTATAAGTACTTATTACAAGTACTTTAGCGCTAAAAGTACTTTCCATTTTCGATAATGATTAGCGCTAGCAGGTATAAGGGCTTTAATATTCAGGTATGTAATTTAGTCGGTGTTCTAAACTCCAGCCAGAATTTAATGTACTTGGGCGAAGAAGTGTTGTAAAAGTTGCGACCGAACCAACTTTCGGATAGCCTAAATATTTAAATCGTCTTTGTCGAAGACTTTGCTGTTGCTGTATCATACATAAACAGGTTGTTGTGCTGTGAATTGGAAATTTCTGCCGGCGCGGCGCCAGGATTACTGTCGATTATGCTCAAAACTACATTATCATCAACATTGCACAAATGCGATGCACCTAAACGAAAAGTTTTCGCAAACAATACAGTGCCAATATTTGCATCGGCAAAGTGGACGGACATATGCACTTATTATTGGTATATAACAAATTGTGCTTGGGCGTATTATGCATTATTTTTTAAATTCATGTTAAATAGTTAAACAACAGATTAATGTACACGGTGTTGAAGCTAAAATAAAATGTGGAGTGCCCTACATTCAACTTATAAATAGTTTTCTCTTTATACATAATATGTTATTCTACTATTGCCATGGAAAAATTTAAATACGTGTGGTAACTAGGGAAATACAAAACGTAAACGTACTTGTAAAACAGTAATTTCCTAAGGCGATTTATTAAAATAAATCGTACATTTTTCAAAAAAAAAAAAAAAAACTTATTAAACAAGTCAAGAAATTTTAATATTTTTAAATTATACTAGACTCGCTATGTCTTTAACAAGTGCACTTCTTGAAATATGCAATATATATTAACAGTAAACAAACACTTCCAGTTGTGAAAGTCGTTTAAAAAAGTTAGTTCTTCCCTCCAGGAATATACAAATTTTAAATTCAAGACATCACATTTTTATGTTCATCGGTATGGGCTGTATAGCACACACACACACACACACACACACATATATATATATATATATATATATATATATATATATATATATATATATATATATATATATATATATATATATATATATATATACATAGAGATCATTTAGAAAAAATTCAAAATAGATTCAAAGACGCTCAAAACGAAAATTTCCAATAAAATACGTGATCATAATACTTTCTTTTGTACATATATATTACGTATAAGAAGACAGTAAAGACATACGTAGGTATTTCAAGATATAACTTATTAATAATATTGTAATAAAATAATTTAAACAAACCGCAATATATTTATATTCCTTAATTATACGTACAAGAAAGTCCAGTGCAGGGCATTGCATATTATAATTAAAATTTAAATATATTATTGTATATTTACGATAATTTGCAATTTTTTTAACACTTTTAATATCAATATATAAAGTTATAATTATTTTATGTGTAATAATAAACCACTTTATAGAATTTAAATTTTCATATTTTCTTTGAGAATGTAATAATAAGTCTAGGCGTGTCGTGCAGCGATAAAATCAGTAACCGTTACTAATTGGCATAGTACATTCCCTAAGTACCGTACTTATATACACTATACACATTTAAATTAATATTTGTGTACATATATTCAAAGAAACGAATAGATTTCCAAATAACTTGTTGCCAATCATCACTCACTAAAGTATATGGCTAGATTTGCAGCTCATTAAATATAAATCGGATGTGGTTTGCGTCTGTGCTTCGTTAAGCAATTCCGAAAACCACCGCTGGTCGTCTAAATTACATTTGAAATTAGCCACACACAAACACACACACACAGACACACAGACAGAAATAGTATAGTTGTTCAAACATTATTTTGGGAGTTTGGCTTCGCGGCAACTGGACCGCGCCTGACAAACGACATGTGCTGCGATTGGTCAGCGAGACAATCCCCACGGAAAAGTATACGTGAACACAAAAAATATGGCAGACACAGAATGTATGAAACACTTTGTTAAAATATTAGTGTGTGTGTATTCGCTAACATTCTAATTACCAAAGCCGCCCGCGGTACATAATAAATTACCCGCGTGTTTATTTGCGCTGGCGAATGGATTTAAATTTCTGGGACACTTTCACAAACTCATATTTATTCACATCATTTTTTAAGTTTACTAAATACTATACACATTCATACACTAAACCAGCTTTTCCAACACATATTCGTACCTAAAGCCCCATTTCTTTATATTTATATGACATAATTATAAATTTATTCAAAATGTGAATTAACCTTGAATGTAGTAACTATTCCTAGAGATAATATAGTTTAAATATTCGCTACGCTCGTAAAAATTATTCAATGAATGCAGATGTAATATTAAAACAAGCATAGGTACAATCTATGCGTCCAGCTCGTCTTATAAGTAATATATGCGATGCGAGCAGCGATTTTTAATTATAATGGCCTTTTGGTTAACAAAACAAATTGAAAATATGTTATAGATATATAAAGTCTTACAATATTTAGTAGATTAATTTGATAAAACAAAATATTAGTACATTTTCAAAATTATAATATTTAGTAATTTATTTAAAGCTTTGGGTTAACAATATGAAAATATCTGGAGTGGCCTGCACTCAACTTTCTTTTACGTAGTTTTCAATAGATAGATATTAATATATAATGAAAATAACTGGATAATTATACTAATTTATAATGGATCTGAATTTGAAGTACTTATCGTATTCACTCTTAAACAGTCAAATTTCACAGTTAAACTCTGAAATTGTTAATTAATTATGTCAGCAAATATATAATATAAATTGATTCTATAATAATTTACCTGATACAATGTATTCTAATAAGAAATCAATATTTTAAATATTAATTCATACAGATAACTGTCAAAGTAATGCTTGTTTGTTTTCAATAAACAAGAAACAAATGATGTAACTCATGGTTGATTCGTTTTAAAAATAATAAAATTAGTCACAATTGTAGGTATCACCATGGCAACGTAAATAAGATATTTGAGTTTTTTCGTAGCAGTTTTCTCATAACTGGTACAATTTATGAAGAAACTTTTCAAACAAAAGTTGTGCGAAATATTAATATCTTTCATTATGAATATTGCTATTTTTGCCGTAAGTGTAGCCGTTCTAGTGATATTGGAGATAGAACAAAAAATGTATAGAGTAAACATGAACTACCGGTTTGAATATTCTTTTCAAAAATAGGAGGTGCACATCTAGGGTATATACAAGTCTTAAGTTTGAAGTTTCATAATTTTTCGTTCGACAGTTTTGGCCCTAGAGCGTTCACAGACACACACACACACACACACACACACACACACACACACACACACACACAGACGTCATGCCGAAAATAGTCACATTCAATTCAGGGAAGGTCAAAACATGTATATCCGTTGAAATCTCGAGTTCGAAATTTTTCATGATTACAATACTTACTTATTACTCTGTAAAAGAAAGTAAAAATCTTGTAGACATAAAATATCTTATAATTCTTAGTAGAATATTCGAGTGTTTTAATTATTTTTATAAGGGCATTATTAAGGGGGGCTCTAAATTTTGGGGCCCTATAACTCGGGAAGTATACGGGCGATGAAATTTAAACTGCGCGGGGATCCAAATGGGATGTTAAATAATATGTGTAGCAAATTTGGTTCAAATCGCTTCAGTACCTTCAGAGGAGCGACGACTAACATCCAAGTATATAAATTATATATATTTTTGGAATCAGGGCGACGAGATCCGAGAATGCTACAGACACACGACCGAATGCTTTAGCTTCTTCAGTAGTTCATACGGCAAGCTAACAATATACCATCAAAAAAAAACCTCAACCACATTAATTTTTGATGAAATTGGCATATTTAATTTATTAAATAAGTCTTATAATAAATGTATTCAAACAAACAAATTAAGTTTAATCGAAGCAGTTTAAAATTCTTAACAAATATGTCTTTACACTTCGGGTGTAAAATTCTTATGTTCTCGATTTCGATTTACCATGTATATGTCGAGTGAAGGCCACTGCATACTATTGTATTTGGTAAATTACTAAAACTATATTGCTACTATTTTATTTTTAAAATAACCAATCGAATATATGCACAATATGAATATGAAAATAATGAAATAATTTGACTGAAAAGCCATAAAGCACAAATTGGGGTTGGAGGCATTTCATTTAAAAGAATGAATTTCGATTGAATCAAGTATAAATAAAAGTGACTGTTGTGAAGTTGTCATGTGTGAATAAAGTGTAAAAAGATTGTATCACACTGCGACGTTAGTTAAGTTGAAACCAATATTTTCCACATCACTGTACAGATACGCTCATCGAGCCAAGTTAAATTGAATTTATTGCGATACGCTACAGACGCACACACCAAACTTTAATTAAAATATGGAACATAGTTTTCCATGCTTGAGTTGTCGCATTCGCAACACAATTTACGTCCGATTAAATTCAACTGTTTGTTGTGGAACGTGTGAAATTAAACAATACACATTATTAGAACTATAAGTACCTATGTTTTTATTCAAATGCTTCCGAATGTTGAAAATATTCGTAAATTTAAAATCAATTCACGAGTTATAAATCAGTGTGCGAATAATAGGGGGAAGTAATGGCAGTAAATATCGCACTATCCGATCGGCTGAGCCATCCTGACTATTACAATCAATCTGGAGCGCTGCTCGAGTCTTTGTCACACACAAGATATTGCTTGTGGGTGTAAATAAAAGATGGCAACACGATCGCGCACACACAATATTGAGCAATATAACTAACCGGAGCGTGAACCAAAATTGGTAAACTTGGCGTGAAATCCCACAGCCATTGACGTATAAACGGCCTTTGAGCTGCGAAGAATAGAGAACACTGTACAAGAAAACAACATGCAACATCTTAAACTGTACGCATTTTCACGACTATAACGCATCACACAAGATGGCCGCCACTAGAGTGAGATTAAGACTACAGTGAAAAAAGCTCTACCACATATTTAGTGAAATTTAAATTCCAGTCATAAAATATAAATCAAAAGACCAATGTGTACATTTCGTTTGTGAATCTGTGGCAATAATTTAAAATAAAATGTGTGTGTGTATGTGACGATGCACGTTATTCCATTGTGTGTTGTTTAACGTTATGTGCCAGGATCGCTATTTGCCTATGATGTGTCCATTGAAGTGTGTGAATTCTATATTTTTTCCGTGTGCGATTGTGTATGGATGATTGCCAAAAAACAGAGGGTCTTTTGAGCGTGAAATATACCTAGAATTGGATTGTCGCTCAAGTGAAACACAATCGACTATCTGCACTAGCATTTTTCATATTCGTAACATGCTTTATTTCTCTGTGTGTGTGTGTGTGTGTGTGTGTTACTGCGACATCCACGAATTTAACTTACAAGCAATATATTTTCAATATACTGTCACAGAATTCAAAACGCTTAGAATCTGGGTCTTCTAGAAAGACCTCGATGATTTCCAGAAGCTTTGAGCTACTCTGACAGTCAGCCTAAGATAAATAGACAGTCAGAAATCAATAGTCAGTCAGAGATAAACTGTTCGTGATAATTCAATATGGGAACCGGTGTCAAGATAACTATTATTGTAGTATTAGAGTTGTATAAATAAATAAAGAAGCATTTAAGTTACACTTATAGTTTTTAATTCCCTTTATAGTCAAACTAAACGACACAATAGTTTAACTTGTGGTTATTCCGTTAATTGCAGAGGTTTTCATTGTGCAAAGTATAATAAGAATGAATTCAGATTAGTCCAACGACAGCTCTAGCCAAGCAAGTTTTCCAAACCTGATAGTCTTTCAGTTGCAGTTAGGCAGTAGTGCTAGTGTTTCTAGCAAAGCTAACAGGGTGTTTTGAGCAGAAATTAAGAATAACTGTGGTTTATTTCATAGCATAGATCGTTAACATGTCTTTGTGAAATTTTATATTCCTGGCCGTATAATGAACCGTGTACTGTTTATGCATTAGCACGTCAATTTTCCGTTGGGCTGTAGTTATTAATGCAGCAATCACTTGTAAGAAAACAGTAAAATGGCAACTTAAACAATCTATGAGCGTAAGGAACACTACTGTACCGACAAGGATAAGGGATATAATAATATGTTTACTATATATATAATATGTAACGAGATATTCGTACAGGTTGTGGCTCGAGCTAACCTGCGTCAACAGGAAAGGGTAACTAACGCTTGCCCATCAGCCGTGCCCAGGCATTAATTAAGTTTGAGATCAGGCCAAATATATTTCCTACCTCAGCGGCAAATCTCTGCTCTTGTATACTCTACAGATACTTCAGTTCCTCTTGTACATTCTTTCGTTTACATTATCTTTGAAATAAATCAACGACCAATGCTTCCAGTTCACCTTCTGGCGACGACATAATCAAACGCAAATCAACGATTATTATATAAAATAATCACAGTCCTATCTTTTTGAAATAAATTACCACGATATATCAAACATATACGATCGCACATTTGAAAAATCGCCACTCACACTTAAACACGTTGCATTCTAATAACAATATCACGAAAACTAAACGAGATATCATCAATCCAAGAACATGTGGTTACAGAGGAAGTTATGCGCAATGTTCGGTTATTTTCTGAACAGACGTAGTATTCTTTGTATTTCAGCGATAATGCAAATTCGAACTCAGAACCTTTGTATGTCTGGTCCAGGGTTTTACCATTACGCCACCGAAAAAGAAGGTAGTTAAGAAGCAAATAAAAAAGTAAACATTCTTTGGTAATAAAGACAAGAATGTTTATAGTATTTTAAGAAAAAATGTAAACTTTTGCATATCTCTGAAAAGTAATACAGACAATAATAGCGTTAATTCGTTTTCGGTCCACCAGAGGCAACCGTTGGTGAATGCCATTTGCAGTTTCATTCAGAAGTTCGTCAAATATTTATAGTGGTGAACCGCAACATAGGCCATTATACAGTAAAGTTGAAAGTCCGAAAACATTCCGGGGCCAAAGTTGCGCATGAATGTCATTTGTATTCACTGCGCGCGCCCAAATAAAATATCGCTCTCTACTTTTATGAGTCGATTAAAATCGGACCTTATTCGACTAAACCACTAATTTTCTACTATAAAATACCACTTTGCTATAATAAGCGAAATGCCCTACTACTTACTTTTATTCCAAGTTATAACAATTTAGTTTGAAACAAAAGAGATTCTTTTGAAAATATATTTCGCATTATGGCTTATACTTATACTTGGAAACAATATATTTGTATTTTAATGCCGGTATTTGGCAATATGTACCTTAGAATTCAAGTTACAAATATGGATTTAATTTGCAATTTACAGTTAAGTTTATTATAATATAAATTAGTTAAATAACAACAATTAAACTGAAATATATCCTGGGGCAATCGCCGCTGACATAAATAAAATATATGGTGATAATTCAAAGAATATAATAGAGGAAAATGTTATTTTGTAATGTATACAAATCTAGATATGATGAAAGGAGTAGAGTGTTAAGGAATGTACACAATATTTATGTAGGGCACTGTACCTGTACCTGTACAAGTAATTGATTGGTGTTTGCATGAAGCTATGTTCACGTCACATCTTTAAACACGTTTCCCTCTAAAGTCTAAACGAACCACCCAACCACCCACCCACCCCGCCCGTCTATATACCGGCACGGCACGACTGTCGCTCGTAACAAGCTGATCTTAACGCTAATTCTACGAAGTTGCGCTTGCAAATATTTTATCAAAATATTGCACACACACACACACACACAGTAACCAGAACGTTCTCTTCGTACAACAAACATAAATGTCTCGCTCGTATCAAATAGGTCGACAATAAAAGTCCACATAAATGGGGAAGTCTATCGATAACGGATTCCATCAATAATAGTTAGAAAAGTTGAAGGATTCATTCCCATTTCTAGGCACAAGTTTCTAACTCCAAATCAAATATTTACCAAGGTTTATTGACTACCTGGCCAATTGTTATTTAATTCATATTGGCTAGCAATATATATATATATATATATATATATATATATATATATATATATATATATATATATATATATATATATATATATATATATATAATGTAGTTTTTTAAATCTTGGGTCAAGGTGTACTAGAAATGATTGAATTTGATCCGAGTATATACGTTTGTATAGGATTTGAAACAACAACAATAATGATGGCGATGTGAAATTTGTCCGATTAAATTGCTACAATGTATTTATTTGCAATGATTCGTCCGTCAGTTCACTCACTGGGATTAAATAACGGAACGTAACTCTGCACGGTGATAATCACGTTAGCAAAGTAGCTAGATATATATATATAAATTTCAAACGGGCTGATTTATTGTTCGATTTACATATGAAATCATTGTCGGAACACCACCGGAACGCTACCGACCGTTCGAATTCCTTCTGCGCCAGCGACGCCGACGCCTGCATTCACTATTTGCTTCTTTCTCACTTACCCCTAACCTAGCTACCAAACCTACACTTTCTAGATTACGAAATGTTTGTCATTTTAATTGTCTTCTGATTCTTATTCGAATTAAAACTATATTTCCTTTTTGTTTAAAAAATAATTTAGATTACGTTAATTAAACGAGATTAGTTTATTACCAGAAATGTCTTTTTCAACCAACAAAATCAAGTCTCGTTTATACTTGTATTTTAAATTCGGATATGCAGTTAGCAAACCTTTCTCTCTGTCTGTCTGTCCGGAAAGTGTATGTGAGTGGTTTGAAGCGTATGAACACGAACACGAACACGAACCATCATGTTGTTGTTGATATCAGTCAGACATTAGGCGTTTAGGCAAAAGTTGGTTTCGCAATGTGCTTGTCGGTGGTACGATGTATCTAAAAGATACGCACGGAAGATAACGAGCGACGCAAATACGGACCGGCCGAATGAGGTACATACATACATACACATCAAGTACATACATACATAGTATTCTCAGTGGCTGCGAAAATAGCTAGCTAGCTAGCTAGCTAGCGCCGCCCTCCCTGTTCATTTCCTATCCTTCACACCGAAGTGATTGATGTCTGCTGAGTTATTAGAGAAAACCTCCAACTTATGGCTCGCTCTTCTACTTCTTCTTCTTCTTCTTCTTCAAGAAGAAAAAGAATACTTCTAACGGAACATTCTACATATTTCACACACACATGAGAACTATGCAAATGTTTCGCTATATATATTTAATCATTTTGCCATAAAAAGTTTTGGCGCTAAAGACACACACACAGATGGTCAAAACGTGCATTTATAGTAAAATCACCATTACAATACTCCTTAATTACATCCGAATAAGATAGTAAAAAGTATTGTCAGACAGTCTGTATGCAATTACGCATCCCTGATATATATGTATATATTTAATTCGTTGAGTACTATTAAAAAATATATTGGATTATATTGTTTTCAGAATTTTCCCTGCATTAAGGTCTTGTTTACATTTTGTTCGTTGTCTAGCAACGGTTAAAATCTTTTATTTCCAGTCTTATTAAGATTAATATAAATAATCTAGTAAAGTAGAAACCTAAAACCATACAATATCTACAATATGATTTTTACAACGAAATTTTATTATTATTGCAGTAAATTGCAATATAGATATTTTTTTGGATTATAGCAATTAACAGCTACAATAATAAAATTTTGTAATGAAAAATACGCCATACTCTGGATACTGAATGATTGTAGGTTTCTGCTTTAGATGATTATTTATATGAATCTTAATAAGTTTGAAATTAATAGATATTAATCGTTGCTAAACAGAGAACGAGATATAAACAAGTCAAACACTTTAAGCTATACAATTTTTTTCAAAAGTAAGTTAACTATATATAATAATCAAAATATGTTTTTATAAATTAAATATAATTATTATTCGATGAAATATCTTTGATGATGACCCTTCCAAAATGAAACGGAATGTTCCGAATTAGATGGCTATATCTAAATCATATGTGTGCAAATTCTTGAGTAATATAAATTGGACAGAGAGATAACTAAAAAAAAAAAAAAAAAAATGTACACTGAAAACGTAAAATAGAAACCCTCTTAAGACCATTGTAGATTTATTGTTCTGTTCTAATGTATATGTTACTTAAAGAGGATAATTCAACGTAGATTATTTTTATTTTACTAGTATTGCTCATGTAATAAGAAGAGGAGGAGGAAGAAGCAGGAGAGGAAGAAGAGGAAGAACAGGGCTCCCCCATTGCACTATTCTTTTCTTTTCTTTTCGGTGTCGCGCTGGTGTTTTATAGTAGTACTAATAAAGCATTCTGGGATTGTTATTAGCATAAATCTGACAATTAAGCAAGTTTGTACGGATTGCGAGCGGAGTAATGGTGTCGTACATCATGCCAGGGACAATGGAGAGAGAACAGAACTGAACAGCGGCGGCGGCGGCGGAAACGGGGACGCCCGCCAAGATAAATACAAAAATCCATAGCGGAAGTGTCGGGCTGCTGCTGCTGCTGCTCTATAAAGGTAACCGGAATAGAAGGAACAGAATTAAAAGAATTGCAGCAGCAGCGCCCTCCATTGTACAACAACAGCAGCCAAGGGTCTGGACTACTTCACCCCTTGGGAAACATTATGCAAACTAGATCCCGCTCATACCGACCATGGCCAGATCCTGCTTGTACCATATTCTACCATATATTTGCTAACGCAATATCTCCTGCGAAAAGATCTGCTGTGCCCCTTACTTGACTTTCATATAGTTTTATAGTATATCATGAAACTATATTGATAATAATTAGGGAAACGTAAATGTATTATTTGGCAGTTTCGGCAACTGTCCTTGAAATATTTACAGGAGCACCTGATGATGGCTACCTAGGTTATCGAAACCAGTCGAAACGCTGCAAATTTTAGATGTTTCAATCCTTTTATTTTAAATTTTCTAATTCTTTAAATTCTACGCTACTACTAACAAAATAAGCCAAATGGATACAGTGGAACAGTGTGAATATTAGAGGGTTTTAAATTGAAACGATTATGTGTTGGTAACGAAAATGCTTTCCCCGTGCAGCCATATCCATTTCATATGAAATTTTCGTGTTCCTCGTGTTGCTCTCTCTGTTTAGAACAAACTGGAAAGTCGTTCAGTTAAATAATCGATTTGTTTTTTGCGATGAATACTAAATGAAAATGTTTTATACAACAACAACCGGTGTCGTGTTCTACTTGTATAAATATGCTCTCGCTTTTATTTGCTCCCTTTATAACAATACACAAATTAAGGGATAATTGTTTTCATACAGGTTTCGGGTCAGCCCTCATCCGAAGGATCTTACTTCATGCCCCTGTCGTACCCGATTATTTTATCAAATATATTAATTTCATACGAAATTCTATCGACATTAACACAATGAAAATTACATGAAAAATCACCGGCTGGCAAATTAGGCAATTAGATACATGAATCGGTGAGGAGTGGACTGCATTCTGTATATGCTATGGGCACACGGGGCCCACGGGTTAACTAAGTTAATAAATAGGGGATGAAAGTGAGCTACAAAGTGTGTAAACTTAGTGCCTGCTGACAACAGTGTTTGTTGTCTTAATCCACTTCTCCAATTGCGACAACAAAACTTTTTGCAAGAGTGTAAATCTTTGCGTAAAGAAAGAAAAAAAAAAAAAAACTCCCCCAGAGTAAATCTGCGAACAAGAAGAATGAAAGACGCTTCGTCGACGGCCGCCGCGCCGTTTGAAGATTGACATATATATAATGTATACGTGCTTTCTGCCGACTTGTAAGTCAATCTCTGTTTCTAGCAAACGCAACAACTGCCCCCCCCCCCCCCCCGCCCCCCGTTCCCAATCCGCCGCCGACACGACAAATTACGAATATAAAATGCATTCAGGGCGCCATTTTGGTTCCTTTTTATGCCGAGGCGGGAGCAGGTCGTTCGCGCGTTGTGTTGAAATATTAATTGTGCAGCGCGAAGATTTATTGCAGCAATATTAAAAGCAAGAACCGGTGTGCCGGTGTCTTAATTCCAAAAACTCAGATTCTAACATCAGCTCACATGAAATATGTTGTCAGCCCCGAAAATATGGCCAAAGAAACGGCGCGAAAATTACACGCCGGACTACCCTCAGCCCTGCCATGTTAAGAATTAACACAATAGCAAGCCATTTCTCATAGTTTGATACTTGCGGCTTTGGTTTTCACTTTTTACTTTCTTATACGCAGTAAATAAGTAACCATGAAACGTTTTCAACTAGAGATTTCAACGGATATACACGTTTTGACCCTCCTTGATTCGAATATCACTATTTTCGGCATGTTCTAGAGACAAAACTATCAAACGTAAAAGTGTGAAACATCAAACTTAAGACCTGTATATAGTCTAGATGTGCACTTCTTGGTTTTAAACAAAATATTCAAACTGGTGCATGTGTTACTCTATGCACTTTTTATTCTATCTCCAATTTCACTAGAACGGCTGCATTTATGGCAAAAATAGTTATGTACATAATAATAGACATTAATATTTCACACAACTTTTGTTTGAAATATGTCTTCAAAAAATGTACCAGTTACGAGAAAACTACTACGGAAAATCTGAAATATCTTAAGTATGTTTCTTTTGGTTCTATCTCCAATTACACTAAAACGGCTGCACTTATCGCAGAAATAGTCATATACATAATGATAGATATTAATATACTGCACAACTTTTGTTTGAAAAACTTTTTCAAGAAATGTACTAATTACGAGAAAACTGTACTGAAAATCTGATATATCTTATTTATGTTTCTTTTTGTTCTATCTCCAATAACACTAGAATAGCTGCACTTATGGCAAAAATAGTTAGGTTCATAATGATAGATATTAATATTTTGCACAACTTTTGTTTGAAAAGTTTTTTCAAAAAATGTACCAGTTACGAGAAAACTGTACTGAAAATCTGAAATATCTTAAGTATGTTTTCTTTTGTTTTATCTCCAATTACACTAAAACGGCTGCACTTATGGCAAAAATAGTAATGTTCATAATGAAATATATTAAAATTACGCAAAACTTTTGTTTGAAAAGTTTCTTCAAAAAATGTACCAGTTACGAGGAAACTACTTATATATGTTGTGCGATAGATACGCCAGTATGGAAATTATATTTAATACATTTTATGAACTATGCCTGAACTCAGACCCAAATAATTAAATATTTACTATAATAAACCTACTATAATTAACGTATAATAAAGTTTTTTTTTGTACTGACAATGCAAACAATATAAAAATACAATCTAATGAAACTGCATATAAAAATAATCATCTCGCAAGCACCAATAGTTGTAGTTTGTCTCAATTATTCGTAATAGAATCGTTTCAAAGTGTTTTCAGTGCAGGTTAAAAAAGTGATTGAAAGATATGTGACATTGACTATTATTCCCTTGCGGTGTAAGTGTGTCAGAAATAAATTCAATCTTGAAAAACATATTAATTTTTGTCAGAAGTTTCCCATATAACCATCACCTTCTGGTGTATACAAGTAAAGTTGTAGAAAAGGAGCGATACATTGAATATTATGTGAGTAAGAAAGAGTGTAGTGTATATAGAACAGCGTCAATACAGCAGCGCCCTCCTCCACTTCTCAAATGTTTGACAGTGAAATATCGTTGCTTGGTATTTTCTTATCGCGCGAACAAAATTTTTCAATATATTCAAAACTGTATATTTACAAAGAGATATATATATATACTCACCCCTGGCACTAGGTACACACACACACACACACACACACATTTAAAACGAACCAAGAACCATATTTCAAAATCTTTCCAAACGTAATATTTACGTTGATATTTCAGTCATATCACACAATCATCAATATTTTTTCCGTTCCTATTCTACCAGTACGAATTCATATAAAATTATCAGTCCTTCAAATAAAAACTCAGACAATACAGCCTGTATTCAAGATGATTTTAAAATATTTCACGGTAATATAAAGAATTGCTCCGAATATTACCAATTTTAGAGAATTCAAAAGACTAGTGATCCAATAGATGTATATTTAAAAAATACTATTGTTTTCTTTGACTTGTTTTGCGGAGTAATTGTATAAAGTTGGTAGTTTTGCTACTTAACCGTCAATTAATATGTGATAAAACTAACGAGACTTGCAATTTTACGAAATAATCCCCCAAAAACTAAGAGTGGCTCAAAAAAGTATACAGGTTATTTGAGCTAAACTATTCATGTATTCGCGATGCTATGTGTAATAATGTTCTTATTTATTTTAATCTAAATTTGGGCTCATTTTGTTGGCTAATTAAGAATGTTTTATGATGAATAAATCGACTAGATGTGACTTTATTTTAACAATTAGTGATTGTTTTGTACTAAATGACAATGAAACGAAAATTGGAAGGGCATATGTTGAGTGCTTGGTGCGACAGATATATATAGATGAACCTTGAAGTTTGCTCGTTCGCCATAAATACTACAGTGTGTAGTGTATGCATGGCTCGAATATCAGGTTGCATGTATTTGAAACAGCTTTTAGAGATGGCAATTGTACTTAAAATACAATCCGTGTTCTACCTACGAGGCTAACCTGCAGCGAATCGCTCCGAAAACTCGTACGACAGCTGAATGATTTCTATTGAATTCAAGTACACCCAATTTACGTTTCAGTCGTCCATGGCTTCAATTCACATATATTCACAACTTAATATATATATAACATATATTTTAAATATAAAATGTTCAAGCAGCTATTATTATTTTTATTGGATTTTAAAATGTAATTTTGAAGAATATATGAAATCTTTTAGACGCTGCTGGTTTGAATCTCTTTTTAAAACGTGTATAAGGTGATTTAACTATTTCACCCCAAGCGAGAAATTATTTGAGATCAAATTAATGTTTGAATTTTTCACCACTGAAATATGGCCAATTCATGGTGTCACGTATAAATTTCCTGGCGTTCATGAATTACTTCTTTTCAGGATATTTATTCTAGCAAGAATTTTATACTATCTACATATTTGGTAATAACTTAATTGTTTTATAAATATTTGGACTAACAATATTATTGGAAAACTTACCAGAAATTCCATCGTATGTCCACCATTCCTCCCAGCTTACAGCGGTTGTTCCTGAAAAGAAACATAAACCAATAAACATTTGAATTCATACTTGACAACCTAGAGTGGCCTTCACTCGATTTTCACATACAAATGCGAGCTCAGTTTGATAAATATATTTTCCATACAATTATTTTTAATTTTTACATGAGATTTGTGTTGCTAATAATGTATCAAATAAAACAAAATCTATATTTGCTAAAAATATTTGAAAATCTATTCTAAATATATCGTAGCTTTGTCAAAGGATATCGTTGACAATATAAATATAATATGAATTCATAAATAATTCGTTGAACGGATGTCTGATAGAATCGATATCTTCTTTAACAGAATACTAAATCAGTTCTGTCAAAAATGAGCCCTTAGTTAAGAATGAATCAGTCGTCAAACATTTATAAGTAAACAGCTATTAAAAGTGACACGAGTGATGCAAGTCAGATGCTTACAAATATAAATCATTGTGGCCATCGCCAACTTAAGTTGCTCCAACAACAGCAAAAAGGGCAGAAGGGAAAGTGTCTTTGTCGCCGGGTAAAAACAAAAGTGTGAAATAGAGGCAACGCCATACGGATCAGTGCGGATAAACCAGATTAAACATGAGATACGTCTGCAGCGTGATACGCTAGGCCAGAGTAAGCGGTCAGGCCCGCGTAATCCTGCCACCAAATCCAACAAAATATGGGCTTAGCCACGGCCAGCCGCGATGATTTATCAAATGATTGCTGTTGTTGCCTCATAAAATATTACACATTCGGCCGTTTTTTCACTTATTTACACTTACAGTGTGACAACCCGCACATCTTTGGTATTAGCTGGGTTGCATAGACGTTCTAGAAACGTGCGAGAACGTTCTAGAACATTACGTATTGTAGTAATAAAGTATTCTAACTCATTTATTGATACTAGAAGTTGCATTTTAGTGATTCTGGATCAGGAAAACCTAGAGATAAGAAAACATCTCCAAAATAGCTTTTAATATCTTTAAGCTCACTTCTAGGATTTCTAGCACAGCTTTTGATACAGTTTAAGAGATATTCGTTAATTTTATTAGTATTTTCTGTCCCAGAATTGCTTTATTATGAGAATTTGGTTGCAGTTATAAATGACGAATAGTAATATTATAAAAATAAGAAGTAAGAACAAAATGGCGCCTTTCCAATTTCCATCCAAGCTGACATTTTCGTAAACTTTAACACTTTCTTTTATATACTACGAATAAGAGAATAAAAAGGCAACTATTGTGTAACCCGTAACCAGTAAGGATTTATGACCCAAGAACTTTTCGTCCAATCTTTTCGTTCGTAAAAGGCGTCGGGGTGGTGATAATGAAAACGAGATCAGACGGTGGCGGCGGCGGCGGCGGGGGGAGGGGGGTTGGCGTGAATAATCAGCGGTGCCCCCTATTAATACAACCCCTGTGTCTGGGGGGCAGCGGGCAGGGGTGTATACTGCGTACTCTCGATTGACTTTATTCGAAAAGTTTGTAAACAAAAAGAACGTGATTGGGAAGCCGAAGTGTAATGAAATGAGCGATAATGAATGCAAACGTTTGATTCTGCCACCTCTCGCTCTCGCTCTCCTGCTCACACTCGGTGTGCCCTTCCTCTCTCTCTCTCTCTTTCTTATTATATATTCACTACGACTCAATCAACATAAATGGGACGCGCTCCTGACGCGAATACACCACCTCGTCGACATGTTAAACACACTTTTTATAAATACTTCGCTTATAATGGATCTCTCTTTGTGCAGTGAGTGTTTTATACAAAAACATTTATATCTCTGGAACAATTTTTTTGTATTTACAATACACCTGCGCCTATAGATTTGAGAATTGTGTTCTCTTTAAATTTCCGTATAAAATTATAATAAAACATTTGGGAGAGCAATAAAAATGTAAACATATATATAGTAAATTACTTTTACGTTTGTTATTGTTTCTGAATTTTTGTCCTAAAGCTGTATTCAAATCGAACCACCAAGTAATTACGGTTGGAAATTACAAATAATAATAATCCAGTTTGCAGAAGGACAAGCAATTCTAGCATTCACAGAAACAAAATTTACATAATTAATTATACATTTTGTTGCTGGATTTATTAATTGTAATTTCTTGGAATATGCGTACGTACGTACGACAATTTCATGTACAGCTTTGAAATCAACATGCTTGAGTTGTGAATTTTATATATTTTGGTTTAAATCTGAGATTAACATTTTTACAGAATTCTTGCATTTTAGATTTTCGTGATATCTGACAATTAGACACTAATATGTCTGTAACAGTTGTATTTTGTAGCCAATATCGTTGTAAATTTATGTATACATAAATAATATGTTGGTTATACATCTCTGTAAAGGAGAAAATTCTATCTCTTTTGGTAATTCAAGAATTATTTTTTAAATTTGAAAAAAAAAAAAACTTCTAATACTGATTCGTGCAGGAGTAAAATTATTTTTATTTAACCACAAATTTCAATGAAAATCTGTGTTAAATTAAATGCACCAACTAAACTCTCTATATATCTATTAATATTTGAGTTTTTAACAAGTAAAAAATATTTTGGAAAATTTCTATGTTTCGTCAAGTTTCAAATATTTATAATTCTCTAATAAATTTGTTTAAAATAATTCTGGTGTGTTCTATATGTGTTGGTCTCAGTTTAAGGCCCTGAATTGATATGTTGGTACTCAGAAATGGATGAAGAAAGTGGTATAAGAAATATCACGAATATTAGAGTCCATATTTCAGGCTGTTTAAAATCAGGGCATTTGATCAGAATCGTATAGTATAACAAATCGTCGCACAGAGTCGCCTGTCGGAGATACGCCAAACTATCTAATCATGGCAACACGCACAGACTGGCTCGCTACGTAAATGTATCTACATAAATTATTGACCTTTGGCTCACGTGCACCAAGAGCCAAAGAACTGGGCATTTAATTAAGAGTTAATTATAGACATTAAGACGACGGCGACGGGTCGATAGAAGAGCCCTGCGTTGTTGCTTGTAGCAATACCGAAATCACTACCACACTGCCCGAGATGCGATAATGCTTCTATGTACGCCGAAATTATACGATTTTATATATTTATACAAATTGCGCTCACAGTCATATTTGGATAAAATGCAATTTCAGTTGTATGTATATGTCGTGGATTCTATGAATCGTGCAACATAATTCATGCTTTGCATAATTAGGCAATAACTTATTGCAGGGCAGCCAACATAAATGTCATTGTAAAGCATATTTCTGCACTCTTTATTTAATGTTACGTATAACTGCAAATTCTTAACATTTTAAATCTGTTATTTCCACGACATACGCCCGTAACTTACTGTAAAACATGGTTCTCTACGTTCACCTAGAAATTGGTGCCACAGAGCTAATTGATTCTTGAAACAAACGTTGGAAAACACATTGGTTTTACACTTTATTTACTTTGGCACTTTATTTTTCTCTTTAAATTTAAGAAAAAGAAATATTATTTAATAAATATATATATTTCCGATATGAGTACTTCAACATTAACACTTTCATTATTATCTTTTTTGCATTACCAGTTATATTTGACAAGTATTTAAAAGGATATATTTACGTTTTAAATGTATAGTTATTCCTCATAAGTTTATATATTTTTGTTGGTCTTGTTTTCAATAATGAACAACTTGATGGGGATAGGTGGAGTGCTCAGAAGAATCAATTTGATTTGAGGATTTATGACGAGCTTTAAAGGATGCTTAGAATCCTTTTAATATCTTAAATGTAAATTGAAGTTAAAAAGTTTAAATTTGGCTCTATTTTAAATTTTATTGTCGCATATGTCCTTAGATTTCAACAGTTCAGGAAAGAGAAACATCATCATTCTTGGGTTTATACTAGGAATAATATATATGTATTTATTTAATTTTGAATCAGCCAACATTTGGCAGGATGTCTTTTGTGTATGTGTATGTATTTGAACGCTCTAAAACAAAAACTGTGGAATATAAGAATATGGTCTCTGAGATAGAAATAGAGTGTAGAGGCAGCTTGAGATTTATATGTTGTCGTTTCAATGAAAGCTGATGATAATATATTGTGTCACATTTGAAATCAACACAAGACCCGGTTTTAGTTTTCCACTTTGGGAGCAATTCGTACGTTCTTACGTCCACACCAACTGTAACTGTAGCTAGGTAGGTAGTAATATACAAACAGAGCCAAGCATACCAGGATAACACCTTAACGAACGAACGAACGAACGAATGAATGTATGGCTAAGAGACTTTGGAAGAAGAATATAGTGACCATTCTTTCCTATTTGGTTGGCCACCCTGTGACACACACACACACACACACACACATCGCTATGGTGTATACAGTATTTTGCCGTCACGTCTTTATTATATCTTTCCCAGGGGTCGCACAAAATGCTACATAACTTCTTGTGAAAGTCACACAACTTTACCCCCCGCACCCCCGCCCCCCCTCTGCACCTCAACTCGGCGAGAAAATAACTTCTGTCCACCACCGTCATCCTATACATGTTGGTTTTTGTTTTGTGTTGTTTTCTCCACTAAGTTTCTAGTAAGGATTTTTTCCTTTTAGTTCTCATATGATTCTACCTGGGGATACTTCTAGTAAATGATATATATATTTTCGAAATAAGATTTTCTATTATTAAATCTTAATTTTGCACCACAGATATTTCTTATGGATGCTACGTAAAACAGACACACGTTCGAGAGCTGAAGCACTAGTTAAGGGGACTTTGGATATGCTCGGGCATTTAAGTTAGTATTCGTCGATATTACCAAACGTCAATCAGATAATATTAAATAGAATACAAACAATTGTTATTCCTAGTATAAACCCAAGAGTGATGATGTTTCTGTTTCTGAATTGTTGAAATCTAAAGACATATGCGACAATAAAATTTGAAATAGAGCCAAATTTAAACTTTTCAACTTCAATTTACATTCAAGATATCAATAGGATTCTGAGCATCCCTTAAAGTTTGTCGTAAACCCCAAATCAAATTGATTCTTCTGCGCACTCTGAGGACTCACCCCATCAAAAATTGTTCATTGTTGAAAACAATACATACAATAAAGTTTAAATTTATGAGGAATGACCATACATATAAAAAGTAAATACATTATTTTAAATACTTGTCAAATATAACTGGCAATGCAAACAAGATAATAATGAAAGTGTAAATGTTGAAGTACTCATATCTTAACGATTCAAGATTTTATTGTAAGACAGTTTTGAGTGAAAAAAGTAACACTTAAAATGTAAAATTTGAGTATGAAATCTGCGGAGGGAGCAATAGGAGGGAGGAATTTATCACAGCGGGAAGATTAAGTGGTAGCGCCAAGCCGGCGTAGCGGTAAATATTTGAAAGTGCATTCTTGGCGGCCATTAGTCGAAAAGTCAGTCGTTTATCAGAGACGTATGTATGTTCGCTGCGTACCGTATAGTATGTATGTTGGCCGTCGTTGCCGCCGCCGCCGCCGCCTGTTAAACTTCCTAGTGTTGCACCGCCCGCCCGCCTATTCCATTTTGACTTCCGGCAAACCACTCCGTCTTTCCACCTTTTGTAGTTCTTTACTTCCTGTCAGCTTGCTTGGCCAGCTAGCAAGCACGGCCAATTCAAAAAGCGACTTAGTGCCCAAATCTCCTATGGCGCTGCTGCAGGGTATTACGTCAACTTTGTGATGTGTACGAACTTTTGCACATGTTAAAGTGTACCTACTTGGCTTCCCCTTAACACCAAAAGGAACCAATCCCTTGAAAGGGAAAGCTCTGATCAACACACACAAAGGTACCTATCCATCCATCCATCGAATTTTGTATAAACTATATGGATTTTTAGATTTTACAGCTACGCCAAGCTATACTTCAGTAGCTTCAGGACATATAATCATTTTCAGGAAACTTACAATTAGAAATTGTTGAAAATGAACATATTAATTCATGGGACACACCCAGAAACTGGAGATACTTCTAATAAATGATATATATATTTTCGAAAAAAGATTTTCAATTATTAAATCTTAATTTTGCTCCACATATATTTCTTATGGATGCTACGTAGAACTGACACACGATCGAGAGCTATAGCACGAGCTAAGGAGGACTTTGGATATACTCAGGCATTTAAGTTAGTATTCGTCGATATTTCCAAACGTCAATCAGATAATATTATAATGAATATACGAACACAATTCTAATTCCTATAGAATAAACCCAAAAATGATGATGAACTCTAAAGACATATGTGACAATCAAATTTAAAACAAAGCCAAATTTAAACTTTTCAACTTCAATTCCCATTTAAGATATCAAAAGGATTCTAAGCATCCCTTAAAGCTCATCATAAAACCCCAAATCAAATTGATTCTTCTGAGCACTCTGAGAACTCCCTCATCAAAAACTGTTCATTATTGACAACAAAACCAACAAAAATGTTTAAATTTATATGGAATAACTATTCATTTAAACAGTAAATACGTTCAAATCTTAAGCTTATCCTATAATACTATTGCTAAGTTTTATAACGCAACTGTCATTTGACTGTCTTTAGTAATAATATAATTCGTTGAGAGAAATGATGTGGCTATAAAAGACTGACAAAAAAATCTCATGCCAAATTGAGCTAAAAATAATTCCACAAACACAATCGAGAAGAAAACAAGCATTTCTTTGCTGCCCGTCCTCCCCCCTCAGCAGCGCAATCCCCCGGCTACTAAAAAGATAAGATTGTCCCGCGCGCGCGCCCCAGCCAGCCAGCCAGTGTTACAAATTAGCCGTCTCGGCAAATAATATCGCAGAATCCACGGATTTGCGAAAGCACTAGAAAAATTAACCTATTTATTATTAAGAGACCAAAGTAACAAAACGTACACTGTGAATACCAACCTGGGTGGCGTGGCGTGGCGTGGCGAATGTTCATTTTTCGCAAAAGTGGAAGGGGGGATGGGATGGGGGCATAAATGTGTAAGAAGTAACGAAACGAGAATTGCGTAGACAGAAAAAGATTTGTTCAAAATGTAAATCTCTGTCTCTCGGTGCATTTTAATCTTATTCATATTCAATTATAAATATGTATTAATGAAATGGGGCATTGCATCTGATAATCGTATTAAATATTTCTGTTGCATGCACAACTGAACAGGACTTAATGTCTGCATACAATCGGCTTATATAAATATAATGAATGGCTCAATTGTTCGCTGAAGGATTCGCTTGCAACCTTCTGAGAGAGATTGTTCTATTTATATTACATATTGTTTGGCGAAAAATAATTCATCAATAATATAAGCTGCAAATTACGGAATTGAATTGATGTATTGTTTATTTATAAATATATTTTCAACTACAGTTTGCTGGAATTTTTTTTTTTTTTTTAATTTTAATTAATTATAATTAAAATAGAGAAGGAATATTTAGAAAGTTAATAAAAAATAAAGATTCTTGAAAAACTATTAAAGATAGAACGTAGCAATTTTCAGAGGACAATAACTGAACAATATTTAATCTAAAACTAATTATTTTAGATGCTCCGTGTGCTTAGTGTGCTACTTGTAGGGATACAATTGTGGTGTGACCCATCGGCGTTGAATTGAAACAACAAGAAAAAGTTTCGTAATAAGATGGAATGAATCCCGTTGACTTGTGATTCATTAATTTTGAATAATCCACACACCGTAGACAGGAAATGAAGGTGTGTGTATTCGTCGTGTTTTGGCGTGGCGTTGGCGTTGGCGTCGGCGTCGGTACACATCCAGGAGGCGCCTTCCTTACTCTCAAAGGATTCATTTATCTTCTTTACCAGTGACTGAGAGTTCGAAGTCATCTGTCTGTATTATTTACATTTAATTCTTTGTCTGTCTTTTTCACTTAGCCTCACCGCCGCCGCCGCCGCCATCTTGCTTCAAGCACATATTTTCATCAATTTCGCTCTCTCAACTCAAACCTTATCCAACACACACACACATCTATTTTTAGCTCATCGTACGATACTACCATGAAAATCTGATACAACACAATAATGATTCTACATTTTTAACAAATATTTTTGAATGGGAAAATAATCCTTAAATGAGAAAAGGATTGTAATTATCATTAGTAGGTATGTAGTGGAAATGAGAAAATAAAAGGTTCGCAATATAAGCTTGAATATTTTAAATATGCTCCAACGATTTCCCAATAATTAAAACTTAGAATTTTACGTGTATGAAAGGAAAAATCCATTAGATTGTTATTTGTTCTGTTAAAAATAAACAAAAAAGAGGGGGTGGCAGGCAGGCAGCAGTGGCTAGCGGAACAATAAGGGTGAGAATTGTAAGGTGCACAGCGCAACGAGCAGCAATTAGAAAACTGGACAAGTCTAGCGGAGCTTTTCGGAACTTTTGCACTGAACAAAGTTTGTGGTTTTCTGTGGCTTTTCACATCCCCTCCATGAGCACGTGTATCCTCTAGCGCTATTTATTTGATAATTGGTAGATCTGTGTACTTTCTGCCGGCCTTTCACTGTATAATTCTGTTTGATATTAAAGCTTAAAATCCGGTGACAGTCTGAAATAGCTCCGTCTCAATTAGCTTAATGTTTATTTAATAAAAGAGCCAAATTAAATTGCGAAAAACTTATTCTCAGATACGTTCACATTTCCAGGGTGACTATTCCGGGCTCGCCATCGCCAATTTGCCCTTTGCATTTTAATCTCTTTTCACGGCTATATTTAATTATACTTTTTATACAGTTTTACAAACTTCCCTTAAAGACTGCAAAGAAATATAATATATTGCATGGATTTAAAAACGCAGCGTCGAAGAAAACACTTGGCTCACTTCAACCATAACTGAGCTGATCAGAACATGCATAGGCACCAATGAATTCAGCTCACCGCATAATCTATTGGGTAGATTCAACCTCTGAGGTTTTTAAAAACTCATTCAATTTATTGCTACAAACAATTGAACAGATAATAAATAAAATAATGTTAGCGATTCATTTTAAACATATTTTATGGCACAACATGAAGAAAAATTGAAGAAATAAAATATCATAGAGCAATTTCTATAATATTTCATAATTATTCAATGCACTATTATAAAGGGGGCTCAATAATTTAGGACCCAATAATTGCAGAAGTATAAAGTGTGAAAAGCGGGAGTAGTCTTAACTCAACCTTCTTTCTATATAATATTACTGTCTAAAATTAATGCTACGAATACTATGAAACAATATTACTATGTAGGTTTTGTAAGTAAACGTACATTTGTACATTTTAAATAGAATGCAGACATTTTAACAGTGTATAATTGAGATACACTGCAAAACATCGATTCAAAACAACTATTTGTTTAGCTAATGTTTTTGCCGGCTGGAGTAATTCTCGTTGGTGCGGAAGTGGGGTTCCGGATATCGTTAGTCCGGAGCGTGCCCGGACTGTTCATCGAGTGACCCAAACTTTGGAACTACCCACTTCTGTCGGCGTCGTACTTTACTTTTTTTTTTTCACTTCTTGAAGATGGTCGCCGGTGTTTATAGGCAGCCGGGGGTAATGGAGACCCCGTATCCACCCGGCAGGCGGCAGCCACCAGGTAGCTACATAATTCATGAATAATAGCTGCGTTTAGTGTCATCACTGTCTTCTACCAATAATGTACGTGGCTGATGTAGACGGTGCTTTACCAAAGTGGATATTATATGGCTGGTATATGGTGACATGGTAGCTCTATTAAAAAAGTTATGTGGCCATCAACTTGGACATGATTACCGAATAAACTTGGCTCTCTTTTTAATAACTTTCAACCACATACATACATATCTATATATCAACTCCCAACATTACCGTAATTTACTGAAATATCTGACGACTTATTATTCTAAATTTTGTTATATTAATATACACATATGATGGGGAAAGTGTGCTCAGAAGAATCAAATTTATTTGGGGTTTCACGACGAGCTTTAAGGGTTGCTTAGAAATCCTTTTGATATCTTAAATGTAAATTGAAGTTGAAAAGTTTAAATTTGGCTCTATTTTAAATTTTATTGTCGCATATGTTTTTAAATTTCAACAATTGAGAAACAGAATCATCATCATTTACATAAATGTAATATACCTATTTACAAAAGCGATTTTTCACTAAATGGTACATATTTCGAAATAACTTTTCAAACAAAACTTACTAACAAATTTAATATCTATAACTTTAATAAATATAACTTTATCTGTAACTCATGACGTTTTCGAGATATTAACAAAGTAGTGTGGGTAAACCATAACTTCCGTTTAAGATATTATCTTCGTATATAAAAGTTTGTTTCAACATCTTCAGCTTTAGAGCGTTCACACACACACACACATAAACACACAATTGTCATGCTACAAATAGTTAGATTCGATTCAGGGATGGTCAAAACATGTATTTCTAGTTTCATTATATACATATTCGTAGGGTCAAATAGGGTTTGTATCCTCGGAGAAATAATCCTTTTAGTATTAATTTCAAATACTATAGACCCCATGCGTTGAGCTAATTAAAATACAAGGGAATTTAAGCTGCTGTTAAATGTTTGGGTTGGGAAAGGGCCACATACGATATATATAATTCTTTTATGTGACGAATTAAAATAACGACGTCGAAAATATTTAAAATTATTTCTCTAGTAACAATTTGGTTGAAATGGGTCGCAGTTTATATAATTGAAGCTGTTAAATGTTTGGTTATGGCATTTGCGTGTAATGAAATCCTGCACAGCAGTGGGACTATCCCTAGTCAGTCAACACTCTTGGAAGGGTCAGCGTTCCGCAGGGAGGCAATTCGGCGGCTGCGGCTGCTGCCCTCAGGACGGGATACTTAAGATCCTGTTTTATGGCGAGTGAACTTTTGACTTGACGGTTTGAATTTGTTCGCTAGGAGTTTACTTCTTTTGCATTTTACTTTGCAATCGACCACACTGGGCTATAGTCGTTCGTTGAACAGTTTTAATTTAATAGATTAAATGCGTCGAAAGTGCTCGCTCGCTCACGCTATTGAATTGGATTCGTATAAGAAAACTCCAGCACTCTTGATTACTATCAAAGATCCATTTAGATTGTTTGCACTGATACACAAAGAAACGCTTCGAAATACGCTTTCATTCTGTCTAAAATAGTTGGAACATCTATTGTAATCGCCAGCACACTTTTTCTCCATTACAGATCAAACTACTTCATCTAAGTGTTGCTTACGTTTCCTTATTATATACACAACTCAATATGCAACAAACTGTTTTAAAACATTTTAGCATTCACACAATACATTTATATTGATGTTTAATTACGATAATACTCATTTTTGATAATTATAAAAATGGTTTATAACGAAACAATGAATTTGATTTGAAAACTTGTTGAATATCAAATACGAACTGAATACCTTTGTGTCAAAATGACAATTCATCTTTGAATATGCAACCAGTGTATTTTGTTTGAAACTTGTCACTTAACGCACCAGGTGGCACCCGGACTGAACTCCTGGAGTCACCCGGATGCTTTGAATACACCGGAACCAAGACTCAACACAGTTTATAATCAGATTCTATCATTGTTCTTGTAATTTAGCAAAATGCTTAATAGATTCATGAGACATCTCGCCGAGAATTCAAAGTAGTGAGACTAATTGCGGAATATCTCCATCAGGGAGATGTAAAAGGAATACGTTTTCTTAAGCCAGGGTTCATTTCTGTTAATGCTTATTTCTAGAATAATTGAGGCGACAAATATCTATAATTGTTTAT
This sequence comes from Leistus spinibarbis, assembly GCA_933228885.1. Classification (NCBI taxonomy): domain Eukaryota; kingdom Metazoa; phylum Arthropoda; class Insecta; order Coleoptera; family Carabidae; genus Leistus; species Leistus spinibarbis. The sequence goes on along the minus strand of OW121809.1, from coordinate 2,977,971 downwards.
CTTATATATATATATATATATATATATATATATATATATATATATATATATATATATATATATATATATATATGTATATAGGTGTTGGATATGTTCACAATGAGACTGAACAAATTGTCGTATTTTTATGTGCGCCGATAAAATAGCGAGAATGTTTGACATGACAATTCAGTGCGATTGTTCAGACAGAGATAGCGAGTGCGCATTTCGCAATAAAGTAATTTTTCACTGGTAGCAGCATATTGGAAAACTAGTGCACCTATTAAAATATTCATTTGGTCCACTTTATTTTTTCCGAGTAGGTACAAGTGATATGTCGGATCAATAGCAAACAGTGTGTGTGCCATGGAAATGGCTTTTATTTCTCGCATTTGTTTTTTGTATTACGTATATTGGACGATCTGTCATTCAGAACCTCGGTTTATTCGATTTTCTATTTACCCGATCGGTCGTTTTGCTTTTGCTTTTTTATTTTTTGTTGTTGCATTTCGCATATCTACAAGCGAGAATACAATTTTTAATTTTCAACTATTCATCATTTATTATAATTAATTATCATTACAACTTTTAGAATCATTTAGACATTTTTAGTTTCTTAGACAAAGTCTAAAAGGGATTTAATCATAATAATTTTCAAACGCGTAATACATGTGAAAGGTTGAATATAATCCGTTGGTTGTTGTGGATTATTAATCGTGGATTGGCAGTTGGAGTTCCGTGCTTCGCTGTTAAAATAAACGACAATAGTGTGTATCTATGTTTAATTATTAAGTCGAACGAGCCTGATTTTAAAATCAATATTGTGTGTGGCATTATGCAGTTATGCACTATGCTTGACTTGAGCTTTTTTTGTTCGTCCATCGTGCACGAATCACGGACATTCGTTATAAAAATCTCAATAAACATTTGCTTTATAATCGTATAATATCTTACGTGCCACAAAGTCGAAACTTTGCAAATTATTACCCAGTTTCTGCACTCTTACAAAATAACAAATTTATAACCATTGAAATTTTGGTCTATTTCCCTTTTGACTATTATTTCGGTAAGCAATATTTAACTATAAACTCCATTAAAAAAATGAAGTGTATCGTTTACTCGACTCTCTTATACTTGGTTTGTAATATATATTTATATATATATATATATATATATATATATATATATATATATATATATATATATATATATATATATATGTGTGTGTTTTAAATTCATTCTGTATCATACATTTTCTACTTATAAGTTTGGTAAGTAGGGAAACGTAAAAATGGTAGCGATTTCGAAATATTATTTTGGCTATAGTTACTAGAAATTTCAATATCTTTAACTTTTACCTGATTCACTTTTTCTCGTACTTGTGCCGCTTTAGATATATACAAAGAATGATACGAGTAAACATGCATTTCTGGTTGAAATAATCTTTCCGAAAATAAGAAGTTTTCCTTCCCAAGATATAGAAATATTAAATTCAATAAATCATATTTTATGTTTATATTCAACAGTATTAGATGTAGGTTGTTCACATACACACATAAACGTAAAGACATTAAGACAATAGCAAGAAGATAATTGAGGTTCTTAGGAAATGCAGTTGTCTTTTAAAGATTAATTTGATTTAACCCAACGTTTCGGCATCACATATGTTGCAATCCATTTCCCAAGAACCTCAATAATCTTCCTCCTGCATCAAAATAATCCAGTCAAGATTACGACAACAGTCTTCAGGATATATATATATATATATTTTAAAAATAATTTCCCAATTTATATCTAACGTATACGAAAGTTTGAAAGTAGATAAGACCATAAGGCACTATAGATATAATATTTGATAAAATAGTTGTGCGATTGAATGATAAAATAATAATGATAATGGCGCGCAGCAAATATTAGGAATTGAATGTTATCCGTTTAATCTGGTTAAATGTGATGAATTAGATTTGAAGGCATTGGCTCTTTTCTCGTCACCGCTCGCTCGCTCGCTCGCTCACAGGCTCACACTGCCACCACCAGAGCAATACTCATAAAATGTAAGCGGTGTAATTCTGAACAAGCAATGGGACAAACTTTTGTTGAATGCCTGCAGCCACCCCCACCCCCACTCGCCCCCCTGCCAAGACTGCTTCACAATCTACACGGGAATGGATCGATAGACTCAATTTATCAATGGTTATAACGAAGTTTAGCGGCGACGCGTTGGCCTAAGGATTTCATGTGCCACTTATGACGAGCAGCGAGCGCGGTTTATTGCTAAACTTTTGGTTTAGCAGCTGCCACAGCCTAATTCACGCCACAACCCTACTTTTACTTCTTCTTCTTCTTGTTCCTTCTGCATGCCTGCTTATTATCGCTCGTCATCATCTTTCCCTTTGATATCACTACTACTACTACTACTACTATTATTATAGGTGCAACCACAAACCACCCACTAAATAACCGGATTCCTCAATTACACACTGATTTCACTTTTATACTTGTGCGTTGTATACATCTTATTATACTAAAAAGCTGGAGTGTCCTGCACTGGATTTATTTGCACTGCTGTGCAATATTTTGTTTTAAATTGTATCTGCGATTGTTTTATGGAAACCTAAATATACATAGTATTTTTAAAAAGCGATATTATAGTAAATAGTACATATTTCAAATAAACTTTTCAAATAAAATTTGTTAGAAATTTAAATATCTTCAACTTATATATGTAAAACTTTTTCTCTAACTCGTTTCCTTTTCGAGATATTCCGTTTCAAAAATTGATATACAATGATTAAATTCAAACATACTTAAATTCAGCATATTTTGTTTTCAAGAAGAAGATAAGGCCTAACGTTAACCGGGAAATATTACTAAATTAACATTTTCTTAAATATACGCGTAGATATGAAGTAAGTGCCCAGTGAAGTGACAATTAGATGCATGTTGACGGTTCAGTGATTGGTATAAACTCTTTAAATTATAATTGCAAATAGTTTAAAACAAATTTAGCACTTAGATACAGTCGTATAGCTAAGAATTTAAATATTCTCTTTAAGTTTTATTATTTTATTCAAATGGATCGGCTTAGGGGGAAACTTTGGAAGCGATTGAATGTGCTAAAGGGCCCTCGACAATGTGCGCACTAGATATTTTTCTATCCGTAATATAAAATGTTAAATATTAGAGTTAAGTACCGCGGCAAACTTTCTCTAAGTCGCTGGAGCTTATGAGCTTTGTGCGGCAAAACTTAACTTAAGCTTGCCTAATAAGATATTCTGCAAGCGTTCGGGACAGGTTAGCAACATAATCGGATATGAAAGCATTTGGAGTGGCGCTCGCCAAGCCGCGCGCTCTGTTGACTGATACTATGTGGCTAGCCATGGATACCGGCACACAAAGTTATTCCGCACACCACGGTTAACAGGTTAACACACATTCTGGTAAGTGCAGCAGCACGGGTTGCATTATGAGGCCAACGTATAGAATATTCTAGACAGATTGTTAATTATGTGTAAATATCATATACATTTACTTGTGGCGTTCACTGATTAATCAATACCCTGATTATTAGCAAGAATAAACACACCCTGGAGATTCTAGCGCAATTTGAGCGCGTTTGCACTTTTGCATGTACAAACATTATAGTTTCTCGATATTTATTACTCCTGCATAGCGTGTAGAGTGATGCAAATATTTATAGGATTTTTAACGTTTTAAATACGAGTTAGTAAATCATTAAAAGAATCGGTGCCAATTCAGAAATAATTCATAGCAATTTAGAAAAGCTTGAAACATGTATTTCCATTAAAAATTTAATTGTGAATATATTACTATTTAATACGTCATCTATAAAACATAAAATGGTCATCGATCTCGAAATTACATTGGAAAAATCTGTTCAGAGAGTTCATGAATTTATTTAGACTATTTTTGCAATGACATCTGTCTCTGTATGTATGTGTGTGGGAGTGTATGTATTTCTGAACACATTCTAGAGCCAATAACAGAAAGATTTGAATGTATGTTCTAAAAATTCCTATTAATGAAAAGGATAATTTAACTAGAAATAACTGTTTATCTTTGCTAAATGTTTCAATATTTCCTAAATGGCATAAGTTTAAGAAATATAATATCATATAAATTTTGGGTCCTGAAAATGGTTTAATAGCCGAAACTAGTCGTCGTAATTAAAGAATTATATAAAACTATATCCCGTGTTTTCAGAACAAGATAAATAAATGTTATTTCTTGCAAATTTGGTTTAAAAATTGTTTTTAAAATATACCATTTTTAAAGATAATATTTCCCTATTAACCAAAAATATTGATAAATAGTATCAAGGTACAACGCACCTATGCGTCCAGCTCGCATTATAGGTATATATGCGATACGAGCAGAAGTTATTAATTATTATGGCCTATTAGTTAACAATTTGAAAAAATGCTTTATATAATAAATTTTAATATTCATTACACATTAATTTGATTAAAGAAAAACTTATGTTCATATTCAATAATTCAAAATTATAATATCTAATAATGTTTTATGGCCCTTGAGTTAACAATATGAAAAATTCATGTAGATATAAAATATCTTAGAACTATTAATAGTATTTTTGGGTGTTTAAATTATTTTTATAAGGGCAGTATTAACGGGGGTTCTAAATTTTGGTGCTTTATAACTCGGGAAGTATACGGGCGATTAGATTTAAACTGCGAACGGATTTAAATGGGATACCAAGTATTATGTGTAGCAAGTTTGGTTCAAATCGCTTCGGTACCTTCAGAAGAGTGGAGGGCACAAATTTGGTCTTACGAGCGAGCGACGACTAACATCCAAGTATATAAGTTATATATATATTTTTGGATTCAAAGCGACGAGACAAACACTTTTTGTTAATGACATTTTTTGATGCGAGAATGCTACTTATTTCTTTAAGAATTTATCCAAGCATGTATTAAATGAAGAATAGGAACAAAGATAATTTAGTTGGACTTGATCTAAAGTTAGAATAAATTATAAAATATATTATGAATGTAAGTTTATAAAATAGTAAAATGATGAGCGTTGTGTCTTTTTATTTGTGGTCGAGCGAGCAGAGCAGAGCAGAGCAATTGGTTTGCAAGGCACAGTAGGAGCGAAGGTAGTGTACGTAGCAGCCATATTCGGCATGAAACTATCATGATATGGATAGCGAGCGCACTCGTAACATCCAGCCATCAATAATTTAACAGTATCCCGTATACTCCTCCTCCTTTGTTCCATCGTTCGCAAATAGGTACGGCCAGTGTGTAACGAGGGGTGTAGCGGGTGGTAGCGGGCATTGTTTTCACCCGGAGCGCAATCATGTGAAATTTTTATCGCGAATTGCCGTCGAATTAATGTTTCACATATTTCCTCCTTTCTGTTTTTCTTCGCATTGTGTTGTTTTCAAAGAACATACCTAGTTGCCATAGACCGCCATTGTTACCAACGGGGACACCACCGTCATTTATTAGCCACCGACATTCATTATCGGATTCAGTTTACAAATATATTCATATTAATCATTCGTCAAACATATCTTTCGAATATCTGCGTTGTGGCCACTACTCTATTTTTACACATTCTACCTAATTAATCAAAATACCTAATATTTGCTAAATGTAGTTTCTGCAAAAAATCTCGAGTTCTATATTTATCGTTATTACAATACATTTGTATAAGAACAATAAATAAATAAATAAAAATTAAAATCGTAAATAAATGCTATACCAACATGAGTTTATTTAATCAGAATAGAAGAAGGAATAACCAATTTTTCTCTGTCATAGGCACCAAAAATTATAATTAACTGTGTTAATTTTGTTGCTGTGAATGCTAGCATTGCTTGTCAAAATACAAACTAGATTATTATTTGTAATTTTCTAATCTAAAATACTAATTGGTTCGCTGTAAATACAGCTTAATGTGAGGCAATAAGACGAATGGTGAATAAATGTATGTAGTTTATTTTACGTGATTGCATATAGATTTTCTAATTTCGTTATAATAAATAACAACAATATTAACACAAGTTTTGGATGACACATTTTATTTATATTTATTTTATACGATTCTTTTTTTAAGGGGTACGATTTGAGCAACCGTACACTATAATAATCAAAATTATAACACTAAAAGGTTAATTGTTTAGATTTTAAATTTCAAACTTTCAAAATAAATCAACCTAGAAATATCCATTTTGACGATCTTTGAATCTATTTGTGTGTTAGTATGTGAACGCTCTATAGCCAATACTGCTGAATATAGAACTATGATGATTAAATTGTAATATTTGTATTTTCAAAGAAAGAAACTTATAATTATTGAAAAAAGGATATTTCAACTAGTCCGGAAGTGCTTGTTTACTCGCGTCATTTTCTTGCGTATCTCAAAAGTGACAAGAGTTAGAGAAAAAGTTTATTCTATTAAAGTTATAGATATTAAAATTTTCTTCAACCTATGTTTGAAAATTATTTTAGAAAAATGTACCATTTACTGAAAAATAACGTTTGAAAATAGCTATATTACAATTAATTTTCCTAGTTAGTGCTTGTGTTGATATTGTTTTCTGGCAATGATATAATGAATTTAAAACACAATAAATCTATACAATAAGTATAAGGAAGCCCCAGGTTTAATGTTATAATAGAGGATGCCCTTGAATACGAAGTAATTCTGTAACTAATATATAACTGTGACACGGTACATGGGAATGATTTGAATACAAGATCATGTGTATGACAATGGTTTTAGAGCTGGCCCTGCGGCCCTGTTTGTATGTGAATTAGCAATATTAATTTCCATCGAAACATCTGTGTTTTGCGGTTAAACTTGGATGCTTGGCGCTGCAGTGGGTAAGACACTGCGCGTTCGGTTTAGTGCCCCGCCAAAGTTCAGGCTAGCTACACATTTACATACATGTGCAACTTCCGGTTCCTTCTCTGCTGATACAGCGCCGCCTGCTAAAGTTTTCATTGTAACATACATACATACGTACGAGACTTAGCTGAACGACATAAGTGTTGTTACTAACGCGTGACGTTTTGTTAAGTGCCACCAAATGGAACTTAAACCAAACAAAAATGCCTAGAAACTTTGGGCACTTCCGCACACATTTATTAAATATATATGTATATAAATTGTGAATGCTTAAGAAGGGTTTTATCTACCACCATATATAAATTAGATATAATATATTATGGCTATTTTCTTTTCGCTTAAAACTAAGAGCAATTTTAAATCATTTTAAGCACCGAACAAATTTTGCGGGCTCAGTTATGTAGCTAAATATTTTAGCATGTTTTAAAAACACCATTAACACTAGCTGAAAGCAACTAAAAGCTTGCGAAAGCTCGCTAAATAATGCACAAGTTTTTAAAACACGGCCACACCTGCTAATCTATGTATTTATGATAAACGTATTAAGTGACTAGAGGTACTGTATTAGTTGGCGAACAGCGGCCACGAGATGGCACGGACACAAACCTAATTTACAGCAGGAGCAGAATCTCGTACCTTTGCAATGATCAAACGTATGCTAGTGACGTTTGATTGTCACAAGAACATACGTTTCGTTTGTTTTTCAGACGTAAAGATGAACAGCATCGTCACCTTTCATTTCTTCCGTGTGTGCATTTGTTTGTTTTTTGTTTCGGCGAGTTTGTCTGTCTGTCTGTCTGTCAGACTGTAACACGTACGGGATATTGGAATATGTTGCCGCATTGCTTTGACTGTCGTTTACACTCTTTCTCGTATCGTCTCCGATTTGTTTTGCTTCCGTTTGCCGATTCTCTTTCTTTGATTTCAAATTGTACAGATCTCTGACTTGCGTTTCAGTTTTGAACTACATCTTTTATATATTCAAATCTAGCCAACCCTGTGTTTCACCTTAACATTGCATGACACTTGAATAAATCGATTCTACTTCCGGTCTAAATTGATTTCAAACTTAAAGAAAATACTAGAGTGGCCTATCTTTTGCCTCATTCACTGTAATATTTTTACAGAGGCTTAATAATAGTAAATAAATATTGAATCAGAATATTTTGGGCTGAAAGTGGACAAAATGAAGGCATCAAAGCATATATATATATATATATATATATATATATATATATATATATATATATATATATATATATATATATATATATATATATATATATATATATATATATATATATATATATATATATATATATATATATATATATATATATATATATATATATATATATATATATATATATATATATATATATATATATATATATATATATATATATATATATATATATATATATATATATATATATATATATATATATATATATATATATATATATATATATATATATATATATATATATATATATATATATATATATATATATATATATATATATATATATATATATATATATATATATATATATATATATATATATATATATATATATATATATATATATATATATATATATATATATATATATATATATATATATATATATATATATATATATATATATATATATATATATATATATATATATATATATATATATATATATATATATATATATATATATATATATATATATATATATATATATATATATATATATATATATATATATATATATATATATATATATATATATATATATATATATATATATATATATATATATATATATATATATATATATATATATATATATATATATATATATATATATATATATATATATATATATATATATATATATATATATATATATATATATATATATATATATATATATATATATATATATATATATATATATATATATATATATATATATATATATATATATATATATATATATATATATATATATATATATATATATATATATATATATATATATATATATATATATATATATATATATATATATATATATATATATATATATATATATATATATATATATATATATATATATATATATATATATATATATATATATATATATATATATATATATATATATATATATATATATATATATATATATATATATATATATATATATATATATATATATATATATATATATATATATATATATATATATATATATATATATATATATATTTGGCATGAGGTTTTGATGCTGTCACGATACTAATTTAATATAAGAATGGATGTGGAATGGGCCTGTCGGCGAATGTGTTTAGCAAGTTGGCCCTGGGCAACCCCAGATGCGACAACTGTTTGACAGCGCCAGGGGATGCAGAGACAGCGTGGTCGGGCGGAGGGGGCGGGCAGGCGGGCGCTCGTCGTTTGTTAAGTGTGTCAACTGTCAAAGTGGACAGAGTTTTCAGCAGATATCACCGTCTGGATTTCGGTTGGTTGGTTGGTTGGTATGCCAAATCGGAAATATCTTACAGAGTTTACGTTGTCCCCACTGGATTATAGGAAACTTTCTCGTTCAAACGCTGATGGATCTATAATGCATTGCATATTTCAATATATGCAAATATTCAGGCGATGACACTGCAATATAATAATATATATTGGAAAAGTGATTCGTTGCTTAAGAGGAATCCCCATGGTTACAGGTCGGTGTAAAGGGGGAAGCGCACGAATATCGTAGCGCCATAAGAGCCAATGCTATTTACTACTCAGTTGAAGCGTTCGTTTGACCCTCAAAATAATTGCTAATACATTTGTTTGAATAAAACTTTTATAATATTCCGGTAGAAAAACAGTCAATGTACCTTTGCCTAATTAAATAAAAACTATGGACATTTGAAAATAGGGTAAATATAGAACAATATAAAAAGAAAATCTAAGCAAAAACTTGTAAATCGAAAACAAGAGAAGGCTAGAGCGAAGTATTGGCTATTTGAAAAATAAAATTTCATTCATTTTAATGTTGTAATAAAAGAGTTTTAAGGGTTCGACGAAACCTTGTTTAGCTACGTTTGCAGCGGCTATGTGGACTCCCCTTAATTAGGAGGGAATTAATTTTAAAATTTCTTCTACAAGTTTGTTTTGTTCTCATGGTTAAGATATTATCTTTCTTATGCGATTGTACATAAAGAAGAAGTATAATCATGAAAAGAAATATCCGGAATGGCCTACCCTCGACTTTCTTTTACGAAATTTTCACTAGATATACATATATTATGCTATAGGTGCTGCCATTCTAGTGATCGTAGCATTTTTCTCGCAACTGGTACATTTTTTGAAGAAATGTTTCAAACAAAAGTTGTGCAAAATATTAATATCTTTCATTATGAATACAACTATATTTGCCGTAAGTGCAGCTGTTCTAGTGATATTGGAGATAGAACAAAAAATGCATGAAGTAAACATGCACTTTCGGTTTGAATATTCTTTTCAAAAATTATAGGTGCACAACTAGACTATATACAAGTCTTAAGTTTGAAGTTTCATGATTTTAGATTCGACAGTTTTGGTTCACAGACAGACAGACACACAGATGTCATTCCGATAATAGTTAAATTCGATTCAGGGAAGGTTAAAACGTGTATATCCGTCCGAAAATTTTCATGATTATTTACTTATTACTAGGGTTTGTACTCGATTCGACTCGATTATTTGGGTAGTTACTCGGATTCACGACTTGACCCTAATACTCGTCGAGTCCAAGTTTTTAAAACAAGTATCTTAATTCGTTAACATTTCTCGAATATTTCTACCTTAAGACAAAAAAAAAGGCAATTAAATTGAATCAAATAAATGTTTAAATTCTTGGCACGACCACAAAACTCAGTTGAAAATCTTGTAATGTAATAAATAATTCTAATTTTAACAAATTTTCGTAATTTTCTTTGTTACAAAGATTTCAGTTATGAGAATTGTAATTCAACTCCAAAATATTAAACGTTTGTTTAGATTTAGACTCGGACTCGACGAGTTTTCAAAATTTAGAGCTCGTACTCACCGATTCTTAAAAACTAGAATTTTCAGAAACCCTACTTATTACTTTGTAAATAAAAGTAAAAATTCGAAAATAGGATGATAAAAAAAAACGAATAACTTCCGTTTACCCTATTTTAATGAAACTCTTTCATGTTAATATGTTATCAGGAATTTAAAATAAAATAATTATATAGATAGTAGAGTGAGGACTACTCCAGTTTTTTACTATGGTGCCTCATAAATTATTGTCGTCGGTGCTCAATTGGGAATGATACGGGCCTGCAGCAGCAAAAGTAAATTTTGAACTAATAATTTGGAAACAAGCGTACGTACGATTCAGCAAACACGGTATTCAGTAAACATGGCAAAAATAAATATGTGTGTAAAACCGGATATATGGAATACCTCGAAATTCAATCACTGGTTACACTTTTAACTCACTCTAACCGAAGGGTAACCGGGTTATAATTGCTTATAGAGCCATGATTGAATATACGTAGAGAGTCTGATGGCAGCCAGGCCAAATAAAAAATTCGCATGCAAAGCAATTTTGGTGAAATACATTTTTGTGGTTTGGCATCCCTGCCGCTTCTCTCTGACTAGAAATAATGAACTTCTGACCTGATAAAAATATATTTTAAATTGAATGTTATTCACTGGGCAAATATTGAAAAATTCATATACGCTTTCCCACCCGCACACGCGCAATTTCAACGCTCAAAGAATTTTATTAAAATACATATTATATATATATATATATATAGCTTTAGTTCGTACGGATTTCATTTAAGCTATAAAACTAGCACAAAGCTCATAAAATCATTATAAACAGGAAAGCGCGACTATGATACAGCAAGAAAACCTGCACCTAGATGCGCATTAGGGTTCAAAATAGTTTCGTACAATACGCACTATACGAATGGTCCAATAAAATGCTGTACAGTCGGCAAAGGGTTGGCTTTTGTAGCAGTAGGAACGAACATGACACTATCAATTTTATCTGAGCGAAGTTTCTTTTAACCTTTAGTAGATGTTTTTAGTAATACATATCACGCAAAGAATTTTCTCCTTCTGCCTTCTGCCGCCGCTTGCTCTTATGTTAGTTGACTCGTTCTTTCTCTCTCTCTCTCTCTGTTCGTGTCTTTTTATATCAACCTCTTTCTCTTCTGTATTTTGTTTTTACTTTCTTTTTGTTTCCCTGCTTGCTTTGGTGTGTCTACACGTATTTGACTGAGTGACTGTTTCTGTGTACTATACTACTCACCCCCCCCTCTCTGCCTACACCCTCTTTTATACTGATTTATTTTCATTTTGCTTGAAACACTCCGTTTTATGTGTGTCTATCTTGTGACTTTAGCAGCAGTATTGTGCAACGACTACTTATAAACTTAAACTCGCAATAGATTTGCGCGACGAGGAATTGTCCTAAAACAGTTGTGTAGTATTTAATTAAAAAGTTACTTGCAAAATATGCAATTTATGTATTATACGAGTACTTCAGAGTACTCCGGACTGCCACGCTCTAAATCCAATACGGGTACATGCTGTTGAATATATAATTAAATCAGCAAGCTTCGACTGTGACAAATATTAAAAAAGTTCCTAAACTTAAACGCCAAAAATGTCAATCTAATATTAATTATTGATTCAATGCGACATTCGTAAATTTTAATTAATTTCTACGATATTCATACAAACTCTAGCCTAGTACTACGTGCTTCTGCGGACACCATGCGCCCATATCATATACTATCCACTCGACACCAACATTAAAATAGGCGAATTACCAAAATAATATTCTATACTATTCTAAGTTTTAGAGATTCCAATTTCAGAAAAACAGATATCATTGAATTCACATTGAAACAAACAGATATAACGCACCTATGCGTCAAGCTCGCCTTATCAGTAATGCGGTTCTTAATAATTATGGCCTATTGGTTAATAATTTGGAAAAACGTTATAGCTATAAAAAGTCCTTCAATTTCTTAGTAGATTATTTTGATAAAAAAGATTTAATACATATTTTATAATTTAAAATTATAATTTTTAATAATTTTTTTTTTGGCCATTGGGTTAACAATATGAAAAAATCTTGTAGATATAAAATATCTTAAAATTATTAGTAGTATTTATGTCTGTATAAATTATTTTAATAAAGGCAGTATTAAGGGGGGTTTTAAATTTTAAGGCCCTATAACTCGGGAAGTATATACGAGCGATTAGATTTAAACTGCGAATAAATTTAAATGGGATACCAAATAATATGTGTACCAAATTTGGTGTGAATCGCTTTGGTACCTTCAGAGGAGTAGAGGGCACAAATTTGGTCCAAATATATGAATTATATGTTTGGACTCAGGGCGAAGAGACATATATTTTTTTTTTATTAGAGCAGTTTTAAAAGGCTCTACATTTTGGGGGCCTATAATTTGGAAAGTATATGGGCGATTACACTACTTTTATTTAGACTTCGTCCAAGAAACAAAACATACATCGATTATTAATTTGTATTAGCGGCAATCTAGACTTCCGTTCTTGTAAAATAGATTAGCAGAGGTATAAATTAGATGGGGCACTAAATACGAGATTAGATGGGGTACTTGACACGTCACTACAAGTATAGTGTAACTAAAAGTACATCTGAGTTGGCTGCTGTGTTAGTGAATGTAACCCAACAAATGGTATCTGATATACATAAGTGTAACCGCACAGGTTTCTAGGCTAAGTTACCGGTCTAACCAAGTCAAGCGGTAGCGGCCGTTTGGTCAGCGTGCGGTGACATGATTAACTCATGCGAGTACCAACTTTACAAAACATATCTTCCCCATACATATAGCCATCGCGGTCGCTCTGCACAAGCAGCAAATAGTTGTTCCACAGTATATATATATATATATATATATATATATTTCGTGGCAAGAAAGGCGCACATTTACGGAGCCCAGTGGCGTCCGTGCACGGGTGCGCACGTCGACGAAAATCATATTATCTCTTAGCCTATTAAGATCCTTTGATGTGCCACCTGGCCTTAATTATCTGGGACAATTGTGGGCTTAGAAGCATTGTAAACGAAATATATGTTAATGTGGCCGGCACTACACTTTCTTATAAGCAATACTGTTTTTATATGAAAGTAATAATCAAGTTACATATTTGCATTTGAGTTATGTAGTAGGGAAATTCAGCATTTTGAGAATCAAACCAAAAATGAACAATTGAAAAGTTTAAATGAAATAAAAACATGCGACGACAAAAGTAATGTGTGTGTGTGTGTGTGTTTGAGCCACAATTCGTACGACTATTGTTTTTAGTACACGCAGCCTCGCCGAAAGAGGACTATGTCTACGTGATTCATCCCCCCGTTCATCCGGTATGCACCCCTGCACCTCTGTTGGCAATCCCTTAGCCTCTTTTTCCCGCAGTGTCCGTGTGCCGAATCGTAATGTTCAATTGACTCCCTGGACATTGTTTGTTCTTGTGTTTTTTCTCCGGTTAGTTCAAAGACTTAATTACAACGAATTTCAAATTGGCTGAGTGGATGTTTGCACTGCGCTGGTCACCCTCTAGAACGGTATTTCGTTCAACTTATAATAGGTACTGCCATTGTATCCGCAAAGAATAAGCCATCATAGTTTGATTTTGTATTATAATTGAGTAGTTGAATAATCAATCGGTGATGTTTCTCCGAATGCATTACCAATAATTGTTTAAGAAATACATTGGATTAAGGATGCTTGAGTCAATTAGATTAACCATGTGAATATTAGATTTGCTACTTAGTTCGCAATAGTGTGCCAAGTTAGGGGTTCAAAGTAGACTTGCTTTAATATGCAAAATTCGGTTAGCGAATTAAGTCAACGGTGTTAATTTAGTTTCAAGTGCTATATCGAATGTACTTCTTGACGTGCTGATATTTTACCATTTCGTTACTAAACCTACCTTAAATTTTCGTATATATAATATATATATATATATATATATATATATATATATATATATATATATATATATATATATATATAATTTTGAACTCTACATTTTAAGGAAAATATACGTTATTCATTCACGATTTTTAAAGTTTAACAAATTAACATTTCTAGTAAATTATTTGAAAAGATTATTAAAAAATCGGTTGTGGCCAACACAGAACTTTCTTTTAGGTTCCCTTACTTGCTCTGTTAATCTTTTTTGCATTCTCGTCATTCAAACGTTTAATTTTCTAACTCTCCCTGTTCATCTCTTTCTTTTATTTTGTATCCTGGCACTTATCTTTTATTTGCCATGCAAGGTTTCAGCTTTTTTTTGTTTTTGTTTTGAAATTTCTTTTAGCCATTCAAAAATAAATCATATTGAATAAAAACTTTTCCATAAACATATATATTTCGAGATTTAACGATATTTCTCGAGCATTAATATGCGGAATGTGATTTCGTTCCATAATTCAAATTTAGCAACACAAAATTTACTTTTCACTTTTTTTGACATTGAGAAACAAAGAGATAACTGATTAAAAACAAATAATTCATTCATTTACATTATATTTTTTTAGAATATATATTATTCTCTTTGAAGGAAAACATTTGAATAAAATGTTGTTTAAAATTATAATAACATGAGTTGTTATTTCTATTTGTTTTTCTGTAAATGCAGCCGTTGCCAAGATAGTTAAAAAAATTACATGAGTAAACCAGCACTTCAGGTTGAAGTATCTTTTTCAAAATATGACGTTTTCTACTCTGGGCACACAAATTATAAACACAGACACACAGACTTAAGTGACAAAATAGTCAAGATGGATTCAAAGACTCTCAAAATGGATATTTCCATTAAAATCTCGAGGTCATAAAAGAAAATAAAAACATTTATTAAAATATCGCCCTCAAAAATAGTCATTTTATATTTACGTATTCCTGGTGTAATTAAAATACAAATTAAAGAACTATAAAAGATAATCACAATATCAATTTTTATGTTTAATTGTCATAATTGCAATACTGTGTGCTGAACGCATTGGTGCCCGCACCGAATATTTGTTAGGAATAAATTTACTAGAAATGTAAACTGAAACATGTGTAAACAAATCATGTAAACTGAAACTGAATATATTGTAAATTGAATGGAAATATGTACATTTACATTTTGCAAATATTCATATATTTTTGGTTTCAATCCATATTTGATGTTCATTCTTGTCCATGTTCCGATAATATGAAATTGTTATCTATTATTTTGTGAAATTTCATATTCAACAAAACTACATTAAATACACACACACACACACACACTAACATTGAGAGCCACGTATACCCGGATAAATAATCCCCTTATTTCGTTAATAAACAAGAACAAAGAGATGCAGTAATCTAGCGGGAGCACAAGAGATATGATTAGACTAGTACGTTTTGTTGGTAATGAAATTGAAAAATGAAAAATTGCGCATGGCTGCCGCTCGTATGATGCGGCTTCTTCCTTATGAAAACGTATATCTGCGATTTAATTTCGCCCGGTCAATTCTTGCCGACAAGACGCGTCCTTACTTTTACGGAAAAATACGTTCATTGTACGTACAGTTGGCTGCTGCAATCGCTTACAGTTCCGTGACACTCCTGCGGTACTATTTTAATATGGCGGATTGATGAGTGGCGCTCGTCACGACTCGGACAAAGTGTTGATGATCCGTTCGCGTGTTTCACCGGTCAAGTTAATTAATAATCGCGATGAGTGGTTTGTTCTAGGACCAGTTGCTTTCACTTCATATATATACCTCAACAGTTTGATGATGGCGCTGCTATTAGTGGTGCGGTGAAGGGAGTGGGGGGGAGGGGGTGGCTGATGCGTATTAGTGCCTCAGAACATTAGAAACGCATTTGTTTTGATTATTTTTCTTCACTTGGACATTTTGAGTATATTATTAAATGTGTGCCTTTGGGATTATTCAGAATTTACCGTAAAAGTAAAGCACTTTATTATCGATACGTGCTCAAGGAATCTATATTATAGGTATTCGTAATATATAAATGGTAATATTGTAAGCCAAGTTTGTCGACATAACTGCGTATTCTTTGTAATTAGCATCCTTAATAATAAATAATTAGTTAAATCTACCCAGAAGGTTATTCTAATGGTTAATAACCAAATATCCTGATAATTAAAAATATGTATTAATTGTGGCCCATTTTTGTTTATTGGACAAAGACCAAAAGATTTTTAAATGAAATAAAATAAAAATCATGCTGATTATACAGATATTGTTATATGTTATATGTAAATCAAATTTAATTAAAATCGGCCCAGAACCTTCAGAGAAGATACGTCCACAAAGTTGGTCTTACGGACGAGCGACCGAGCGACATAATCCAGTCATATAAGTTATATACAATTTCGTAATCAGAGTGATAAGATAAACAATTTTTGTTAATAAATTAATTTGATTCGAAAATGTTACAGACACAAGACCAAACACTATAGCTGTCTTGTACTATATCGTACGAGGAGCTAAAAATAATAATTATGGATTTTAAAATAATCAAACAAATCTACAAAAATAAATATATATTTAAATATCTTTGTTTCAGATTGAGAACCAATTATGTATAATTTAAAATATTGTACACTGTAAAAATGTATGTTAATTTACAGAACTTTTAATGTAAAACTACTTATAAAGCATATAATTGTATAAGATTTTGGAGAAATACTGAATTTATAGTGAAACTTTACTATAATGCAGTAAAATAACATGTTTTATGTGTAGAATTGATGTAAATTTAGACACATATTTTACAGTGTATTCTACGTTATCCTGTAATGGCTATAATGCAGTTCGCATATAAAACAGTTAAACTGCGAGCTGAAGACATTGTTGCTAGTCTATAACTGTACTTGATGGTTGAATAATGAATTTTATTAAAAGAATAATAATAATCTTTCTAGGATATTACGTTTATACATGGAATTCGAACAGTAGCCGAGATCTTTAATTAAAGTTTGTTTAGAGTAAACTTTTCGGTTTCGTGCGTTGCAACAATTATATGGCAGAATTATGAGAGACAAACGTTTATTTATACAAGTTGGCGGTCGCTTAGAGTAGTGGGGAATACCGTGTGTCACTATATTGACAAATACAGGCGCGCCCGATTGGTGCAAAAGTTTCGTTAGTCGGCCGTAAATTTCGTTTCGTGTGTAAGAAAATGAATTATGTGCTTTGGAACTAAACACAATTATATCACTGAAATAAGTTTATTAATGCTAGATTTGTATACACAGTTTGCAAATGACATTCACTGAATTATTACTACAACCCCCGCACCCCCTCCAACATTTTATGCCGAAACATCACCAATTCTAACGATTTAAATTATTATTTCGGTTCTGGATTTATTCTTATTAAAATAATTGATATTTCTTTAATTTGATGCAAATGCGCGGTTGATGTTTTGAAATAAGGAACAACGGGCTTAATAAGATTTATTTATGACAAATATTTGAATTTTCGCGTGATATATGCATAGTATGATTGTGGATATCGAGCATATTGGCATTGAATATATTTCGTTGTGTGTAGTGATCAATTAATCCAACAAAATGAAAACATAAATCACGAAAACAAATCAGAATTTACGATTAAAGCCCTGTCAATAATTCCGCCCTAAATTATTTTTCTGTATGGTTGGTACAACTGTTTTCATTGCATAAACATAATCGCTGTAATGTTATCAAAGCTTTGGCATTAATAATAATTCATACACACAAACGTAAACACATATAACAGACACACACACACACACGGAATTGTGGAATTGAATTCGGCTTTTTATTATTTTTTTGCTGCAGCACTAGTCACAGCTATCTCGCATTTAGATTGAAAGTAAACAGACAGGAATTGTGGACTGTGTATTACTCACACAAACACACACACACACAGTATTAGTAATTATAGTTATTTTGGCTACACTAGGATCCTTATACATCTATTCGTACATTTAGAACATCCTTTTAGATTATATACAAATATTTATAGCACAAAATCAAAACGAACATCAAAATTGTAATAAATTCATTACATGCCGCTAAAGCGCAAACTTAGTAGGTACTTTTTGGATTCTATGTTCAATTGATACACGTCATTTACAGTGAGTGAAACAAATTTTTCTTAAATCTGGAGTGGTTGATACTCGGCCTTTACTTAGTTTTCACTAAATATATTTATTACGTATTATATTATTATTCAACAATTGTCATAAGACAATATTAATATTTGTGGTAACTAGGAAACGTAAATGTAATTCGACTATTTTTAAATGTGTTTTTTTAGTAAATGATACATTATTGGAAAAAACTTTTCAAACAAATGTTGTTAATAATTTTATTATCATTAACTTTTATATTAACAATTTTTCTCTAACTTGTCTTCTTTACGAATAAACAAGTTCTTCCTGTTGAAATATCCTTGTCAAGATTAGCAGATTATCTTTACAGAGATAGATATATATATATATATATATATATATATATATATATATATATATATATATATATATATTTTAAATTAAAAACAACAGACAGACAGACAGAGAGATAGACAGACAGACAGAGAGATAGACAGACAGACAGAGAGATAGACAGACAGACAGAGAGATAGACAGACAGGCAGACAGATAGGCGTCATTCCAAAAATAGTCACATTCGATTCTGGGAAGGTCAAAACGTGTAATCTCGTTGAAATCTCGGGTTAGAAATTTTTCATGATTACAATAATTTGTAAAAGAAAGTAATAGTCAAATCGGACACTTTAATTAATATTTCAATGTCGATATATTATGGGAAATTCGTATGTCATGTACCTGTATGGCAGAATCGAATAATAACGCACTTTGAACAGTAAATTTTACAAGGGTGTAATTTGAATAATGAATGACATCAAAGAAAAAATGATTAAAATTCCATGAAGTAATAAAATAATGATGATAAAACAAATGTAGAATCAGCGAAAATAGTTTTTAAATTAAAAAATCACAATCCCGTTAAAAAGGGTGGTGGCTGTATAAAATTAATTAACTCTATAATAAAACTCGGCCATAATTAAAAGCGTCCATCTCGCGACTAAAAACTCAATTAACAGCGCGGAATCATTTATGTAGTAATGTTGCTTTAAATTTAATCTGGATCCACATTTTTTAGATTTTTTCCTTTGCACGTTTATCTACCACTTCCCCTGCCACTGCCACCCCCCGCCACCGTACCCCACTACCACTCGAGCCGAAACTCTCTACGGAACGGCCGGAACACACCGGGACACGGGCGCAGATCATCGCCGAGCTCTACTGTTAAGTACATAAAGTTCAGGCGATTTATCCTGTTAAATATTTAAATATCTCGCTGAATAAATTATTTGTTTTTAGAGATGGCGCAAAAATTAAAACGACTCGCTTTTAATTAACCATTCTGCCACCACTTCCGGATTCATTTCATCATTTGCCGATTTCATTCCATTATTGATTGCCAATCAAACATTTACTCGCATATTCATTTCTTTCATATTCTACACTTGAATCTTATAATGATTCCTTGATACTCTGTCAGAGACAAATAGGCAGTCAGTAGTAGTTTAATAGTCAACAAATAAAAGATAAACTGTTCGTTATAAATATATAAATGAATATAGAAGATGTTATAGAAATATTGTGTAATTAAATTAAGTATTAGTGCCAGAAATTAATATAATTAGTAGCGTAAAAATTAGTGCCTGGTCGAAATATACGATACGAATGATTGTTAAATATTAAAATAATATAGTTGTAATTTAACGATAGATTTTGAGGGTTAGATCTGGCTAGATGTTTCGAGTGAGTAATAATGAAGGGTATAATATGAGGTTGGGTGTCCGGCGAAGGAAACACATTTGCCGCTGCTGAATTATAAAATGTGTTCGTTCGGGCTGACTTGGGAGTTATGGGACGGAATAATTCAGACAGCCAGCACTTTTTTATTTATCTCAATTCCAAATGTAAATTCTCACTAGCTGGAAAATGAGAAAATCTGCTCGGGATTATATGCGTTTTATAGTTGTTGTCACTGACACTTGTTACACGCGCTAGAAAACATACGAGATCAATAAAACGTTCTAATATTTTTATTAAAAAGTTGATTTGTCACTTCTAGCATATTCTAAATGCAGAACTTTTCAAATATTCTTTCTAACAATCACATTTTATTCTTTATTATCGCAGAATCAGATTATTTGTATATTTCGGTTTTGTATAAAAACCAGCTTAGAGGTACAAGCACCAATGCTTTCAGGTCACCGAATAAATGAGAAAACAAATCCAACTGGGCATTAACTTTTAAAATGCGATTAAGTATTAATTGTATGAGTTCACAACAGGTAAATTAGCACGAATGCTTAGGCACTGTATGGTTGTGTAATGTTCATCGACGTTTCTGTTGGTGAAGGGTGCTTAAAGTTGGCAGCACTTGTTCGCCTTGCGCAAATACTGATCAAGGAAATTTTCTGCTTCCAAACATAGTAAAAAACAAAGATAATTTAATTTAAACTGCTCCATAGCCTTCCAAGTGAAACTACGCGCACCAAGACTCTGTCGAATGCTTCTTTTATACTGAAAACTATCGCGAAATTGTCATCTACCATTAAATTGAATTTCTATTCACACAAAACTATCAACAGTTTTGTTATAAATAAATGAAAATCAAATTACTATTACTCCAAAAAGGTTCTATATTTGGGAGTAGTAAATTAGACAAACGCATTTGGAAATATATGTTTATAGCGTTCAAATTTGGAGTTTAAACAGTATAAATATATTATTTCCAAATACATTGTATTCATTTATAATTCCTAAATAATTTAATGACATATATAGCAAGTTTAAAACAGTATTTCGTCCAATACAACCTTTCTATCTACGTAACCCTAATTACCAGATATATTGATATTGTTTCTAGGTAAAGGTGGACTGAATTTAAAATATATTAAAGCAAAATTATATATATGGTAGGAAAGTTGAATGAAGGACACGCCAGATCTTTTAATTTGGTTTGTCAAAGTTGTCCCAATTCCATTAATTGAAACATAGAATCGATTTGGAATCAAAGGAAATTTGATAGGTAGCGATATATTAAAAGTCGAATGAAGGAGAAACTTTTTAATTTCGTTTCGGAAATTATCGTTTTAGTAAAACAGATTTTTCTTCGTTTATTACTTTCTTTAACCTTTCGCGAAATGAATTTAGGTGTTGCAGTTGGCACCAATGTGTTGCACCTGATGCAATATCCAGATTATATTATTGATAAATTGTAAAAATGCGAGGTAATTAAACAGTCAATTTCGTGAAGAAACAAATGTATTTAAATAATAAAATTATGTGTAATCGACACAATTTAAAATTCTTACAAAAATTTGTCTGTAATATGTAACATTATCCTGTATAGATAGAGCCTTAGTAATGCAAATATGTGGGAGTATTCCAGAGGGTAGAAGAAAGTATGTGTGAAATAACTATAAATGTGTATGAAAACTATATTGAGCAAGCAATAATTTTATTTTGCAAACAAAAATCATATATAAAAACTAAAATAGAAAAAGTTTTGGCACAGTGCACGGAGTGAGTGTGATGAAACAAAACGCATTTAACAAATAATAGAAATAACATGTGCACTTTTCCAGGCCAGCCACTAGAGGCGCGCTCGTATCGTACAACTTTTTATTTCGGTATTCATTTCCACTCTTCTTTCGCTATCTTATATTTTCCGTGGATTCGTTCATTCTTTCTTTACACATGCTTCTATTTCTTCGCGGCGAATAACACCTTGGGGAACCATAGCGGTCAAACCACGAACTACTCGCTTTGCCATTAGCCCAGCCCCCTGTTTTTCTTTTAAACACACCAACGCGCGCCATCTACGTGCGTATAATAATTCGCACCCGAAAACCCCGTTTATCCGAAAATCAATGGGATTGAAATTCATATCGTTCGGTGCGCGACGGTACGAGTGTGTAAATAACTTATTCATAAACGCTGAACAATTTCACTTTACCCATTTTAAATTCCCTTTTTTCTTCTATTTCTTCTTAAAATTACCATAATATTTCGGCAACGTTACATTACATTCTTACGAATTTATTAACCGTGTTCTGTTGTTTATTGTAATTTTAAGACTGCCTCCTTTAATCATTGTTGTTGAAAATTTATTTTTACATAAACAATAGGTAAGTTATAAGGCCCTGTGAAGGAGAACATTGTATATTTATCGAATTTCAAAATATAATTTTTTAAATTATGATTTGTAAAAATCTACTAGTTTTCATCAAATTTGTAAAACAACAATGTTTTAAACAATTCAGCGAAGAGCATGTTTAAATTATATTCTATAAATATTGTGGTTTAAATCTGAGACAAAAAATAAAATAAGATATACCCTTTTGAGTATTTTCAGAGTTTTAACTGTAATTGTCGTAATTTTCAAGCAAAATTGTTGAAAATATATTTTTATTTTAAAAATATGTTCATTATTATACCCTGTAATGAAACAAGTAATACCATTTATATTTATTCAAGAATAATTTTTTTGAAATTTAAAAATAATTTTTATTCTTAATTTAGCAAAATGAAAAAGATATTTACAAATCGTAATGAAAATTCTGTTGTGTAATAAACAAGTAATGCAAAATATAATACGTTTATTAACTTTTCATCATTTAAGTTGGTTATTACGTTTTTGATAAATTGAAAATATTATAAATTTATTTCTCATACTTTTAAAACTTAATATTTCTGCACAGTTTTGTAATAGGCATTTTCGAATTATGTTCTTTATATATTTTGGAATCTGGAACCTTAAATTTTAAACCAAACAAAACAAATGGTAAATTTGGGGTATCTGACAATTTGATACTAAATTAATTGTAACACTCCTAATTAAAAACTAATTAAGTTACAAAAAATTGTATAAATAAACAATACTATAATTATGAATTCCTGTAATGTTGAACAATGTATCTTATTTTGTTTATTAGGAAAAAGAATTTGAATTATGTCAAACATTTTTCTGGTTATATTCGTGATTCGTAAGATTTATTTTGACTTTGCTTCAACTATCAATAAACATCTAATGAAAAATTGAATACAAGGATAATTTTTGCAAAAATGAACTATATAATTGAGTTTTCTACAATTTTAATAATTTTGTGCGATTGACCCATATATTTGTGCAAAGTGCAAATGTTTATATATCTGGTGGATGTTGTAGGTTATATAAATATTATGTTAAGCAGCTATTGAGTTGGCCAACCTTGTGAAAACAAAAACACACCATGTGCAAACACATAAATACAAACACAATGTCCTAATACATCC
Source organism: Leistus spinibarbis (assembly GCA_933228885.1). Classification (NCBI taxonomy): domain Eukaryota; kingdom Metazoa; phylum Arthropoda; class Insecta; order Coleoptera; family Carabidae; genus Leistus; species Leistus spinibarbis. The sequence continues at coordinate 2,953,650 of OW121809.1, read as the reverse complement.
GGGAGTGTTATTGAAAATGATACTCAGTGAATTCATGTAATTTCCTGCGCCACCGATTGCTTGATCCATACACACACACACACACACACACACACGTGAATAGCGACACTTGATAATTTTACACCAGCCAACAATACAAATCATTTTTAACAGCGTACATTGCTTATATTTAAACAGTACCTTCCGCATATTCATTATATTTTGCTCAACAATTTTCGCGCGATATTATTTATCGCTGTATTATGAATCCAGTGTATTTAATTATCGCTACCGTGCTTTGTTTATGACGCCGAGATTGTTGCTAATTATTAATTAAAAGCCTGATACCCAATAAGACCGTTCACACTACACTCCACCCGAAGTATCTGTCTACACTGTCTACTTTTTCAAACGATATTTTAATGCAATTGACACCAATTTTCATTCTTATACGATGTGTTCAATAAAAAATCGCCATTGAAATATTTATGGAAATATCCGTTTTGATTGTTTATAAATTCATTTTGAACGCTCTACAACGATTTGTTGTTGTAAATAAGATTTATAATGCTTAAAATGAAATTTCAACCTGTTTTACTTGTTGATTCATGTAATATTTTGCATATCTCGATAACGACTCAAGTTAGAGAAAAATGTTAATAGTAAAAGTTAAAGATAATTAAATTTATAGCAACTTTTGCATGAAAAGTTATTTAGAAAAATGTACCATTAACTGAGAAATCGTCTTTGAATATAGCCTTAATAATGGAAATGTTTTATAAAGCAATATTAATTCGAGGAAAGGCTACTAATTATTATATATATATATATATATATATATATATATATATATATATATATATACATAGATATATATATATATATATATAGATATGCTATTGGCGACTGTAATATAAATGTAAAAGTATTGAAAAACTGTCTGATTTAACAACATACACAGGAATTAAACCGTAAAAAAGAGAATCCAGTGATTGAGTCGTAATTTGTCAAAAAAGCGGGTAATTTTTGCCGATAAGTGCCCCCGGGTGGTACAGGGTGGTGACCAGACACCTTTCACCGTATCACCTGGCGCAGTTCCCGAGGGACCTGGTCCCGGGAGCAGGTGGGATAAGATGGGTTTAACAGGGGCATCGTATAGATTGCAATTCTAGCTGCCACAACATTGCTACATAGATAGATAGATGAGACTTTGTTGCCAGGAATTGTATTAGATATAAAAACGAATTCCCACTTGGCTTTATTTGATCATTATTTTGGCTAATTTGAAACAAATTATTGCCTTGCACTAACAGAAACACCCGTTTATATTAACGGCTTTTAATTATATCTTATTAATTTACTGTTTGTAGAACAGCGGACTTATCTCTCTCTTGATCATTCAATATCTCGCCAATTAGTAATTAAGATTAGAAATTATATATAATAATCGCCAATGTGTTTTATGAAAAATATTGCTAGTGTTCACAGCAACAACATATATATATTATATACGTTTATTTTGTTGCTGTAAATGCTACCATTGTTTGTCATAGAACAATCTGGATCATTACTTGAAATATCTAATTTCAATTACTAATTAGTTCGCTGTGAATACAGCCAAAATAATGTTTAGTTTGTTATTAAATTATGATTAATTGGAAAATGGTTTTCTAATAAATGTAAACGTAATATCAATATATGATCAAATTTAATTTCATGGACTATTCTATGACGTATGGCTCATTCGTGTTTAGTCTGGTTGCTATATATTTATTCGAAAATCTAAATTGTATTGCATCTATAGCATATTTAAATTAATATTCTAATTTTGACGTTTTCTTTTAAATTAGAAGTAATATGATTAATACTTAATTAAATTAATTAATTAATTATGAACAAACAATGCAAAAATAGACCATTATTTCTGTAATAGATTTGTGTTTAATAATTCATAATTTGGCCTTTTAAACGGAGTTCGCAATAATTCCTGATTACAATGTGTTTTATATATATATATATATATATATATATATATATATATATATAATGTGTACTGAAGAGATTAGATGATGGGGATGAAAAACAATAATAATAAAATGTTTGTCAAACAGTGTAAAAAGGAGGAAAGTTGGAGGCCAAGGCAGTCGTCATGTCGCCGCTTACATCAATCCAAATCTCTAAAAGCAATAACCTTTGGATTAAGTCCCGTAAGTAAACGAATGTGCGCCGGAAATCCGGTCATAAATAATTCAAAGTCACCCCACCCCACCCCAGGCCAGTTGTAGTCGCCGCGTGCCGCCCCCGTCAACGGCCGTGTATATTCCCGAGGAGAGCCAACACTAATCTACTCCTCTAGAAGAAGACGGAATACACAGACCGAGTGCGGTTCGGTTTGCTTATAAATACTGTAGCACTTCGGTTTCGCTTTACTAAAAATACTAATCTTAGTCGCTCGCCGAGTTATAAATTCGGTTACGGTTGAAATTCGGTTACGGCGGGGGGAGGGGGATGCATCTCAACTGATCAGCGAGTAAATCACCGGTTAGTTCGGCACGGGCCCGAATACCGAATGTCATTACATTACAAATGGACCCTATCTATCTGTGTTCGTCTTCCTGCCCACAAAACGGGCCATACACCACCACCCACCACCCCTTCCCCCTGTCTCCCTATGCCGCCGCCCGCAAACAAATTGAGCTGCAGATATCAGAGATACTAACACATACATATAACATATTCGCATTTATGCTAAACCCCTGGATTCAAGGTCGATCAAAACGTGTATATCCGTTGAAATCTCGAGTTCGGCATTTTTTATGATTGCAAGACGTAGTATATAATAGAATAATGTTTTTGTGTAAGTGTAGTTAAATATTAGCATGAATGAGTGTTTATAATGTGTAGAACGGCAGTCACGGTTAGCAGGATAGCGAACGTAGCTAGATTCGTGTTAAATCAGACACGCATCGAATGACAAATGCTAGTGATTATTGCATGGTTATAGTGAATGTCCGTGGACAAATGAATGTGGCCGCTAAAGCTTGCGCTGCTGATTAAACGAAATTAGAAATATCCGATTATTTGACAACAAAACGGTTTCAACGGTGTCAATAGTGTTGGATTGTATCGATAGACCAATTTGACACAATTTACAAATCAATTAGTCTTCAGAGACCCAATATTTAAGTTAGAATTTATTACTTCAGAACTATACAAAATCACTTACTACTGGAATTAATTTCATTATTCAAATTAATATTTATCACAATTAATTCACAAGCTCAAATCACTTACAATTGATGTCAAATTTAAATTCAAAACAATTTGAAGCCATTTACAATTACAAGAAAAAAATTGATATTATTCCTTTTTGCATTTTTCCAAAAACAAGAATCGAATCACTGACCGATATTGCTCTTTTTCCATTTTTCTAAAATCTGCGGATACTCCCGCGTTCACACGCGGTCAAAACAAAACTACGAGTCCGATTCGGCTGAAATTTTAACAGTAGCCGTCTAAGATAATGTACTACACAATAGGTTATGTCTCTTGCGACAGTGGCGCCATAGGCCGGTGAGGCTAAGTACTTGTATATGTTGTAAATCTTTAAACGCGTTTTTCTCGAAACTACTTATTTCAAACTGGGCGAACTACTCGACCGATTTGCTTGTTCATTACTTTAAATGAAAGTAAATTTTATTTGTTGGAAATTATACTAATAATATGCATACATTTTTATAAATAACTATTATTTATAACGCCCTAAAGGGAAAACAAAACTCGAAAAATAAAAGCGTTTTTTTCACATGGCCGCCATTTTGTCAAATTATAACTTTTTACACTAAATGTTAGTATAAGCTCTAGAGAATTTTATACTCTTTTAGAATCTATTATTAAAATTGGATTTAGATGACTCGTTGATGAGATACGAGCTCGCCCGTTTAGTGGTGACCTAGACATACATTTCGCGTTATCTAGGAAAGTTTCATATATTTTTGTACGAATTTTTTATATAATGTAGACAAAAAGACGAGCAATAATGTGGACTAAACCCCAAATTGATACTTTTATCCTAATCTGAGAAAAAAATTCATAAATTTTTTTGGACCAAAGATTTAAGCAAACTGAATTTATTAATTGTAAAACCTATGCATAATTACTAATTGTTTCACCTAAAATTTAAAATGAAGCATTTTGGTGAATTCTGTTAAAAAAGTGATTGACATATATTATCAGTGCAACAAATTTGTGAACCGATGTATGTATATGGTACGGACACTTCTCTTTGTTTCATTTTGATTTATGTTTGATGGAAATTGAATTTTCCGGCCTCACAATTCATATTTCGATTTGTTTTCCATGGCTTTCCATCACTGATTGATTCGGAAATAACCTCTTGTGTTATTTCCCCTGCCACCTCCCGCGTTCGCTATATTATTTTACACCCCCTAACCGTGCCATAATTTATTGAATAAATTTGACCACAAATTTAAAATACAGTCCAATTCGCTTAACCGGGCCAAATCTTATAGAACGAAACTAACGATATTAGAAATAATAAAACTAGTTTGTATTATAAAATTTAATGCTAACGTTCACAGCAAAAGAAAAACTATAATTAATTGTGTTAATTTTATTGTGAATGCTAGCATTGCTTGTCATAATACAAACTAGATTGTTATCGGTGATTTTCTAATTTTAATTACTAATTGGGACGCTGTGAATGAACCTTAAATTAAGGAAATTATAAATAGCTTATATTATTTTATTTTATATTTATAATTTATATATTTGTTTAACAATTAATTATAAATGAAAGAATTTCTTTCTAATTTTTTGTAAACCTTCGTATATTTAAGCAAGCCGTTTAATTGGGCCAGAATATTGTAGTTCCATCAATTACCTAATCATTTACATATTTTCATATATTTACTGCTATATGTTTAGGTTTTACAATTCGTGAATAAAATATTGTAAAAACAAATTTAAGTACAACGCACTTTTGCGTCTAACTCGCCTTATAAGTAATATAAGCGATGCGAGCAGCGGTTATTAATAATTATAGCCTTTTGGTTAAAATTTTAAAAAATGTTGTAGATATAAAAAGTTTTACAATTTTTTGTAAATTTTTGCAGTAAAAATAAATAATAATATTTAATAATTTTTTATGGCCGTTGAATTAACAATATGAAAAAATCATGTAGATATAAAATACCTTAGAATAACTAGTAGAATTTTTCAATGTTTTAATTATTTTTGTAAGGGCAGTATTAAAGGGGGCTCTAAATTTTGGGGCCCTATAACTCGGGAAGTATACAAGCGATTAGATTTAAATTGCGAATAGATTCAAATAGGATACCAAATAATATGTGTACCAAATTTGGTGTGAATAGATATAAAAAGTCTTACAATTTTTTGTAGATTATTTGCATTACAAATAATTCATAATATTTAATAATTTTTTATGGCCTTTGAGTTACCAATATGAGAAAATCTTGTAGAACTAAAATATCTTATAATTTTTATTAACATTTTTGAGTATTTTAATTATTTTAATAAGTGCAGTATTAAGGGGGGCTCCAAATTTTGGGGCCCTATAACTCGGGAAATATAAAAGCGATAAGATTTAAATTGCGAGTGGATTCAAATGGGATACCAAATAATATGTGTACCAAATTTGGTGTAAATCGCTCCAGTACCTTCAGAGAAATAAAGGGCACAACTTTTATTTTACGAGTGGGCGACGACTAACATCCAAGTATATTATATATATTTTAGCTTGATAAATAAAAATTTCTTTGTAACAGTGTAATATACATACACTAATAATGTTATTTCAACGAATAAACATGGAATTTAAACATATATATCAAATAAATCGTGAGACATAATAAGCCGAATCATGACCTTGGCGATGCGATTTGATTTGCAATGAAATTCTATAAAATATTGATTTTCCTACCTTAAATCAATACAGGATCGATGCCCCGAGGACTAATGCGTGGATTGACACTATTTTATAACATTAATTTGTTATATTAACACTAGTTTTGTTGTAAATTGTTCGGAGACACTCACACACGTCAACTATCTGTCGAACAGGTAGTAACCAAGTTGGCCACAAAACCAACGGCGACGCGGGACTTTCGAATAATCTTGGAGCTTACTGAGTTTTAGAAATTATCGTTTAAAACAATTGGAATTGTTAATAATACATTTAAATCTGATAATATATAATTTTTGTATATTATCCTTGGAATTATAGATATAGAAAAATGAGTTTTTATAATTGATTTACATATTTTTCTGCTTGAGTAGTAATGAATAAATAATTTACTGACATAAATATTGTTATTAGCGATCGATTACTGACAATAGAAGCTTTTATTTCCTAGAATTAATTCATTTTCATATCATTATTGTCGTATTTATTGAATTATAATTTCCACTAATTAAATTTGTTTAAACAAAACTATTGTCTTCATGAAAATTAATTATTTAAATTGTATTTTAATATTCAATAAAAGTATATATATATATATATATGCATTTATTAGAATAATTTTATGTAAAATCATAGTAATTTAACATATTTTATGTACATTATTTAATGTCAAATATCAGTGATTGATTATTTATTATTATAATAGTTAATTTTATCGTTCACTATTTACGAGATAGACAAACATAATTTTGATATATTCGAATTAATTATGGCGAGATTATTATTCAAAATTTACAAATTAAATTTTGACTAATCAATATTTCATTGTGTACTTGCATTTTAAGTCGTATATTTATTCTAGTCAATCAACAAAAATCTAGCTGAAAACATATTAAAAATGAGGAGTGGCCTGCACGTAGTGCTCATTAGCAATTATATAATTTAGTTTATTATTTATTACGTTTTCAAATAATGTTTCTTAAATATGAAACATAGAATTCTTTAAAATTCACGTTATAAATTTTTTAATATATTTTAATATTTATCTGCATTACACACACGTTCTCAGTCGATCTATTTATGTTAACCGGTGAAAAATAACGTAAATTATTAATATTTTGTTTATTTGTCAATTTTGTTTCTGGTATAACTTTCATAAATTTCTTAATAATATATTTTACAAATGCATAACTATCTCAACATAAATAAGATATTTATCATTTTCTGTAGAAGTTTTCTCGTAACTGGTACATTTAAAAAAGAAAATTTTCAAACAAAAGCTGTGCAAAATATTTATATCTTTCATTATGAACCTAACTATTTTTGCCATAAGTGCAGCCGTTCTACTTTTATTGGATATAGAACAAAAAAGAAACATAAATAAGATATTTCAGATTTTCAGTACAGTTTCCTCATATTTGGTTAATTGTTTGGAGAAACTTTTCAAACAAAAGTTATTCGAAATATTAATATCTTTCATTATAAACATAACTATTTTTGCCATAAGGGCAGCCGTTCTAGTGTTAGTGGAGATAGAATAAAAAGAAGTATAAATAAGATATTTCAGATTTTCAGTACAGTTTTCTCGTAATTGGTACATTTTTTAAAGAAACTTTTTAAACAAAAGTTGTGCGAAATATTAATATATTTTATTATGAACATAACTATTCTTGCAATAAGTATAGCCGTTTTAGTGATATCGGAGATAGAACAAAAACAAGTACTTTTCATGATAACAATATTATTTATGACTTCGTAAATGGAAGTAAGTATAGTTTGCAATCAATTTGTTAGATAATCGTTATAAAAAAAAAAGAAATGCAGGTAAGCTAAGCAATTTGTTGTTGGTGGGGGGGACATAGTATAATATAGTTCACGTTCCGAGCGAGCACCTCTCAGAATGCAATGTCTGTGAAATGGACAGTTCGCCTATCGCACAGTGTCTCTCTCTCTCTCTCTCTCAGGTTAACAATAGAATTTAAAGTGTCGCATTTATCGTAACTGCTGTTTGGGGACCACTGTTCTACTTGCACCATTGCTAGTCGACAAAATGGATACAGACACCACTGCAAATATAAATATTTTCGAAAACGTCGTTAGGGACCCAATAAAATTAATGCTATTCATGATCTTTTTGGCATATTTAACTAGTTTCCTAGAAATACAGTTATCTTTCGGTTTAAACTACACATAATTGTAGATATAACTAAACATATTTAAAAATGTTCTCCAATATTCCATTTTACAGAATTACTATCCATATTTATACAATTTAAATAATATTCTACAGAGATTAGGACTTATAACTACAAGGGGCTGAATTGGTTATTGAAATATTTCTTTTAAATTATTGATATTTTAAACTATTATACTTGTTACAAATTGCATTATTTTCAAACATTTGTTTCATGTATTTATTTTGAAATATATATTTCTTTTAATACGTCGCCGTGTAGATTACTTCTATTTAAAACTATATTTTAGTTAAAAATGGCTAATTAAGACAAAATGAGGAGAGAATCCAGAATATTAAAACAGTATTTTCTCATTACACAATCTCATGTATTCTGGAGCATACAAAATATGTTGTACAACGTATATCGGAGAGTTTATCGGCTGTACAAAAGTATCGTCCCTCAAAGAATTTATTTGTCGAATTTTTTTCTTATTTATTATAATTTTAATGCGTATTCGAATTTTGCTACTGAGATCGTAAAATCCTTTCATTAATGAGTTTTACTTAAATTAGGTGTATTACCCATTAAATGAGTTACGATATTATTATCGGAAAAATATTTAATATGACTTCGTACACAAAGCAAAAATTGTAAATATTTAAATTTCAATTATTTTGAAATACGTTTTTAGTACTGGATTCATAAACTATGGTTAATGTCCTGCTATTACAATGGAGTTAAAATGAGTAAAAATAATTTTCACTTCGTTGTGCGTCGATAAGAAAACGCTGTTAACGTTTATACCCGTTTTTATGGCTATTTTCCTTGCAAACGCGTCACAATATTTTCCATTTGAAAAATTCATCATCAGGACACTCTTTCAGTTATATATAAAACTTGGGAAATTATGATGATACTAATTATGATTTGTAGAACTTTTCCGCGTATATTTCGTATTTCCGAAAACTTTTATAATTTGTCTAATTATATTTTATAAGAGATGACATGATTAGGAAACTTACCAAACGACTGCAGAAGGATCTGGAGGCACACGGCTGTAATGGCGGCGACACTCAACATATTGACTAAAGGACTTTAGATCACACTAAGTGATTATATTAAATCATCGCACTAATCACTAATTAAAACAAGCGGTTGCTCCAATTCTCTTCGCGCGCCCAATTACAATCAAAATTTAACATAGATCGATGCAGGTCGGCCATCTTGAACTGTAGATCGATATAAAATGGCCGATTCACAACAAGTGGACGATTTCGCGTAGATTCTTGCGTTCTGAAATACAAAGGAAATTGCACAGATATTTATAAATATGAAATACTCTTTCACAACATTAAATAAACGGGAGTGGCCTTCACTCGACTTTCTTTTACTGTCACTCAATATAAATTGCCTAATTTTACGAGTGAGTAAATGTATAATTGCTACAGCTGAAGTGATTGAGATGCATTTTTTAGTATTTAAGTAAACGCAGTCTTAAAGACGTCTTTTCTTTTTGGACAGTACATACTTCTGTCACCAGGTGTCAGTGCGTTAACAAGCGATTACAAGACTACTTAATCATGTGGGTTGATGTCATATTTAAAAAACACCATCTATCAAATAATTCTGTTTATTCATATTCAATCAAATGATTTATGTTTCTCCTTTATTCTGTTCTCCATTCCTCATTCTTTCCTGTGTCTGGCGCGCAGAGTGGAAATTTTAATTTAAAACTGTCGAAAGATTGATGGATTTTAATTTTAAAATGTTTTCCCGTCAAATTTTAAATACTATTAGTACTTGTTATGCGTTCGTACAAGAAAAAAATACAAACAAAAAATTATTCTACAGCAAACTATTTGCATACTTTTGAGAAACTAATTCTTATGCAATTTCACAAACTTAGAACCTAATCTTAAAGACAATTATAGTAAAATGAGGTACATTACTAACATATATATATATATATATATATATATATATATATATATATATATATATATATATATATATATATATTACAGCACTTTAGTATCTGTTTAATTGGGGTTAAAATATATTTTTATATTTCAAACAAAATATAGAATCATGACAAATAATATTTTTTGGTGGATTCGCCAATAATATTTCGAATACTTCAAACTGAAATTGCTTATTCAGAAAATATAATTTATAACAAGAAAACATACAATATATTAAACTTGAACTAATATAATTTCATAAAATAAATTAAAGCAGTATAAGTTAAGCTTAACGCTTTAAGTATGAAGGTCATAATAACTATTATCTTAATATGTTATGCAACGTTTTTCTAAATTCTTAAATTGGTATAAATGTTGTTTTATTGTCGCATATATACATTAATTAATTTAAATATCTAAATATATATTTAAATTTATTATATGTAGGTGCGCTCTTCTGAGAACTTAATTAAAGCTTAAAAGGAAATAAAACCAAGCTTGAATTAATCTATTATTACTTTTATAATACTTCTATTGTTTATGAAAATTACAAAAAATATATATATATTATTCGTGTTCGAGACGCGACACTGATTATAATAAGCTTAAAAATAATACAGAACTAAGCTTAGATAAAACTAAACTTACGCTAAAAGTTGATTTAAGGCCTCCTTATTTATGTATTAACTAAATATTATGTTTTTCTTAAGACATATTATTTTTTAACTTATAATAAAAACAAAAGAAATATAATATTCAAATTATATTATTAATAATTCATGTTTCATTTAATTGTATTATAGGTGTACAAGTATTTCAATTTCGAAGCACACAAATTATAATATTGTATTACTCGTGCGTAATTTTCGGGGTTCTGAAACTCAATAACTTTCTATAGTGAACATTGTTAAATTGGATTCATTTTACGCTGATTCAATTTGCAATTCGTTTGAGGAAGTAAATATTGCGTAAACCAAGTGATGTCTTAATACGACTAAATTAATATCCTTTTCAGATTTATATTTTTAAATTAAAATAGTTATAAATATACTTCATGCTAAAGTTATATATAGTTAATTAATTTTTCTAATTTTTATTTTATGTAAACTTAATAATACAAAATTAATTTAAACATAAATGAAACTTACTATTGAGTCAAGTGGCACTGACACTGTAATGGAATGAGTTAGTAAACAAAAAGTCCTTGTGTCGGCGATGTAGCACCAGTTCGCGTAAGTTCCGTAGTCTCACAACATAATATCCCGTGCGTACGCGTCATTCGACGTCGCGGTACCATGTGCCGGCGTCGGGACGCCTCACGTGAACCGACGGTGGTAACACCGACGCCAAAAGTGGTGGGGACTCGCGAACCCAGAGCTTGCGGTCAAATCAAGAACCTTATGTAATACTTTGGTTCGATATATTTTGCAATCAACTGAATTTCAGACGAATCTCCAGCCGAAACGTCGGCAGGATCACCTAGGGGAAATCGGCGACATCTTCGACAACAAACTTTCGAACTAACGGAGGGGCCAAAACCTTGCGGAAAGGGTTGGCGCATTGAATTTTAAATTTACAAGTTTATGTATATATAATGAATCCTATTTAAAATATAATTACATTTATACATATTTATATAAATCATTTCATATTTTCTGGATATTAAACACTTTAATTTTAGCTCGGAACAGATGCTACGCAAAATTGCTACAATTTTGTATGTCTGTCACATTCTCACAAACAACTCGCCGTACGGTTATTTATTTTTTTAAATAATAAATAATTCAAAGCACAGCAATAAAAGTTACTATATTTAAAATGCCATAATTTAATAATAATTGAAAATTATTTCCTAATATAACCATTATTTTTAGTGCATTGCACATGCTGTACAAAAGAGCTATAGTATGTGCTGGATTATGTTTGTGGCAAATCTTACATTTTAGTTGTGTATAATTCCGAATTTATAGTGGCATCGATTAGAACTAAATTTGTTAGACAGTGAGGCAAGATGAATGTAGCCGACTGTACACTACATGGATAACTAAAACTTTTAAACTAAGTTTAGACTTAGTTGCATTTAAATACTATGTAGCAAAATACGAACTTTAACATTAGTTAAATTACTCCATTATTCATTAGTGTAACTACAGCTAAACTTTGCGGAATAGAACGGTGGCCGCGTCTAACAAATACATATTTATTCACCAAAAGACAAAAAAAATATTTATATTTTATAAGTAACACTATTCATTACTTAAAAATCGGTTGTCGCCAATACAGAACCTTCATTAACGTATTATTTCTTATTGTTTTATAATATCCCTTTATTCATCCTAAAATAAATTATATTGAATAAAAACTAATTCATAAACATATAATTTTGAAAATTAACGATTGTTTTGTTGATTCTATACTTATTACTATTGCACAAATATCATTACTGTTTGTAAATGATGCATCAAAATAGTCGGATAAGACGGATATGTGAGTAGACAATGCGGGGGCGGAATTGGGTCTCCCCCGTGGTGGTGGGGTGTAAAAATTACAATTTTATAACAATTTCAGTAGTGTGTTGATCCCGTGGGGTATTTGTACAAACCTTCAAGCAATTTCAGTTGAAATGTTCAAGTTTCTGTTTCTTCTAATGTTACCAGAGTCTCCGGAATACTAAGTACTTAAAGTTCTAACAACCGGAGACTTTTCTACGTACAAACAGTTGATTCGCCCCCGACATACATACATACATATGTACTTCTTTGTTATTGCATTCACAATAAAAATATCTTGTGTCTTTTTATTACACAGACAATCTTCATTTTACAATTCTTCATTTTTCCATACAACGCATATCATTTAAATATTTAAATTTAAACCTAAAATACATATAACATCTACATTATTAAACTGGTTTAATACCGTTTTAACATACTTTTGTGACACAAACTATTACTCTTTAGTACCACTGGCCAAAATATAAATGAATTTATTAAACATAAACATTGAAAATACTTAAATAATCATAATTATTTAATATTAAATATATGGCGTCATCTCTGAGCAAACACATCTACAAAATAATAATATTTAACGCTTAATTCATAATATAAAACATTTATCTTTGTTAATTACACATACTACAATTAATATATAGCTACTAGGAACTAATTTAGTTATTTAAAAAAATATTTTCATGGTCTACGTTAAACTATGGTGAAAATCGTGAACAACAGTCGTAATTAGTGTCACTCAACTAATCTACGGATGCAGCATTGACCGACAATGGATTTAAGGTAGGATTTGCAACATTCAAATTGATTTTCTATATTTAAAACCTGTACTATAGTTGCTTACATATAATCATATCAAAATTCAAGTTATAGTACGTTGAAAAACAATTTAGAAGTGTAATTATATTTTTAATAATAGAAAGATTTATTCGTTGAATAGTTATTCCGACTATTACATAGGTTACCTTGCATAAACAGTGGATAAGTATTGCTTAGTACTTGAACAAATAAAGGAAGTAATTCAATCATGAAAAAATTTAAATTTGAGATAATTGCAGAAGTACACATTTTAATTATCCCTGAATCGAATATAACTAATTTCCAAGTTACGTCAGTGTGTGTGTGTGTGTGTGTGTGTGTGAACGCAAAACAATTAGTAATAAAGCTTAGAAATTATAAGTAATAATTCCAGTTTGTTGTATGACATACAAGGTTAACGTTCACAGCAACAAAATTTATCATGCATTGTGTTAATTTTGTTGCTTGGAATGCTAGCATTGCTTGTCATAATACAAACTAGATTGTTATTTGTAATTTTCTAAGTTTATTCACTGATTGCTTCGCTGTGAACAATCCTTTAGAGCCAAAACTAACGAAGGGCGTGCATCTCTTATTTTTGTAAACGATATCATAACTGGATGATTTTAAAATATAATGTAGCATTCGTATAAACACAGATAGTGAAAAGATAATAGAGTCGAGTGCATGCCACTCTAGCTTATTTAATAATTCAGATAATTCGCTAAAGGGTCAAGCACTGATAAGGGTTGATTGTGTTAATTAACAAATAAGAAATTGAGGCGCAATTATTTAAACAGTATACTAAATGTTTTAAATTAATTTTGTTGGAAGTTGGAATGTATTTAATTCCACAATGGCAATGAAAATGTTTGAAAAGAATTAAATATAATAACTAAATATATAAATAAAGAAAAATAACAAATAAGTTCGTGGGATGTGGGATTTAATATAACAAAGATTATAACGATACAATAACAATATCATCTCCGAGTGGTTCAATATTGGATGCGATGTGAGTGTAGTATCCGGATAAGCATGGCTGTGAGTGTGTGTGTGGGTGGTATCCATGACTACTACCATTGTGTGTGTGTGTGTGTGTGTGTGTGTGTGTATTGAGAGTGCATGCGATATTCATGTGTCGGGTTGCATTGAATTGTAAAAGATTTGATGGTAGAGTACCTACCTACCTACCTACTACGTATAGTATAGTGGAGGCTAGTGGATTGAACTTACCAAACCAAAGTGTTTCCGCGATCTCTGCATTAACCTCTTCTTCGCCGGCTTCTTTTTAACCGCTTCAACTCCTGAATATTACATGGGTGTATGTGTACCTCCTCGCTATACGCTCGCATAATCGCATTGAGCTATCGGTCAACCACTGTATTATTGTGTTGTTGCTACACCTGATTATCTATCCAATTCTCTAACTCGAAAGATTTAAGTGCTTTCATATCTATTGCCAAGCATAGTTCATATGATTTATTTAATATAATCCTCTTACAAGCACATGCAAACAAGAATGAAAATAATTAAGATTTTCCGTAGCAGTTTTCCCGTAACTGGTACATATTTTGAAAAAACTTTTCAAACAAATGTTGTGCAAAATATTAATATCTTTTATTATGAACATAACTATTTTTGCCGTAAGTGCAGCCGTTCTAGTGATATTGGAGATAGAACAAAAAGAAACATAAATAAGATGTATCAGATTTTCAGTACAGTTTTCTCGTAATTGGTACATTTTTTGAAGAAACTTTCCAAACAAATGTTGTGCAAAATATTAATATCTCTAATTATGTACCTAAATATTTTTGCCCTAAGTGCAGTGGTTCTAATGTTATTGGAGATAGAACAAAGAGAAACATAGTTAAGATATTTATGATATTCCGTACCGGTTTTCTCGTAACTAGTATATTTACAGGAAACTTTTCAAACAAAATTTGTGCAATATATTAATTTCCTTCATTATGTACATAGCTATTTTGGCCGTAAGTGCAGCCGTTTTAGTGTAATTGGAGATAGAACAAAAAGAAAAATAAATAAGATATATCAGATTTTCAGTACAGTTTTCTCGTAATTGGTACATTTTTTGAAGAAACTTTTCAAACAAAAGTTGTGCAAAATATTAATTTCCTTCATTATGTACATATCTATTTTTGCCATAAGTGCAGCCGTTCTAGTGATATTGGTGAAAGAACAAAAATGCATAGAGTAAACATATACTTACAGTTTAAATATTCTTTTCATAAATAAGAGGTGCACATCTAGACCATATACCAGTTCTAAGATTGAAGTTTCAGAATATTAGGTTCGACAGGACACGCTAGAGCGTCAACAGATACACAGACGTCGTTCAGAAAGGGTGAAAACGTTACTTATAACAAGTATAAGAAAGTAAAAATTAAAACATTTACTGAATTTTCATACAGCAATAATTTACTACTAAATTATTATAATATTTATAAACATATTAGAAATGTATTCAAAACGAATACGTTTATATTACTGACATCGTAGACCAACTGCATCTCAAGGTTTTACGAAAACTGTGTACATTTGAAATATACGATAATCCAATTAAGCCAACAAAAACATGTTTGTACCAAGTAGAATTACTTTTATAACCAGTTCATCGTGAGGTATCGTAGGTGTCAGTAGTTTACACGTTAGTGGGTGGCTTTTTTGTGTCTAGTGAACACTTTTACGCGTATAATGAACGCTTTTTGGTGTCAAAAGTACTGTAGTGCAAGCGTGAAACTGTGATTACGTGTAATATAACAATTCTTACAACTCAGGGACAGTTTTCTGGAATCTAGGATGAAATAAGGTAAGAGGTGTTTATCGTACGAAGCATTTGGGGGTGTGTCTGTAAGATTCTCACATTGAACAAGTTTAGGTACAGGCAGCTGTGCCTTCAGCTTGCCGAATTAACCAATGAGATATATAAAATATTGTGAGATACCTAAATTTTCTGTTTATTTTTCAAAAAATCTGAGTAATTATTGAAAAATTCTGTAGTTATTTTCGTATAAATTATTAGATAAGAAATATTAAAAGGGTACTTATTATATTAAAATGTTAAAAATGACCGAAAAACAAATAATACCTAGAAATTTAAATTTGAAGAAATCCTCACGTTACACAATATATGTTTAATGTAATTAATGTAAAACATAATTTATAAAATTATATATTATGTATTTAATTGCCTATACATATTTTCATAATATGTATATCTTATATAGTAAAATTAATAAATTATATATTTTGCATACTAGAAGAAATTATGTTTTCTAAAAAAGTGTTTAATTTTTAATTTGTTTAAACGTATATAATTATTTAATTGTTCTTTAAAGATTACTGAGTAAATATAAATATTACAGAGCATTTTTCTTTCAGTCAAACTTGGCTTTTGAGAAGAATTTTTGCCGGGAAATATAGGAAAATGGCCTAAATATTAAATTCATTTTTCATTAAATGAAAACTCAAATATGAGAGATACAACAGACTCTTCATATTGATGTTATCAAAGACACATGTCCTACATTTTGCTTTCATCTCTTCATCGTATATTTATTAATTCAAATCTTTTTATTTATAATTTAATAACAATTTAAAAGCAGTAGAAATTTTGTATGTTGTAAATATAATCAAAATTTCATATTTTCATGCACAGATCGACACACGTCCTAGCGAGAAAAGCCAATAACAATCAAAGAATGCGTAATATATAAAAAGTCGAGTGAAGATTATGTTAGTATAGTTGGGAATGAAAAACTGCAAAGTGACAAAATTTGTCAGTACGCTAAATGCAAAATAAGCGGAAGAATAAAAATAGGAACTTTGAAAATATTTGCATCACATTGTACATAGGTTAATTTCGTTTCGGAAAATACAAAAATAGAAGAATCGGTGTGGCCTGAGGGAGTTTCACGTGCGCTACCATCACTGTTGCGAAACTTGTTTTTGTATAACAAACTATATATATATATGTGCATGTGTCGCTGTGCCCTAGCTTGCCCTACTTTTTCCTCCATTTGTATTGCGATTAATCGCCCAGAGCTTTTTAATTTTGCGCTACGATTTTTTCAACTTTATCTAAACAAACGACAGTATTTGCTGTTTACATAAATATCTGCCTTTATTATACTTAAAACAAAACCTTCCACCTAAACACTATCCGACGTACTATATTTACTTTTAAAAATAAACCATTCTACTTTTAGACCATACAATATTTTTATTATCATCCATGGATTATTAATGTGACTTACTTAAGGTTTAAAAGTATCTTTTTAATAACAAGCATAGGTACAGGCACCAAAGCCTTCAGCTCACTTGGTGGATTTTTAAAATATTAATTAAAACAAAATTTAGGGTATATTTCAAAATTCAAAATTATAATATTTAATAATTTTTTTCGGGCTTTGGGTTAACAAAAAGAGAAAATCTTGTGGACATAAAATATCTTAAAATTATTAGTTGAATTTTTGAGTGCATACATTATTTTTAAATGGGCAGTATTAAGGGGAGCTCCAAATTTTGGGGCCATATAACTTAAAAAGTATACGAGCGATTAGATTTAAACTCCGTACGGATTCAAATGGAATGCCAAATAATATGTATACCAAATTTGGTGTGAATCGCTCTGGTACCTTCAGAGGAGTAGAGGGCACTAATTTGGTGTTACGAGCGAGCGACGACTAACTTTCAAGTATATAATATATATATATATATATATATATATATATATATATATATATATATATATATATATATATTGGATTGATTTATATGATGATAAGTATAGGTACTAATGCCTACAGCTCAATTTATAATCTATTTGGTAGTATATTGTTCTATGTATATAAAATTTTTAAACTCGAATGATTTTAAGAAAGAAAATCTATTTAAATGCTTTAATATTTGAAGTGATAAGATGCCTTAAAGCAATAATGCCTATAGCTCGCTCGATTGTATTAAAGAAAAAGAAATGAACCACTGATGTTTTTAAGGAAGAAAATTAATTTATAAGAGCTGAGTTTTGAGAAGATTAAATGATATGAACAAATAATGAAAATGAAAGCAACTAATATTTATAGGATTGATAAACTTGGACTACAAAATCAATTGTTGCAAACATGCCAACACTTAACTCAACGCTCAATCAAAATATTTTAGTTTTAATAATGATTCTTTTCTGGTTTTCGAGTTCATAATTTAGAGAATTGTTATTAATATAAGTAGACAATAATTAATTTAATAAATGATTAATATTATGCCAAATAACTAATCAGCTTTTATAAATACATCAATTTTTTAAGCTCCCTTTACTAATTTTGAAAGCGAGTAATAATATGTTAACAAAGAATATATAATGCAATATTTTTATGAACATCTTGGCTGGTTTAACGATCGCTCAAGGATTAATATTGAATAGCGCGTGATTTTCGAACAAATGGAAGATAAGATAAACGCAAGCAAAGATCTGCTGACAGGAGAATTCTGCCTTGCATAAACTGACTATACAGTACAGTAGGTAGGTACTCTTGAAACAAGCGGCGAAGGGGGAACAGACGTACAGAGTAAAGAGGAGGGAGTTGCTGATTGGGCGATATGTGCTCTGATAACTCGGCCGATACAAAAGCGATCATTACCCTTGCATCTCTTGTTCAACAAATATCTTGCCATCCTAATCGAACGGGGTTATATATACAATAAATATTAAGGAGGGCATTGTTATTATTTCACAAAATATAGCTAGTGTGGCCTTAACTCGACTTTATTTCTCAGTATTAAATCCGTGAACATTAATCAACAAAAGTTTTAGAACATTATAACAAATTTCCAATTTCGCGGAATAAACATCATTTGTTTAAAATAATATGATTGCTTAACCGAATATACTTACTATTAGCATGCGTATATACTAATAGGTGTATATGTTATATTTGAAACAACGAATTTGTATTCGTTTAGCAGAAATTAATTAGACAATATTGCAAGGTGAAAATTACCCACAAGTGCTTTAATAAAATAGACACAACAACTTGATTAATTAACTCTCACAGAAGCATAGCTACGCCTGCCTTATCATAAAAGCCAATAGTTAAATATATACTATATTCGTAACATTGTATTTACAGTGTATGTTAGCTTGAAATTGTTCGTCTGAAGATTGGCAGCTTACGGCTTGTTACCTTGTTTTCATTTCAAAACGTAATTATTCAATTTTGAAAATCGTTTAACGTGTAATATATAATTTATTATGATTTTCGAGCCCTAATCGGTTGCGTGAGGTTTCAATAACATTGCCAATTTCTATTAGCGCGCACAGCCTTGACACCGCCAGTGTTTCCAAAACCGTTTCATTCGTCCAAAACCCAAAAACGAATTCCATAAAATTTAGATTAATAATTACGTCGGCGATAATATATATAATCCACCGAAAGTGGCGCTTCCATTTCTATCGAAACTGAAAAATTAAAAAAGGAAATTATATTTCTACACGACCCTGTAACATAATTTAATAAATTTATATACATTATTTAATTTCATAAGTACAATATCTGGAGTGGCCTACACTCAACTTTCTTTTACGTAGTTTTCAATAGAGAGATATTAATATACATATATATCCCTAACAAACTGTCTACATATATATGTAATCTCAAACAAACGGTCAAACTAACCAATACTCTACAGGAATACTCTGAAATGTCTATTTTGTTTTCCTGGCAAAAACAGGCGCAAATAATAATAATTATTATTAAGTGATAACAAAATCTTTTGCTGACCAATATAAAATGAAAATTCAAATTAAATTACTATAACTCAATAATAACTGGATAATTATACCAATTTATAATGGATCTGTATTTGAAGTACTTAGCGTATTCACTCTTAAACTGTCAAACTCCACAGTAAAACTCTGAAATTGTTATTTCATTATGTTAGCAAATATATAATATAAATTGATTCTATAATAATTTACCTGATACAATTTATTCTAATAAGAAATCAATATTTAAAATATTAATTCATACAGTTAACTGTCAATGTAATGCTTGTTTGTTTTCAATACACAAGAAACAAATGATGTAACTCTTGGTTGATTCGATTTAAAAATAATAAAATTTGTCACAAGTGTAGGTATCACTATGGCAACGTAAATAAGATATTTGAGTTTTTTCGTAGCAGTTATCTCATAACTGGTACAAATTATGGAGAAATTTTTCAAACAAAAGTTGTGCGAAATATTATCTTTCATTATGAACATAATTATTTTTGCCGTAAGTGTAACCGTTCTAGTGATATTGGAGATAGAATAAAAATGTATAGAATAAGCACTACCGGTTTGAATATTCTTTTCAAAAATAGGAGGTGCACATCTAGGGTATATATATATCTTAAGTTTGAAGTTTCATTATTTTTCGTTCGACAGTTTTGGCCCTAGAGCGTTCACAGACACACAGACTGACAGACAGGCAGACTTCATTCCGAAAATAGTCACATTCGATTCAGGGAAGTTCAAAATATGTATATCCGCTAAAATCTCGAGTTCGAAATTTTTCATGATTACAATACTTACTTATTACTCTGTAAAAGAAAGTAACAAATCATATTAAACCTAACATAATTTCGTTTTTAAAGAGAAATCTTGAATTTGGTGTTTTGCCTTAACGATTATGGGACGAAGTAGGGATGTAAAAGTGTACTGTAGTGCAAATAAGTAGAAAATCAACAGCTCGTGGTAAATCTGTAAATAATATCAGAAATATACAAACGACACGATTGCATGCAAAGCGAACCAGCGAGCGAGTTTTGTTCAATGCATTGATTTCTTTTGACACATCACTACGTATGTGTATGTATGTATACTCTTTGTTTTTCAATCACACTTATATGTACATTCAACAAATAAACACTAATGTTTTACCATTACCCCAGCACTAGAGTGTTGCAAACATACATATGTGTCAGACCGACCGGTCGAGTACCATATCCGAATAAGTTACGCATGATGCAAAATAGCTGAAACGTGCCAATAAAATATGTAATATTTTCGTACTTGGAAAATATATATTAGAAAGTGTCGGCCTACTCAAAAAAGCATCAGAATACCATCAAGAGTGGTGAGGAGCAGATTGGAGCGAGCGCGTAATACACACGAACCAAACTCATTACATTAACGACCAACCACGCTACTACTACCAACTACTATCAACCGAATCAAATCTTTAAACACAAGAGATTCTGTTTATTTTCATCACACATCAGTCATCAGTCGGATTAGTTCACACATCCCGAAAAGGATTCACTTAGTATATTTGATTCGCACCAGATTATTTTCCTATTCACAACTCTTTACACTCCTTACACAAGTTTATAAAATACATGTGTTGCGCCAAGTTTAAACTTGAAATCTACAAGCTAGTCTATACGCAGAATTACCAGAATTTAAAAATTGCTTATTATTTATTTGAGAATTTTAACTATTTTGCTATTTATACGAAAGTATATTTATATAATACACATTTTGGTTATATCTGAATCGAATTCTAATATTGTCGGTATGTGAATCTATATGTATGTGTGTGAACACTCTAGAGCCAAAACTCTTATAGTTTACATATTGTTAAAAACAGTATTTAAACCATACAGTAAAGTTATTATATCAATATTTTGAAAACGGCGTTAGTTAGAGAAATAGTGTATTTTATAAAAATTAAAGATATTAAAATTTCTAGCAACTTTTGTAAAATAATTTTTTTCAAAAAATGTACCATTTACTGAAAAATTGCTTTAAAAAATAGCCAAATTATTAATTTACGTTTCCTTATACACTAAAAAAATGTTAATTTAAATTACTTTTACTGTAAAACTACAATTAAAATCAGTATATTTCGTAATTTCTTTTAATGTTAATGTAGTATTACAATAATTTTGTATAACTACAAGATTTTAATGAGTAATTTTTAGCTCGCCGTACGAAGCTACGAAATACCGAGGAAGCTAAAGCATTCGGTCGTGTGTCTGTAGCATTCTCGGATCAAAAAATTGCATTAAAAAAAAGTGTTTGTCTCGTCACCCTGATTCCAAAAATATATATAACTTCTATACTTTAATGTTAGTCGTCGCTCGTTCATAAGACCAAATTTGTGCCCTCTACTCCTCTGAAGGTACCAAAGCGATTCACACCAAATTTGGTATACATATTAATTGAAATCCTATTTGAATCCGTACGGAGTTTAAATTTAATCGCTTGTATATTTCCCGAGTTATAAGGCCCCAAAATTTAGAGCCCACCTTAATACTGCCCTTATAAAAATAAATAAAACACCGAAAAATTCTACTAATCGTTCTAAGATAATTTATTTCTACAAGTTTTTTTCATATTGTTAACTCAAAGTCCGAAAAATATTATTAAACATTATAATTTTGAATTTTAAAATTTGCACTAAATAATTTTTTTTATCTACAAGAAATTGCAAGACTTTTTATATCTATAGCTATAGATATTTGGACAATAAAACTATCGAGTGACAAGGGTATAAAGTTTATATGTTGTGTACAGTAACAAATATATATATATATATATATATAAATATGAATAAAGATATATTTGGCAATGTGTTAAAAATATATGTCGAGCTTGGCTTTCTTAACTTTCGGTTGGTATGTTGGAAAAAAGTTTAGCGACATATTGACATAGCGTGTGTGTGTGTGTATAGGTATAAATTTACCAATATCGAAAACTGTGTGATACATACAAACATTTATCACAATAGAATCGGGCTTCGCGAAACTTTCTCAAGCTGAAACTTTTAAGGAACTTGCATTCAGTATTTTACGTCTGTTTTTTGCCTGCTTTTCGCTGGCAGCACTGCTGCTCCTGCTGCTGCTGTGTTGCTGCTCCAAATTCCAAATAGAATGTCGCGATTTTTAATTCCCCAAGAGACCATAGATATTCTTTTTACACCGCATACTTTTGGTCCCCCACACATCCAAAACGTGGCTCAAGAAATTACTTCTATACCTCTTGATTTTACAACATTTACACTCTTTTCTCTTCTTTACATCGACAAAAGAGCTACGGTGTCCAGCCGTGTGTCTGTAACAATGTTTTCCTAATGCCTATAATGTATAACTCATGTATATACTTGGTCGCCACGTGTGACCTACTAAAATATATATATATATATATATATATATATATATGTGTGTGTGTGTGTGTGTGTGTGTGACCCTAACCTTGAGCGTGTGGGAAATGAGGTTTGGAGAAAAAATAACTTTAGTTTGCTACTTATCGGGGAAATAGCGTTGATATTTCATATTGCGCGATGTGCAATACAACACGAAAAAGGGATTTTTCCGTCGGCGTGAGAACGCAAACAGCAGAACGAATAGCGTAAAAGCTGTACCCAGTCGCGTTGCTACTTATCAGAATGTGAACAGACCCCCCCCCCCCACCCCCCATCCCTCTGTCACACAAGAAAAACCGACTACGATGCATCTTATTCTACGTGTTCCGGAACACGTTTATTATACGAATACGAAAGAATTTGCGATTACTAAAATACACCGAATATCTTCTTGTTGCCAACATTCACTCAGTCGCTATGCTTTTATTTTAAATTTGCAATTCATTCGATTTTATAAGGTCATTAAAAAAAAAAAAACGACATGGAAACATAAGATTGTATTATTAGCTCGCCATACGAAGTACCGAAGAAGCTAAAGCATTCGGTCGTTTGTCTCGTCGCCCTGAATCCAAAAATATATATAACTTATATACATGGATGTTAGTCCTCGCTCGCTCGTAGGACAAAATTTGTGCCCTCTACTCCTCTGAAGGTACCGGAGCGATTCACACCAAATTTGCTACACATATTAATCCAATTGCCTGTATATTTCCCGAGTTATAGGGCTCCAAAGTTTAGAGCCCCCCTTAATACTGCCCTTATAAAAATATTTAAAACACTGAAAAACTCTACTAAGAATTCTAAGATATTTGATATCTACAAAATATTTTCATATTGTTAACCCAAAGCCCAAAAAAAATTATTAAATATTATAATATTGAATTTTTATTTTTATCAATATAATCTACAAAAATTGTAACACTTTATAAATATAATATTTATTTCAAATTGTTAACCAAAAGGCCATAATAATTAAAAACCACTGCTCGCAACGCATATTATAACCTAAAGGCGAGCTCTACGCATTGGTGCGTTATATGCGTACCAAATGTTGTTTAAATTCAAGTTTTAAGCTAATTTCAGATGGAGCGTTGTCATAAACGACGTAA
This sequence comes from Leistus spinibarbis, assembly GCA_933228885.1. Classification (NCBI taxonomy): domain Eukaryota; kingdom Metazoa; phylum Arthropoda; class Insecta; order Coleoptera; family Carabidae; genus Leistus; species Leistus spinibarbis. The sequence continues at coordinate 2,928,964 of OW121809.1, read as the reverse complement.
CAAATAATTTTTCAAACAATACAACGTCATTAAAAACATGTAACGTTGGTAACGTCAAACGTTTATACGGTGATAACGCTCCATGTAGTATTAGCAATAAAGTTTAAAGATTCAAATTTTTTCTTCAATGAGTTCTAGAGCACGCACACACAGATACACAAACAGACATCATTTAAAAAATAGTTATTCTCGAGTGAAGAATGGTAATAATGTATATTTCCCTAAGGATTTCAAATTAGAAATTTTCCATAATTATAATACATTATTTTAAACTATGTTCAAGAAAGTAAGAAACTATCTATTCAAAACTGAACTAGCATTACTAATTAATCAGATTTGAGTATAATTTTCCCAGAATTACATAGGAATTAGTTCATTTACGTGAAATCAGTTTTATATAAATTATTTTACCCTTGAAATGAATAACGCTTTATATAATTTAGTAATAAAATAAATATGTTGATTACAAGTATACAAAAATGGCTAGTGTAACAAACTGTAGATTTTTATATTTATAGAAACGTATAGGAATGGCAATAATTCAAGGTTATACGTGCATCCACCTGGCGGTCATAAACAACAGATATGCAACGTTTCCACAATGTAACTACTACACGGCCATTCTCTTATCAAATTCTCAATATATATATGGCTGGCAAGATTGTACTTCCAGTCATTTCTCACCCGCGCACACTTGCAATCAAAAACGAAATTGCCTATGCAAATTTTATTTTTATATCTTTCCATAGATACTCGTCCACACTTTTTCATCTTTTTATATCTTTAGCATATTTATTTTTTGTCTATACTATACTACAAAACATTATTCAAAGTTTATATAGGACACGCATCGATTATATTAACAAACTAATTTAAAATAATCGAATAAGTATATTTACTCATTATCTAATAAAGAAAAATTATATAATAAAATTATTACGACATTTATGGATAAACAAAATATAGTTATAATTATTATTGTAAAAATAATCACCTATTTAATAAATTACATTTGGCATTGTGTTGTGGTCGATTAGGAAACCGTGACTCGTACTACAATATTAGAGCAATATTATTATAAACAAAAAGAATGGTGATAACACAAAGTTATTTAAAGCTCAGCAATGCGAGATGCATATAAAATAGTGGTGATATTGTATTCCCCATTGGGGCGAAGCCCTGTGGCAAGATTGCGTGTCATATTTTCTTGTTGCAGACAAGATCTGCGACCGGTTGTCGTGTATAACATGCGGAACATACACGTTTTAATAAAACTGAAAAGACACAATAACACCAAAACGTTTTTATCACATCACGAAAACAAAACAAAAAAAAACCTGGCATGTCCTAAACTCAACTTTTACTCAGTATAAAATCATTCTTTCATTACCATGAAACAATATCAATATGTGTTCAAATATAATAATTTAAACACATATTGCTAGAAATCTTAATTATAATCTACGTGTAAGAAGAATGTCGAACTTATTTTTACTTTCGTTTACGAAGTAATAAGTAAGTCTTGTAATCATAAAATAATTTGAACTCGAGTTTTCAACGGATATACCCGATTTGACCTTCCCTGAATCGAATGTGACTATTTTCGGAATGATGTCTGCGTGTCTAAAGCTAAAACTGCCACACTATGAAACTTCAACCTTAAGACTTGTATATGCTCTAAATGTGCACTTCTTATTTTTGAAAAGAATATTCAAACTAGAAGTGCATGTTAACTCTATGTATTTTTGTTCGAACTCCAATATCACTAGAATGGCTGCACTTATGGCAAAAATAGTTATATTCATAATGAAAGATATTAATATTTTACACAACTTTTATTTAAAAATATTCTGCAAAAAATGAACACGTTACGAGATAACTATACTGAAAATCTGAAATATCTTATTTATGTTTGTATATGTTCTATCTCCAATTACACTAGAACGACTGCACTTATGGCAAAAATAGTTATGTTCATAATGATAGATATTAATATTTTGCACAACTTTTGTTTGAAAAGTTTCTTCAAAAAATGTACCAGTTACGAGAAAACCGGTACGGAATATCATAAATATCTTAAGTATGTTTCTCTTTGTTCTTTCTCCAATAACATCAGAACGTCTGCACTTAGAGCAAAATTTGTTATTTACATAATTGAAGATATTAACATTTTGCACAACATTTGTTTGAAAATTTTCTTCAAGAAATGTACCAGTTACGAGAAAACTGTACTGAAAATCTGAAATATCTTATTTATGTTTGTTTTTGTTCTATCTTCAATTACACTAATACGGCTGCACTAATGGCAAAAATAGTAATGTTCATAATAAAAGACATTAATATTTTGCACAACTTTTGTTCAAAAAGTTTTTTCAAAACATGTACCAGTTACGAGAAAACTGCTATGGAATATCATAAATATCTTGCTTATGTAGCCATGGATTCGTAAGTAGCTTAATAAATCGGATCATCTGCGCCTGTTAATATTGTGGCAGGGATACAAAATAGACAATTAGATATATATCCCAAACAAATAAGTATATCTAGTGAAAATTTACGTAAAGGAAATTCGAGTGCAGGCCACTCCAGATATTTTCTTTATATTAAAGTGGCATATTTCATGTTCAACAAATTGGCAATTGGTCGATTTTTGCAGCAAACTCTGCAAAAATTCTTTGTCAGTAAAAGTATGATGGCCCAGAGCATCAGTGTATGTGTATAAGAGTAGATATGTTGTATTTGTGTAGTTGTACGAGAGTGTACCAATGTATGAACGGGCGAAATCTAATATCGGCAAGTTCATATACGTTCTCGAGTACATATCGCGTATATACTATGTGCATCTTTTTAGTTTAGCTTGAATTGCCCTGTGCTCTCAAAGCGGAAAATCCCACAAAAACGGGAATTAAATCTCCCAAAATGAAAGGAAAATAACCGGCGGCATATTCAGTTTTCCTCGACTGCAATCAAAGAACTCGTGCTTTTTATATTACCGAGCAGCAAAAGTGGATAAATCAAGGCATCGATATATCTATCATTCTGATTATGTGATGCTTTAGCACATCAAAGGGGAAACATTTTTCAAACTATTAACTAAATAAATAATCACCCCGTTTTTGCCCAATTAAAAGATGTTCCAGCTTCACTAATATTGATATTTACCCAACATCAGTTGGACTGCTTTTTATCTTTACTCTTTAATTGCACCTTTGTGGTAATGTTATACATTTAATAAATAAAATAATGTTTCTAAATTACATATAAAGGTTCAGACAAATTCTAAAACATTCCATTTCACCAAGTATTGCATGAAAATTTTTCTATACAACTGTTTTGAAAAAATATAAATTTTGAAAAAGTGACATTCATGTGTCTGGTCGTTATTTGCTTCAAATAATTGTTACTTTCATACGCACTAGTGTCCTAATGAACTCATTAAAGCATTGGTATGAACTCAGCTGTAGTGCTTTAATGAATGCCATTTCTACTAAAACGACAATAATAAAAAACTAGGGTTTTCAAAACAGTTGTCAATAAATGAATATAAAGGTTGAAAACTTGGGCCAAAATGTCTGTTAATAATGTATGTATGTATGTAAGGTTGGGGTTCGCTAACGAAATGTCAAACAGTTTCCGTGCCAGTGAAATAAATTTCAGTTTGATACTAATGAGCTAATAATAATAGTTTTACCATGCAAAATGGGTGAATTCCGCGGCATTTAGTAGCATCACGATCGGGCCATTTTGTGTGCATTTCCCTAATGTCGTGGTCAATATGGCGGCAGCAGCGAACACTGATGGCTGACGAATGGGCGTCAGGTGCGTTAGATTACCGTCTAACATTTCGTTTAAATTCATATCTGTGTCCCGCCGACTCGATTCCTGTAAGTTCTCTTTCTTTCTCGCTCTGTTCGTTTTATTCATTTTATTCGTGCGACCAATATCGCCCCACGTATTGCATTTCTATATTCTGCTGCACATATATTGTTCATCTTTCGATTTCAATAAGACGCAGAGATCAAGCGACCGACCTGTCGTCGTCTGTACAGTCTGCCGAATTCTTATTAGCTTGGATACGATTGTGTGTTCCCCTCCCCTCCACTCCCCGTGTGTGTGTCACCGATTGCTCATAAGAGAATCTGATCACAACGGCTGTAATGGTTGCCCTTTTTGCCGCTCTGGAGTTTGAATTCACGCATATGGATGCCATGGATTTATCTTCCAAATTTATATTTGATTCTCATAAGACGGCTGCCCCCTACTGTTCTTCAATAATAATAATAAAAGCTGAAGTGGTTTTCACTCGACAATATTGTCCATTCACTCTCCGATAGCTATGAAACAACATATGTATAAATAATCATTTTTAGAGGTGATTCCTTTTAGTAATTGTTACGTATTTCGATAAACGTTTGAAACAAAAGTAGCTAAATTTGATTATAACTTTAACTTTAATATTTATCATATTTTCTCGCACTAATGCCATTTAGAAATAAAATTTGCATGAGTAAACTATTAAATTGTTAAGTTAAACAAGATTTGGTACGCGTAAAACGCACCAATGCGTAGAGCTCGCCTATAGGTACCATATGCGTTGCGAGCAATGAATTTTAATTATTATGGCCTTTTGATTAACAATTTGAAAAAAAATTATAGATATAAATAGTCTTACAATACTTTGTAGATTAAATTGATAAAAGGAAATGATTGTGCATATTTCAAAATTCAAAATTATAATATTTAATAATATTTTTCAGGCTTTGGGCTAACAATACGAAAATATCTTGTAGATATAAAATTTTATATATAATTTTTACTAAAATTTATGGGTATTTCAATTATTTTTAGGAGGGCTTTAAATTTTGGGGCCGTATATAGTATGGCCTTTTGGCTAACAATGTTATAGATATAAAAAGTCACAATTTATTTTCTAGAATACTAGAATTAGTGCATATTTTAAAATTCAAAATTATAATTTTTAATCATTTCTTATGTACTTTGGGTTAACAATATAAAATAATCTTGTTGATATAAAATATCTTAGAATTACTAGTACAATTTTTGGGTGTTTTTATCAGGGCAGTATTACGGGGGGCTTTAAATTTTGGAGCCCTATAACTCGAGAAGTATACAAGCGATTGAATTTGAACTGCGAGCGGATTCAAATGGGATGCCAAATAATATGTGTACCAAATTTGGTGTTAATCGCTCCGGTACCTTTAGAAGAGTAGGAAGCACAAATTTGGTCGAGCGAGCAACTAACATCCAGTTATATATATTTTTGGAATCAGGGCAACCAGACAAGCACTTTTTTTAATGAAATAATTTGATCCGAGAATGCTACAGACACGCGACTTAAAAGCAGGAATATTGCTACTTTCAGAAATTGATATATTTTTGAAATAACTTTAAATTAAATTTTACTGGGAAATTCTTATTTCTTAATCTTCTATAAATTTCTAATTCATGACATTTTTAAAATATGCAAAACAATAACAGGAATAACATGCACTTCAATTCGAAATATAATATTTTAAAATAAAAAGTTTCTATTTCAGGATATACAAATTTTAAAATCAAAACAACACGTGTTCAATGGTATTATCTTTAGAACGTTCACACAAACTCTCACACACACACATACACAACCACACGCATATATTTGGCGCGTTTCTTCGAACTCTGATTCGCAATCCAACTAATCAAAGTAATCATGATTATGAGAATCACGTTTCTTCGTTCGTTATTAGTTATCTGTTCTCTTCCATTTTGTGATCAGAAACTGACTGTCCCCTTCTCCTTGCGAATCATACTATTTCTATGATTACTTGGATTGAATCACAAAACTGGCGAAGAAACACGCCTCTAGACGAATAGGATGTAATTGAAAAAATATTCGGCATGGATTCAACGGATAGATTAAAATATTGAGATTGAATTGGTTTGTGATCACAATACTTTCTTTTATACATAATATATAAGAGACTTAATACTGTCAAAACAACAACCTGCTAGTGTAACTATAATGCATCATGCATATTTTGGAGATAAGTGTTGTTGGGTAAATTGTAATTTATGAATATCACTCATCGCGTAATGAAATCGACATTTTCGAGGTGAGCAATTCGGCCCAACATGCCGTATGATAGGATATACCCACCCTGTTAATTACCAATCTATCCCGCAATTAACATCAGAAGCCGCCGTATTATCGCCGAGTAGCTTATTCTACCCGTGAGCTACCCCTACTCAAATAGAACACTCGAAAGTTTCACCTGATTTTAATTTTAATTTCTTCTGCGTTTACAAAATAACGAAACGCTTTTGTAGATGATTGCTTCATTATGGTTAAAGTGGGCGGTGAGAACTGTCAGTGGTACCAACTGACTTCCATAAATAGCAGGCGAAATTAGTTGCCCCGGTTGCCCATTTCTAATTCCCCAGATCCCCAGGTTCTAGAACGCTTCTCTAGCGAATTCGCATGCTATCACGCACGCACCCACCAACCACCAACCCTTACAAATATATGTTTGTCTGCTCGTTTATAAACTGCCCCAAATATCATCAAAAAACAATCCATACAGAATCTGCTGTGGCCTACACTGTACCCCATATCTTCTACAAGTAATCCAAGAAAAAAGAATTTCGTAAAAATATACGCCATCCAACTCGAATCTGCGACTGTTTTACTTTCTTTTACAAAGTAATAAGTAACATTTTTCAAAATCGATATACACGTATTGACCATGTGTGGCAGTTTGAGAACGCTCTAGAATCAAAACTGTCGAACGTAAAATTGTGTAACTACAAACTAAATACTTGTATATGGTCTAGAATATTCAAACCATTTTTTGTTCTATCTCCAATATCACTAGAATGGCTGCACTAATGACAAAATTATTGATTTTTATAATGAAAGATATTAATATTTTTGCACAACTTTTGTTTGAAAAGTGTCTTCAAAAAATGTACCATTTACGAGAAAACCGGTACGGAAAATCATAAATATTTTAATATTGTTTACTGAATGCATTTTTTGTTTTATCACTAAAACGGCTGTACTTATAGCAAAAATAGTCATGTACATAATGAAAGTCATTAATATTTAGCACAAGTTTTGTTTGAAAAGTTTCTTCAAAATATGTACTAGTTCCGCGGAAATTGCTACCGAAAATCATAAATATTTTAGTTTTGTTTACTGAATGCATTCTTTGTTTTATCTCCAATATCACTAAAACGGCTGTACTTATAGCAAAAATAGTCATGAACATAATGAAAGCCATTAATAATTAGCACAACTTTTGTTTGAAAAGTTTCTTCAAAAAATGTACTAGTTCCGAGAAAACTGCTACTTATTTATATTGCCATAGTTATGCATTTATGAGATATTTTTGACTGTATTTTCATATTACGCGGGTGGAATTGAGCGGAAGTGATGTGGTCACACATATTTATATAATAAAGTAGTTGAGAATCAGTCGCAGCCGGTCTGAAAATTACAATTTATTCGCTTGGCAACCATAATTTAGCATATCGAAGCAGAATCGGACAGCATTCGAATAATATGGCTATCCTATAATTTTGAAAATATACAATGCTAATTTTAATTGATGTATTTTAACCAGAAATGCAATACGAAACATATTAATCTATACGAAGCGACCGTCTGGCACGAACACTAGTTAGGACCCGTCTACACTGGCGCTCCACACGCGCTAGCAAAACAAAACACTACACAAATCAATGTACTGATGCCAATTCTTAAATTGAAATCACAATCTTGACAGATTTTATCATCAAGTTACTATTTTGAAACAAGGTGAAAAAGAAGTTTAGTTATTTCTGCCCTTAAATCTCATAGAATTACGTAAATGTATAAATGCGATTGTTAACAAAAAGTGACACCCTCTATAGAAGTGAAACAAAAACAAATGAATATAAATGAAATAACGGCGTAGCGGATTTATAAATCATGGGAGGCTGTAGCAGTTTTCAGCAAAGATAAAAAATAGCCGCGTTATTATCTATCGATAATCTTTCGTTTATAAGTAAATTAATGATGAAATCAAACCGTCCGGATGGAAATAAATGGTTTGGTTCTTTCGCGCGATCGCCAGAATATCTCTATATATATGAGAGCAGCAGACTGTACGGTGCTTGGTTCGCAGCCCGTTCCGGCGGACCGTGAAACAAGCACGCCAGTCATTGGGTCACACTCATCTGGTACCGTTCCCAAGCGTACCGGCACGCTTCCACGCGCACCAGGACCGTAACACACACACATTCAGATTATTCTTTTCCGCCGGCTTGCATCTTCATACCATATATTGTTTTAAATGTGACCCAAATATTGTACACCGAATTTATTGAATTTGTATAAAACTAGACAAATATCGTCTATAAAGCTTCCGGATATTTATTCAGGGACATATTAGTATGCTATGTTCATGTTATTTTCAATAACGCCTCAATATTTAGCATTTAACAGATTTTACTAATTATTTTGATGTTATTTCATTGATTTTGAATTTTTTTTATACCATTTCTATGTTATTTTGAAGTTCAAGTTAGATATTTTCATTAGATGTTGATATTGTCCATCTATGAGACTCATTTCTATTTAGGAAAAGCACATAGAATATGTTATTTCATGTTATTTTGAAGTTCCAGTTTGATATTTTCTATAACGCCTCATTATTTAGCATTCAAATAGTTTTACAAGATTATTTGATATTATTGTTTGCCATTGCAATGTTATTTTGAAGTTCAAGTAAGATATTTTCATTTGATGTTGATATTGTCATTAATGAGACTCATTATATTTAGAAAAAAGCACATTGAATAAGTTTTACATGTTATTTTGAAGTTCCAGTTGGTTATTATCTTGTTATTTGCCTTTATTTGGATTGCATTATTTATAGTGCTCTTAGGTTAGACACAGAACAAGTTTTCTGATATGTAGATCTTCATTTAGATGTACTTCTAAAGTTCTAGGGTATAATCTCCATGTCATTTCACGTTATTTTATGTTATTAAACAACGAGAATGTTATTTTGAAGTTCAAAAAAGATATTTTCATTTGATGTTGATATTGTCTTTAATGAGACTCATTTATATTTAGGAAAAAGCACACAGAATAAGTTCTAAATGCTATTTCATGATATTTTAAAATTCCAGTTTGTTATATTCATCTTATTTTCCTTTATTTGGATTACATAATTTATAATGCACTTAGAATAGACACAAAACCAGTTTTATGACATGTAGAACTTCATTTAGATGTAATACTGAAGTACGATTGGTACGATTTTCATGTCATTTCATGTTATTAGACATCAAGAATGCAATTTTCTTGTAATTTAATATGAAGTTGATATTATATACTTGAGAAACATATTATTAAATCGAAGTTGCTTACTAGAACATCAGAATATCATCAATTTAGTATATAGAACTTCACGTGAGTCATTTCTAGGAGTGCCATCTAAACAAATTTGGATATTTAAGACTGTGTACACATATGAAGTTTTAATTGATATTTCAGGATATTTTGAAGTTCCTGTTTGTTATTTTCTTTTTGGTTCATTACATTTTTATGATATCACGTGTAGCACTCCTGGAAAAGGTGCAAGTGAAGTTCTATATGTTAATTTGAAGTTTTAGTTAGCAATTTCGCTGTTTTAATATGTTTTTCAAATTCAATTTATTCCTATGTTATTTGATATATGGTTTAATCCCCCCTGGCCCTTCTCTGCTCTTCTGGTTTGAGAATTGATTGCACAGGGATAGCCTACGCCTATGCGGTTAACCCATCAGTTGTTCTACGAATGGAATAGCCGTCAATCAATTAGAGCCAACGAAAGCTCTTTCACAATTCACCTTATCTATATTTGTTTGTAGTTTGTCGTTTTGCGGATATATATATATATATATATATATATATATATATATATATATATATATATATATAAACGGTGACGTCGCGACGTCCAATTGGCTGCACGTGGGGTACTTTTGTAAATATTTCTTAGGCGAGAGATATCTGATACATATAAAATAGTAATAATTATAAAATTGAATTTGGCGAAGCGTATCGCTATGCGGAAATTGATGACGGAATAATTCCTAATTAAATTAACACAAAAACAACACGAGAATACTTCTCGTTAGCAACGGCGATGCAAAATTATTTCAACAATTTATATACGAAGTAAACAAGTTTGAATTTCAGAAACATACAAATGCCAATTAGTACAAGATTTTTGAACAAATCTATTTTAATTTCCATTATTTCCCCATGCTTTTTCATGCTATTTATAGATTAGAAAATTGACCGTTACAAATCCATAGATTACCAATTTTCAGAATATGCCCTATTCGTTTAAGAAATAAAACATTATCTAATATATATATATATATATATATATATATATATATATATATATATATATATATATATATATATATATATATATATATATATATATATATATATATATATATATATATATATATATATATATATATATATATATATATATATATATATATATATATATATATATATATATATATATATATATATATATATATATATATATATATATATATATATATATATATATATATATATATATATATATATATATATATATATATATATATATATATATATATATATATATATATATATATATATATATATATATATATATATATATATATATATATATATATATATATATATATATATATATATATATATATATATATATATATATATATATATATATATATATATATATATATATATATATATATATATATATATATATATATATATATATATATATATATATATATATATATATATATATATATATATATATATATATATATATATATATATATATATATATATATATATATATATATATATATATATATATATATATATATATATATATATATATATATATATATATATATATATATATATATATATATATATATATATATATATATATATATATATATATATATATATATATATATATATATATATATATATATATATATATATATATATATATATATATATATATATATATATATATATATATATATATATATATATATATATATATATATATATATATATATATATATATATATATATATATATATATATATATATATATATATATATATATATATATATATATATATATATATATATATATATATATATATATATATATATATATATATATATATATATATATATATATATATATATATATATATATATATATATATATATATATATATATATATATATATATATATATATATATATATATATATATATATATATATATATATATATATATATATATATATATATATATATATATATATATATATATATATATATATATATATATATATATATATATATATATATATATATATATATATATATATATATATACGAATAAGGTGTCTGTCCAATTTATTATCATGAAACAAGTCATGGATATGTATAAATAATCAAATTGGAGTGGTACAGGCAAAATTTGATACAATTAATATGAATGTAATAAAATGAAAACGCCTTAATAAAATGCTGTATGAAATTGCAAAAAGTATGTAAAGTACAGAGCACAGATGCTCCCATCTCTTAATGGTGAAAATGTGCTGCGAAATGTGTGCACCAAGTTGGTACACACACACACACACAGCACGTTTGAAATGTGTGTTCATAATTTGTTCACGGGGCATCATCGCAAACAACTGTGAAAATGGATGTACCAACTGATTCTAATGTTAATTGTGTTATTACCAGTACTGTGGCTCGAGACATGAGCGCGCCACTTGTTACCGGGACAGGGGAGGGGGAGGGGGTACCCCCAAATAAAATGCCAGGCGGTGCACACACAGCGCCCTCGGACACCCCTTCATTTAATTATCTTGTCCACAAGAATTTCACGATTTCAGACTTAATTTTATAAAACGACATTTACTTTTAGACCACAACAACTTTTGTTTATTTTAATAATTTTCCACAACCTTTTGTCCCGATATTTACATTCTAATATTCTCAGTAGGCAACACCCAGCAAAAACATAACATTGTTACTTTCTTTTACGAAGTAATTAGTAAGTACTAGGGAACACCAAAAAAATAAACCTCGAGATTTAAATGGAAATATTCATTTTGAGAGTCACTGAATCCATTTTGCCTATTTTCTCACTAATGTCCGTGTGTCTGTGTGTGTGTGAACGCCCTACAGCCTATACCGTTAACGTAAAGATACAGTGTTTTAGATTTATGATTTGTGTACCCCAGAATAGAAAACGTCCTATTTTGGAAATGTTAATTTAACCGGAAGTACTAGTTAACTCGTGTCATTTTTTAACTATCTTGGCAACGGTTGCATTTACAGACAAACATATAGTTATAAAAACTCAAGATATTCTAATTTAATATTTCAAAAGTTTTCTCCTAATGAGAATGAAACATTCTATAATTATATGTTTTTAATCAGTTATCTTGTTTCTCTAAATGTCAAAATAGTAAAAATTAAATTTTCTGATGCTAAATTTGAATTATGGAACGAAAATACATTCCGATTATTATTAATGCTCGAGAAATTTCGTTAAATCACGAAAAACATGTTTATAGAAAAACTTTTATTCAATATGATTTATATTAGAATGGCTAAAATGAAATTTCAAAACAAAACCAAAATATGTAGAAAACTTGCATGGCAAAGAAATGATAAGTGCAAGAATGCAAAATAAAAGAAAGAGATGAACAGAGGGAGTAAGAAAAAGTAACGTTTGACTTAATGACGAATATAAGGAGAATGCAAGAGAGATTAACCGAGAAAACCTAATGTAAATATTATTATTCAAATAGCGATCAAAGAATATCTGAAGTGGCCTTGACTCGCCTGTTTTGTACTTACTTATATATATATATATATATATATATATATATATATATATATATATATATATATATATATTTACGAGTATATAAGCCGTATATGTGTTTTAAAAACATGATATATTTCGCAACGTGTTTTTGAAGTAATATAATATTGTTTAGTTGGTAAATAAACAAAGATAAAAACAATTGAAAAACAAATTCATATTATTTGTATTAGGTTGTATGTTTATTTAATAATTGTTATAAATATCGTAATTTAATAATTGAGCAATGTAGAAATGTGAGTTCGAGTGCCGTTGAAAATAAAGTGTAAAGAGATAAATAAAACAGTGTATTGGTGTGTAAGGGAAGTTTACAAGCGGCCACCTCTAGATTACCCTTGGAGGGCTCATTCTTCTTGCCAGAAAGCACTAATTCTTACGGGGCAAATAACTCGTAAGTCCGCGCTCCCAAAACACCCATCCCATTAGTCCCGATGGCAGCGCCACGCTAGCGCCGCACAATGCGCCGCGGACACTACACGAACTAACATACTTTATACGAATCGAGAAATTCAGTACCCATCCTGAAAGCACGAGAAATGGTACTTGGTACACTCACTATCAAAAACTTTCCCACAACATCATTATCTCCACTAAAAAGCATCAACTTCGATTACACCTAAAGTATATACCAAATTAAACATCTGAACTTTTCAAATATTTCTCTTTGTCTTTCCATAAGTTGATTTTAAAGATCAAATTTACCGTGGCTGAATTTAATAATATTTTTTTAATACAAATTACTTTTTCTTTTTTTTTTCTTTTAACTCGACATAAGTTAATAATTTGTTCAGGTTTTGTGCATGATTGTACCTGTTGGTAAGACTGGAACGTGATAGATGTTTCCCAAATGTTACCAATTTGTTAGCAACGTGAAAAATGAACCAGAATAATATAACAGTAACTGGTTATTCCGGTCATTCTAGCATCTGCGATGTGTATGTAATTAAATTATCACTACTTGTCACCAGGTGAAAAATTAACGCAGTTTCCAAAATAACCAATCTCTGTCTTCTATTATTTAGACTTCACATACTCGCCGATGATTAATTAAACACGTACTTATTACAGCCTACGTTACACCTAGGTAAACAGGGCTAGCGTAGTTTGAGCATTTAAATTTAGACGAAATTTAATAGATTTTTCCAATGATCACAAATTTATTAAAAACACAAAAACTATTAGAAATATTGCAAAATTAATGTACGCATTTATTACGATCTCAAGTTTTTATTTCTAATTTTTAATAAAAGTCAAAAAATAAATCCCTAACTTTTAAATAAATAAGTCATGAAAAACTATTATAGATAGAGTTTTTTTTACTTTCATTTCCGAAGTAATACGTAAGTATTGTAATCATGAAAATTTTCGAATACGAGATTTCAACGTATATACACGTTTTAACCTTCTCTGAATCGAATGTGACTGTTTTCGGAATGACTTCTGTGTGTCTGTGTATCTGTGAACGCTCTAAAGCCAAAACTGTCGAATGTAAAATTGTAAAACTTTATACATAAGACTATATGGTCTAAATGTGCACCTCTTATTTTTGAAAATAATATTTAAACCAGTACTGCATGTTTACTGAATGCATTTTTTTGTTCTATCTCTAATTACACTAAAACGGCTGTACTTATAGCAAAAATAGTCATATATATAATGAAAGCCATTAATATTTAGCACAACTTTTGTTTGATAAGTTTCCCCAAAAAATGTACCAGTTACGAGAAAACTGCTTCGGAAAATCTTAATTTTTTATTTTTGTTTACTGAATTCATTTTTTGTTTTATCTCCAATATCACTAAAACGGCTGCACTTATAGCAAAAGTAGTTATATACATAATAAAAGTCATTAATATTTAGCACAACTTTTGTTTGAAAAGTTTCCTTAAAATATGTACCAGTTACGAGAAAGCTGCTACGAAAAATCATAAATATTTTTTTTTTTTGTTTACGGAATGCATTTTTTGTTATATCTCCAATATCACTAAAACGGCTGTAATTATAGCAAAAATAATTATATACATAATGAAAGCCAATAATATTTAGCACAACATTTGTTTGAAAAGTTTCCCCAAAAAATGTACCAGTTACGAGAAAACTACTACGGAAAATCATAAATATCTAAATAATTTTGCTAAAGACACGTATATTTGCTTAACAAATTTTATGAACTTCACCTAAAATTATTTTAACAGATAAACAAAATAGAAATAATTTATATGTTATTTTCCACCGGTTAACACAAATAAATTGACTTAGAACGTGTTCGTAATGGTGCAGATAAATATTGAAATATATTTTGAAATTGTATTTGAATATATTGATACGGGGAATAATACAGCAAATAAATAATATTACAAAAACAGTTCTTGATAATGTAATTATTAACAAAATAGTACAATTTCAGGGTATTACTGTGCAGTATGGTTATTTTTTGATAGTTTGTTTGTAATATTATACTACGTCGAGTGCAGGGCACTCCAGCTTTTTAAATTTTAAATAATCGTCAATATATAATATTAAAACTTTTAAAAATTCTCCAAACACTCACACAGAGTCGTCATTTCAAAATTAGTCAAATTCGGTTCAGGGATAATCAAAACGTGTATTTTAGTTAAAGTTTCGAGTGATTGCAACAAAACTTCTTTTAGACTTTAGATTATCAATATGTGGTGTGTAAAATAATAGTTTAGCACGATTATAGAGATGTGTATACTTTCGGCCGGAGTCCCTAAAGTGTGCAGGTGTTACCCGGTCGCACGGTCCATCACTTCGGCCATGAAGTGCACGTCTCTGCGCGCTTGTTTTTCTGTGTTGTGTGTTTTGTTTCTATATGAGAGCGACAGATAGAGTTGTCAGCATTGAATTTAAAACGTATTACTATATAGCAGGCTATTACAGGTTACGCTGCTAATAATATATGTTGCGGAAGTAACATGCTACAGGAGTTTTAAGTAGTATATACTGTATTAACATACAAATACGCATTGTTACAGAGGCTCTACATGAATATGGTTTCTATTTACGGGAGCTTCGTTAAACTTATTATGACTTCGCCACATATTTCATCCCCTATACGGCTGATACTACAACTTTCAACTCAATTGCCACTGATATGTTGTTGCATAGTTATTTTTAGATAAACAATAAATCTTTATGAACATCTGGAGATCGATCTATCTGATTTGTTAAACATTTAATTGTTGCAAACTTTAAATAGATTCAAGTAAACCCTAATCTTGGTGTATTTTTCTTTTTGGTAGTTTCATTTGATAGACAGTCCCCCATGGTATATTTGTGTGCAATATATCGTAATTGACATTCTAAACTTAGTAATAATGTGTCAGATGCACTTAGCGAGACAAGGATCGTTACTTCGACGGCATGTACCGAATGTCCGAGAATAATGATCGCTACACTGGCCATTATCTATTCATAATTAGACCATTCGATAACTATGATATGAGCTATATCATATTGTAAATACTGTTTACTGTTGTTAGCCTATGTCCTACGTTGTTATGCTACGGTAATAGAATAGCCAACATAATTTAATACAGGCACAATGCCGCCAGCTCTACAATATTGTGTGAATTTGCTATTTTAAATAGCTGCAGGCCCTTATGTACAATGCACTGTTTTGTCAACTACACCGTTTATAATGTTTTCAATTTTTTTGCTAACGAATTCACATACCCAAAACAAATTTGAATGGCTTGTGGATTTTTTAATGGTGTACTTTAGATAGTAATATTTGCGCTGAATTATAGTAATGCATTACCTAGTTTTGAAATAAATTTATATCTTTATTTCATTGTTTTATTATTATATGTTTTTATCTCGTCGTAGAATAGTACAAGACAGCTATAGTGTGTCTGTAATATTCTCGGGTGAACATTTTTTATTAAGAAATTGTGTTTGTCTCTTCACCTTGATTACGAAAATGTATATAACTTATATCATTGGATTATGTCGCTCGCTCGTTCGTAAGACCAACTTTGTACCGAGCCGATTTTAATGAAATTTGATATACATAATAATATCCAAGCCCATGAAGTGCCCCTCACATTTTAAATCTAATCGTCTGTACAGGTCAAAAGTTATAGGGCCCCAAAATTAAGAGCCCTCCTAAATACGGCCCTTAGTAAACTTTTAAAGAATTATTTACTAAGTTTTTTCCAAATTGTGAGCCCAGGGACTAGAAAAAATTTAAAATGATAAATTAAAATCAATTCTCTTTTAATATATCAAAAAAATCTTCAAAAGTTTATGACATTTTCTATTTATAATGTTTTTATAGATTGTCAACCTGAAGGTCAAAGAAAATATAAATAATAATAATAATAATATTGAAATTTGCAGTGTTGGTTATTGATTGTTGGATGATTGCTACAATTTTGTACTCTAATAATTGCTATCGCTTTGAGTATTGTATTTATTGCGATTTGGCTCACCGGTACGGCGAGCTGGAAGCACTGGTGCTTGTACCAGTTCTTGTTCTTTTTTTATAATTTGATTTTGTAAAGTAATAATTCCAGTTTTATTGACATACAATCGTTCAAAGCAATAAAATTTATAATTATTTGTGTTAATGTAGTTGCTGTGAATGCTAGCATTGATTGATATAACACAAACTAGATTATTATTTGTAATTTTCTAATCTTAATTACTATTTGGTTCCCTATGAATACAGCTTTACATTTCATAGTTGCGTATTAAGTTGAGAAATAAAAATGTATTCGCAACTGGTGTTGAAATGTTCGTTTCAACACTAGTTACGAAATTAAATAATAAAAACTAACATATTATAGAAAATTTAAATATTTTATTTAGACAAATTTAAGAAAATGTTAACAACTAATAAATTATAAATACAGAAATAAATATGATTTAACAATGCCCCGTTTATTAATATTTATAACACAATTCAGAAAGTTTTATTAATTCCTGATGATTGGGAAATATTTTATGAGTGGAACTTGTTTTTTTATTAAATCACGGATAATTGTGGATTCTTCACTATCACTTGTTAGATCTGAATTTGTATCAGGCATTTTTCGATTATTTTAAATTGTCACAAAACACAGTAATTTGTCAGATTTAACACAAATATATTGTATAAACAAGACATCAAAAAAATATTGATGAAATTAATAACTTTAAAGTTATAATAAACATTAATTTTAACACAATCAAATAATTCTTATATGAAACCTGTTAGGAAATATAATATTGTGTAGCTTGTCTCGTTACTCAAATTGAGGTATTTTGCTTACTAACTAGATAAATAAATATTGAAACAATTTAATAATAAAATAAAAAGAAATAATATAAATATAATACCTAACATATTTGCAGTTATAACTATTATACGTATAGATACCTATTTAAGGTGTGAATCTGAAATACATTTAAAATATAAATTATATATATATATAAAAATTAAATCATGCTCCTGTAATAATCTTAAAACTTTAGCACCACAACGAATGGTTAAAGAGTTCTAAAGAGGAGGTTTGAAAAAATGGCGAACATAATGAAAAATACCGAAACAAATTCATTAGATGTTATTTCGTGTGCAATGAGCGAGCTTGGACCGCTGGCGGTCTTTCGTAAAATAAATGCTCGTATATGTCAGTGTGGCCTGGGCGGTCGGTCCGGCCGCAGTCGCAGTCTGCCGGGGGTGAAACGCGGGCAGATTCTTTGTTACGCCGGTAACAATTCGATTTGCGTTCGGCGCGGAATCCACTTTAGTGCCCCCAAACGAGCACCATACGTCACTGCTGTTTGGCGAAACTACGTTATACGTGCGCTCACGCTGGCCTGTACGCGTGACCAAGCGCGTTCAGTGCGTGAGTATATTGATGGATTGATCTTCGGCGAGACTGCGTTTGTTACCGGAACACTGAAATATTACGATTGCACGCAAAGAATGGAGTTGTTACGAGTTCAGCAGCGCGCAAACGTTTATGTAATTCTATGACTCTTTCACTGTGTGAAAACTACGCTCCGGATATCCATGGCTCTGTTATTTCTTCGCCTGTGTAAAGGGGATTTAAATTTCAATGTAATTTCTCATTTCTATTGTACTACCAGATCGAATAGCGTTAAACGAAACGTGAAACCGTTTTCTTTCGCATTAAAATTGCATGGGCTCCATTTTGGGTCGTCACAGTCGTTCGCTTTTATTCTCGTATTTTTAGCAAAACGTTTTAGAGAAAAGCCATATGCATGTGTAGCCACTATCAATTTTCATATTGAATTACTAATGTTATACATATTTGATACAAGCATCCTGCTGTATTATCTATTTAATGAGTTTTTAGCTCGTCGTACGATAGTACAAGACAGCTTCAGTGTTTGGTCATGTGTCTGTTAAGAAAAAGTGTTAGTCTCTTCAGCCTGATTACAAAAATGTATATACTTGGATTATGTCGCTCGCTCTTTCGTAAGACCTACTTTGTGGACATATTTCCTCTGAAGGTACCCGGCCGATTTTAATAAAAATTAGTTTACATATAATTAACATACCCCTAATGTTTAATACGTATTTTAAATCCAATCGGTTGTATAGATCCGAAGTTATAGTGCCCCAAAATTTGGAGTCCTACTTAATATTTCCTTTTTTTTTTTTAATTATAAAACAATCTATTAAAATAATTTATATTTACAACATTTCTTCAAAAATGTAAGTCCAGGGGATATAAAAATAAATAAAAATAATAATTTAAAGAGAACAAAAATATATACAGTAAAACTTCCCTAACTCGAACTTCTATAACTCGAAGTATTCTCTAAGTCGAACTTTTTTCTAGAACACTAATGTTTCGTTCTTTTTATTGATGATTGTATGTTTCTGATTATATATACAATTCTTTAAATTTAATGGAAGATTTTGTAGAAAATGAAAGGTGGTCTTGTAAAATACAAAAGAAAATTACTGAATACTTTAAAATAAACAACTAATTTATTCACATATTTTTATTGTGTATTTTCTATAACTCGAAGTTTCCCTAACTCGAATCTTTTATCCTGTACCTTGAGATTCGAGTTAGGGAAGTTTTACTGTACTTCAAAAATAAAAAACATTTTTAAATATAACGTTATTTCAGATTATAAATTCGAAAAACTTACTTATTACTTCGTAAAAAAAAAATATATATATATAATTAATAATATTGAAATTTTAAATGATTTATTTGATTGATCGGTTCATTGCAATAATGAAATTTGTATTCAAACAATTACTTCCGTTTTTGAAATTGTCTTATTGTTGATTTTTATTTCTGCAAAATCAAGTTATTATAATTAGTTTTTTCTTATAAAAACATCAGTAATTAAAAATGTTTTCTACATTAATAAGTTTAAATAATGTTGATTTATTTGATTGTTTGGATAATTGTAACAATAAAATTTGTATTGCAACAATTACTTCCGTTTTTAAAATTGTCTTATTTTTTATTGTTATTTCTTCAAAAACAAGTTATTATAATTAGTTTTTCTTGTAAAAAATCATTAGTGAATACAAACATTTTCTACGTAAATTAAAAAATCCACCAAATAGAATATACGGTGAGCTGAAGGCACTATGCACGTGCTTAACCCCTGATGTTTATAATGTAGAAAATCTATTAATGACCTCTGATTGATTGCAACAATTGCCGTTAGTACCCATGCGTACGCACTACAACGTTGTAAATATCAAGATCATTATGTTAAGTATTACATTTTGGCCTTTAGGTCCGAAGTTTTAGTGTACCATTTAGAAAACACTAAATCAGTGTCAATTTTGCACGTAAGAATGTCATTATTTTGTTAAATTAACACAAAACAATGTTTAAATAACATAATTTGTTTAGAATTTGATAAAATTCTACGTACATATTATAATAATTCAGTGTTTCCTAAATGGGACAAAGAATGGTTACTGCATTAAAATGTCTGTTTTATGTTTTACAATACTTTCTTTAATGCATAACGTATAAGAGGGTAAAAATGAATAGAGCATTGTATCCAATTATTCCAAAACAGAATTAATGACAGTGTTGATCCAAGGCGAGTTGATACAAGGGGAGATCTTCGTCAGTGTAGCAAATTGCATTTGGTAAACAGCGGATACATTACAATAGTAACCAATTCGCTGGGTGTGTTGGGGACGGGCGTGGGATGGCTGCACAAACACAGCAGGGAGACACAATGAGTGCGATTTCGGTAAACACAATTGCCGCAGCGGTAAGGGCTCCGCAAATACTCTCTATATATACGCTACGTAATTTGTAGCGAGAGTTTAGTCGTCACTGGTCAATACTACCATCAGCTGGAAACACTGCTGAGGCCTCAGACTGCTCCCAATCGGCGAATTGGAGCCCAAAAGTCTAATTCTTTTAATTCAATCTTATATGTATTTATCTGTTAAATTATACATTTTTCCGTAGCAGTTTTCTCGTAACTGGTACATTTTTTGTAGAAACTTTATAAACAAAAGTTGTGCGAAATATTAATATCTTTCATTTTGTACATAACTATTTTTACCATAAGTGCAACCGTTCTAGAGATATCGGAGATAGAACAAAAAATGCACAGAGTAACACATTCCCGGTTTGAATATTTCTTTTTATAAATAGGAGGTGCGCTTCTAGACCTTATACAAGTCTTAAGTTTCAAGTTTCACTATTGTACGTTAGACAGAATTTACTCTAAAGTACAGACACACACACACACGCGTAGAGACACACAGAAGCTCAAAACGTGTACATTTTTCATGATTATAATACTTTGTAAAAGAAAGTAATAATATTCCAAAAGAATATAGTTTTAAGTTTCATATAATAGGTAGGTACTGCTGGAATATATGGGACAAATTTCCTTATAAATGGGCATTTAATTCAATCATTTTAATATTGTTTAATAATGTTGAGAATCTAGATAGTCCAGAATACAAGCTAGATTACGCCATCTTTGATCCACTAGCGGTACTACGTTTTATAAAATGTAGAAATATTGTAACTGGTTATAGCAGGAGTTCTTAGACTGTGGTGCAGATGGCACTGGTATACCTGAATAGCTTCAATATGTAAGGTCAATACAGTACAAACATTATCCTGGTAACCATAGCGGACTCATTTATCATGAACTATTCTAACTTGTTAGATTGCAGGAGATAACTATAATGATTCATATTCACGTAAACTCTAAAAATTTAGTTAAAAACTGAACTTGTATAACAAATAAGTAATAATTAGACAGAGACTAACAATTACTGGCAAGTACAACTATGTTAAAAAGGCCAACTAAAGACTATAGTTATCTTCGAAATGTATTATTATTATTATTATTATTATGTGGAAGAGAGACAGTAGCTGTAGAATAAATTTGTTGTCATTTGAACAAAAACAAAAATTGTGTGAATGTGGTACGGATGCTGTAGCTGGTAGCTGGATCGATGTGTTCGTTTTTCGGAATAAAATAATGACTATTACTGTACAACAATTAGTCCTAAACACATATGGCTTCCTGGCTTTTACATGTCATTTATCGACAAAAAAAAAACACGGATACTGCCAACTTAACATGCTCAAAATACTGTTGTTATGCCACAAATTATTTATTTACTTGGAAATTATATATTAATACAAGCATAGGTGCACGCACCAGTACTTTCAGTACACCGTACGGCGAGCTTATATAATAAAAATAGAAAATATATTTATAACCACAGAGTTTTCGGTAAGACAACGCACCTATGCGTTCTGCTCGCCTTATAAGTAATATATGCGATGCGCTACCCATTTGGTTAACAATTTAAAAATATGTTATAGATATAGAAAGTCTTACAACTATTTGTAGTTTATTTTAATAACAAAATAGAAAATTAGTGCATATTTTAAAATTCAATATTTTTTTATGGCCTTTGGGTTAACAATATGAAAAAATCTTGTTGATATAAATTATCTTAGATTTATTTGAAGAATATTTCGGTGTTTAAATTATTTTTATAAGGGCAGTATTAAGGGGAGCTTTAAATTTTGGGGCCCTATAACTCGGGATATATACAAGCGATTAGATTTAAACTGAAAACAGATTCAAATGGGATGCCAAATTACATGTGTACCAAATTTGGTGTGAATTGCTCCGGTACCTTCAGAGGAGTAGAGGGCTCAAATTTAGTTTTACGAGCGAGCGACGACTAACATCCAAGTATATAAGTTATATATATTTTTGGATTCAGCGCAACGAGACAAACACTTTTTGTTAAGGACATTTTATGATCCGAGAATACTACAGACACACGAACGATTTCTTTAGCTTTTTTGGTTCTTCGTACGAGTTAAAAATACGATTTACCGACAAATCGCAATGAATAAACATATTGTTTTTTCGAAACAATTCTAACATATGTATACTTAATTGGTGAACAATTTCAAAAATAAAGAAGTTTAAATATATATGTATTTAATTTATATGATATTATTTTATATTAAAAATGATCTAAGTGTCATATTTAGGGAGGGAATATCTTGGACGTATAAATTATATATGTAAATTACTTGGACGTAGTTGTATTTATTAGAAAATATTGTTAAATTTTGTTCCAATTTAGAAATTCGTAGATAATACAACCTAAACATTATAAGCGGCTTACAAATAAATATAAATCATATATATATTTGTGATGTTTCGGATTAAAAAACTATAAACAAGATCGTAAACAGAAACAGGTGTACATTTTAATAAAAATATATTACTAACAGTCTAGTTTCCTAATTTGCTAATGTTGTATATTTGTCTCATAAGTCAACAACGTCGTGAATAATTTTAATTTTAGCTCGTCGTACAGTATAAGTGTGTCTGTAACAGTCTCGGAACATAAAATGAGTGACTAATATAATTTTATATCTTCAAACAAGTATTCTATAAAATGAAATAAAAATTTACTGAGCTGAAGGCATTGTTGCCTGTAGCGATGGTTGTTTTGGTTGTGTTATAGGTAGAATTCGAGTGTGGCCCTTAAGTCTTTAGGTAGTAAATAATTTAAATATCTTAAGTAAGAATCAGGTGCATTAATGCAACAGTTGGTAGCGCGTGCCTTGGGACCAAAAGGGTTGAAACAATAAATTAAATATATGCATGAATACACCGGCTAATTTATTCAAAATATGTATTAAGTGTATTAGAACACTGCTTCTAAGTCGCATCCGCATCTGCTCGAAATGATTGGATTTGTGTTATTCCGTTATTACTCAGCGCATTTGCATCCAAATATGATGAGTGTGACAACACTGTCAAACAGGATTGTCACGAAAAGTGGCAGAATACAATCACAATTTAATAAAACCCGTTAAAGTTATTGTAACTAAATTTATAAATTACTTTTTGTCCAGTTAGATTAGCCTAAACTTATAATTTCTAAATAAATAATTTACAATATTTTAAAAACGATTGCATAAATAAACCGGTGCGTCCAGCTCGCCTTATTAGTAATATATGCGATACGAGCAATGGTATTTAAGTATTACGCCCTATTGGTTAATAATTTGAAAATATGTTATAGATATAAAAAGTCGTACAATTTTAAAATTCATAATTATAATATTTCATTTTTTTTTCGGGCTTTGGGTTAACAATATGAAATAATCTTGTAGGTAAAAAATATCTTAGAATTCTTAGTAGATATTTTGAGTGTTTTATTATTTTTATAAGGGCAGTATTAAGGGGGGCTTTAAATTTTGTGGCCCTATAACTCGGGAAGTATAAGGGCGATTAAATTTAAAGTACGGTTATAGAGTGTTTAAGTATCGGGGAACACAAATCTGTTAACGGCGGAGCGATATGTTGTACCGTTTTTGAGTTATATGGGTAGTAGCATTTCAACAACTTCAAAATTCGCTAAAACTAAAGTACTATTCATTTTTTTAATCGCAGCAGTTTTTAATTAGTAACAATGTTAAAAATATAAAAAGTCATACAAGTTTTAGAATACTTTAATAAAAGGAAATTAGTGCATAATTTAAAATTCAAAATTACAATATTTAATAATTTCTTATAGCCTTTGGGTTAACAATATGAAATAAACTTGTAAATATAAAATATCTTAGAATTACTAGTAGACTTTTTCAGTGTTTTAATTATTGTTATAAGAGCAGTAATAAGGGGGGCTATACATTTTGGGGCCCTATAACTCGGGAAGTATACGAGCGATTGGATTTAAATTGGGAGCAAATTCAAATGGGATGCCAAGTAATATGTGTAGCAAATTTGGTGTAAATCGCTCCGGTACCTTCAGAGGAGTAGAGGGCATAAATTTAGTCTTATGAGCGAGCGACGACTAACATCTAAGTATATAAGTTATATATATTTTTGGATTCAGCGCGACGAGCCAAACACCTTTTGTTAAGGACATGTTATGATCCGAGAATGCTACAGACACACGACCGATTGCTTTAGCCTTTTCGGTATTTATACGGCGAACTAGAAATATAATATTATGAAATATCTATTTGCAAATAATTTACTTAAATTAGCAAATAGTTGAGCATATGTTTTGCTAATATAACGGCCAATATTTGCAATTCTTTTAATTTATTACTAAGACCGATTTAAAATATGTTTACGATGGTTATAAATGTCATAATTAATTTAGTAATAAAATGTTGTGGAAAATAGGGTAATTGAATACTATAATTTAATGTGTGATTAAGGGTTGAGATAGTATAATAAGGGTAGCGACAAATTGCTAGAAAAATAGGCAAAGTGAAGGAAGGAAGGGTTCAGTCCCGATGGAGCAATGTCGTAAGGAATGCGTGGGGAACAGGTGATCAGTTCACCTGTAAACTAAATACAATCTTAGACGTAACGTATATTTTAACATGTAAATGACATAGTTTTTTAATCCAATTATTTTATTGTTACGTCTTTCTAAATATTAACGACAACCCTTCCGCCAGATATATGTTTATTTAATTAGGCTGCTCTAGCCCTGATTCTAATCAGAGTACCAACCTATAGTAGATGCCACAAGTTTGTTCAACCCGAGCATATGTTTTCAAAAATCTACATTTTTTTTGACTCCAGACCGAACAGGGTTAATTAATATGAGATTAAGAAATTTATAAGTTGGTAATGACAACTTGTTGTATCATTAGTTCCTATTTTACATATTTATGAGATATAATTTAATTCATTTCTCAATTCTTAAATATATATTTTCGACAGTTCAATCTTTATATTTTGGTGCGAGACAATAGTGATTTCTTTTGCTAGCTCATCGTACGATAGCGTGTGCTATAGCACTGTAGTGTGTGTCTGTAATATACTCAGATCAATTAACGTTTTTCTCTGAATCCAAAAATATATATGTATTGATCTCGCTTGCTCGATTGGTCGTAAGATCTGACTTTGTGACCACAACTCCTCTGAAGGTAACGGGACGATTTTACTGACATTTGGTATACATAAAATGTGGATGGCCAAAAAGCTCTCATCACACTTTAAAAAAAATCGTGTATACAGGACTGAACTAATAGGGCTTCAAAATTTAAAGCCCCCCTTAATATTGTATTTAGGAATAATTTCAATAAATTAAAAAATTCTTCAAAACATTCTAAGTTATTTTAGGTTTAGTGATTTTTTTAAAATTTTGAGCCCGTAAGCTATAAAAAAAATATAATATATATATTTTTTTTATATTAAATCTCTCAAACGTCGAACTGTAGGCATAGGTGCGTTGTACCTAATCTTGTTTTATCCATTTTCTTTGTATTTCTTTCGTAAGATTTGACTTTCTTTCTAATTATTATTACGTTTGTCTTTTTACTTTCTTATACAAATGTATATAATTTCAAACTTGGAAGTTTTGGCTATCTCTAAATCGAAACTAACAATTTTCGAAATTGATTGTGTCTATGTGTGAACGCACTAGCAATGATACTGTTATAGGTAAAATTAAGAAACATTATTCTATTATTTCTTTTTCAATAAAAAAAAAAAAGCGATGGTTAAGTGTAGGCCACTATAGTTTTTCTTTATATGCTACTATCTGAATATTAATTATTTTGTATTATAGGCAAAATTAAGAAATATTATATTATAAAGTCACTTAAGTATGTATTACTTTTTCTGTATTTGCAATATCTCGTAAATTATATAACTTTTTGAAAAGTGATTGTCTAGTGTAGGCCACTCCAGTTTTTCTTTACATGTTACTGTCTGAATATTTATTATTTTGTATTTGATTATAAATAGGACGACATCTTATTATTTTAATAATGTTATAATATTTAAAATATGTTTATGAATGTACAGAATAGCCAGCAACATCTAGATACTATGTGAGCAGTGTAAACTCGCCTCAGAAGCCATAAATACAAGATAACAATAATAGTAATAATAAGAAGAGAAACGCGGTACACAGTGTCACAGGAAAGAATAATGTTCGATATTGTATTCGAACACAAATTCCTAGATTTGGTTAAGTTATGTTTACCCGAGGATTATT
Organism: Leistus spinibarbis; assembly: GCA_933228885.1. Classification (NCBI taxonomy): domain Eukaryota; kingdom Metazoa; phylum Arthropoda; class Insecta; order Coleoptera; family Carabidae; genus Leistus; species Leistus spinibarbis. The sequence continues at coordinate 2,901,469 of OW121809.1, read as the reverse complement.
AAGTTATATACTGATCTGTGTGGTGTGGTGTGGTAGCGTATAGTTGGGCATCGTGTGGCACATAAATAGCGGCCGCGGCGTTAAATCACGGGGCGACCGGGCGACCGAGCGAGCGACCGAGCGAGCGACCGAGCGAGCGAGCGCGCGCTGGCAATCCGGTTCCCCGCGAGACTGCAACACACTCGGACTCGTCGAATGTGTTATTTGGTGCCTTGTAATTGCTACTCTTTTATACTGCCAACGGGGTACTCCGCGGCTCACATGATTTATAACACTTTGCGCACAGATACCTGCCCTGCCCGTACACACACACACACATCTTTTAAAGATACTCGCCAAAACATTACCCAATACGTTCTCTTTTAATTCATATACGAAATAATCAAATGTACGGAATATAAGATATTTTCTACCAATTTCAGATAATTATAAAACAAGAGCCTGCACCTTGTAGCTATAGCTTTTGTTTTATTTTTCAGAAGAAAACTATAAAATAAATAAATAGTAATCCCTCTACCTATAGGGCAGCTGTATAAGTGTTTAATTGAATTTTTTATTGAGGAATTAAATTTGGTTAATGAGAATATCAGATGAATCCACTCTATATATGTGTATGTATGTGTAGTTGTTTATTACGTACAGCTGTACTAGAACAAGTCATACATATGTTTTATCAATTAATGTTTTGTTTTGTTCATTAAAAACAAATTTGGAACAGTGTAAATGTTTTTTTATTTGTTTTAAATAAATATATATTATGTTTTGAAATAAATAATGCATTTACATCTAACATGGACATGGAAGGTGATCCAGTGGTAAACTTATAGTACACTAGTGTAAATCGAACTCCTCAAGATGTGTATGTGTATTGCAAAATTGCAAATTAAAAATAAAAAACAAACTATTTCTCTGTTGGTGGCCAATCCATAAATCTGCATCGATCTATGCGTACACTGATAGAAATATCTCTAGTAATAACTCTACTATAATATTTTTGTGTAAGTGTACGCACAGGCGTAGCCAGCTGGGATAAATCTTAAATCAACAACAAAAAACTAATGGTAGTAATTTTAATTTAAAAATTCAAATGAGTACATCTTGCATTAGATTGAGTTGGAGGCTACTATATATATATATATACAGCATTTTAATATTCAATTTTTATTAAATTAATTATACATGCTCTTTTAAATTTGGGTATTGATGGGTAAATTTGAATATGAGTTATGTCCAAGCATAATTGATTTTTGGTCAACAAAAAAAAAAAAATTTCAGTAATTTGAGCTTACTAAAAACACTATTCAAATATTGTATTATTAATATTAGATTATTTAGGATATTATTAAATTAAATACAGTCAAATCTTTGTATTAGAATATCGAGTAATGTTTTGTTACGTTTTGAGTTTTTAAATCATCTTGAATAATATAAATGCAATTTTTACGAATGTAAAAGTGTAATATCTAAATAAATGTTGAAGAGTATTTGATGAATGTGAGAGTTCAAAAGTGCCTCACCCTCTGATGCATGAGAGCGGCTGTGACAGCTGCTAATAATTCAGTGCATAGTCTGAACAGTAACATGATAATAATGTATTCGTTTTTTGAGGGATCACCGCTGAAGATCGGCCCATATATCACCTTAATAAGCTACTTCTATATATGTGAGGCACGATTGCCGAATATGGCCCACGACGTAGTACTATGCTAATGTGATGGCAATATCTCTCACACAGATTGGAAGCTCTCTCTAAACGCGACTAGAAAATATTTTTGCTATCATCCGATAGGTGTTTTATATCCAGCAAATTACCGGATATCTCAAACTTACACTCATTTCAAATACTATTCAAGTCACACGAATATGGATTCTCACCATTGTATCACATATATCTTTAATATATCCTTTATAAAATAAACTATTTCCCTAACTCGTGTGCTTATCTAAATATGCAAATACAGCAACAGAAAACTATTACTTAAGTAATAGTTTTCTGTTGCTGTAATTACGATTAACATATTATTTTCTAAAATTGGAGATTTTCTTCTGGGATTTATACAAGTCCTTAGTTTCAAAAATCATAATTATTAGCTTTTGGGTCTATTTTTACTGTCAAAACATTGACAGGCGCAGATGATCCGATTTATTAAGTTACATGCGAATCCTTGGCAACATAAACAAGATATTCATGATATTTCGTAGCAGTTTTCTCGTAACTGGTACATTTTTTGAAGAAATGTTTCAAACAAAAGTTGTGCAAAATATTTATATCTTTCATTATGAATCTTGCTATTTTTGCCATAAGTGCAGCCGTTCTAGTGATATTGGTGATAGAACAAAATATGCATAGTGTAAATATGCACCTTCGATTTTAATATTCTTTTCAAAAAGAGAAGGTGCACATCTAGGGCATATACAAGTCTTAAGGTTGAAGTTTCATAGTGTTACGTTCGACAGTTTTGGCTTTAGAGCGTTCAGAGACAGACACACACATACACACAGACGTCATTTTCGAATCAGGGATGGTAAAAACGTGTATATTCGTTGAAATCTCGAGTTCGAAATTTTTCATGATTACAAGACTTACTTATTACTTCGTAAAAGAAAGTTAAAATGAGAAGTGGCCTGCACTTTTACTTAGTTTTCATTATAAATATATATATATCCCAAACAAACTGTCAAAAAATACCAATACTGCTTTTACAATATGAAATTAAATTAAAATTTACCTTATAAATATATTAAATAATTTTTTTTTAATATGTACTGTTATTCAAAATATATTTAATACGTTCTCAATCGATCTATTTGTGTTAACCGGTGAATAATGACAAACATATATTTTGAAAAAGAATACATTTTATAATAAAAGCAGTCGTTTTTAATTAAAAAAAAAAAAAATTAACCCAACATGAGGAGTTTGAAATAATCAGAATTTAAAAAATGGGATGCTGAAACGTTGGGTTAAATAAAATTAATTATTAGAATCTTAATTTTCTTTTTCCTCCATCAAGAAATCAAGTCAAGCAAATGTACCAGTACGTATTATATTTGAATATATTTATAAGGTGAATTTCAAAGAGTCAACTTCTATGTTTCATATTGTAGAAACAGTATTTAATTACATAATAAAATAATAAGCTAAATGGCATTATTTCAGGGTATTATTATGTTTGGACAGTCTGTTTAGAATATATATTTTTGTAATCAAGTCTAGAAAGTCGAGTGCAGGCCTCTCCTCGTTATTAAATCAAGAATAATATGTATACAATATATAGTATATTTTGTAATAATTGACTTCTAAATTCTGGGTGAGTCATTTATTAATTTTCTGTTAGTAATGTAATAAATATCTAAAAATCTTATTTGTTATAACAATTTTCTCATTAAGTGACCGATGTTCCTCTACTGTTAACTATAATTATCACTGGTCAATCATCACACTGTCTGCGTTTATTTGCCAAGTCATCGCGGATCGAGGGTGGCTATAATGCATCTGCCTCTTCACGCTACTCAAACCGCCCGCCGTTCAGGCTGCTCATTCTCAACACCATAATCCCACCACACTCATCCCATGAACACAAACACAAAAGCACCAACCACATCCCGCATTTCAAAATGCACACACAGTTTCTCAATTTACAAATTACTCGGCAGTATTAATATAATAACACTTACAAAATGCTGTTATTGATACACGCGCACATTGAAAATAATGGTGTGTGTGGCAGCGAACGTGTTACGTATTTTGTTGCTGGGAAACTATGTAGTACAATGGTCACATTATGTTGTTCATATGGTTAACTACATGGTTCTAAACATTATTTATTAATAATAAACGTTGAGCTGTTTACACCGTAAAAATCACATTAATATCTTAATCAGTACAATGTTGCCCTTAGCGTATAGGTACAGTCAGCTAACATTTCATTTCATATTTATTTTGTACTTTTAAAAATGCATATCTCCAAATCTAAACGGTTTTAAAATAATTGTAATTGTAGAATTTCATAATCTTGCTATAAAAAAAATTCAAAACGACTCGTGTGCAACATCTCAATTAAGAACTATGATTTCTTACTGGAAATGTTGTGGAGTGTACACTGATTTTAAGAGGTGGAAGTTAAGTGTATTGTTTGAGGGAAGCGATCACAGATGGCGCGCATGACGTTCAAAAAGACATAAGTCAAATCGACGGTAATAAATAAAAGTATGTAGAATGTTTGTGGCGCTGTAGACAATTATCATCCATAAAATGGGTAAAGATGTTAAGTTTTCAGTTAAGACAATGGCTGGGTTGAGCGCGAACCACCGCGGCTTAACGATCGCCTCTATGTTCTTATATGAACAAGTTATTTATACATTTTGAATGGTCGGCTAACTAAGTAGAAGTAGTTAAATGCTGTCGTTAAAAATGAGTGGTTATAGGAGCCAGTTAGCTGGCGGCCAATCAGCCAATGTTAAAGTACCCATTTCGTTCGGTGATTGATTATGGGAATTCATCAAATTATTGTTGTATTACACCCATACACCCGGCCGTGCGTGCTTATCCATATTTGAACAACAATTCCCCCATTTATTGATGTCTCTACGTGTTGTACTTCCACGCACACTAAATGTTTTCTACATTTTAATATTTAGCTCTCTGTATAATACATTTTACGGAAAAACAAAAATTACATTTTCTACTAAAATTCTAAAATATTTTATGTCTTTAAAGTTTTTTCAAATTGTTAGCCTATAGGCTTTACAAAAATATATTTTGACGTAAATCAGACATTGAACGCCATCTATAGGTGAAACGAGAAAGTCATGTGACAGTAAATTGCTTGGTTATAAACCTTATATTTTCTAATACAATTATAATCTATTTGCTTCTGTGATTTAATTAATAAAATTAGGAAATGTTCATCAAATAATATTCAATATTCTTGGCTAATCACGAAACGAATGAATCCATGTGTGCATTTTCAAATGGGGTATGGAAATTAATACTATGGTACAAGAATAAATAAATCTCGGGATCATAATTTGTTGGATTGATTCAGCCGGCTCTGTGAGTATAATGTCGATGATGTAATAATATTAGCTCCTCAATAATCAATGAATATTATTAGATACGTTAGTGGTAAATAAAATATGATTAAGATATAAAAATAAATTAAATGCGGTTTGGTTTGTATGTCCAGTTAGTAATGTTAATGAAGCAAAAAGTGCGTTTTGATATTTCGCGACCTTTTAAGGAGAAAGTGTAATAAAAGTAATATATTATTTATCCTCGGTAAAATTAATTCCGCAGATGTATCGCGCGTAATTTGAAGCAATACATATTACTCACAGCTGTACCACTGTTGTACCTTTAAAATGTAAATGTTAAAAAATCAACTATAATTAATTCCTTACTTACAACTATATAGAGCATTTTATATTAGCAGACTCATAAAATGATTAATATCTTCCCGTGTGATTTTTTACTCATTCGTCGTACGATAGTACAGACAGCTATAGTGCTTGGCCGTGTGTCTGTAACATTCTCAAATAAAAGAAATGTTCCTTTATCTCTTTAAAATAAATTTTTATAATTAGGTTTTCTGACTTAAAAGCATAGTAACTAAATAAATTATACGGCGAGTTGAAACGGCATAGGTACCTGCACCTATATGCTTGTTAATGTCAATTTACAACCTTTAGTTTTTATTTGGATGCTAAATTAAGTTAAATAACAGTGTTTTTCACAATTTGCAATTCCACGGGTCGCAGATGATTTGAATTATAATATCAAACATATATTCGGCAAAAAATAAAAATCGAGCTGTTGATTTGGCGGTCCATTGAGCGTCCGCGTGTATCTAGTTAGCATATGCGAGTCGTGCTAACCCACTGATATATATGCGCCGTGTCGCCGATTCAATGGATCGCTGAAATTTTAAGCCCGAGCGAACTTAAAATATGAGCCGCCTGGATTAGTGTCCACACTGTGTGAAATACGAACGCATATTATATGGTTAGTCTGATTCGCTCGCAAATAACCAACCAACATATATCATATGTTTGGCGACTTTTCACGGGCGGCGGGGGGGTCAAGCGCGGGGACTTAAATCGGTAAATAAGTGTGGTATAAATCGTCGACTAGTTAAAGATTAACTTTGGCTTATTGTAAGAATAAAGATGTGTTGAACAGTGCATCTTGTTAGGGACCTGATGCATATGCGAACCATCTCTTTCGGACTACACTAAATGGATTGTTGCAATCATGCCACCAATTTTAAATGGTAATAACTGTTTTCTGGCCCTTAGATTCACAATCTAAAAAAATAATTTAATAAAATTTAATTATACTTTTGTAGTAATGAGAAGGTTTCTCCGGGTAGTGCGGTGCTTCTGGTTCAGAACACTGCAAGAGTGTTAATATTTCTGTATTTGAAAGATTCCTTGTTGCGGGTGTCGCCTGCTACCTGTTTAAACGGTAACACGGCCCTTGTGGCAGAGTCATCTGATACCGTAAAAGCATAATAGGGCCCGCCCTTAGCCAGGCCCATGCTCAATTTAATCTGAACATAAAGTATTCGTTTTCTCAAGCATCAGGTATTGTGTAAATGCAACAAGTGAAAAACCAGAGTCATCCCCAGAGTGTTTGATGGCGTTTGACACACGGCCCTTTGTGCTGTTTTACTGATGTGGATATGGGTACAAAAGGGCATTATTGTTTGATGGCTGCTTTGTAAAGTATTCATTTACAATCAAATATTTTGTACTACTAAAAACTTCGAGGTTATGTTTTGTGCTTGTCTAGTGATCTTTTTTCGATTACTTTTACTTGATTCAATCAATATTAATTGAATTAATGTTTCATACAATAATATATTAATATACGACGAGTCTTTGAAATTTGGTTTATGTTGTCTTGAATGTTTCATGACATTTCATCGATATTTAATATTAAATCAATAAATGTCTGAGTTTACGTATATAATTCTAAATCATCGACATTATACTCACAACCAATTATGATCCTGAGATTGTTTTATTCCTGTACCATAACAGTATTCATTTCCATAACCCAACATTTGAAAATGCACACATGGGTAAACGTTAATATGGTCCGTTTTGTGATTTGCCTAGGATATTGAAAATTATTTGGTGAACATTTCCTAATTTTATTAATTAAATCACAGAAGTAAATGGTTTATAATAATATTGGAAAACTGTCACATGACTGCTTCGTTTCACCTATAGTTAGCGTTCAATGTCTGATTTATTTAAAAATATGTTTTTTTACAAGCTCACACTTTGATAAAACTTTAAAAATATAAAATAACTTAGAATTTTTAGTAAAAAATTCTAATCTTTATAAACGTTGACCCAAGCTTGTATTTAATAGGGCTCCAAATTTTGGGGTCCTATAATTCGAGACCTGTACAAACGAATGAATTTAAAATACAACGGGAACTTTACGGGTGTAGAAATTATATGTATATCAAATTTCATTAACATCGGCCTGGTACCTTCAGAGAAGATACGTCCACAATGTTGTCTGTCTTGTACTATTGTACGAAGAGCTAAAAAGCCAGAATAAGTCCTTGTTTATTTGTTTTAATTCTTGGATATGAGTTATAAAAATAATTAGATTATAAAATATTTAGTTACTTTTGTTTGAATGCTTTTTTCGATAAATGCACCATTCCCTAAGTAAGCTTCATTGAAAATCAATTAAATGCAATTTAAACAAACTAAAAACATTATTTCTTTAATAATTTAAACATATCTGCTATTTTTAATAATTTATGATTGTGACAAATCTTTGATATTATGGATATAAGAACCAAATGTGGATGCGAATGATGAACAAGATCCGCATAATGATTCTTTATTGTTGGGTGCTTAACAATGCACATTGTTGATCAAAGGCAGCAAATAACACAATAAGACAATGTTCGCGCGAATGTTGTAGACATTTTGCTGTTGCTAAGTAGACAGCGCCTGTGCTATGCCTGCTGGTTGTTCTTTCGTGGTAGCAGCCACCACTGTGCTCTTGTCTATCAAAGCAGAAAATTACATTGTCTCATCTTATAACTCATCAGCTGTAAAAAAGGTACGACCGACATCAGAATGGTATCGGCGCACGTCAATAGCCATTTGGTTGAGAACAATCTAACGGGGACCTCCCCAGAAGCTGCGAGCATCACAAACTATTAGAGAATTACGCTTTACGCTACGTCATTGTGGAATTTGATTTGAACAGATATCTGATCCTTATTCCTTTTCTTTTCTTTTCATCTATTTATATACAATACATATTCGTTGAAACAGAAGGCTCCATCTCGATTGCAAACAACCTACAACATGAAGCATTTCCTAACTGGTTATATAAATAGCTAATATTCACTCGAAAACTTTGAAAACTTTAGGTCATATGAAAAGAGTAACTGGAATATATAACTCGCTTCGCTATAGCAAGAATAATTTATTGAGTAAATAATTACAGTTTTGGCCAATTAACACAAAATAATAATTATATAGGATCATTAATAAAAGATTCATAAAAATCCGGACATGACGAGACAGTATATTATCAACAGAAAACATATATGACAAAAAAGAATGTAAAAAAGTTTAAATGGCCCAACTGCAAGTTGTGTTAATGAATATTTAATTTCATGGCATTTTTATTGATATTGAAAGGGAAATGCACACATGTCTTGAAGGAGGCGAACTTTTTTTAGTATGTTTTGTTTCTGCATTACGAAATACTGTCATCAATATTACCCCGCGCAGCTGCTATCAATTTGGCACGCGTCTGTTTTACCAATTGAACGCCAATAAAAGGGGAAATATGTTGTACGTAATTAAAAGACATCATATTCCTCCAGTCACACTCGAATCATTCAATTTTATGCTGTTACAGATGTGCCAATTATTTTATTTAAGCACAAGGACTGCATAACTTTAATATACTTATTATATTATCAATATTAATATACATTACACAGTAGGTTTTGTGAACTAATTTTGCTCACAGTTTCGGGCTTGTTCACATTTTACTTTCTTTTACGAAGTTATAACTCGAACTCGACATTTCAACAGATATACATGTTTTGACCTTACCTGAATCGAATGTGACTATTTTTTAAATGACGTCTGTGTGTCTGTGAACGCTCTAAATTGTGAACTTCAATGTTAAGACTTGTATATGGTCTAGATATGCACCTTCTATTTTTAAAAAGAATATTCACGCCAGATGTGCATGTTTACTGCTTTGTTTTCTTTTCTCCAATATCACTAGAACGGCTGCCCTTATGGCAAAAATAGTTATGTTCATATTGAATGCCATTAATATTTTGCACAACTTTTGTTTGAAAAGTTTTTTCAAAAAATATACCACTTACGAGAAAAATGCTACGGAAAATCGAATTGTATAAATTTAAATTATGTATTCCTTTAGATTTCGACACATTTATTAAAATGAATTTGATTGAATTCTATAGTAAGATTAAGTGTTATTTATTATTTATAAAGTAAGTCCCTTTTAGGTAATAGAATTTGTCGAGCCTGCGCCTCTGGTGTAAATAATAAATCGGCTGTAGATGCAGGCTGTATAATATCGGTTGTAATAATTTGGCGGTCGGTGTGGCTGTCATGCATGGACTTTTAAACACGTCATTAACATTGGTAAATTATAGAGCGCTCTAACTGGTGTGTGATGCAGCGAGTGTCACAGATCAACTACACACACACGTAAAGAACAAGGTAAGCGCTTTTTATTGAAATTTAATTATTGCCAAATTACTGTTATTGACATGTTTCGGTTTTATTTTCGAAATTACACAAAATGCAATCTTTATTACACGTGTCTGCATTCATTACGCAGATGTTTGTACACTACTGATTGCAAACATCCTTTATACGTGTTTCCCTCTTTTGTTTCTACTTGAATTCTACGTGCAAATCTAGTAGCAATATTATTTGTGCCCTCTACTCTTCTGAAAACACCTGAGCGATGAACACCAAATTTGCTACACATATTATTTGGCATCCCATTTGAAACCGTTCGCAGTTTATATCCAATCGCTTGTATACTTCCCGAGTTATAGGGCTCCAAAATTTGAAGCCCCCTTAATACTGCCCTGATAAAATAATTAAAACACTCAAAAATTCTACTATTAATTCTAAGATATTTTATATCTACAAGATTATTTCATATTGTTAACCCAAAGACCATAAGAAATTATTAATTATTATAATTTTGAACTATAAATATACACAATTTTTTTTTTTTAATCGAAGTCTTCTAGCAAACAAAATGTATGAGTTTTTATATTTATAACATTGTTAACCAAATGGCCATACTAATAAAAACAGCTGCAATTAAATTAATGAAGAACTGATAGAATTTGAATTAGCGAGTTTTGAAGTTGTTGAAATACCATTACCCATATAACTCGAAAACGGTACAACGTATCGCTCCGCCGTTAACACATTTGGGTTCCCCGATACTTAAACACTCTATAATCATAGTTTCAGCCTTGTCGAAATAACAAAATTGGACACATCACGAAATTTTTCTACTTGAAATTTTTATCAAACTTTGCGATTTTTTCCCGACCAAACCATTAATGATTGAAAATTGAATATTGCAGGGTCAAACAGACTATATTTTGTTTATATTGCCAAAAATGTTCAATTTGATTGGGACAATATTACGAGCTCCACAACAAAAAGAGTAAAAATCATCGATTTTGCCGTTTTTGCGAAAATCAATCATTCTTACTCTTTTTGCTGTGTCCCAGCCAAGTTGACAACATAAACAAAATATAGTCTGTTTGGCCCTGCAAATTACAACTTTCTATCATTAATGCTTGCTGGTGGTATACTTTTCGAGTTATAGGACTCCAAAATGTTGAGCCCCCCTTAATACTGCCCTGATAAAAATAATTAAAATACCCAAAAATTATACTAGTAATTCTAAGATATTTTATATCTATAAGATAATTTCATATTGTTAACCCATAGGCTATAAGAAATTATTAATTATTATAATTTTGAATTTAAAAATATGCATTAATCTTTTTATTCATAACTTTGTTAACCAAAAGACCATAATAATTAAATACTGCTGTACGTATCGCATATATTAGTTATAAGGCGAGCTGGACGCGTAAGTGCGTTGTACCTGTCTTAGATGATAATTATAAATACAGATAGGGAAAGGACAGAGAGGTTAAGTGCAGGCCCCTCAAGCTATTTATTCGCATTTGCAATATTTTAGTTTGTTTATTATAAATAATATTCAATGGAGTAAATGTTTATAATTATATGAGAATGTGTGTTAGAGGTACAAGATAAATAATAAATAGCGTAAAAATCTGTATGTAAGACAAGGGCCAGCCGTAATATTATTAAGTAATTACAAGGTGGGCTCTGAAAACACAGTGTAATGGAAGCGTAACGTGTGTGCTGATTGCAATCTGCAGATGTCGCTTGGTGTTGACTTTGGTTTAAATGTTAAATTGCAGCTGTAGCATTTATAATAAGCAAAACACCAGCAGCCAAATTCATAATGAAATGTACCTACATAGGTCACATATGATGCAGTTGCATCGGGTTTATCAGTGCGAAAGGGAAAGTGGAACACTCGGATTTTACACCGCTAATATATCATAAAAGTACAAGAGTTTTTTATTGAGACCCATCATGGTCGTACGTCGCGAAATACATTGCCATTCCTTCAATTAATACTTCCATTTCGTTTGAAAACAATCGCGTATACTTAAGTTGCATTCACAGCGGACCAAATAATATTCTATAGCAACAAAATTATCACAGTTAATTATAAGTATTGTTGCTGTGAACGTTAGCATTGTATGTCATACAACAAACTTACTATTAATTAAAAAAAATAGGTTTATTTAAATTATTATAGATGGCAACGTTGTATCTCTTACAATTAATTTTGATTTGAAACGCTTAGTTAAGCTGTTGCTGTGGTGGCCACACTGGTGGGAAATGGCGTGACGGGAGATCAGTATAATGCAGTATTGGATACTGTTATTAATTTTTTATGCAATTACAATTTTGGATTTCGGTAGTTAAGTCATTAAAAAATGCATATAGTAACATCGATGATGTAGGTAGGATTTGTAATTTGTGTTTAATACCAGGGCTAAGTAAACCGCTTATTTAGACAATTACTTTACGAATTAGTGCAACCTTATAATTAATATTGCATTATGGCCTGCGTTTAAATACTAATTGATTGTATGTACGTATAGTATTACGAACACGTGCTAAGATTACATTTGGGGGCTTTCAAAATGGTTCGTAATTTATGTATAAATTATCTCTCAAGAAATACTCAATCAAATAGTTTCAAGATTATGGCCAGTATTCGGGATTGTTTGTAATCACATCCTTTTACTCCTGAATCTGGATATATATATATATATATATATATATATATATATATATATATATATATATATTTTTGAAATGGCGTGAGTTTATAAAAATAATCAAGCATATCCGTTGAACGTGTACTATGTATAACGGTTGTACCAATAGTTGTCTTTCTTCGTATTTCATATCTATTATAAAGACAAACAAATCAACGTTGGCCATGGCACGGCAATTGAGGCGAAGCCGAATCAGAAATCATTTTAGACGGATGGCTTTACAAACATGGAAATAATTATAGGAAATATGATGATCTCGCGATGATGAGGAATATCTTTTCAATGAACAAAACATAGCGATCATCGCGCCATCATCGCCAGCGGCCACACTGCGAAGCTGGCCTGGCCGTTGTCTGAAACGTGTGTATAATGAATAATCATGCACAGGCCCAGTCTTACCACTTTTCGATACTCTGAAACCATCCATACCCTTACCACACCAGATTTACCAGATATTACCTATAGCTCGTCCTATAGCAGGGTTACACAGTATGTCTGTAACATATATACATATAAGAATTCGTATTACAACTTCCCGATTCGTTAGATGACTACCCACATCGAATATACACGTTGAACAGTAAGCTGGAGACATTGGTTCAATTATTTATTTGTGTGTTCTGAAGGAAGTATTGCAAAAGAGGTTTGTAATTGTGATATAATTTTTTGGATAGATTGCATAGAACAGTGTAAATATTGAAATGACTGTGAGTGGGTGAATGTGGTTAAAGTCCAGTCCTGGTGTGTTGATGAACACAGCATTGGTGGTGGTGGTGGTGGTGGTGGTGCTTCTGAAGAGTGAGAAACAGAAGACGTGGACATCCCGCTGGCCATCCTCGGCCACAATGCGTACCATAAAAAGATTATTGGGCACCTTTTGTTAGCACTGATGAGGGCGGACTATACACATTAACAAAAAGTCAGATCTCTCTCCTTTATTATTATTATCGAACGAACGAACGAACGAACGGATGAACGAGTGTCGGGTTATTATTAACAAACCTGACATAATCTTTCACACACACACACACACACACACATGAACACGTTCCAAATGAAACAAGACTTAAACAAAAGGCACATCACACCAGCCAGGCGATGGGCGATGGGCGATGGATGGAAAGCAAAGGCCGATCGAACCAGCCATCGATTGATCAATCGATAACACATCGTCGTATTCATACGCAGTAGCATCAGCATTCTCTCACTACTACCACAACATGCATACATACATACATACATATATCATTCCCCAATTAATCATTTCATCATCTCCAGAAAGCGGGAGCCACTGAACACATTTCTACTGCATTTCCATACAGTTGGGACATATATCCAGTAATATTTATTGGTTCCTAAAGATCTACCTAAATACTATAAACTGTCCAAAAATGAAAAAACACATTTAGTACAAAAATGAATGCAATATCCATTAGTTTAAAACGAATTCCTTGAAGCGTATTGGCTAATGGTTTGACGGCTGTCCTTCTCTAACTCCCTCTGATAATATATTCAATATTAGTTAAAAATGAATTCATTCTTGTATTAGGTAATGAACTTGTACGAACTAAACACTGACGCTAATGCATTTTTTATTTCGTGTCTACGCAGACACATTACTGTAATTGTCCACCGATTGACAGGTGACCAGTTCTGTTTGTGCATTGTTAATAACTATAGTAAAATTAGCGTTTTAAATATGTTTAACTGTGTCACGAAGTGATAGTGATTGTGTTTTGATACATTTTAACGAAGTACAAATGAATTTTGTTTGGTTTTTGTGAACATTTGTTTTTGGGCGAAACTGGTATCGTCTACCTAGTAACTGGTTCGTCATTCTCCGGTATAAACTGGGCCTGGGCATGCAGAATTCAATGCAGTAAGTCAATGTTTTTTAATATGCGTTTGTTTTATTATGTAGTTAGAACTAAAATATACTTTGAACATTTATTTAACGTCTTGCTAGGGCACAAATGTGACAACACACTTTGATTCATCAAGCAAATAGGGTTTTATCAGTTTATACAAATAGATAATAATGTAAAATATATATTATTTTAATTCGTCCAAGGATTTTGAGGAATTAAGACAATCTAAATTACATTTAATGAAACGTTGGGGTACAAAGGTGATATCTCACATTGATTCATTCGGCAAATAGGGTTTTATCAGTTTAAACAAATGAAAAATTAAGTAAAATATATATTATTTTAATTCGTCTAAGGATTTAGAGGAATTAAGACAATCCAAATTTTATTTAATGAAACGTTGGGATACAAAGGTGATAACTCACATGATTGCGTCAAGATTGTTTTATCAATTTAAATAATATACATTCTAGCATTAAGATTATAATTCGAACATATATTTAACGACATGTTAGAGCACAAATGTAATATCCCCATTATTATAGCAGAACAATTTATTCCTTTGAACTACTAAATTCATTTAAATACTGTTAGTATTATATCTATTGTAAACGTTATGGCAAAGTTTCTCTACGCATTAGTATTCGAACAAAAACTGTAAATTAAGTTTAGTTTAGAATTATAAATTTAATTTATTGGGAATGAAAGTAATTATGACTATTTAATGATTTAAAAGAAACAACAAAAGTTAATGTGACATTTTATTTAAGTCGCAGTAAACACGTAAATGTAAAACAGGCGGTACAATGGCATATGATGTATGTGTATGAATTGGCGAGTGTGAAAATAGTGTTATTGGAAGTGTCGGTGGCAGTGGTAGCGAGTGTTCCGAGTCATTACTTGCGCTGATCACCTGTCTCGTTACATTTTTGATTAATTTTCAATCAATTGTTAGTCGATGATTAATTATTATATGCGCGACCGAGTCGCCAGGTAGCCACGCTCTAACCTTTACCCACCCTCTATTTAGACCAACTCAAAAGAATAGATATATCTATAATTTTATGGTTTAAAAACGGCAAGCGGCAAGTCATTCAGCCCTTATACACTTTTTAATCGATTTCTGCATTCTTCATTTATCGGATTCGTGCTTTTGTTACACGCGAAAGCGATTCCACACCGGAATTATTTATTAAATATTACATATTATATTTACAACGTAATGCAGTATTAGATGGTCGAGCATAGAACACTACAGCATTTCTAGTAAGAGAAACCAAAATAGTTACATTAAAATTAATGATATTAAATAATTAAACAAGACCAGTTTGTTTTCTTTTCTGGAAAAGTATACCATTTCTGTATAAGAATGTCTTAAACGTTTCCATAAAGCAAATATGTTTGTATATTTATAAGAAAGCCTTGTGCTGGCCACAACAGATATTTAATGGTGTCTAATAGAACACTCCATATATAAAATATATAGAATAATAATAATATATATATAAATATTAGATGAACGCTTAATAAATCGAGAATGCGTTGATTTATTTAGCAATGAGATTCCTGCAATCCATTAAAGTCGACTGGTAAATTTGCAGAAAAAGGCATTGAATGGCCATACGTCGAATATATTGATGATGAAGTTGATGAAGACAACAATATAATATACACAGGGACATTCCTCAACTTGCCCTGACAGACCGGCCGCCAATTATTTTGTAATTATTTTATTGCGAGAATGCACTCAAAGAAATACACAAACTATGTATGTATGTATGTCTGTCTACTCAAGCCAATATCTATATTGAACCACGGCATGCCAACATTATAATTTCAAATATACCATTCACACTGTACACGCAAAGAACACACAACATCACAAACAGACAAACTTTTACATTAAATTAGTAACGTAAAACTAAACAAATTAATCTAATCCTATATATCCACAATCGTATCCAAAAAATCTTTAAATAATATATCATCGATGCGAGTTTATATATAATGAATGTTTGGTAAAAATATTCAGTGTTTCTGTCTTTCTTTTTCGGTAATAAAAATTGAAAACCTCTGAATTATACATTTATTTTATTTTATTTTATTTACCAACATGAAAGATAAGTGTATTCTTTACTCAAATACATATCGATACTGTACGAAGGTTAAGTGGGCTTGATGGTTAAATACAAAAGTCTGTGTGACATTGTTTGTTTTTCGTTGATCCATCAATGTAGTGTGCAGTAGCAATTAAATGATTTGGAATGGCAGTGTCTCACAATTACTACTTTCCAATTGGTAATAAAACCAGTGCTAATGGCACTTGGAATTAATTATACTATACAGAGAAAAAAATCACCGCCAGTTAATTATTAATCGCGTTGTCGTTGAACACGCCCATGGGATATTGCCATACAAAGACCATTTCAATCATATTCCGCTAGGAAACGTTCACACTAGACATTACCATTTCCCTTTTACACTTATATTTATGACGATTATCACTCACAATGACTTTGTCTGCTTCTAATGTCGAAATTGCGACACACAGTCATATCCGATTCAGTTTACAATCTTTGACTTAAAGTAAGCAAGTTTTAATTTTTTTCTCAAGTTAGGATAAAGGTATGAATTTGAGGCTTAAGCCACTTTATTACTAGTCTTTTTGTCTATATTTAACATTTTTAAATATTAAAATATATATTTAACTTTCCTAGATAACGCGGACAGTATGTTTAGGTCACCACTAAACGGGCGAACTCGTATCTCATGAACGGGTCATCTGAATCTAATTTTAATGCTAGATTCTAAAAGCGAATAGAATTCTCTGGAGCTTATAGCAACAATTGTTGTAAATAGTTAATATTTGACAAAATGGCGGCCATGTGAAATAAATACTTTTATTTTCGAGTTTTGTTTTCACTTTAGGGCGTTATATATAATAATTATCTATAAAAATATATGAATATTGTTAGTTTAAGCTTCAGTAAATTATATTTACTTTCATTTAATATAAAGAACAAGCAAATTGGTCGAGTAGTTCCAGAGAAAATAGATCATTTAGTTTGAAAAAAGTCTAGAGAATAACGTGCTTAAAGATTTACAACATATATATATATATATATATATATATATATATATATATATATATATATATATATATCCCAGGGGATTGAAGGGATAATCTACATACTTCAAACTATCGAAAAATGCAATAAGATTGTAAATACCGTATTAAGCTCGTTCTGGTAATTAAAATGCCGAAAAGTGTAACAAATCAATGTTTCTCAGTTGAATTCTAACAATGGCAAACGAATAGCTTAAATGAATAATCATAGCAATAATAAAAATAATAATAATGGAAACAAGGAGCCGGTCCCAGCACGTTCGCAGACAGAACGAGATGGAATCTGTTCGGCTGGATCTGTAGCTGTAATAGCTGTGTGAATAGGCGTCCACTAGTGCAGGGAGCACTATCAAGCAGCACAAGAAGAAGAAGTGTTTGTTGGATTTATTGCAAGTCAGACATAACCTATTATTTCTCTAGTTTATTAAGAACACAGCAGGGGCACCGCACACCGCGCCATATCACCCAACCGACCAAATTATATCTAATTATATTTATATATATACGGATGTATGTACGAAGGTACCCATAATGCAACGCTGGGATTTAACCATGTAAATATACTACGATTTTTCACGCTAGTTTTTGTGAAGTCAGGCAAATGCCTGTTACAATTAAACTGGATTTACATTTCCGTTTGGTTCACATTGGCCAATGTTTGGCATTTATGCTATGCGCAGTTCATACATGCGCAGCGGTTTAATCTTAAACGTAATGCAAATCCCTTATTATTTGATCGGGTCAGTATTGTTTGGTGTGAATGTGCGTGTAAATGGAATGGTTGGTATGAAAGTCAGTGACCTAGCTGGCCTACCGTTTAATGGCTGTGATCAGACAATATATTTGAGTGTTTCATTCGCGCACTATAACGCCATCCGTATGCACTTAAACCGGGCCGTAACCATCGCACTGTTTTGTTTGCATATGATGATGGGCTTTGGTAACATTGCTCTAAAGATTATTATCGCATAAAACGCGACTTAGATGCTATAAAAGTCATATCAAATGTTGCACTGTCGTTATTAAATTGTAAGATACTCGTTGCAAATATTGATTTAAGGACAATTTCAAATGGCTATTGGTGTCGCGTCGCGTCGCGCCTCAACAACAACATATTCACATTATTATTTCTACTATAGATTATATTCATTTTATTTACAACTCTCAATAAAAAGACACTTTTATATTATAAACACATATAGGCGCTCATTTATATTCTTAACCGTACTGAATCTAGAAGAGCTTAAGCATTCGGTCGAACCAAACAATCATAGTTACCTTCACTTTGCCGAATAATAATCATCGTCGAGTGTTGCACAAACAGAATATAAGACGACCGTAATATTATCTTTAATGTGACTTCTTTGAGATGTCGCTGAGACATAGCATTCACATGTCACTGCAACATTACATAGATATCACAAAAAAATTAATTTTTACTAGGTTCAGTAAGTAAGGGAATTTAATGATCCAAAGTTGATAAATCAAGTATAATATTTAATTGTAAGAATCTAAAGTAATAACTGAGAGATTTAAAAGAAAGTAATGAATAATTTGGTTTGTCACGCATGTTGCATGGTACACAATAGCCCACGCGTGTCCCATTTGCCCCCCACGTTAAATATGAATCCAGTTTGTTTGGCACAATAAATCTCGCGATGTTCCTCATCATAGCACAATAGTCAGTGGGATCGCCGCGTACTAATATTCCAGTGCAGCGTCCACTCCGTGTAAATTTGTGTCGCTTATTGTAATTCATTATCTGGCCGCACCTTGGCGAGCGGCGCTAGTGTTCTTAATTACTAAATTACACATTAACACGGCTTTGATTGCATTTTGACTGCTGTATTAATTAGTAAGCCATCGCTCTCTTAAGCCCTTCTCAGGCCTTTTTCTGGGGCGGGGCAACTGCGTAAGCTTTCGGTGTAATGAAGATTTATTAGATATACACCTGGCAACGAAATATCATATAGGTATACAGACATATTTGAAATAAACAATTTTCATTACAAATTAAATTTTCAATGGACACTGTCCAATTCTTTTTACATTACCTAAAGTTCAAATTGATGTATTTATGAAACAATTTTATACTGCAATAGTAATGCCATCTATTGCTGGTTAGATTAACTAATCCAGTCAGTAATAGATGGCATTGAAATCATTGTTATTGTTATGCTTCGCTGATTCTATAAAAAACGGCGAGCTGAACGCATTGGTGCGTTGTACCTAAGCTTATTTTATTTTTCAATTTGAAAATCTATTGCTGCGGTATATTTGCATAGCAATTTGTTTATATTGCAATATTGAATGGCATTTAAGGGATTTTATGTGCAATTTTTTTATTTATTTTCAGCAATTTATTATAAATTGTAAATGGCGCTTAATTTAATTGTTACTGGAGTTAGTTAGATGAGTAGTAGTTATGTGTGCGCCTATAAATACTTAGGCCACATGGGACGTGTGTGTGTGTGTGTGTGTGTATCTATTCAAAGAGTCATCTTCGATGCTCCAGATGCATTTGTTTCCCAGCAGCGCAGCGTCTGCGAGTTGTGTGTATCATCTATTACACACACAGACACACAGAAGCGCATGGGAAGACGAGTTGCTTTTTAATTATAATAATTGGAAATTATATTAGTGTGCTTGTACTGACTCCACTGTCAAATATTGAATTATTACCAACACTTCCGGCTACTGAAATTTTAATTAATTTATTAATTATTATGTTATTATACACATTCGTAATAATATTTGTAATCTGTTTTTTCTCTCGCTTGTTTCTACGCTACCGCAGTAGAACTGATTAATTGAAATCGGATTTTAATAATGGGTTTCGCGCTTATTACAAATGTAATCAACTTGTGAATGTTTTGTTTAAAAATGTTCTTTGTTCTCAAACCATGTTGCTCCCAAACTTAAATCTAAATAAATTAATTTAAGATGAGATTTACGCGTATTTTAATTTGTTATAAAGTTTAAAACGAATAGAAAATATAAAAATGGAAAATAGCAGTAGTTCTTAGTGGGCAAATTGTTTATTTAATAATTGCCGATCAGCTATCATCTATCATCTATCAGTGCATCGCGTATAGGTAGATCAAATACAATTAGGCATCGGCTTTTGTAGTGTTTCGACTCCTCGGAACAGACGTCCGTTTGTTTGGCTTAGAAGCCGAGAGGTCTGTTATTGTTGGGTAGCGTTCGAAAGGACTCTAGGCGTACACAATCGCCTGTCTCAGTAGTCTTGAAGATGCCTGTCCATCATCACACCGAAACAAGTGGGCGACCACTTTTTATTTGTTTAATAAGATTATACGAACTGAAATTGTGTTTACTCAACCATATTTCGGCTTTTCATTCGTGGGTGGTGGATTTTGTTGTTCGAAATTTGAGTTTAATGTAAATAAACAAATGAATAATCATTTTATTTTCATCGATCCAGAGTTATGAAATTATCTCTAAACGAACAGTTTTGAATTTACGACGAAAATGCATAAATTTAAAGCTTTATTGTAAAATATCAACAATTATTATCGAATTTAGTAAATTTACTACAATTTTAATGTAATTTTACTATAATTCTGTATAATTATATAATTTCTAACTGTATTTTCATATTGATAGCCTTGTAAATTTACTTCAAATTTTTACAGTGTACATTGAAAACAATTATTTGTTAATTCAACATGGAAATGGTTTTAACAGTGACATATACTACATTTTAATTTTTTTATACGAATGTATTATAATCACTTGAAGTTCTAACGTAAATACACGTTTTGACCCGTCTTAAATCGTTTCTGATTATTTTTGAACTGATGCCCGTGTATCTGTGTTCACTCTACAGCAAAAACTGTTGATGACAACATTATAAACACTAAACTTATACCTGTATAGGGCCTAGACGAAAACTTCTATTTTTGTAAACAATAACTTAATCAAAAGTTGTGGTTTACTCTTACTACATTTTCAATATTTCGAAAACGGCATGAGTTAGAGAAATAATCAATGTAAAAAAGTTAAAGATATTAAAATATCTAGTATAATTTGTCAAAAAATTTATTCTAAAAATCTGCCATACGTTTTTTACATACCTACAAATGAAAACAATTTACAAAAATATTGGATTGGAGGTTGTTCAGTTATAAGCGTACAGACAGACAGATATTGGTGACAGTCAATGAGGATTTAATGCAAGTGAAGGAATGTTGGATAGAATCGAAATTGAGAATATAAAGTTAATGGGGAATAACCAAAATAATGGTATGTTATTATCTAAAGATTACTAGAAATATTAGAAACGAAATAAGGCATCTCATGTTTTTTCGGATGCTATCCCAACAATTTTTTTGTGGCCAAACAATTTTTTGTTTTCTTCTAATGAGTACTATTGAAGACGTATCGAAAATATATATTTCTTTATGTTGTTGGCACACACGCGATACCCAGTCACGATACACTATATCATCCTACTAAAATGGTTTGACCTTCATTCATCATATTTTAAATCGTTAGTTTTATTTCAATCTTTCAAACAGTAGACTCCGACTTCCGATGCCTAATCATTCCGATTTCAATCATTATAATTCCCTAACCAGTCTACCCAGAAAACCATGGCTCATTCTACAACATTGTTGCCAAAAATATAATCGATTTTGTCCTTTCTAAAAGCATATGTTTAAATAAAAAAAAATGTTTGAAAATAATTATATTATAATATGTAAATGAATTTGGAGTATTTTAAATAATTGACAGAATAAAGTAGTAAAAACTAATGGGTTCCCACTTGAGTTGACACAGCGCTGAATAGAACTAGGTGTTGACAGATTTATAGCTTAGATGTCTATGTGTTTGTTTTATTTGTCTAATTCGAGATAAAATTAACGACAGTCGAAATGTGTTCCGAATACAAAATAGTTTCAATCTGGGTTCATTATACGGTCACTGGAAAATACACATTTCGGAAATATTTCCAAGTCTTACAAATTAAATAATCCAGAGTGGCCTTCACTACTATATATAACATGGTGTTTTAAATGCATGCTACCATTGCTATGAAACAATATCACTAGGAAAACATAAATATAACATGGCTATTTTCATACGCGAATTTTCAGTAAATGGTACATATTTCGAAAAAACTAGTCAATCAAAAGTTGTTATAAATTTTAATTTCTTTAACTATTATAAGATACAATTTTTCTGTAACTCGTCCCGTTTTCGAGATAATCAAATAATAACACAAGGCTGACATATACATTTGAAAGATTTTAATATATTACAATCTTAAATTAATAACATAATAATTTTATCTACAATGTAATTGACTGTGGAGCGTTCACACACACACACACACACAGACGAGCAGACGCACAAATGCATTGATAAATAAGTAAAAATAGATTCAGGGACCCTAAATGCGGATATTTATAAACATAATACAAGTATTGTTTATACATGATCAAGCACTGTTGCGTTAATGCTTCGAGCATCGATTGAAGCATGCGACCAGTGAAATATATTATAGCAGGCGATTAAAATTAAACGGTGGGACATAATTCACAAAAAAATGATTCTGAAAGTTGAATGAATGAATGAAATCAATGCGAGTTCATTTATATACGAAAATAATTAGGGTCTATTAAAATTTGCATGTAGCGACCCACGCCAGCCAGCCAGCCAGCCAGCGAGTCTGAGCTGTCAGAGAGAGAGAGAGAGAGAGAGAGATAGAAGTAGTGACCGTTTTAGCTAATTCTTCCTCTTGTTTGTGGCTGACGAAAGTCTCTTTAATTGAGACATACTGACGTTATATATTATTGGTGATTGGAGGACATGAGCAACGATACACGAAGAAGCACTGCTCGTTCGCTCGTTCGCTCGCTCGCTGCTTTGCACCAATGTTCACATTTGCATAACCAGCTTTTTGGTGACATCTACACACATATTTGTTTCGGAGACACGCGCGTCTATAACTATATTGACGCTTGCTCTTATTTTTATAATTATAATGCATTCTTACTTATACTAAAGCTTTATTATTAGATATATACTATCACTAGTAACGGTGGTTAGAATAATTAAATTATTCGTAGCGTTGATTGGATGTAAACACAATCGTTAATTAGTATATATGTATCTTTAGAGGCAATTCGTACCAAAGTTGCTCTGAAAATTCCTACATAATTCCACAATAAATCCAATTGCCTGCCGCCGTACAATTAAGTGACAACCAACTCCTCACTTAATAAAGACATTCAACCTTTTATATATCCGGCTCTGAATTCATTAAAACACAAGATAATCGCGTTTCAAATCAGAATATAGATACAAAACCTTGATTGAATACACAAGAAATTGAAGAAAATAAAAAAAAGGTTACTTTTAGATAAGTATAGGATTGAATTAACCCTTGAGTGATGCACTAAAACTGTTTTATAATGTTGTAAAAAGATAATTGGATATGTATATGCAATTCGTGACGGGTATCAGCTCGATAATGTAAATTAAGATTGTCATAAATGATCACGGCGATGTGGGATGTTAATGTGCCCAAATGAATATTCATAAAATTTTGCATTTCAGAGAATGCTTATTCAATTATGTTAATTTGCACTAAGTGTCAAACGATAACCTTCAAATTATCGATGCGAAATTATTTGCAAATATAATTTGTCTTTGCAGTCAAATAACGGTGATACATCTAACAAAATGAATTACTTAAGCAATCCTTTGGCCTACATATCTTAGCTACTTGTAGAATTAAATAATTAATACTATACAACTGTATGTGTCTGTTTCTCTGCTTGTGTGTGTACGTGTGTGTGTGTGTGTGAATGCTCTACAGCTAATTTGCTTATTCATAATATATGATGTTTTGAATTTAAAAATTGTATATCCCGGGAATTATATCTTCTTTATATTTTTATAACTGGTTAGTTTACTCGTGTTATTCTTTGCATATGTCGAAAATGACATCACTTACAGAAAATATTATTTTATAAAAGTTTAAGATATTAAAATTTTCAATAACTTTTGTAAGAAAAATATTTTTGAAAAACTTACCATTTACTGAGAAATCACCATGATTTCATCTATATTTCCTTAGTTAGTTAGTTTACTTGTGTCATTCTTTGCATATCTTGAAAATGGCACTTAGAGAAAATATTATTTATAAAAGTTTAAGATATTAAAATATCCAAAATAACTTTTGTTTGAAAAGTATTTTCAGAAAATGTACTATTTACTGAGAAATCACTTTTGAAGATTACCTTATTTCATTAGTTTGTTTACTTTGCTTATTTCAAAAATGGCATCACTTAAAGAAAAATATTATTTATAAAAGTTTAATATATTAAAATTTGCAAAAACGTTTGTTTGAAAAGTTTTTTCGAAAGACCTAACATTTACTGAGAAATCACCTTTGAAAATTACCTAATTTCATCAATATTTCATTAGTTTGTTTACTCATGTCATTCGTTGCTTATCTCAAAAATGGCATTACTTAGAGACCAAATTATTCTATAAAAGTTTAAGATATTAATATTTTTAATAACTTTTGTTTGAAAAGTTTTTTTGAAAAACCTAGCATTTACTGAGAAATTTACTTTGAAAATTACCATATTACATCTACATTTCCTATATATTGATATTGTTTCAACACAATAGCAGAATGAACTTACACACAGAGATAGAGAGAGAGAGAGCAAATAAACAATATCAATGACGATTCAGTAAAGTCCAAAATCAATTGGAATTGTCACAGGAAAAATGGAATGAGTATTTGGTGTGTTTGTAGCACATGGACTGACTACCATTTGGAGGATGCGTTGTAAGCAATTAAAGAATAAAAAAGGTAACAATATGCGTTGTCCCAGCGATAAAAGTGTATAGTGGTGATTTAATGTCGGTGTGATTGTTGCGTCGATAAAGTTTTTAGTGCAGTGAACGCGTCGACAAACACTCCAGCCAGGCAGAGGCAGGCGCGACGATCAAGACATCATCCGTCCGTCCGTCCGTCCGTCCGTCCGTCTGTATAACAGTATCGTACATTTATCCAAACGATTTATTTTATTGCTTGCGTCTAATGATGTCGCTTTCAAATATAAATTTAACTCGCATTTGTTTCGTGATTCGATATTATTTATGGTAAAGTGGATTCGGTAAAAATCGGTGCGACCATCGACACTCGCACATCCGTTGAGCATTTATAGAAAAGTTGGCACCTCTGATTAACCGGTTCCATGTTTATCGCCACGGCCATAAAGGCGACGGGTCCCCATTTAAATGGCCCCTTACTCACAGATCACTTAATTGGACACTCACAAACACTCTCTGGGGGCACTATTCGATATACCCGATATTACCAATATAGTGGTGTCATCCTCGACATATTCATATTTCTACTTGCTAAAATGTTCAATCAAGGAAAACATAGTTAAACTTTGGTTTGGTGGGGAATAGCATGCTGTATTCTTTGGACCATAACTATTCTCAGAAGATAGCGATCATTTTATTTATATATATTTATGTGCAATTTTCCCAAATGTGACTTAATTCTGTGGCTTCTACCTGCGATGGTGTGGCACACGCACTCTTCCCCTGCATTTTATCCGACGTTGTTTCACTTAATTAAAGGTATCGCGTGTGCGTTGCGTTATTTTTTTATAGTATAGCAATCTTGAGAGAATTCAACCCACTAGTATTTCGGGAATGAACGTAGTGGTTTTGTGCCCTCTTCAGATCAACTTGTCCTCCGGCCCCACTAGTGCCGCCACTGGTGCTATTAGAATTAGATAATGACCCGCATATGTGTGATACAAATTCTTTGACAGGCCTAATGCAATAAATGAACAAGTACCAACACGCTAAAAATAAACCATAAAACATTTTACGAGTCGACTGATTAGTGGAGTAGTAAATGTTTTATAGTAACGGCTTTTATTGTTACTATGAAGCTCTTTCACAAATTTAAAACGTCTCAATCAGCATAAAATTTGTTTGAATCTCAGCCACGTTCACTTTGTATTTATTGGCACTGTGCTCACCCACCGCTAATCGAATGTAAAATACACATCAGTCACACCTAATACCAAAGACCGTTTTGTATTGCGACAATTTTAGTCAAAGTGTAATATTTAATTGGCGCAACAACACATATTAGCGAGAGTCGTTAACAACAATATTTTTTTGTTTATAATTTTCTAAAAAAAAGAAAATAGACTTCTTTAGTGGCTTTAGCGCTAAGGTAGCCAGTGAATTTATGGTGGTATGGCTGACGTAGTGGGCTGATAACTTGGACAGAACAAGTATCCATCCGCGATGGAAGTGAGACAGCGACGACACAAGCATCTGGTGTCTTCGTCTTTATATAAAACATTCTGTAGGAATGTTCGATGTTTCTGCTTATCTATATATATTCTTATAGTCTTTCGTAGTGTGCTCTTTAAGTACCAGGCAAAACAAACACTGACAATAAACGACGTCAGGCGGTGCGAAAATACAAGTTCAATATGTCTCTCTTAACACAGAGTATATGGATGTCACGAATACGAGCTTAAATCTTGAACAAATAATCCATGATTTATCACATATAAGTTGTAGGAGAAAGGAATGAAAGGAAAAGAAAGAGGTAATAGTCAAAATGTAGTCAAAGATCTTCAATCGAATATTGAGATTTGCACCTTGAATGGTAAATATGTATGTACCTACTCGTAATTGTAATAAAGAAAGTAACGTACCTTTTGAAGATCGTCTGCTTCAGGAATCTGAAGAAGAATATTAGGGAAATAAACATAAAGAAATAGATTATGTAAATTGTATTTGACAATTCCACACTTATGTACTGTACAGTGTTTGCAGGTAGAACTGACGTACGTCTACCAAATTTACAATTATCAGTATATGTATATACTTATTTAACGCTAGCTTGTTTGAGCTTTGCCACGAGTTAAGGAGGAGAAAATGTCAAAGGCACACCATTTGTGACAATATGTACAAAGTGCTCTTAGTGATATGCACTGATCAATATAAATAAATAGTTAAATTACTTTGGTTTTGTGCACTTAATAACAATTACGTTACATTTCTTCAACGTTTTACCATATAATATGTCTTCAACAACTACAGAACTAACAATGAGTCGCTTCAGGTTGCCACTAAATCACAAAACAGTCACTGGAGTTCCACACACTTTCATTAAAATGTCCCCTTGTACTTATTTTAAACAAATTCTTCATCTAAACATTTAATTCATGTAAAGAGCACAACTGGAATTCTTGCCCCTGAATTTCTTCAACACTTGGAACCATCATTTTGTAATTTCTTCTTTGTTCAACCGTGTTACAAAGTTCTTGTATTCTGGAAATGATACCTTCATTTCTTCAGTATCTGAACAATTGTCAGATTCCAATATCTGATTAAGTATCTTCACCAGTGTTTAGGCAATGTCAATATTTCAAATAATTACTAGGTTTGAATTGCGTGTGTCCACTAGTGTTGGACCAATAACTTAGTCCCGGTCATGTTTAGTCAACTGCAATGGTTGGCAATTCTGTTCCCTAGTATCCTCCACATCCAGAGGGCTACTGGAGCGCGAGTCCATCCGCTCTTTGGGCATCTCCTCCACGTCGCTCTCATCGTTGACATTAATCTCCTCGTCAGAATCGGAAATGTATCGTTGTTCCGCTTCGTGTCCCCTGGGAAGAAACGCACTGGGTGGCACTAGTGCTTTGAACGCACTATTTTCGCCGCCCATCTGTAGCAAGAGCGAGGAATGCGCTGGGCCGGAAGTACGGTGGGGGGTGGTAAGTGGTGAGCCAGGGGTGGAACCTTGCGGGGGGTAATGCGGTGGTGGGGATGGGGTTAAACGCGCGTAGAGGGGCGAGTGTCTTGCACCCTGACGTGGGGGCGAGCTCCGTTTTAGTAGGTTCATACGTTGGTGTCGACGCCATTTTGCCCGTCTGTTGGAAAACCAAACCTGGTTAACAGTGCAGGGATTAGTCATGGCGCTAATTGTTACTAAAATTAAATGTTCCGCAAATTCAAAAGGGGGGACAATTATACTATTGCTCGCTGACTGGAATTATTTACGGAACATTATAAACATATATGTATAAAAAGTAAACTCTACCTGTACTCTAGCTTCTGACAGCGAAGTCTTCGATGCCAACCGCTCCCTAGTCGATACGCAAGGGTAATGACTCTTCTCGAACTCCTTTTCAAGCTCTTCCAATTGGTCTGGACTAAAAGTAGTTCGATTCCTTCGGAACTTTGGTTGTTCGTTGCCATCCAAACTCCCCGAGTCATCTTTTCCGTCAATATCCATCAGTCTAGATCCAGGAGGAGATCCCAGGAGTCCACCATCGCCGTGCGGTGAGATCGATGATCCAGGGGATCCAGACATGACTCCACTAGAAGAGTTTGGAGGTTGGAGCCCCAGGGCGCTGTTGGGCCAGAGGTGGGAGTGCCATGGGAAAGCGGCGGCCGCCGCTGCGTACGGATGGGGGTGGTATAGACCATAGCCGGCTGCGCGGGCGAATTCCGCTGCGGCCCGCTCTGCCGCACGGTTCCGGAGGATGCGGTTGATGCTGCTCACGGATGGGGCCGTTGCATTCGTACACACACCTAGAAATAAAAAAACGCATTTGTTAGATTATTCTATTCCAAGTAATGCTTTTAAGTGATTTCAAGGCCAATAATTCATAGAACGAGGGTTAATGTTCTTACGATGACAACGTGCAAATTTTGCTATAATATGCCTTCGTGTGGACAACTAATTAATTTAAGAGAAATCAAATTCAAGCAATTAAAATCGTTCTAAATCAGGAAATGAAATATTAAATATTGAACTATTATAAATTGAAAGTATAGTATCAGTGGGACTATATTCGAATGTTAGGGTTATTAACGTGAGTAAAAGAAATAGGAAGGCAAATTACGAAATTAAAATTCTTCGACAGTATGCTTGAAACAATTACACAGAGTAATTAGTAAATTATGGTGGTACAATTCGTAGAAGTCGACGAACAATATATATATATAAAATCAACAGCTGATATTCGTAGAATTTTGCACGTGTTAACAAAAAGCATGAGAAATGCTTTGTTGTCAAATCGAAACGCAGGTTCAGACTGTGAATTTGTTTTAAAATAATTTAAATGTAGATTTCGCGTCAGTGAATCGAAATCGCGCAGATTCAATAAAAAAGGGAGGATGTCTTCTCTGACATGGATGGATACCCAAACTACTTAACGACAATGTACAGCCTTGATTTGTCACACTCTTGGTGTCTTGAAGATCTACCGGCGATCCAATCTGGACCCCTGCAGTGCGGATAGCATCGCTAAAAGAGGGTAGCCACCTCCAGGTGGTCCGACGCCGCGCTAACTCAACCACGACTTTTTTTCCCCACTTAATTTGCTATGCCCGAATTGTTTACTAATGTAATTTACCAAATGTTTTGTTGACTCGCCTTTTGCTTCTTGTTTTGTCACTAAATTCGATATGGTTTTCGTCAATTATTTATTAAAAAATATATAATTCTTCTTTAAGCAATGAAAACTCATATAAATTGTACATATATATATATATAAATAGTCTTAAGGTATAATACTTACGTATTATGCTCCTGAATATAAAAGATTAGTTACAATAATTTTATGATTACAATTCGTCTTTATTTGAGTACAAGAAGAAATGAATAATACGTAATGCATGTTTTAAAATATGATTAAAAGGTGTAAACTTTTTCATATTTGTAATAACGGATTTGAGAACAAAAAACTGTGTACTGCCCGTGTAGTTTCATGCGTATTCAGTAATCAGTTAGTAATTTAATATTCCGCGAATTGGTTTTACAGTGAAAAAAGAGAATAAAAATAACAGAGATTGTATTGTGTATGTTGGCTAGCAATTGCATCCGAGATGAAATAATAACACTGCAGTGCAATGCAGTGGTGTTTGTCTGCACGAATTCAAAAGACACGTTGGCTATGGTCACTCAATTGGACACGCGACTCCATCTTGCCCCATTGTCCACTTGTGTACCCCTTTGTTCCACGTCCATTATCCCCCATTATCTCTCCCTTTTTTCGTCTGTCATTTTTTCCAATCATTCCTATGTGGTTGATGTGGAGATACATAGCAACGCGTAGACGCTTCTTAAATTTGAATAATACTCATAATATATTTGCAATGATCACTATAGTGTAAATAGTGTGTGATAAGTGAGGCAGATATGATGAAATATTTGGTGCCCAGTCACGCCGTTTAAATTAATTAAACTCTTGTCTAATTTAAGCGGTGTAAATCAGGCTTAAATAATTTTGACACACTTTTATTCAAACAAACAAATCTATCTTTCTTTCACGCCGTTTCAATCTGACTTTCTCTTCGCATGTATTCTTTACATCAATCAATCAATAACGGATCATTATTATTCACACCTTACTTGAAATTCGCACCTTCATAAATATCTGATGTGGCCAGCCACTTTCTCACATCAAAATCTATACAAATTCACGTGAAATATATATATATATATAATAAATATGCATACATATAGATATCATTAAAAAATACCATGAAGAAAACTTATGTGGTAACTATTCGAAAAACTTAAATATAAAATGGTTATTTTCAGAGACATTTATTCAGCAAATGGTAAATCTATAGAAAAAATAAATCAAACAAAAGTTGCTAGAAATTTCAATATCTTCCCCTTCTGTAAATTATATTTTCTTCTAACTAGTATAGTTTTCGAGATATATGCAAAAATATAAATGAATAACATGATTATTTTCAGGAACGATTTTTCAGCAAATAGTAAATCTATTAAAAAAAATTTTTAAACAAAAGTTGCTAGGAATTTTATTATTTTCCGCTTTTGTAAATTAATTTTTCTTCTAACTAATATCGCCTTCGAGTTATATGCAAATAATAAAATGAATATCATGATTATTTTCAAAAACGATTTTTCATCAAATGGTAACTATTAAAAAAAAACTTTTCAAACAAAAGTTGCTTGAAATTTCAATACCTTACACTTTTGTAGAATAAATTTTTCTTCTAACTAGTGCAAAAATGAAATTAATAAACCGTCATTTCAGGTTAAAAAATAGTTTTAAAAAATTGGGATATAAAAATCATACAATTCAAAACATCACGTTTGTATGTTGAACGTAATTGTTTATAGAACGGTTACAGACACACAGAAATTATACAAAAAATTGTCAAATACTATTTCTTTACGCGTAACGTTTAAGAAAGTAATAAGCTATGCACAAATTAAAGCCGATACCAATTGGATCGCGATAATTGAATTTTTCAAGTGTACGAAAGCGCAAGCTTACAAATAAGCATATAGTGAGCGAGCTTTGAGCCCCGGGCGATTCAATGCTCATAATACAAATGTGATTGGCAAAGGCCAGGCCAGGCCAGGCCGGGCAGCGTTAGCTCCGTTGTAATTATACCGTGACGGATGCGTGATAAATAATATTCTGTATATTTATCACGTGGTTCGGCATGTATTGATCACATTCATAGATAGCATCGCAGCCCCAACGCAGCTAAACGCTGATTTATTATTTTTTGTAAGCGCTTCTGACTGCATTACCTATTCAACCCTTCGGCGATTACAATTAATGCATTTCTTTGTATGTGTCTACATGCATATTTGTACGTGTCTCTGTGTGTCTGTAAGCATGTTCAAACGACTTTCAATTCATCGAACAGTGACACCAACATTTAAGTTTAAACGGTTTTTCTATTACTGCCTATTTTTTCAAACTCGTATGTTGGTACACTGTGAATTATTATAAATTACAATAATAAATGAGGAGTGGCTTGCACTCGACTTATATACAAAGTTTCACAATTTTAGCCTCTACAGTTTTGGCCCTAGAGCGTTCACAGACACACAGACGTAATTCCGAAAATAGTCACATTCGACCAAAACGTGTATATCCGTTGAAAACTCGTGTTCGAAATTTTTCAAGATTACAATATTTATATAAATTCAAGAAAAATTAATAAATTTGATGGTTTATAGTGAAAATATAAGCAGCACTTTATTTACAGTGTAAATTACGAATTACGCTAAATCGTATTATACAATTTAACCAAATTCATTAAAAATATTTTTTAAATATATGAGTTTATATGGCATTGTTTGAAAGACTAAGGAAAAATACGTATTTCACAACTAAATAATTATTAAGTAAAATATTTATGTATTCTAGGCACTTATTTCACATTTATATAAAAACAAATTTGAAAAAACTCAATGATGCCGTGTAATTTCATGCGTATTCTGCGTATAAAAACAATAACAATTATATACCAATTATTTTTACGACAATTATTCCGAATTTTGTAAAAACTTAAAAAATAAAATTATTTTAGAATAAAAATAAATTAGCAATTATATAAATCGCATTATAGAAATTTGCATTTCCGTATTAACATTGTCCATAAATGTTAGGTTTAACGTAGTAAGCACTTATGTCTATTTTTAAATTCAGAAAAAAACAATCAGATAATCGTAAAGTAGCCGAAATATTTGATGGTATAATTTTAATGAATAGCCTTCATAAAATAGAGGGTGTATCCTCGCAAACGAGCTACCTTAACAAACCCATGATTTAGATAGTTCCGGTAGGCCCTCAGGTGAGCCGTAGCCCCGAATTAGCGAATTTTAGTTGGCCAAATTATACGCATTGACCGAATCAAACGCCGTGGGGACCTGCGGCAATCACCGGCGATTGTGGCAAACGCTTGTGCGCCAGCGATGCGCCGTACGCGGCCATCTGATTCCGTCGGCCACACATCTGCCATCTCACATTATATCTCATCTATACGTTATATATTTAGTAGTGAAACAACTATTATATCCATCTATTGATCAGCCATTTACATAATTTATGCATAACTAGCTTGGCGAATTTTCTATGGCCAGCTGTATTTAACCTAAAACGTCTTTTGTCGTTATTTGTTGGATTTGGATGGTTTAACTAATTTATAGTTTTAAAAACGCGAGGTCGTTAGATTATACAGATTATTATTAACTCGTCTTACGATAGTACAAAAGAGCTATAGTATTCAGTCTTTAGGCAATAAGATTTCCAGAATAGAAATTATTCTATTTATATTGAAAATATTTCCGATAAAATATAATAATGTCTTACAGTGGAATATTAAATTAAATTGTATAAATATTTAAATTGCAATGTAATATTATGCAAACAATAATATGTTAAATACGAGTTTGTTGAGTGTTAATTGCATACCTTCAGAGATAAGGCGTTCTCGAATTTCCCAGGCGAAGATTGTGGGGTTTTCTCGTTTGTACTGCTCGATTTTCGACACCACCGCAGGAGTGGCGACCTTCGGTTTACTTCCTCCTATCAGTCCTGGTGGCCTTAACGTACCTGAAAGTTTAAATTAAATCATTATAATTTGTTACCGAAATCAAAAACAAAATTACATATGTTTGACCATATTTAAGTGGGTGGGTGTAAATTAAATCAATTTTTTATTATTATATCTGATCTAAAACCTAAAAATTAGTGTCATCGACAACTGTATACCCAAATAAAAATAAATCATGGTAGTAGCATGGACCAACTGATCAAAGATAACGTATAAAAATTGTATCTTTAATACGAGTGCTGGGAAATTAAATATTCACTGCCGCAGGAGCAATCACATCAAGGCTTAACCTCATTGTTGGGTACCTCAAATTCACTGCTAATACTTTTTTGGCTAAACGTACATTTTACAACCTTATAGGCCCAATTCAGAACTCAACAGATTGTTAAACAATTGATTTTTAAAATATTTATCATAATATATGGGATTTCTACTAAATATTAACGCCATAATTTTCATAATTAATATTATTTTGAACAAATAAAGACTTCAATCTTCAACTTCGTGCCAGTTTCATTGTTCGCCTACCAAGAGGCGTTATATCGTTTTATGATAATTGTCAGATATTATAAAACTTTAACTTTAGTAGATAAAGTATTTTTATTTTATAATATATACTGAGTGAACTGAATTATAATATCTGAATATTAAAAATAGATATATTACTGGTTTTTATACGAGTAATAAGTTCTAATATATAAATTGGAATATAATTATATTTGAAGGAGTATTGTGCACTTCAATAAGTGTTGTTATTAACTTGCATAGGTGTTTTGGTTATAAGTATATTTTATATTAGTGGTAAATATATTAATATAATAACTGACTGACTGACATTCTTTTTAATGTGAGCCAATTATAAGAATTCGCAATTAAATAAATTTCTAAAACCACACAACGAATAAAACCCAACTTAAAGCAGGGGTCAGTTCACCCTATTCATAGTGTAAAATTAGAGCATGTCCCCATCGCGCAGATGTCGTCAATTGTCATCCACTCGCGTGACGTGGACGTCTACAACAGAGACAGACGACGACAGGTGTTCTCTCTTGCTCGAGATATATATATATATATATATATATATATATATATATATATATATATATATATATAAAATGTTTTTTATTCCAGTGAGGAATGTATATTTGTATGATTAAGATTATTGGCAGTTTTTGTGTCAATATTTCGACTTTTTAGTGGGCACTCGTAAATTCTGAACACGTTCCTGTGACTTCCTCTCTGTAACACAACTTATTAGCCGTGTAGCGTATAGTTATGTGGTCAAACACAAAAACGCACGACGTGTTTTTGTCGCTAGAGGTGTTTCCAAACCAATTGGCTCGCTGCTAATGCTAATTTTTACATCGAAATTTATCAAGTTCACTTCATCTTTAACCTCATATTTTCCCAACATTTTGAATACAATATATCTTAATTGCTCGCTATGCCTAATGTACAAAGAGCTGAAGCATTCGGTCTTGCCTTAGATTCTAAAATAACTTGTACAATAATTCGTTGCTGGAGTCAAATTTTTCAAATTCTTAATTCTACTTTATTTACAGCGAAACAATTAGTAATTTAGCTTAGAAACTATAAATAATAATCCAGTTTGTATTATAACAAACAATGCAACAAAATTTGATAATAAATTATGTTAATTTTGTTGCTGTGAATGCTAGCATTGCTTGTCATAATACAGGCTGGATTATTATTTGTAATACGTAATCTTAATTACTATTTGGTTCACTGTGAACACAATAATCAATTGGGTATTAAGGTGTATTCACAGTGAACGTATTACAAATAATAATCCAGCTTGTATTATGACTAGCATTCACAGTAACAAAATTAACACAATTTATTATCAAATTTTGTTGTCATACAACAAACAAAATCAAAATAGTTAGATTCAATTCACGAATGGTTACAACGTATATTTTCGTAAAAATGTTTGCTAAACTTTCATTTTAGATTTTGTCTATGAGAGAGTTAAATTAGAGTGTATTTTGTGTGTGTTTTTGCTTCCGAATCAAACTAATGCGTTAATATTTTAAACATGTGCTGGTATTCGGCGGCGTTCAAACTGCACATATAAATAATATACTTTAACCAGTATGGCATATCGTGACCATAAACGAATTTTTATTCGCGTCCAAACTTATCTTTCATAAAAAGTGGTTAGGCTTTATCGTAAATACATTTTGGAACATTGATCCAATACTTACATACCTAGCATTATTATATGTCGCTTATTATTAATACGATTCTTTTTATTACTTTCTTATACCATACGTATAAAAGAGAATATTATAACCATCAAAAAAAATCAGCATTGACATTTTAATAAAAGTATTCATTATATGAACAACTCCGAAGCTCTATTGACAGTGTGTTTTTGTGTATGTGAACACTCTACAGTCAATACCGTGGAACAAAAAAATATGATGGTTTGTAAATTTAAAATAAAATTCAACCTGAAATGCTTGGTTACTTATGTAATTATTTACTTATCTCGAAAACAATACGTTAGTCTTATAAAAGTTAAAGATATTAAAATTTCTAGCAAGTTTTGTTTATAGAAATGTACAATTTACTGAAAATTTCACATATTAATATTGTTTAATGGAAATGGTAGCATGAATTTTAATTACAATAAAACGATATTATGTATAGTGCGAAGCAAGTACTGGAAAGTCGAGTGTATGCCACTCCAGATTTGCATATTATTTATTCATGTATATTAGGTTAATATGTGCATTAATAATATGGACTTTTAGGCAAATTTAATAATACGGTTTAAAAGTAATTGCTGTCATTTTCGCATGGTTTTTAAACATTTAAAAACACCTGTTTTTAACGTGGTTTTCACCCTATTACATTTACATATGTAACATTTATATATTACATGGTGCATTTCCGTTAGTTATTACCATAAAATACATCACCCTTTAGCCTCAATGTTTTACGTTAAAAACGTTATTTTCATACATTTTTAACTGTGCCAATTTTATGATATAAATTCCAACTATTTGGAATACACATACGGACATACACGCAGCATATAAGCTTGAATAGGTCAAGGAACCTCAAAACGGCTATATCCATTTGTATCTCGCAATCAATTTACTTTATTTTTACTTACATATACTTTAAGTATTGCATATCTCAAAATTGACACGAGTTAGGGAAAAATCATCGACATAAAAGTTAAAGATATTTAAATTTTTAACAACTTTTGTTTGAAAAGTTTTTTTGAAAAATCTACCATTTCTTGAAAAATTGGCTTTGTAAATATTTTAGTTATAATTGATTTTGTCATCGATTCATAAAAATAATTAATTTTATAGTAATGAACAATGGACTATATATGATATGGGCACGTGGTGCCCACGGGTTAATCTAGTTACTAATTGGTAAACATATTAAGGGTAATTTGTTACTTAATATTTTTTTAATTTTGTATTTAATACTATACGTAAGTATTGATGAATATGTATTTGTATTTCTGTTAAATATTTCAATTTTTTGGTACAATTGTAAATGGGAAAAATGCTATGATTGCAGTGCGAGAGGACAATAGGTGATCCTGAAGCGACGAATTATCGTCAAATTTGTTCGTTTTTGTTGTGCATTGTCATCGGTGGGCATCTGCTGTATCAATACATTATTCATAGCATCTTAATGGCACGTCCCTTTGTGCCCGGAACGTCCGTCCGGACTTCTTCTATTGTGTAACAGCGGTAGCCAATTGGCGACGTGTTGCATATATGATAATTCCTGCCTGCTAGATACTGGGACCAGTGTGCTAATTATCTGTTTGGCCGCACCGTTTCAGTGTCGCTGCTAGCGGTTTCATAGTAAAAGGTTTCGCGCGCTCAAATTGCCGCAAGATCCATTCTACATATATACAAGCTCTATAATTCGATGGGTTTGTAGATTGCGGTTAGTTAACGTAAGGAAATACTGTTCAGATACAATAAAAAATTGCAGACTATTCTACACAATAACTCTATAATTCGTACAAGGAAATGCACTTTCTGTCTTGTTCTCTATTTAGTATCGGTTAATGTCTATTGATTTCAGACTTATTCAAATTTATATAAATAATTGAATAAAGCAGAAACCAAGAAGCATACAAAATCTACAATATGTCATTTTTATTTTTACTGTAGCTGGTAATTAGTATAATACAAAATTATATGTATATACAAATTAATAGCTACAGTAATAAAATTTCGTTGTAAAAATTATGCCATATTATAGATATTTAATAGTTCTAGGCTACTGCTTTACTCAATTATTAATATAAATCTTAATAAGTCTGAAATCAATAGATATAAACCGATACTAGACAGACAACGAGATATAAACAAGACGAGCACCTTAAACGGCGCGCTGGATTACTCTAAATGGCTGAAAATTACAATAGTAATATTAATAATATAAAAAGTAATACAATTTTTAAAACGTTTTAATATTTTTGTCAAAGTTAAAATACAAAGAATTGCAATTTAACAGAGGCAAATTTTCACCCGACCAAAAATAAATGAATTAAACTTTAGAAAATGATTCTTGTAAATCTGAAAGAGATAGAAAGTTGCCGTTTTCAGGGATTCTTAACTGAACTAATTTAGATCTAAAAATAATGTTTTGTGCCGTTTGATTATAAAATGGTGGAGAAAGGTGACGGCATGTAAATATAAGTAAAACTGACGTTGCGTGCACAAATGTATATACGATATAGGATGTAGGTAGTTAAAAATATATAGTGGAGAGAATTAGCTGCGTGACTGTCTTCATCTTTTTCATCTTTTTGTTTGCATTATTTTGCTATATACGCAATAACTATGCATCAAGTTAATTTGTCAAATAAAATAATATGAGTGGTCGAGTTTAACATATTCACCAATTACACGTGCAATTAAGCGCAACTTAAAGCTAACTTCAACGTAACTAGTTCATGTAGACATGCCTAGAGGCGCTGCTGCTGTGTCTGTCACAAGAAAAATTCAATTAAAAAATGCTGATTTCTTTACTCGGACGACTCTGCCCCCGGCCAACTACACACTACTTCTTCTTATACTAGTCTAATTAAAATGTATCTAATTATTATCTCAAAAATGCCACTGATTTTTACTTGCATTTCATAAACTGCAGCTATACTCTTTAATTGTGCAATTTTCAAATTAAATAGATTTAGAGAAACTAGACGATTTAAATAATTCCGTAAGAGT
This sequence comes from Leistus spinibarbis, assembly GCA_933228885.1. Classification (NCBI taxonomy): domain Eukaryota; kingdom Metazoa; phylum Arthropoda; class Insecta; order Coleoptera; family Carabidae; genus Leistus; species Leistus spinibarbis. The sequence goes on along the minus strand of OW121809.1, from coordinate 2,862,363 downwards.
AGTACGGAAGTTTTTTAAGGGAAACGTGTGGTGTAAATATTTTGTGACTGATTCGAACGAATGCTCGTCCCAACTTAGTAAATGATAATTGTTATGTGTGTGTGTGTGTGTGTGTGTGTGTGCGTGTTTGCGTGGCAGCGAAAGCACCCGGGGCAAGTTGGCTACCTGGAATACTCGAGCCCGGCCTCACTAAGCGCGCATGCAACAATCTCAGGCTCGCCAGTCTCACAATAATTATATCTTCTTTCATAATCCTTTAACATACGTTTACCAAATCTCCCGGACATGATCTACAAATGCACATACATACGATAGATCAAGAAGCGTGTTGAGAACCACTGCTCTCTAAACGCCACTGCATGCCATATACGATATGTATGCCGTGTGAAAAAACCTCTAAATAACTGGCCAATAATCATTGCTCACTCGCAAACTGCCCTTAAACTTTTACGGCGATTTAAAAGTTTACGAAAACGCGACTTTCGTCACGAAAACCTTATTTGTCCTAAAACTTTTTGTTCTAAATGCCTACACAATTATACTTGGCTTTCCAACAAATACAACTAAGTCGTTAAAGATTGAAAATAATAATATTACATTTTATTTTGTTTTACGGGGTCGGTTTCTTGATTCAGTCTTAACGTGTATATCCGTTAGATAATGTTGATACTAAGAATACTGTGAGACACTGGAGATGTTTTTTATTGAAACAATTTACGGAATTCTGAAACCTTTTATAGAATCGAAACGAATGGCTAATTCTGAAGGCTAGATCCAGTGTATTATTGTTATTATAATAATTTGATAATCGGTCTTCATTTGGCAAAATTCGTGTTTCTATCAAATTATAGTTTGAAAGGAATCAAAATCATAGAATCAAATTTAATAATTTTAGGTCGTTTTTGAATACTGGGAACTAGCCGATAGAAATACACAAATAGAAAAGAATTAGCTTAGATTATAGATGGTTTACATTCACAAAAGAATTTCTCGCTTATATCCAACCGAATTTGTTGACAATATATGTTATTTTAAAACCCCGAAATTCAACCAAATTAATTCGTAATATATTACAAAAATACTATGGGAAACTTTCTGCTGTCTGATGTAAAAATTACTACAAATAAAGTCTTTTATTATTATTACCTAAACTGAAATTTGCGAATAAGAAAAAGTCCCTGGGTTTTAAGGGTTCAAGGTAGAAAATGTGAAATGTTTTTTTTTCTCTCTTCGTATAAAACAAATGCCCCCCGATTGCTTAAGGTTTTGGTGTTGTTGCTATGGCAAGCAATATAGAGTAAACATATGTCTAAGTCGGCCATGATGTGCGTGTATTGTCTGGTATGTATGTATGTCGGTATGTCTGTGTGATGTGCAGTGTGCACGATCGCTATAACAAAATTGATAGGTGTCACATGGTAATTGCTTAGCATTTTGGAGAAGGTATTATCATTTGCCTGCCATTTATGATGGCTCGTCATCGGCAAATGGCAACCATAACTACAGCCATCGTTGCCATTTTTATAATCATCATAATGGTTAACCACTTATGCAGGCAAACGTAATTGGGAATCGCTTAGAACAACGGCTATGATGCTTACTCAGTTAAGTTATTACTATACGGGGTCTACTTAAACATATTTGCCTACCTACCGCAAGCTTAACACAATTTTACCACCGAATTATATAGTTCTTGGACAATGTCTCATTCTTTAACGGAAATACACGTATGACTCTCTAAATCGAACCCGACTAGTTTTGCTCGTAAGGTTAAAATTGCACTAAAACATTTGGCAATTATCCAAATATACTAACTGCAACTACGCAGGTATTTACTACAAATATATATCTACCTATGGTTACTATATTTTGTAATTCTGTTAGTTTTCTTAAGAAGCTCGTCTTGTTTATATCTTGTTCTGTGTCTAGCAACGGTTAATATCTATTAATTTCAGACTTATTAAGATTTATAAAAATAATTGAGTAAGGCAGAAGCCACAAACCATACAATATGTACAATATGGTGTATTTTATTATTGAAGCTGTTAATTGGTATAATCCAAAAAATTAAGTATGTACCAATTAACAGCCACAGTAATAAAATTTCGTTGTAAAACAATATGCTATATTATAGATATTGTATGGTTCATATTATTTATACAAATCAATAAACATTAACCGTTGCTAGACAGAGAACGAGATATAATCAAGACAAGTACCTTAATATAAATATATATTAGTTACTAACATACATTACTCTGTGTTATATATTAATTCAACTTATTAATTTTGCACAAATCTCCAAGTATTTTTCTCTGCTGTTGTTCAGGAAATTTGAGTAAATAAAGCCCAGTTTCCAAATTAATAATTAACTGTATTATATTTACGCAAGCTGAACGCACTGGTGCTTGCTTAATTGTCTAATTTAATTTTTTCTTGATTTTTACTACATTATTCTTTTGATAATTTAACAAATTTTAACCAACAACTCAACAATTTAATTTGCATATATATTTTTTCATAAATATATCGTTTAATAGTATAGCTATGTCCACATCAAATTTCATATATATATTTATATATATATATATATATATATGTTTACGAATTATAGCTAAATATATCATAATAATCGTAGATTTAAACCAGGTTCGTCGCTTAATGCACTGTTTGAGTACAAATTGTATATATTTCACTTAAATTTAAATTTCTACGTTTTAAAACGCATACAGACATACACATTGACCATATATCGAATATATGGAACAGTATATATGGTAAACTAAGTGATATGGGTGCTTTGACAGAAATTTGAAGTGGCGGTAGATTACTCTACGTACTAATAGAAAATGTATTGTTGTTATTTTAATTTATATTTAAAACAATAATATATAGAGGTTAAAATTGACGTATGTATTAAATTTAAATGACCTATATATATTTTAGGTAATATGGTCGTTTCAATAGAAATTTGGTGTGGCTTAAAATTAGCTTCATTTAAATTAAATCATTTTGAAAAATTCTTAGCAATTTTAGAAATGTATTAATAATAGAAATACACCTAGGAACATATGAAATTTGGTGTGGCCTACAATTTGTTTCAATTTGAAATTTGATCAACAATTTGCAGGATTCTAACTCACCTAAATTTGACTGTTCACAGTGCATTTTGAACTCGAAATCTACGAATTAAACAAAAGTGATGGTTAATATTTGATTTGATTGATTTTAAGCATTTAAAAGAATAATTTTCGGAGCAATAAATAATAGATAAACCTGTTGTTTTTGTCAAGACGAGCTTTCTTTAATTAGAGCCGTGTATAAAATATGAGTGCGTACAGGACAAACGCACGCACGCACAAATAGCAACAAACAAACGGATAATTCCGTGCTTTGTACACACATATACAAAGGTTGGTTCAGCAAGGAGTACGTACGTATGTATAGTTGTTGCATGTTCAGTTGTGTTCGGCTTCGATAAAAACGATCATCGGTCGTACCAAAAGGTTAAATACGATGTTTTCCCAACCAACCAACCAACCAACCAACAAGCAAACAAACAAAACAACTGCACGCAGACATGCACAGGTATTTATTTATAATAATAATAAACGAAGCAGCAACGTCTACCTCCGATAACCATCGATTAAAAATCATATAAGACATTTGAACGCGCTCTTCCTGGTAACGAATTTCCAACAATTAAAAACACGCATGCAAGCATCAATGCTCTCCAGCTTACCATACGCTAATCACAAATTATTGTGATTTTTTGATCAGTAATAACTTTACTACATGTAACACTGGTACAGACACACATATATAGTGTGCGGTCATACACACACAATAGAGAATAGAACAAAATGGTAGAAGGTTGCGTTTGAGAAGGCAAGGAGCTCTAATATAATGAGCATGTGAGCGTTGATTACAATAATGAAATTAGTGAAATAACATTGTTCATTCTCGTTCTGTTGAATTCACGGTTGTGTGGTTGCCTCGACATTGACGGTCGCAAGCCAAGCATTGTAGTCATTGGTGACTCGATTACAACAAATTATAGAGCTGCGCGATTCTGTTTCCATCCGAGGTTCTCAACAATAATTAAAAATGTCCGCGGTGTCACACACACACACACACAATACACGCTAGATTCTTAGTTCGGTCTGGGTTGGCCTACCCGTAATTAAGCGGGACAGGTTTGCGCGAAATTATCTTTGAGATAATTGAATTAAATACTACTTTTAATTGCGCACCAAGAAATTACTTATTTCCTCCCAAGACTAACAAAGTTATACAATGTTCCTTTGTATCATTTTATTTAAGCTTTTTGTCATCATAATTTGACAGCAATTTGTTTACGGCCATTTCAAAACATAAACAGATGTTGACTGAATTCTGTATATGATATGGGCACGAGCTCACCTATTTGTTGTACAACCTTATTGTTTCTATGCGTGGATTAAAATGTATTTAAAAATAGTTTATCATTAAAGTGCAATAACCAATTATTCTGGAAATGAATTCTTAATGCCTTGGCTATGAAATTGAAGCATTTCTCCCGTTTAAATGAGTAATGAGATATGCACATACTAAAGCAATGCATATTGTACGAATTTGAATAAATCAGCGTTTAACTGATCGTATTGCCTGTAATTGTGCGTTGTTTTATGTAAGTGTTCAGCTGCATTCACGGCCTGGTGCACCGAGAACAAATGGCGGAAGAGGATCCAGCCACAAAACGATATGAAATTCATAAAACTGTTTGTTGGCTCTCATAATCATCATTGCTTCATTTCATGCCTTCTGATCGATGTAAGCGTTCAAAATGTTCACTTATATTTCGTGAACGAACATTGTTCACCCACTATCTTGATGTGTTTAACCAAATTCTTAAAACGAAATTGCAAACAACATACATTCTTCTTATACGGTTCAAATCCCATATTACTTTCTTGTAATCTTGAATCATTTCGAGACTTTAACGGAAATACACGTTTTGACCATCCCTACATCGAATTTGATTATTGTCAAAAGTGTTGAGACTTAAAACTTATTTATAGAATATTATATTTTTGAAAACCATATTTTAAACAAATCCAACTCTTTACTTTTCTTATTTCTTCATTATCTCGAAAACGGCATGAGTTATAGAAAAAGTGGTATGAATAAAAGTTGAAGACAATAAAATTTCTAGCAACTTTTGTTATAAAAGTTTTTTTTTAAGTGTACAATTTAGTGAGAAATCACCTTTGAAAATGGTAATTTTATATGTACGTATTCCTAATTACAATGCATAATGATTGTTTCATTACTATCGTAGGATGAATTAAAAACAAATTAAAACAGGAACAAGAAAGTTGGGGGAAGGCCACTCCAGTTCTTTTTACATTCACATCATGCTGATTCATATTCCTGCAATACTATTAGAGTATAATGCAATCCCCTGGAAATTCTAGTATTTATAAGTTTTCTGTAATTTGAAGCAAAATACTTTCATTTGTCTCGTATGATTTGAGTGATGACGAATGATTTGACTAAATGTCAGTATTTAATTTGACGTTTAATTATTGTATGATAAGTGAATACATGAGTGCAATAAAATGCAAGTGCAAATTGTGTTGCATTGCTGCGGGGCATTTTGTGTGTGTGTGCCCGTCAGTGATTCGCAGTGCAGAATTTGTCGTTGATATATTAAATGTAATTATTTCGTATATATCAACAAAGTAGCACCGCGCGCGCCTCTACAATTTCCCGTGCAATCTAAATTATTTGAATATCTCATTGTAATTACTGTCACTTGTACCATATCACGATCCGCGGGAATAACCTTGCTTCACCATATTAATGTCCGACAATTATTCGACATTGCGCCTATTCGCAGTAACGGGAAACTTATAAAAATGTCTGGATATTTTTCCTACATGTATTTCTAGAATTGTGTGAAATATTAGAATAACTTGCGGCAGGGGACCTTTTCATATTTGTCAAAAATTATTCACATTCGTTTTTTAACCATTCTTTAATTCAAATTATCTGTTTTAGCAGCGTTTACGACTGCTGCAGCCATAGATCTTATAGATCTCACTTAAAACTGAGTTAAGAATGGTCACTTTAAGATTTCTTGTCTCACATTGAGCCTAAAATATATAGAATAGACAATTTGAATATGCTTTTTTTAAATTCTGAGTGCAGAATTGTTGTAATAACACAATAAGTATTTGAAATGTCTGCAAATTTTGTAGAGTGTACTATACAGTGTACAAGCTGTGTAACACAGTTAGGCCCTTATCTGGCGCTCATCTCGTTCACATATCAGCTATTGTTGCATTGCACAGCTTAGGGGCAACTCTGACGACTGGTTCTCAATCAGATGTACTAGCTAGATAATTAAAGATCTATAATTATAAATATTTTAACATATCTTCCAGAAAATCACGAGTCTAACACTGGGTACAGTAGTATTGTTAGATTGGTATCACTGTGTGGCCCCTAGAGGGTCGAGAACCCGGCCTTTTTCTCTTGTAATCGTTTATTAAGAGCGACTATTGTTATCTTCAAGGCGCGGAGTCGCTGGCTATAAATTCTGGTGGTAATTGTTGGTGAAATGTCCCGAGATTTATTACACCAGTTTTTACTAGCGCATATTCAACTTTACATAATCCTTGTTTTGTTACAGAATTAAAATAGTGTGAACGATGATGCCTCCAACAACTACAACACATGTTAGTTGTATTTTGAAAATCATCGCACATTTTATCTCAACAATTTACTGTATTGCAATTGTAGTAAAATGCCCCTAAGATTTGTACTTGTCTGTATGTGTCATGTGTGTGTATTAGGAAGATGTAAAAACGTACCCAGAAGCTTGGTAACCGCCCCTTGTTGCGTCAGCATATGCTGCGCCAAGTCATAGTGCCTAATTCCAAAACGGGATAACTCCAGCAGTCTCTGTTGGGACACTAGGTTCGCTAGGGGATGTCCAGGGCCTGCTCCTGCCGCGGACGCATACAAGTCACGAAGGGCCGCTGCATGGGGCGGCGGGTGTAAGGCTCCCGTGCTTGCCACCGAATTACCACTAGCCGAAGTAACAACGGCTGCCGATGATATGGAAGGGGATGATGCCACTGTAACACATAAACATATCATTGAAAACACAAAGAAATATGAATAATTAACGAGCATAGGTTAAAGCACCTAAGTCTTCAGCTCGCTGTATAATCTATTATTTAATGTGGTAAACATTCTTTTCCTATTATGGCTTTCATATTTTGTTTTGTTCATTAAGGAATATTCCCTCTTCAGCGTGTTGTATGGTGACTTTTATGAAGAAACCTTTTATATATATATATATATATATATATATATATATATATATATATATATATATATATATATATAACCACTAAATCTTATTAAAGATATGAAAAGAAAAACAACAATAATGAAAACAATTGGTCTGGTTGATTAACACACACTACCGAATTGATTGCAACAATATAGACGATCCAGTACGTTGCCTATGTGCTTCCAGATTATGTAAATTATGGTTATTAATTATTTTGTTTATGGTCTTTAGGTTCATTTCTAAATAACAGATTTATTTTATTTTTAAAATAATTAAATTATTTTTTTACGAAAAAGATGCCACTAGTTTGAGGTTAGAGCGTCCCTTCAGGAGTTCTAATAGGTCGAAACACTGTTTTTGTTATTTTAGTTGTGGAAACAAAATTAAATTAATAAAGAAAATAATACAATTGTGTTACTGTTTTTTTTTTTTTGACAAATCAGTGAAAATGCTTATTTCAAAACATTTAATTGAAAAATCTATTGTGATTAATTTAAATTAACATGTTTTTATATTGAATTAACATGTGATAAGTCCCATTCATTCGATTTTCAACATATCCGGCTCACATATCAACATATATGAGCCATTGTCCCGAAATGCAAGCAAGCAAAATTAAATTAATTCCTAATACCGGGGTGGTCCCCTTAAAGGCCAGCTTAAATAACACCTGATTACTGCTTGAAGACTAAGTTAATTTAAAGCACAGGTGTGTGCATCTGTGTGTATGTGTGTGTATGTATAATCAATTAATTTTTATGTTTACATGTTGTGTTCGGACTTCCCCTTTAGTAAATTAAATGAATTTAAATTTACCGAGCCGAGCCCTAAAACACGGTAATTGACACGCTTTAAAAGGCGATATTTCATCGCCGCATGTAAATTTTGGGCCACAGATTTTCAGTCGCAATTTTCGAATGTATATCACGTCGCCTGTGGAAGGGATACCCCATAAATTATTCAGATATTAATGTGGTACATCAAGATATACCGAGATCGTTCATATTGATTGAATTTCTGTTCGTGTCGCTATTAGTTTAACAATTTCATTATTTACCTGACATATGTATTAACTGTTGCAAAAAATTACTAGGCTTATCCGTGCGCCCATATCATATACAAAATACAGAACAATTCTCACCGATCCAATAACGAGATTTAAAATATTTGGAATCCTTTATTTGTTTTTTGAATACAATATACCTTAAGCTTCAGTTAAAGTTAAGCGGTAGCTGGACAAAATACAGCAAAAACCATGTATATTTGTACAAAAATACAAGTTTGAAATAATTAATATTTTCTTTCAAAATAATCGTATGATTTTTATTTATTCTTTTACCGAACCTATCAAAGTTTTGTATGGCGTAGATAAGTCTACAATGGCTTCTCCATATTACCGCTTGAGTGATTATGTCGTTTGAGAACTATTTAGATATTTGGTTCCGCCCAAAAATTCATCTAATTTTCGTATTATATTGAACTCATTCGACCCCACAAAATAAAAAATCGGAATTAGTTTGAAAATTAAACTAAACTTCGGTTGAATTCATTTTGATCACAATAAAATATGTTCCTAAATCTTAAATAAGGGTACCTAAAATTACATGTAGTTGTGGTTTAATCCACATATTTTTTTTTAATTTGAAATAGTTAGTATTTAATATAAAATTATTTTTGAAATTGCTAATCTTAAATTTACGTTTCCCTGATTATTATTATTGGTAATGCTAGCAAAAACTAAAAGAAAACAATTTGAATTTATTAAATTTGAACTAAATTCTACATAATTTGCATCCTAAATTCTTTCTATTGCAAAATTACATGATTATTTAAGTTTAACTTGAAATTACGTATTTCGGAATACGAATTGGAACTAATATTATTCGTTAATTTTATAATTGAATCTCTTATTATGCCCGTATATAGAGGTGCACCAAATCGTCAATACAAAGTACAACTTAAACACTTAATTATTGAGCTACACTTAAGATAAGTGTGTAATAATTTAACAATGATTAGATTTCAATACTATATACATGAACTGATTTGTAGACAGTATAATTTAGTCCCTTTTTGGTACAATAAAATAATTTGAGCGATACATCTTAATGTATAATGATCAATAGATCTATAGATCATAGTTGCACAGACATTAATTGTAGACATGATGACAGAGAAATCATGTTTTTAAGTGAAAAAACGCGGCCGTACCAATGCTGTTATATTTCACAGTTGACAGTACCACATTTTTGAGATAATTTTTATCGTGTCGCCTGTGCCCAGACATTCTTACCATTTTTCGTCAAACAAATATAATTGTGGTGATCGAAATGCAAAATTGTGCTATTCATCACAGCTTATCATAAGCTACGACATACGTACAAGTAAAATGCAGTTATTAGCAATAATAATAAAATGGGTTTATATTAATTATGTGCCGCTAGTTGAACCGGCGACCCTTCGATTTCTAGAGGTCAATCGTTTAAGCCGTTTATGTTTTATACATTTTTTATTTTTAAAAAGAAAATATTGTATTCCTGAATAATTAAAACTCCGTTATTGGCAAAGAATTTTTTTTTTATATCAATTGAGCGCCGGAAGTTGAACCTGCGACCCTTCGATTTCTAGAGGTCAATCGTTTAAGCCGTTTATATTTTACACACTTGTGGGCAAATTTTAAAAAATATATAGTAGAATGAACAAATTAAAACTTGAGATTTTAATGGAAATACACGTTTTTAGTTTACTATTTTAGAGATATCTGTGGATGTGTTTGCTCTAGAACAATGATTATTCTATAGACAAATTTATGGTTTATTTAATATTTATGTTTGTTTGTATTTCGGAAGGAAACATATATTATTTTTGTAATAAAAATTCAATCCGGTAGTTAAAATTAACTCTTTCTACTGTTTTACTGTTTTGTGAATAGCACAAGTTAGAGAAAAAATGGTAAATATAAAAATTAAAGATATTAAAATTTCTAAAATACTATAGTTTGCATTGTTTTCTCAAAAAGTGCTTTTATAATTGGTTAATTTATTCGTTGTATCCATCGCTACGTACAAAAAGATATCATAAAATCACAAATTACAGAAAAAGTGGTGTATATATATATATATATATATATATATATATATATATATATATATATATATATATATATATATATATATATACATATATATATATATATATATATATATATATATATATATATAAATATATATATATATATATATATATATATATATATATATATATATATATATATTTATATTTATATATACACATAAATTAAAGATATTAAAATTTCTCGTAACTAAAGTTTTTATTGTTTTCTCAAAAAGTGCTTTTAAAATTGGTCAATTTATTTGTTATATTTATCGCTACGTACCAAAAGACATAATAAATTCACAAATAAGAGAAAAAGTGGCACATATATAAATGTTAAACATATTAAAATTTCTTATAACTAAAAGCATTGTTTTCTCAAAAAGGGCGTTTGGTCAAGACATCATAAATTCACAAATTAAAGAAAAAGTGGTATATATATAGTAAAAGTTAAAGATATTCAAATTTCTTATAATTATAATTTGCATTGTTTTCTCAAACAGTGCTTTTGAAATTGGTCAATTTATTAGTTGAATGTCATCAATCAATATTTTAAACAAAATATTGAAAGTTAATAACATTATCTCTAGTAATAAAATAAAATAATACAAATGGGCAAAGTCCAGTGTAAGACACTCCAGATTTTTGGTAGTAGTGCAGAATTTCATATTACCTGTAGGAGATAACGGAAGTGAGCTTGGAGCTGTTAGGCCTACCGGGTCCATTTTCCAGTTAATGACTGCTGGTCCGGCGGTGCGCGCTCCGGGTGTTATCGGACAGCACCCGGAGTAGTCCGTCGGAGCCGCTCCTAAAGTCTGTCCACTCGAAATCAACATTTCGCACTTAATGTCTTTCTATCAATTTCGTTACAAATCGCGCATTAATTCATAACATATATATATATATATAGAAATTGTTCGTAAATCACTTAGAGTCAATTTTCAGTATGTTTTAGTGTGTTTCAACCAGGTAATGGTTGCAATCGAATCACTCACAGAATAGGGGTTCAATAACTAGGAGAAGCACTGAACATTTGTTAGGATCTGTCGATGCCGAAGAGGTGTAATATCGATGAGTAATCTTCCGAATTTGTATGTTTAAAGTCTTTTGAATTATCGAGGATTCGATGTTCAAATTCGTCAACTCTTCGAAGAACTCCCAAATCCAGCTTAAAGTCCACAATTGCCACAAATCGTTTGGGTAGATTTCCTTGTAGGATTTAGTGAATTTGCTGGGAAAAGTGTTGTTGTGGATCCTTGCCGAAGTCCATGAGCACACACAAGTTGGTGGTTTAGTAATACGGCGCACTGCACACGCCGGCGCTGATGTCTTCGCCGTTGGTTGTTGCCTATTGAGCCGCGATCACAACACTGAATGCCCGCTCAGGAGTAGCTACCTGCCACCAGCTACCTATTGGCTTGGTTGGCTACCTGTCCTCTCGAAGGCTACGCTATAGGCAGGCTTTACCTCTCCGCCGACGCCTCGCGTCTTACCCCTCTGCACCCCACCACCACCACCACCACACACTTCTTCGGCTTCTTCGCCGTTCAGCTGACATCTAATCGATTACATTTTAATCATATTCCGCCACTTTACAAACAAACACATACATACATATATATATATATATATGCCAATTGCCTTATTCCATTCACTTCAAATCATTTATGTCTATCCTGGATCATTATTCATTTATCTCTTAAGCAGGACTCAACTCTTACAGTATTTATTACATATTTTTAAGGATGTCCTTTACACCTTTATATTAATTTTCCATTTATTTCCGTCTTTGTTGACCAAATAATTTAAATGTAATCTTGTTAACGCAAATTCAAAAACAAGCATAGGTGCTCCAATACCTCAAGCTCATCGTGCAATAAACTTATAATTAATAGAGACAAATGAAGAACATTTTTCTATTTTGTATAAAATTCGAAATTATTACTTGGTTAAAACGATTTTTAATGATTTCTCAATACTAATAGAATAATTGTTGCCTTTTACAATATTGCTGCTAAAATTAGAGAAAAACCATAATATTGACACTGTTACTTACCAAAAATTGTAATTAGGTAAATGACAGCATAAAATATATATATATATATATATATATATATATATATATATATATATATATATATATATATAATAAATTTCGAAATACTGAAGTAAATTTTTTACATATTTGTTTAATTATTGATTTATATTATATATGATTATTTTTCTAAAACACGAATTTTATATATTTGGAAGATTTTTGGTTCCACTTTCGGGGTTCGACTTATTGAAATTTGACTGTAATAAATTCATTAAAAAATATATATTTTTTTAATTTATTTGCTAAAACAGGAATACAATATTGTAGATATGACAATTTTTATTATTGCATTATTTTAACATAATTGTAGAATTTTTTATATATTAGTGTTACTTTATATTATATATATATATGATTTCTCTAAAACACGAATTTTATATATTTGGAAGATTTTTTTCCACTTTTGAGGTTCGATTTGACTGTAATAAATACATTAAAAAATTATAATTGTTTAAAATTTATTTGCAAAAACAGAAATACAATATTGAAGATATGATAATTTATATTATTGCATTAATTTTACATAATTGTAGGAAAAATAAACTTAATCCGTTAGAATATTCAATTTTGCCGTTTCATCTATTTTAAGCATTTTATAATTTCAACTATTAGTGAATTACACTTATTTTCCTGAAGATGGCATAAGTTTAATTTTTTCAATGTATATTTGATTGAGCATGTGTAGAATGTTGTGTAATTTGAGTTCTGCACATGTACACTGTAAGAAATATGTGTAAATTTACACAATGCTATATATAAAATCATCTTCTAAATATGAATAAAATTTTACTGGAAATTAATCAAATAAAAAGAAACATACAAATTACTTGAATTTCTTATACAATTTTACGTTTAATTTTTTTTTACAGTGTGCCTGCTCAGTATTACGATTAATTTAATACTAGGTCTTTATAATACTACTAGATATAAGTTCCACTAAATGCCCAATGCACAAGAATGCCTAATAATTTGTTTTTTTTTTACGTAACTACCAATTTCCAAATACCTATAGTTGTAATAGTACAATTGTTTTTCCCCCTTGAATATTAATTATTGTGCACCTAAAAAATCGACAATTGGTTGTGCAAAAATCCGAATTTCATGTTGAGTATTCAAAATAAACAAACCACATGGAATATATCAATGCTGTAATCCCTCATTTACGATCCGATTCCTGCGAGAAGTAGGTACCAATTTTTTCCGGGTCTTTGGCTTCCTGTATGGCGATTGGCTGCTTCTTCTTGCGTGCTACCAATGGACGTACTCCGGCAGCACCAATCCATCGTTGGTACGGAGGAGGTCGCCGCGCAGGCCAAACCTTCGCCCGCCAAGCCTTCCCGATAACACCGTCACTTTCCGAATCGGTTATTTGGCTGACAGCTGGTCATGGTGGTATACTAATCATCGCCGATACTAAAATAATGATTTATTTTATTGGCCACTTTATGATACCTGCAGCGGGTGGCCGTTTTACAATCGTATTCACTAAAACTGTTGGTTTCCATTTTTCTTCATTATAATGACATTATAAAAATCATTAAAAAAAAATCATTGAGTATTTTATTGGATATAACCGTTTAGAGGTCTATTTGACTATTATCTTAATTGGATTAGTGTATTTTCCTGCCTGAACCATAACTAAAAAAACTAAATAAAGAGTCATTCCGGGGCACGTTGTTTAAACTCATCCAAAAATGAACTTCTATTGAAGGTGAATTGGAATATGTGTTGACCTGATTTGAGGGGTGAATTCAAAATGAAAAGGAAACTAAAGCCATCGTATATATTTAATGCATACAGTCAGTAGGCCTTGGTTATTTTGCTGATAATCAACGCTTAAATAGCGCACTTAATATTTCTTACGCAACGGACACGCACGCTAAATACCCATAAATGTAGTGTGTGTATAGAAAGCAATTCTCCCTCATCTATATTCATTTTGTTGCGAACATTTACATGTATTTGTGACTGTAGATACATTTATGGAGCTGATCCAATTATTATTTTATTTTATTTTTTGTTCTATCTCCAATATCACTAGAACGGCTACACTTACGGCAAAAATAGTTATGTTTATAATGAAAGATATTAATATTTCGCACAACTTTTGTTTGAAAAGTTTCTTCAATAATTGTACCAGTTACGAGAAAACTGCTACGAAAAAACTCAAATATCTTATTTACGTTGCCATAGTGATACCTACACTTGTGACAAATTTTATTTTTAAATCGGATCAACCATGAGTTACATCGTTTGTTTCTTGTTTATTGAAAACAAACAAGCATTACATTGACAGTTAACTGTATGAATTAATATTTAAAATATTGATTTCTTATTAGAATAAATTGTATCAGGTAAATTATTATAGAATCAATTTATATTATATATTTGCTAATATAATTAAAATAACAATTTCAGAGTTTTACTGTGGAGTTTGACAGTTTAAGAGTGAATACGATAAGTGCTTCAAATACAGAAACATTATAAATTGGTATAATTATCCAGTTATTATTAAGTTATAGTAATTAAAAAAGAAAGTTGAGTGCAGGCTAGTCCAGATTTTTCAATGAGTAAACAAGTATTTCTAGTTAAAATATCCTTTTTCAACAATATGAGGTTTTCTTTCCCGGAATATATAAATATTTAATACGTGCATAGACAACCAAAATGAATGTAAGAACCCAAAAAACGAATATTTCCATTAAAATGTCGAGGTAAATTTGTTTAATGATCTCAATAGGTACTTAATTTGCTACACATTTTTTTTTTTATAAGGTTTCTAATTCAGTTGTTGGGAAATATTGAAAGACACAGATATTAACAACTAGTATATGTATACTAGTGTTTAATATATGTTGTATACTATTTTCTACGTAAAATTCTGTTACTGTGACAACGGAAATCCATTGGAAATGGGATTTAGATGAAGTTTGTTGCAATCAGTGGTAGTTTGATGTACGCGTATATGTAAATGATTCGCTAGTCACCTTGCGCGGCCACTAAAAATTTCATACGCTCCTTTGTGCGTTTAATGTATGTAAATAGCGGCCGTATGACGCAATTAACATCGATTGTATGTAGTATATGCGTGGCTAGAAGTACTCCGCTTATGAGAACACTTTTAAATAGAAATTTGTCGCAGTGTACCACAAAACCACTGTTATCGCGTCGCCAAATCCAAAATGGCTGCCTACCATATATCATACAAGTAAGGGGGGGGGGGGGGCAGCGGGGGGGTGGGCGACTGGTGTAAGAATGGTGCAGCAGTAACATTATTTTGGAATTTGAATAAGTGCCCAGATAAGGAGGCATTTGCATAATAATATAAATCGCGGTTAATGTCGTGTGCGTGCCCACAGCACTATAAGGCAATTCCAAACACCCCCCCCCCCCATCCTCGTGGGCCACCCCTATATTGTTTTCGAATTTGCATTAAATTTTCAATGGTGTTCCAACATATTTTTTTCTGTTTTTTATATTCACTCTGTAAACAATTCCAATTTAAAATATTCAATAAGAAAATAGCGTTGCACACACACACACACACACACACACAGTAATAATCACGAAAATGATCAGATTCAGTGATGGTAATAATATAAAATTGTTAATATCGATTCGTGGAAGCTCAAAACGTGTATATCCATTAACAATTCAAGTTAGAAATGTTGCATGAGTACAATACTTCCTATTTTATTTTGCCCAAGAAAGCAATTAGTGATTGAGAATTGTAATTTTAATTTTATCCATAGTTTATTAGTTCACCAGGTGATGAGCTATAGGCATTGGTGCTTGCACTTATGCAAGTATTGTTGGCCAAATATTGTATTTAAATTTCTAATTTTGACATTGAATCTACAAAGTCATGATTTTAAATACCTCTTTTTATAATATGCATATTTCTACATATTTATTTTGCATGGTCCACCTTCAAAAGTAACTTTTTTAATGTTTCCGTGTTTTAACAGATTTAATCCAAAGTAATTGATTAGATATTTAGATCGTTCCGGTTTATTTTGGTATCGTATTAGCAAAAGTGGATGAAGTAACCCAGGAGGAGACACATAGCAATTCCAGTGAGAAAATGTTGTAATTTTGGAGTGAGAATACAAGATTCGTGCATCTTTACTCACGTGTGAGTGTTATCAGTATTTATAAGATTGGTAGAAAAAACAACGACGAGTCTTGTTGAGGATATAGGCAAGTCATTGTTCAGTCTGTCCAAACAAACACTTACGTTTATAGTTGAAATTGAAAGACGGGCGTGTTAAAGCTGGTCCGGTGAACCATTAACGATCGGCTCCGTAATCAGCCGTGAAATCAGCTTGAAATTCATTTACTCCAAATGAGAAATTCTCGATTCAAGCAGGCGTTGTTCTTGCTTCTGGCGATTCGCCATGGACACGCGGTGGCGTCAAAAGGCTTCACACACCATTCAAGGTGAACAAACCAACAAAACAAACAAACATGTTTTGTAGATCTTTGACTGCCAGATCATTCTACCATATATTTTTACCATGATTTGCACTCAATTCATTGCACCATCATTACAAATCTTTGGAGAATTTCTCACTAATACCTTATAAAAAACTGTTTTGCGAATCTCTAAACACACACAAGAACATTCATATTTATTAAATATGTTGATAAGATCGACTATAATAATATATACGTTGTGTGGATAAAATTAAGTATGATAGGATTTGACTTATACGAGATGAATCTTTACGAAATAATCGCCATATAGATCAAATAATAAAACAACTTGTAAATTGTAGTAAAAACTGTTTTCTGATTCCCTAAACACAAGATGATAATGACTACAAAATTAATCATGTCTGAAAGGAAGTAAATTCGACTTAAATGGGATAGATCTTCGGGAAATGGTAAACAATATAACATAGATTGATAATCAACTTGCAAATTGAAATAAATATTGTTTTCTGATCCTCTAAACACAAGATGATAATGACTACAACATATATCATCCTTAGAACAGAGTAAATTTGACTTATATTAGATGAATCTTCGGAAAACGGTTTCCAATATAGAAACAACTTGTAAGTTACAGTAAACTGATTTGTGATATACTCTAAACTCAAGGATGATAATGACTACAACATACATCTTGCTTGGAAGTGAGTAAATTTGACTTATATGAGATGAATCTTCGGGAAATGATCACAAATATAGAATTGATCATAAAACAACATTAAAATTCAAGTACAAACTGATTTGTGATTATCTAAACACAAGATAATAATGTCAACACCATTCAACTTGCTTGGAAGGAAGTAAATTTGGTTTAATTGAGATGAATTTTCGGGAAATAGTTCCAAATATAGAATAGATAGTAAAACAACTTTTGAATTCAAGTTGAAACTGTTTTGTAATTCTCTAAACACAAGGATGACAATGATTTGTGATCCTCCAAACACAAGGATGACAATGACTACAACATCTTGCTTGGAAGGGAGTAAATTTGACTTATATGAGATTAATCTTCAGGAAATAGTCACCAATATAGAATAGATTATAAAAGAACTTGTAAATTGAAGGACAAACTGATATGTGATTCTCTAAACACAAGGTTGATAATGACTACAACATTAATCTTGCTTGGAAAGGACTAAATTTGACTAATATGTGATTAATCTTCGGGAAATGGTCTCCAATATAGAATATATCGTATGACAACTTGTAAATTGAAGTGGAAACTGTTTTGTATTTCTCTAAACATACAAATGACTACAACAGAAATCTTGCTTTGAAGGGAGTAAATTTAACTTATATTAGATTAATCTTCGGGAAATGGTCGCCAATATAGAATTGATCATAAAACAACTTGTAAATTGAAGTACAAACTGATTTGTGATTCTCTAAACACAAGGTTGATAATGACTACAACATAAATCTTGCCTTGAAGGGAGTAAATTTGACTTATATGAGATTAATCTTCAGGAAATAGACACCAATATAGAATATATCGTATGACAACTTGTAATTTGAAGAGACAATTAATTTGTGATTCTCTAAACAAAAGGATGATAATGACTACAGCATTAAGCATATTTGAAAGGGATTGCATTTTACTTATATGGGATAACTCTTCAGGAAATGGCCACCAATATAGAATATGTCATAAATTAAAACTATTTTGTGTGTCCAAATTGTAAGTTGATATTAGATATCAGATTGAGAATCGATTGGGAGATCCTCTGAATTATAATTTAGGAAAACTATTGAAATGCAAGTAAGTGGTGTTCAAATTAAAGATTCAGATTGAGATCAGTGGACGAAAGGTAGCGTTTCAAGCGCACCCAAAATTAAAATGCCAGCGTTAACAATCTCTGTATGTGGAAAAGGGAGCAACAAAAAGTGGTCATTGATGACGACGACGACAACGGCTAGGTGCAGCAACTAATAGACACATCAAGTACGGAAAAATCGGGGACACATTTAAGGGTGTTCAGTGCTTTATACAAAGGCGGCAAGATACTACATTCGAGATAACAACTGAACCGACTCGATACATTCGACATAATCGCTGTCCGGCTATGTCTATACTAAATCACTGGCACAGCGAAACAACTCGATGGCACTTGTAATACCACAAGTCAGAGTCACAATATAGAACTATACTTTTTTGCTGCTATAATATTTTTACTTTCTTGGGCAAAATTCGCATTGAATTTTTATTGACTGAATTAGTATTATTGCTGACGAAAGAAAAATTAAAATATAGAGATACAATATTAAAAAAATTATAAGACTTTTATATTAATAACTATGTTTATAATTAACCTAAAAGGCCCGAAAGAAAATATTAAGAAACATATTTTTGTAATTTAAAACAATGTAGCGATCGCATTAAAAGACTGGTTATTGTTGCAATCAATCAGAAAATAATAAATTGAACTATCCACTGAATAGATAATACGGTGAGCTGAAGGCATTGGTGTCTTGTACCTAAGCTTGTAAAAATAGTAATCGACAACTATTTGAAAATAATAATACACAAAACTATAATTATTCCATTAAAATAATACTTTTTTAAATTAAATTTTGTACCCTACTAAAAGTACTTCGTTTTTATTTAGTGGGTGTGATACTGACTTAAGTATAGTCAGGATAAGAACCCGGTATATATAAGTAGTCAGACGGTGGCTACAATGCTGGTGATATCTTCGTATTTCACACATAACGCGACGACGTTGTGTTACGGTGACATAGAGTTGAGATTAGCCCAGCACTTTGGGCCCGATTACCTGCACCACGTAAATCTCCGTTAGGTGACAGAAACATTGGCCCATAGCACTGCTGGGCCATAAATTTCGTTGCCACTTGGCCCACTAATTTGCTGTCAATACACCACTGCACTCCAGACATGTATTATAATTAACACCATTCATACCAGTATTCATTGATACGTTTACTTTCTTTGTAAATAAGTATAGGAATCATGAGAATGCTCTTTATTGCTTAGTTTTCATTGTATACATATACAATATATAACTTTATTACGTTAAAAAAATTGAAAGACCATTAAGATTTCGAGGTGTTTTTTAATCTATATATATATATATATATATATATATATATATATATATATATATATATATATATATATATGGATTAAACGTCCATAATATACAATTCCGGATAAAATCGATCCGGTCCGGAAGTATAAACATGTTAAGGCAGAGTTGTCTGTGGAGCTTGGAACAGTGCATAACTCGTGCGGCATCAATGATGAGACACGTGGTGCATAGTAAATGAGGCAATGCTTGTTTTTTCGTTTTGTGTGTTCCCTTTTCACTACCGTTCGTCACAAACCGTGGCGCCCTCAGGGCCAGCTGTCCGTGCGCAGGTGACTGGGAGAGAACATAAATATATATATTCTTCCGCGTCTTATAGCATCGGATCTGTTCACTTTGTGCGGGATCGTTAGGGGGATACCGCCTAATATATGCCCATATTCGACGATCGCTCGCTGCATCTACAAAACCGCGAACAACTGCATTATTCATTAGAGCCCTCACTTATTCGCCGAATATTTAAAATTTTGTTAAATATACAGAATAATTTTTATTTTCTTCCAGTTTTTGAAATAATTGTCTTTATGAACGATATAAATGAAAACATATTTCACAGATGTTACTTGTAAATCGTTTTATTTTAAAGATAAAACATTCAATAAATAATACCAATAATTATGATATATATATATATATTTAAATATTTTTACTTTGAATCAATATAAGATTTTTTCTCATTTTATCGCATAGCATATGTTATATTCATAAATAAAGGCTTGAATGTTTTTAATTATACACGTTAAGTCAAACACTGTACCCGACCACAAAAGCATCTGGTGCATCTGGATCATTGTTTGGCTGGGATAATAAATGTTTTTATTAATTATAGCATTGGCCCACTATACATTTGTAATTGTATCCCTGTAATTTTCGTGTAAGACTGCCTAGTTAAAAAAGGATATGTCATTTGAACGCAGATGTCCTTCTAATCATACTTCCGAACATGCAAATTATTCATTTAAACATTTGTCTTTAGTCATATACTTGATCGTCTTTTAATCTATGGTTATTAGCCGTACAATGTAATATTCTCAACAAAAAGTGTTTGTCTCGTCGCCCTGAATTCAAAAATATATACTTGGATGTTACTCGTCGCTCCTAAGACCACTCCTCTGAAGGTATCGGAACGATTTGAACACAAATTCTGTGGTATTCCATTTGAATCCTCTCGCAGTTTAAATTCAATGTTTTTTTTTGCCCCCTTAATACTACCCTTAAAAGAAAATAAAACTAAAACCTTCTAAAATATCTTATAAGAAAAAATGTCTTCATATTGTAAACCTAAAGACCATAAAAACATATGAAATATAATAATAATTAATTTTAAAATATGCAGTAATTAATTTTTTGTTGAATGAATCAAGAAAATTTACAAATATTGTAAGTTTAATTTATATTTGTGCCTCCTTCAGTGAATTTAAAATTTTTCTTAAATAAAACCTGTGAACACTGTTCTAATTTTTTATGTTTTTCATTTATTCTGCAATAATTGTTATGTTTGAATATTGATTCTAGTTCACTTAAGTATATATAATTTCTCTCTTCTAAAATACGTGTTGTTCCTGTCCTATTAATAGGTTTACCTGTTGGACAGTGTATAAAATAAATTAATAAATATTTATAACATTTTCTCAGATTATGAACTTCCAATGGCTATTATATTTAAAAATCATATTTTTTATTTTAAATATACGTATATGCAAGCGCCGAGTAGTCTATGGTGGAATTCTGAGTATATCTATAAATCTATAGAGAATTCTATAAAATATTGGTAACGTTATACCAGTTTCATTAATTTAATTTATCATTTTATTATTGAATTTACTTATAAATTGAACAAAAATAACTGATTGGTCATCAAATTTGAATGCAAAACATAATCATTAAATATTGAAACTATAAGTGTTTAAATATTTATAGAATAACTTTCTTAGATCTCCAGATTAGCTCAGAATTGCACCATTAGAACGGGCAGATTAGTACGCTGAAGGCATAGGTGCCCCTATGCTGGTTTTAATGTCATGTTTGTTGTGATTTTTCTTAAAATTTTAATTAACTTGGAAGTATGTTAAAGAATTAATTTTTTAATGTATATAAACATTACGTAAATAAATAGCCTCAAGATCAATTATTATTTTGAACCCTTTTTAAACTATAAAACATCCTAATTATCAATTACTTATAAGTATACTATCATAATCAAAATCTTTTTGTACTAATAGGGTACTTTAGTTAACGTTTTTAAAAATACAAACCACTAAATCTGAAAATAATTGGTTTGACGAAGTTTAAAAACTGTTTTCCTCGTGTATATTATCTGTTAGTGCTAATAGCCGAACAATGAATGCCGTTAGATAGTTTATTCAAGTTCCATTCATCTTACAGTTTATTAGAGCAGTTTATGTTCGGAGATTTATGGGAAATAAACCATTACGAGCACGAATGATTTATGCCTGCAGGGTACTGAACCGTTAGCTGGTTGAAATTGGTGCGAAATTTTGGTAAACCACAATTTTCGTTCTGCCAGGTGTCTACGTTCAATTTTTAAACAGAAAGTTTGATAATTTTCCAAAAAATGAATGAATTTGTAGCAACTTGATATTATAATTATGGTTTCGGGGTTGATAATTACAGACACGCAAACAAAAAAAATTATATAGCCCTCCCAGCTAGTAAGAAACAGAAAACTAACGAAAATCATATATTGTTTTATTAATACTATGACATATGTGATTTCTTTTTGTAAATCTGTCAATTTCTCAAGCTTAAATTATTAATTCTGTTAACTAATTTAAAGTATTATACGAACGTGATAATTTACATAAACGTTTTTAGTAATTTTGGTTTCTTATCTCGACTAGGTTTCCCATACGTAAAAATAAATATTCAAAAAATAGGTCATATGTAATGCCTGAAGCAAAACGGTTTAACCCTCACTTTAACCCTTACTTAAAGTGAAACTTAACCACAGTACAACAGTGACATATATAAACCCTTTTCGACAATCTGTCATTTCTTTAATATTCTTCACCACAAATAATGATATCTTTATTCACATTGAATTGCGTTAATATTATATAATTTCCTTAGCGACACTTATTGCCTTTCTCAAACAGTGACATACAAAGTCTTGAATAAGAGAAACTAATGCCTTTGGGCCTTACACTTAAAACGATTATTTTTTGTCTGACTTTTATTTGGAAACTGAACACAAAGCTATATTAAGCAACAACGTTAAATTAGAAAATTTTCATCAACGCATTGTTAATTTCTTATACGTATATATATAAGGAAGTATTGTATCACGTTAAAATTCTAACTCCGAAAATCCGTGGATCGTTTCTGACTATTTTAGAACTGTGAACAGTAATAGTGGTTCATATTTGCTATACTTTTAAATATCTCGAAAACGGCATTAGTTATAAAAAAAATTATACTTTTAAAAGTTAAAGATATTAAAGTTTCCAGTAACTTTTGTTTGAAAAGTTTTTCCAAAAAACTTACCATATACTGGGAAATCGTTTATAAAAACCAATAGTCTACGTTTCCCTTACTTATATATTGACATTGTTTCAAAGTAATCGTAGATACAATTTAAAACAAAATACAGCAATAATTTATATAAATAGTGACAGTATATGAAAGTCGAGTGAAGGACACTCCAGTTTTCTTTTTATTAGTAATTTCAATTATAATAAAGATAATGTAATATCCGAATTTAATATAATTACACTCTAAAGTTCAAATTTTTGTATTACTATAATTGTTATAATAATTTATGAAATATAATTATTTAAATAAAATTACATCCTTTAGAAATAATTGTTAATTATGTAACCAGTTATGTAACGAGTAGGATATTTGCGGATAGAGCGAACTAAGATCCCATAAAATGCTAAAATTATTAATTAGATGAACTCTCATTGTAGCTCAATCAATTATGGAAAGTATAAATTTAATAATTATGGAGTAACACTTGGTATCTCGCCTATAAATCATATATGGAAAAATCGATGTTTTAACTCAATATGACAGTGTGTGTTGTTTTCTCGTGAACCGTAACGAATTATGTATGAACTGATTTAAATTTTTATTGTTCTGCTGCTTTAAAACTACTTATACATCCACAAAGAAAAGAATTAAGTGCCGTTTTAGATAAGCTACTTCAGATAAAACTGCGTCAAAATTATAATTAAAGGCAGCAATTGTTACATGGAAATACTGGAGAAAACTAAATTATATACAAATATACATATTCATATACGGTTTATTGAAATCAACTTTATAATTTATTGTAATTTGCACAAAGTATTCTTAATTTATTTACACTTAAAGGGTCTTACTATATCAAATACGTATCTTGGTTATTGTAATAAATTGCGCTGAGTCGTAATTTTTTACGTAAATTAATTGTAAATTATTAAATCAAAGTTACATTTACACGGTGTAGTGTGTCGAAAATAGAAAATAATACGTAATTCAAGGTTAAATGAGCTTAGTAGGTGCATGCACCTATGCCTTCAGCAGGCTACTACGCGTATGCGCATAATATTTTAAATTTAATATAATTGTTTTCCATTTTGCTTCAGTTATAATCAAATAATAATTTGTTATATATTTAATACTTTCTTAGTACATTTTTTTGTTGAGATTATTACGGAAATACACGTTTTAATCTTCCCTGAATCAATGCCGGGGAAAACTGTTAAAGGAAATTTATAAAACTTTTAGCTTGAACAAATGTTTGAAAAACTATTTAAACTGAATGTAATGGTTTACTCTGGCTACTTTTATAAATATTTCGAAAACTGCATGAGTTAGAAGTTAGCATTTCTAGCAACTTTTGTTTGTTTCAAAACATTTGATAAATTTGAAATATAAGAGAGTCGAGGGTATGCCATTCCAGCTTTGTATATTGAAACATAATTGGCTTGATATAACTGGCAATTAAGAGCTAGTTATCAAAATGATATAGTAAAAACAGTGCTAAATATAATAACATATTTTTTAATCGCGTGTCATTTGGAAACATAACTTTTATTCAATTATTTCAATCATGCGCTCAAATACCTTTGCCAGTTTAAAAATCATTGTATTCCGAAAATTTATCAATTAGCCAAGAAGTGAAAAAACGAGAAGAGAAGAAAGGAGTTGTGAAGAATCTCACGCTATCCGGCATGGCGTGGCGGGCAGCCGGTCGCTGGTTTGTGGCAATTTCTATTAGCAGTCACAGAAGAGCGGTAATAGTTCGGTTCTCACCGCGGTTCTAACCGTTCTTCGACCGGTTACCGGGCCGACTTACTGTCGAAACAATTTATCGAACTATACTATATAATTTCAACACCGATCCCGTTTGTACACTAAACGCTTTTGACACGAATCCTCCGCTCTAACAAACTGTTTGCTTTCTTTCTTTGTTGTTGCTGTTGTTATCATTATTGCTAATATCCATTGACAGATCACAAGTCTCTTTCATTCATTCCTCGTCCATAAAATAGACAATACGTAGCCTATAATATATGTTATCATAGTTCTTCTCAATGTATACGAAACACACAATAAATAATCTTAGGTGGCCAACAACACAATTCAACTCATAGAAAATTGGGTAATTCATTCAGTTGTTTTAAATACATTCATACCAAAAGTGTATATATAGTAAGCAAAGAAACGTTAATGTAAAAACTAGTTTATGTCGAACGCACCTATGCGTCCAGGTCGCCTTATATAAGTAATATATGCGCCGCTAACAGCGGTTCTTAATTATTATATGGCCTTGTGGTTAACAATTTGAAAAAATGTTATATATATATATATATATATAATAAGTCTTAAAATTCTTTGTAGATTAATTTGATAAAAAATCAAACATAAGTGCATATTATAAAATTCAAAATTATAATATTTAATATTTTTTTATGGCCTTTGGGTTAGCAATATGAAAATATCTTGTAGATATAAAATATCTTAGAATTATTAGTAGAATTTTTGAGTATATTAATTATCTTTACAAGGGCAGTATTAAGGGGGGCTCTAAATTATAGGGCCCTATAACTCGGGAAATATACGGGCGATTGGATTTAAACTGCAAGCGGATTCAAATGAGATACTAACTAATATGTGTAGCAAATTTGGTGTAAATTGCTTCGGTACCTTCAGAGGAGTAGATGGCACAAATTTGGTCTTGCGAGTAAACACCCAAGTATATATTTTGGATTCAGGACGAAACAACACTTTTTGTTATGGAAATTATTTGTTCCGAGAATGCTACAGATACACGACTAAATGCTTTAGCTTCGGTACTTCGTACGGCGAGCTAAAAAGTAAAGTATCAAAAAAATGAATAGTTTTAAACAATATTTAGTAGATATTTCAAAGTAATCAATATAAAATGTTGGTGTTGATAGATTGGTGCGAGAATGCGTGTATTCTAATTCCATCCATGAAGAATATTTAACATAGAAATGAAATGTCGGCCATATTTTATTGGTAGTGTTCGTAAAGTGCCATTTTGAAAAGCGCATGCGATTATCAGTGCGCTCGCCGCATCGAGCGGCAACCACTGGCCGGGAATTGCCCTGTTTCCTTCCTCTGCCCACAGCTCTTCCTCGTCCACCCCCCGTCCCCGCCATCGTCCTGCCTGCCCCACAAAGCTCGCAAGCACGAAGAGCATAAAATCTGCATTCATTAGTCTGCCGCTATGACTTCTCTAGCCGTACACTGCGCCATTTTACACAATTGCCAGCAACTAGATTGAAAATGCTTGATAAGCACGATAAGTACCCACACACCGTGAACCCATATACTAAATGAACGCAGACACATACACGCAGAGCCGAACTCACACTAAACTCAAACACATAACCTAAATATTAAGGGCGAAAGTGTGTAACACCTAAAAACGATCATATATTTCACAAAGGTTCACTTTTTCATGGTTTTGGCTATTCGCGATCGAGATAACCTGTTTCATAAAAGCCTTGTTTGTGTCCATTTATTTTAAATGCGTTTCATTCGCCACGAATCAAAATATTTCATATAGTTAAATGCCAGAATGTTTTATAGCCAAATGTGCACGTCCATAATAACATAATAAACACTCGTGTCACAGTTGTCAGCGCCACCAACGTGACCTGATCTCTTTTCGGTATCCAGTAATACCGAACTGGTAATAATGGGACTATAAAATAAATATGATACTGCTCTGTACATAACTGTGAATAGCGATGAATATAGATTATCTCGATAAATAAAATCCATCAAAAGCTATTCTTAAACCATTCTCACATTAGATATTTGATTGTTCTTTGTTTCGAGTTCAATATTCTACTTTCCAAACACTTTGCTACGTTTAACCGCGATACAATTATCTACATTTCTGAAATTTTAACTTTTAAATCACTTTTCACTAAAAGTTCTTAATGTTCCCGACAAGAATGCATCAAATATTAATATCTATCATTATGAATATTACTATATTTGCCATAAGTCCAGCCGTTCTGGTGATATTGGTGATAAAACAAAAAATGCATAGAGTAAACAAGCACCTCCGGTTTGAATATTCTTTTCAAAAATAGGAGGTGCACATCTAGGGCATATACAAGTCTTAAGTTTAAAGTTTCTTAATATTACATTCTACAGTTTTGGCTCTAGAACGTTAACAGACAGACACACACACAGACGTTATTCTTAAAATAGTCACGTTCGTTTCAGGGAAGGTCAAAGTAAATCCTTCGAAATTTTTCATGATTACAAAAGAAAATAAAAATTCGTAGTAATATTTTTACTTTCTTTTACGAAGTAATAAGTAAGTATAGGGATCACCAAAAAAATCGAACTCGAGATTTCAACGGATATACACGTTTTGAGCTTCCCTGAATCGAATGTGACTATTTTCGGAGTGACGTATGTGTGTGTGTGTGTGCGTGTGTGAGTGTGTGTGTGTGTATGTGAACGCTCTAGAGCCGAAACTGTCCAACGTAAAATTATGAGATTTCAAACTTAAGACTTGTATATGGTCTAGTTGTGCACCTCCTATTTTTGAAAAGAATATTCAAACCGGCAGTGCATGTTTACTCTATGCATTTTTTGTTCTATCTCCAATATCACTAGAACGGCTGCACTTACGGCAAAAATAGTTATGTTCATAATGAAAGATATTAATATTTCGCACAACTTTTGTTTGAAAAGTTTCTTCAATAAATGTACCAGTTACGAGAAAACCACTACCGAAAATTTTGAGAATCTTGTTTACGTTGTCATGGATTCGAATGTAGCTTAATTAATCGGATCATCTGCGCCTGTCAATATTTCGACAAGAAAACAAAATGGTCTGAATTAGATAAATGACATTTCAGAATATTTCTGTAAAGAATTGGTTAGTTTTGATAGTTAGTACTTCAAAACCATTACAAATTGGTATTGGTATAATTTTCAACGCATTCATTTATATAAGGTAAGCTTGGTTTTCATATTGTTTCTGTTGGATTATTATTTCCTAATATTATACTTTTTTAATCAATAAATATTGATGAAAACTACGCAAAAGAAAGTCCCGCGTTGGCCACAACCCATTTTTTTAATTTAATGTAAGCAGTGTTCGCATGATTGCAATAATCAATTCTGTATACTAAGTTTGTCCATCAATCAATAAGAATTGCTTTCATTATCATTATTGTTTTATCTCTTTAAGCATCAATGGTTATAAAATAAATAAAAATATTAAAAATGCCAACAAATATCAATCAATAAGATCAAGTTTATTTATTCTGCGCACCAGGTATGTCAAGAGAAAATCTATATTTCCATATAAATAATTAATGTTAGTTTTAAATTGAAAATTGATTAGGTATGTGAATATTCCACAAAGTAATTAAATAGCCGAAAAAAAAGCGTATTACATAAAAGATTATACTAGTAGCGATGATGCTTTATAATAATACTTAGTTAATTATCATATGAAATGAGTAATTAGCGGGTGTGTGTGTGCGACGGAAAACAATGGATGAGCGTGTAGAATGAGCATATGCGTGTTTTGAGAATCGGTTCAATTGCATGACACAGAGGAGTGTGCTTCGAAAAGCGCTGCGCTGAGCGCTGCCTTTACCGGCGAAACCCACTCATTTCCCAGCACACATCACATAGTAGAACCACGCTCAAATTATAGACACACATTTTTATTAGCTGTACGACTGCCATCGATTTCTCCACAAAGAGTTACTCCACCCGTGATAAAATCATCAACATGAATTGAACCATTTATTATTTACGATGCCATTTCTATATATTCACTACTGTAATTCAATTCCAATTCATTCTATACACTCACCTTTCTTTTACGTAGTGTTTATTACAAATATATATATATATATATCCCAAATAGACTGTCAATTTATTATTTTATTATACCACCAAACATTGGATGTTGATTCTTTAAAATTCACATTATCAATATATTCAAATATAATACGTACTGTATTTCCAAGAGTATAATAGCACTAAATTTATTTTAAAATAATATTTTCCTATGTACATACCTCGAATTATATGTTGTAATATTGAAATTAACACCCAGTATTTAAAACATTTCAACATTTTCTGTCCACGATTGAAAACGAACTAAAGACTTTACCCGAAATGTAAAAAACACGTTATAAAATGTACTATATAAAAAATAATAATACATTTAGAAATACAATACAGGGACCCCACCCCTCACAAACACCCGGAAGAAGGTGTTTTATACAACACATAACAGATGTACTTATTAGTTACAAAATATATCTGATCTCAAGACACGATACCAAATGTCTCCCCCTAGCCATACTAAAGCAACCAAGACAATTGTCGTACTATTTAAATTAGCCATAATAAATTTAAGATTGTTTATCAAACGTTGTCACTCATATCTGATACACGTTTTTAAACCACTTTTTAAATTTTGTATTTTTTACCTGATGATACAAACAGCTTGACGTTCATTTCAATTTGTTCATTCTGCTGGGGGAGTTTTTGCTATATAGCAACTGCTACTGCATTTTAAATACCATCTTTATATAAATATAATAATGATTTATTATATTTAAAATGAATTATCTCATTATTACTTTGTTTTACGAAGTAATAAGTAAATATAACAGATATACACGTTTTGACTTTCCCTGAATCGAATGTGACTATTTTCAGAATGACGTCTGTGTGTCTGTCTGTCTGTGTACCTGCGAACACTCTCGTAAAATTGTGAAACATCAATCTTAAACGTGCACCAGACTCTATGCATTTATGTTCTATCTCCAATATCACTAGAACGGCTGCACTTATCACAAAAATAGTTATTTTCATAATGAAAGATATAAAGTTTTCGCACAACTTTTGTTTGAAAAGATTCTTCATAAAATGTACCAGTTACGAGAAAACCACTACAGAAAATCTTAAATATCTTATTTATGTTCCGAGCATGTTACAGACACACGACCAGATGTAATAAAGGATCTTGTATTGTACGACGAGCTAAATATGTTCCAATGAACGGGTTAACAAAGCTGAGTAGTATACCATTTCACGTGGAAGAGATATTTCAATATATATGTAAACATTATTTAAAATAAAAACCGTCAGAATTTTTCAATGTTAAAACATATGTCCCACTAATTTCATATGTAAAGTAATACAGGCCTTAAACATAATAATATCAAAATATGTTGGTATCTTGGAAGATCACGATGTTTTTAATAGGGTGTTTAATTGTTTGAGATATTTAAATTTATTTCGTCGGAAACACTTGAAGAAATCGGAACACTTCCGGCGGCAGCCCCCTCTAAGTAATTATGAAGTAATTATTTTTAAATAAATACTTTTAACACTCGCTTAACCAGATGGTAAACTCCGCTTATGTAGAAATAATTATCTGCCCTGATAAAGACAGTTGAAAATATTTACATATCTTGATTAAAATTATATTCATATAAAAATACTCGTTAAGAAATATAAATGTCCCAATCAAACTCCCTCTGATTATACAATCAATATTTATTAGTTAAAAACGATTACATTCTTGTTTTCGCTGTACGAACTAAACACAGAGCCCAATGCATTTGAATTTATTCCGTGTCTACGCAGACACAATACTGTAATTGTCCAACGATTGACAGGCGAGTAGTTCGGTTTGTGAATTGTTAATAACTATAGTAAAATTCGCGTTATAAATATGTTAACTTGTGTCACAAAGTGATGGTGATTGTGTTTTGATAAATTTTTACGAAGTGCAAATGAATTTTGTTTGGTTTTTGTGAACATTTGTTTTTGGGCGAAACTGATATCGTCTACCTAGTAACTGGCTCGTCATTCGCCGGTATAAACTGGGCCTGGGCATGCAGAATTCAATGCAGTAAGTCAATGTTTTTTAATATGCGTTTGTTTAATTATGTAATTATAACTAAAATCTACTTTAAGCATGTTAGGGCACAAATGTGACATCTCACATTGATTCATCAAGCAAATAGAGTTTTATCAGTTTATACAAATAGATTATAATGTAAAATATATACTATTTTAATTCGTCTAAGGATTTAGAGGAATTAAGACAATCCGTTACAATTATTTAATGAAACGTTGGAGTACAAAAGTGACATCTCAGTAGAATGTTGGAAATTTAAACAAATTTTAGCGCTTAGAAAAATTACGACCTGTTGGAGCACAATTGTGATAACTCACGTTGATTTAGCAGAGGTATTAGTTTTTATTTCTTTTAAATGAACGCATTGGGGATATCTTTCT
Source organism: Leistus spinibarbis (assembly GCA_933228885.1). NCBI lineage: Eukaryota > Metazoa > Arthropoda > Insecta > Coleoptera > Carabidae > Leistus > Leistus spinibarbis. The sequence goes on along the minus strand of OW121809.1, from coordinate 2,830,433 downwards.
TACATTATAAGTTGTTTACATTTTTTTACCTGCTATTGGTAAATACTAATGAATTTCGATACACATGTCCGTAATAACAAAGAATATGTCTTGATAATAAATTGCATAAATGATTTAACTTCCCTAATTAATAATTATACATTAATTTATGTCTTTTGGCGAGTATACAAAAATAATTAAACTATTTACATACTTATTGTTAAGGATTGTTCAGAGCGAAACAATTAGTAATTAAGCTTAGAAAATTACAAATAATAATTTAGTTTGTATTATGACAAGCAATGCTAGCATTCCAAGCAACAAAATTAACACAATATATGATAAATTTTGTTGCTGTGAACGTTAACTTTGTATGTCATAAGACAAACTGGAATTATTACTTACAATTTTCTAAGCTTAATTACTAATTCTTTAGCTGTGAACAATCCTTTAACATATCTAGGTAGGATATTTATGAAACACTAATAACGAAATAAATTACTGTTTTTAAAACAATCGAATTATATATTTAATATATTTTCCTCAATATTAAATGACTGGATTTTTTGATGAAGAAGAATAAATTGAGTCTCTTGGGAAAAGCAGTCGTTTTTATTTGAATAATTAATTAAATTCAACCCTATGTTTCGACATCCCTTACGCCATCTTCAGGAGTTTGAAATTGACATAATTTTGAATGTACATCTTGAAGTTTTATTTTAATTCTGACTATTGCAAACTCCTGAAGATTGCATAATGATTCCGAAACGTTGGGTTGAATTAAATTAATTATTAAGTAAACGACTGCTTTTCCCAAGAAACTCAATTATTTTCTACATTAAATACGTTATTTTTGCAATATTTGTTTACTTATTCTCAATTTTCAATCACATGGTGGGAAATATTAATATTCGTGGCTAATATTTTGACACTTTAAAATTGATTTTTTTTAATCCCTATACACTACTGTGTGTATTAAGTTGTATTTTGTACGTTGTTCTTATTGATTAGTGAACAGCTGGGCCACAATTTCGAGTGTGTATGTTTGGAGGTAGTACAATTGATAAGGTGAATATAAATCAAGGCGTAATTTAAGGTGTATATAAATGGAGGTTGTCGTGGAGACATCGCCCAATTATGCAGCGTTTGTGATCGCAGGAATGCAGTAGTCATCGATCCATGATTGAATGTTCTTTGTTAGTCCACCATATAGGTAACTGCGTTACTCTTACATAGGCGTCTTGATTAGAAGTGCCATTTCTCTTGATCTGTTGAAAAAATGAGCAGCCATTCATCACCATCATACAGTATTAATAAAAATTGGTTTTATTTTATTTTTGAATCAAGGCGAAACAAATGACTCGCCTGTGAAGAGCCTCTTAGCCTGCCTGATTTTGTCTAGGTATATCAGAGAGAGTGATCGATTGATCCGCCTCTTATACGTTGTCTACCACGACGTAGTACTGTTGTCATCACAAAACCGGTGACCAACAAGTACCAAAAGACTCAAGCAGAAACAATTTTGTAGAATAAATACTTTAACAAAGAAAAGGATATTTCAATATATCTGTACCAATATTTTTGAATATTCAAATTTAATTTTGTTTACGTCCAAGAATGCTCAGAATTCAATTTGAGCAAAGTGTTTGTGCCAGAGACATAACTTTAGTGGTGACGTCATATAATTTCATATGCACCCTTTGAAATTGTACGCTGTCTGGCGACCAATCACAACTCGAGTTCACCATTGGCCGAATTATAATTGGGTAATTTATTAGGAAGTATCCCCTCCCCCCCACTGTACCCCCTTCACCCAGCCAACAATAATTATATAGGAGTGGTACAGTCCATAATTTGCATATAAAATTAGACTTATTAGAAAAAATATAAGCAATTACGTTAGAATATTAGAGTTTTATTTCTGGTTTGATACGTCTAAGAAGTTTTCAGTTGGTAATACGAATCAATTATGTATTTGGGAATTGTATAGTAATCAGGACAGCCATCTTGAATTTATAAGTTATTTCAATATTTTTTTCCTGTTAAAAAGAATAAAATTATTTGAGTTTGTTTGACATTTCAGTTGGGGAAATTAATAAATCATACAAGAAATTGATCTTTTAACAAAGTCATAATGTTAAATCATTTATTTTAACTACACGGAAAGCCTATAATTATATACGCTACAAACAAATCAAAGGGCTCGTTCAAGATAACTTTATTTCTTTGTATATTAGCTCCTTTCCTATAATTATAATTTTTACTTTCTTATACGTCATGTACAATAGAAACAATTGTGTTCACTAATTTGTAATTAGATTTGTGTCTCCGATAAAAAACCATCTATTTTTAAAATGGATATTTAAGCCGGAAAATGCTTGTTTTTCTATTTTTTATATATCTCAAAACTGGCAAGATTTAGAGTAAAAGTGATTTGTATAAAAGTTAAAGATATTAAAATTTCTAGTAACTTTTGTTTGAAAAGTTTTTTTGTAAAATGTTTCATTTACTAAATACATATATAGTAAAAATTACATATAAGAAAGTCGAACTAGGGGCACTCCAGTTTTTTTATTGGCTATCAACTACAAGATAGTATATGATTTGAATCATATATTAAGCTCAACATTAAAACATATATATTTCTGCAGGCGAGAATAGTATTTAAGTTTAATTTGAAGCAAAGTACGTAGCTCACCGATTTTGACGGGAAGCGACGAGGGAGTTGCGGCCAACAATTTAGCAACGACGGGGTCCAACCAGTATTTTTAATGATGTAGATATATTTTAATAAGCACATCTTATATTTAATTGGGATCAATTAAACATGTTACTTTAACTAAATATTTTGGATAAATTAATTGGCTTGATTTATCGATATTGATTATATTGACGATAACATTTTTTTTCTAATTGGTAGCCAATTGTTTAAATAAATTTACAATTGTTTATAGAGTTTAATATTAATTACTGATTGTGGTCAAGTGGAATTTCCATGGTTACACGTTTTAACTGGTTCTATCCTTTTAGACTTTTAGACCAAGAAAGTAAAAATATAATTTTAAACAATTGCATTGCAAAAAAGCAATTGATTTTATTCTTGGGGACAATTTATTGTTTAAAATATTGGTGTGTCAATACGTAATCGATAAACCGTATTCAGAAAGCTATAAAATGGCAGCAGGTATAAGCAATCTTCCAATTATGTTTGAGTATCGGATCGCTGATCGCTGGCTGGTGTCGAAATACTCGTTCTTTACGACATATTTTATTGTTTCCTGATTTTGTGGCAGTGTTATCCTGACTCCCACGGCTCGGGCAATCGCACTACCGAAGGAGCCTACTCACTAGACTCTGAAATAGGCATTATGTGCTCGCCTAATCTGGTTAAAAGACAACACGAAGAAATGTTGGTTGGCTGAGATAACAACACGGCGCAAGAGAAATTGGACAAGTAGTTATGTCAAATAAAGTCCGGCGACTAAATTTCAACAACCGGTGCTGCAACAACTGTCCAGCTGAACACTCAACAATTGTATGAATGCTATGTTTAGTGTTTCACATGGTCGATTGTATTCGCTGTGATATATCTCCTGGTTTGCCGGCTCGAGTTTGATTCTTTATCGGCTGCTACGTGAACAAATAGGTTTGGAACCTCTCCCTAATGCCTCAGACGTGACTACCTAACCCAACCGTTCATAACGTACGCGGATTTTTCATCCCACTGCTTAAAACAAAAAGAAAAAAACGTGTTACAACCCCTGTTATTACTTATAAAACAAATACGTATATTTTAAAATATGTATATAACTTTTATTGATGGATTATGTCGCTTGGCATAACACTAACGCTTCTTCGCTGACGATACCGGACCAATTTGGCTCATTTTTGTTCCTATTTTTAAATCTAAAAGACGTTATAATAAAATTGAGCTATCCTTAAAACCGCCCTAATAAAAAAATATGTAATTTTATATCTATTAGGGATTTCAAAAGTCTATGAAAACTATAATTCATTGTTGTGCTTTGAATTGATTATAAATAATTGGTTCATTTAATAAAATTTGTAGTTAAAAGAAATTATTTAAATACTTGTATTTTTTTAGACGCTATGTATGTAAGAAAGTAATAATGAGTGTGTTTGAACCAGAAGTAATGGTTTACTCCTGCTAATTTTTCAATATCTCGAAATTGGTATGAGTTAGAAATAAAGTAATTATTTTTAAAGTTGAAGAATTTATAATTTTATAAATTGTGTTTGAAAAGTATCTATAAACAAGCTTAGCTACAACGCACCTATGTGTCCAGCTTGCCGTATTAGTAATGCGATACGTGCAGCGAACTATTAATTAAAAAAATTAATTATGAATTGATATAGTGGTTGGCACGTGCTGAAACATGTTAATATTTAAATAAAAGAACAATTGGTTGTTTCACAATATTTTAAATTTATTACGACACGTGTTTCGACTTCTCAGTCATCATCAGGAGTGATGATGACTGAGAAGTCGAAACACGTGTCGTAATAAATTTAAAATATTGTGAAACAACCAAGTGTTCTTTTATTTAAATAAAAAAAAATTAATGTTATTAATTATTATGGCTTTTTGGTTAACAATTTAAAAAATTGTTATAGTTTTACAATTTTTTGTAGATTATTTTGATATAATAAAAAAAATGCATATTTAGAACTCCTTTGTGTTATCAATATGCAAATATCTAAGAATTTCTTGTAGAAGTTTTAGGTGTTTTAATTAAGGGGGATCAAATTATACCATTTACTTAATAATCGCATTTTAAAATAACTTTTAGGATGAATTTAAAACAAAATAAAGCTATTTTACCATAAATTCGTGCTTGCGGTGTACTGAGAGCGTTAGTGCCTGCACCTATCGTGTTGTTTATTCGGCATAGTTTTTGTTGAGCATGCGAAATAGTTTGAATATAGTTTTGAGGCAATAATGTATAAGACCACACATAGAAGTGGTAGGGCCCCAATAATACCGGTTCTAGTTATCAAAAAGACCACCGATCAGGTTGATAAATGTGAAAAATCCGTGGCACAGTGCCAGCCGCCATACCAGCGAAGACACTGACAAATCATGCAACATAAAGTGTCTGAAATCGCGGTAGGCCTTGCGAATTTCACTGAAATGTTTACAAAGCCACCGCGATTCAAACATCAATAATTAACAATAAGTGTATGCCTACCCATACAGATAGCAGTTGATGGCCGTCTAACTAGCCGATTAATAATTGTTCTTTCGGTTTTTTATACCTCACTGACTGGGAAAATTAATTTTAGTTAAAATTCCACGCCGGAATCCAGCTCGCCGTGGAATCCACTGAATCAGAATGCCGAGCAAGAATTATTTTAATGCTCGCTGCATCCATTACTCTTATTCCACATATTCAGCCAAAAAAAAAAACATTTTCTAACTCGTTATTTATTTATTCTTATATATATAAATAGTTTTACTCTTATATATACAATGTATATAAGGAAGTATTGTAATTATATAATATTTGTGTGTGTGTGTGGAACGCTCTACAGCCAAAACTGTTGAAGGTATAAGATTAAAACTTATTCTTGAAGACAATTTATATATATATTTTTTTTAATGGTCCCCTTTAAAAATAGGAGCTGTTGGGTGGGACGCGCGTGCGCAGAGTTTAATTTTGCGTTCGTAACGTGAAGTGAAAAGGGCGTAATTAAAAGGACGTTAAATAAAATTGATGGTTTGTTGTTATAAATGATCACAATTTAATATTTTGTTGGTAATTCAATTCTTTGGGTTAAAGCACATTGCTAAGTATCGAGTTCCGGCTATTAGGCCGTGCAAACGGTCAGGTGTGATCCGGATCATTCATCACACACGTTACCAACCTGATAAAATAAAAAGATTTTACGAAGATGTGTTGGAAGTGTGAATTAGGCCTTCCAGCTATGATCCTCGTTTTTACAATCTTATACGTAATGTGTAAATGAAAGTAGTGTGGTCACAACAATGAACGACCTTGATATTTTAATGAAAATATCCGTTTTGAGGGTTCCTGCATACATTTTGACTAACTTCCCATTTTCTCCGCGTCACTGTGCGAACGCTTTGCAACCTATAACGTTAAATATAAAAATATGACGTTTTGAATTTCATATTTGCATAAAACGAAAATTTTTTAAATATATTTCAACCTCGTATCATTTTTAATTACAATTTCTAGCAACATTTGCTTGCAAAGTATTTTTGAAAAATTTACTAATTAGATAAAAATAGATTTTTTTAACACGTATTTGGGAATAATTCAGAGTATATTATTTTTTATTCCAATGTTTGGTCTGAGGAGCAAGTTATATACATTTTTGGAATCAGGGAGACGTGATACATATGTCAGTGACTCTTTTTTTAATGCACCATTGTTACAGACACATAACCGAATGCTACAGCTCTTTGTACTAACGTACGACAAAGCTAAATATTGCAAAAACTGATTTCAATTGTATATGGATTTATTTATGAATTCAATACATTTCAATTTGATCATTATTATAGTGTTGCAGCATAATTTAAATGTTTTTGCATAATTTATGAATGTTTTTATTGGCAATCTATGACATACGTATATATTTGCATAGGCAAATAATTTATTAATCTTGGGAAATGTCTACAATATTTAATTATTCATAGCAATGACAATATCGCTTGCCTTGTTATCTCGTCATACAACACGTAGTGCTAAACGAGCTATAGTATTCTGTTGTGTGCGTATAATATTCTCAATCTCAATTTTTGGTTCCTAAAATATCTGAAGGCCAAATATTGTGATTTATGTCTAGCTAATTCCTATAAAACATTACAAATAATAATTTTATAATTATAAATATTCCTTAATATATTATATATTTATATATATAACGTTATTTTCAAATTATGAACCCAAGCGCTAGAAAAAAATAATTAAATATGTTTGAAATTTAAAATAATTGTGATTGCTTTAAACGACTGATTATTGTTGCAATCAATCAATGACATTATCATTATTGCCTATTATATGTTATCTTCTGAAATTGCAGTGGTTGTAAATAGGTTTCATTTAAACATCAATAATTTAGAAGAAAATATCTATATAAATCAAAATATTAAATAAACTATTAAATAGATTATACAGCGAGCTGAAGACATTGGTGCCTGTACCTATGCATATGTGTTACACTTTTAACCCTTACTCATTTTTTATTGTGTATCTAGTGGAAATATATTTGCAAGAATATATAAAATGGATTTAACTAGAAACTTTATGGATCAATATAAACTCGTTAGGCTCAGACATTTAACTGTTATTACAAATTTAGTTGCATATACGTAGTATACTGTGAAACTAATAATTTGCCAATTTTGCGTGTTTGCATTAACAGTAAATTATGCAGGACGCAGTTTACCTTTAGCTATGTGCAGAAATACCTCGTTGTTTGATAATTTCACTCAAATGTGCTTCATTTCACACATATATTATTTAAATGCAAACATTTGATATCATCACAATAACAGGCTAAATTCCCAATACGATATATATATATATATATATATATATATATATATATATATATATATATATATATATATATATATATATATATATATATTATACAATGCGTATTAAATATTGTTTGCATGCATTCTGTTTGTGAAATTTTGCCTCGTTTTGCGCAGCTCTAGCGAAGATACGTTGCGTTAGTAATAGGTTTAAGACAGCGGTCAAAGTAAGCTAATATTATGCAAAAATGTATATATAAGAGTTCATTGTATTCAAAAGCCAATAGTACAATTTGTGAGAAATAATAAATCGAAACGTGTGAAACGCCAAATTAGCAGATGTAATCAGCAAGAACGCCATTCCATCGCTAGAAAACAAATTTTAATTATGTGTGTTTGAATGTATTTTTAGAATGGTCTTCATTGCCGTTGAATATTTACGTTTCTATCGGTTTCAACAGTGTCAGTCAACTAATGGATTCCATAAAACTGCTCTTGTTGCAACCATCTTCCGCTAGAGGCGTGACATAGTCGTCTTGTTAACAGTGTATTACATTACATGTCCTGATTGTCTGGACAGAGATATCAAAATCATCGGCTATTTTCAGTAATTGGTCCCGCCTACGCGAACAGGGTGTGTCCACATGGCGCTACATTCATTTAGATTCCATCTGTTAATTGGGAAATTACTTTAAACGTATACTTTGTTATGGAACCTGTCACACTACCGACACCAAATCCTTATTACATCAACTGTAAAATTCAATTCAACATTCAATCATTTTAAAGAAAATGCCACATTGAACTTATTCGTGATTTTTTTCTCGGATGGAGTAAATGGTATTAACTAAATTTTCGCTAAAGGATTGTTCACAGCTATAGAATTAGAAATTAAGCTTAGAAATTATAAGTAATAATTTCAGTTTGTCTTATGACATACAAAGTTAACGTTCACAGCAACAAAATTTATCATATATTGTGTTAATTTTGTTGCTTGGAATGCTAGCATTGCTTGTCATAATATAAACTAGATTGTTATTTGTAATTTTCAAAGCTTAATTACTAAGTGTTTCGCTGTAAACAAAACTTCATAAGTTTGTCGAGCAATCTGACAATTTGTCAATAAATTAAGGGGAGGTTTACGTAACACTGCCCAAATAAAGCTTTTTTTTTTCGTGAATTTTTTTCTCGTATTGGGTAAATGATATTAACTCCGGGTTTTTTGCATATTGGTTATTCATATTTCGCCTAAATATTTTGATTTTATTGAATTGATCTTTGCATATTTTGCCGAGAAATTGCGACCCCAACATCTGCGTGCATTAGCGGAAACCTCAAGGTCGTCCGGCTCATCTAAAAAAGAATCTGGTTTGTAAATCTTAAACTAGACAAGATTAGTTAGAGCTTTGACCTCATTAAGATCAATTTGATGATAATTAACAAAATGGCGGTGGTTCGAAAAAAGTCTTGTTTTTACTTGGCTTTGGCGGACTGCAGAACATATTTATTATTGATGGAAATGCGTGAAAGTGGACAAAGCTACAATAAATTTAATGTACTTTAATATAAAACAAAGAAAACGATAATCAGACGATAACTTTTGGAGTTATCTTTCCACCTGATAAAAAAGAGCGGTTTCGTGAAAAACGGGTTTAAAATTTTGAGTTCATATAATTAAAAAATGTAATAAAACGAAAAATGTAGTGTAAATATGTATAAATGAAATGCAAGAAACCCGGAGTTGATATCTTTTACCCAATCTGAGAAAAGCATTTACGAAAACATGCTTCTTTTTGGACAGCGTTACGTTACGTAAGAACTGAAATAGAAATATTTCTAAATAATAGTAATTGTTCGTTCTCGTATTCTAACTGTGAATTTTTATCAATTAGTAGGTAATTCCTTTTTGAATCCGTTTAGGAAAGTAGTAATAAAGAAAGAAATAGAAGTGTGTAGTGTAGTGTGTATTTGTATGAAGTAGCGATAGTTGTTGTCGCCGTGAGGCGTGCTACCTGCACATCCACGGCATTTCCTTTATGTTTATTTGTCCGTAATGCAATCGTATCTACGTCAGTGGTACGCCCGAGGTAGACATCTCGAAATTACATCCAATGCATTTTATTATTTATGCAAACGGGGCACGTACAGCGCAACGCAGCGCAACACACACGTGTCCACGAACATTCCCATTTTATTATTATTTCTATCCTTATTATCTCATTCATACGCAACTGCAGCATATTTTCTTGTTTCATTTCACAAGCCAATTAACGAGCCTGGGAGTTCATTACGTTTGATCCGCGATGCCTGAGCATCTCTCAAATTGCATCGTTCAATTTTATGACGCTGCTTGACAACCAATTCATCGTTTTTATCGAACCAAATATTGTGCCGTGCTCCCATTTCCTCTTTATTATACTTTCATTGTCATCCTTCAGATAATACAGGTGATGTATTATCTACCACTTTATTTCATATTATCTTCTTCGGTTTCATCTTAGCTCGCCATACGAAGTACCGAAGAAACTAAAGCATTATCGGATCAAATTAATTCATTAACAAAAAGTGTTTGTCTCGTCGCCCTGAATCCAAAAATATATATAACTTATATACTTGGATGTTAGTCGTCGCTCGATCGTAAAACCAAATATGTACTCTCTACTCCTCTGAAGGTACCGGAGCGATTCACACCAAATTTGATACACATATTATTTGACATCCCATTTGAGTCCGCTCGCAGTTTATATTCAATCGCTCGTATTCTGCCCCAAAATTTGGAGCCCTTATAAAAATAATTGAAACACCCAAAAATTTTACACAATATTCTTAAGATATTTTATGTCTATAAGTTTTCTTCATATTGATAACACAAAGGTCTTAAATAATTAATGTAAATTATAATTTTTGTATTTACAAATTTGCAATCATTTTTTTTTTTAATTATTATAACAAAAAAAAGACTTTTTATATTTATAACATTTTTTCATATTGGCAGATTTTAAGCACAAGTCTATAAGTTTTCTTCATATTGATAACACAACATTATTATAAAATAGAATTTTTGTATTTACAAATTTGCAATATATATATTTTTTTAGTATTATAACAAAATAATCTACAAAAAATTGTAAGACTTTTTATATCTATATCATTTTTTCATATTTGCAGATTTTAAGTGCGAGAACCCTAAAAAATATTTAATACAATATAGTGATGCCATCTATTGCTGGCTAATTTAGCTACTTGTTTTTCGATGATTCTATGCAAAAGGCGAGCTTTGGGTATAGGTGCGTCGTACGTACTTGTTTATAAACCCGATTCAACTTAGAGAATATTTGATAGATATTAAATTTTCGTTTGTGCAAAAATTGTTATATATTACATATATATATATATAAATATATATATATATATATATATATATATATATATATATATGCATATATATATATATATATATATATATATATATATATATATATATATATATATATGCATATATATATATATATATATATATATATATATATATATATATTTATATATATATATATATATATATATATATATATATATATATATATGTATATATATATATATATATATATATATATATATATATATATATATATATATATATATATGTATATATGTATAATGAAAACTAAGTATAAGATAGTCTAGGGCACTCAAGTTTACCTTTTTCTTTTTTGCGGTTTGATAATAAATAAAATGCCGAACAAGACATATCTGAATCTGCAATAATAAATAATATTATAAAAGGTATACACCTCGGTCCGTATCTATGAATCTGGCGAACCCCCGAAAACATATGAATAAAGATGAGTTTGGTGTGTGATCAGATCGCAACACAGAGATGAATACATTATATTATCGATGAGTGTAATATGGAATTAGCATAGGTAATAAGTGCGCAGTGCGTGCAATATGTTAGTGCTGTAATGAACGGCGGCGCGCATAATAAACGTAGTATTTAGCATCAATAAGCGTTGCTCGCCGGTGGACGGACAGAGCTGATAGGCCGCGGGTCACTAGCATATTCAATAAGGCACCTGCTAATGTGCCCAGCCATTGTGCACGATTCTAGCGCCTCTGTCGCCGACTGCAGGCGCCCACTAACACCTACGTCATCGCCTCATTATTCGCTACGCCTCATATTCGTATTCCCTGAAGACAGTGCAGTCTCTGCAACCAACCACTGTATTTAAGATTAGAAATTGAAAATGAATAGTAAAATTAAATAATACATTCTTCGGTAGGTACTTTGTACTTTGATAAAAATATAATTTTAGTGCATATTTTAAAAATCAAAATGAAAATGTTTCATAATTATTTTCGGGCTTTGGGTTAACAATATAGAAAAATCTTGTAGAGATAATATATCTTAGAATTTTTAATAGAATTTTTGAGTGTTTTAATTATTTTTATAAGAACAGTATTAAAGGGGGCTCTACATTTTGGGGCTCTATAACTCAGGAAGTATACAGGGGATTGGATTTAAACTGCGAAAGGATTCAAATGGGGTGTTAAATAATATGTATGGTAAATTTGGTGTAAATCGCTCCGTTACCTTCAGAGGAGTGCAAGGCACAAATTTGGTCTTACGAGTGAGCGACGACTAACATCCAAGTATATGAGTTATATATATATTTGGATTCAAGGCGACGAGACAAACACTTTTGTTAAATAATCGGATTCAAATGGAAAGCAAAATAATATGTGTACCAAATTTGGTGTGGATCGCTCCGGTACCTTCAGAGGAGTAGAGGGCACACTTTTGGTCTTATGACCGACGACTAACATCCAGTTATATATATTTTTGGATTCAGGGCGACGAGACAAACAATTTTTGTTAAAGGAATTTTATGATCCGATAATGCTACAGACACACCGCCGTATGCTTTAGCTTCTTTTACGTACGGCGAGCTAAAAATGTACAACGTATCTATGCATCCAGCTTGTCTTATAAGTAATATATGCGATGCGAACAACGGTTTATAATTAATATAAAAAGTCAATTCAAAAAAATATATATTTTAAAATTCACAATTATAATATTTAATTATTTTTATGGCCTTTGGGTTAACAATATGAAATAATCTTGTAGATTTAAAATATCTTAGAATAATTTGTAGAATATTGTGGTGTATTAATTATTTTTATAAGAGCAGTATTAAGAGGTGCTCCAAATTTTGGTGCCTTATAACTCGGGAAGTATACCGGCGTTTTTTTTAAACGAGAATGCTACAGACACACTGTTGAATGGTTTAGCTTCTTCGGTACTTCATACCGTTTATATTATATTTTATTTGCAACAGATACAAACCTTTAAATGTATTCAGACAAAATTAAAATATTTTAAAACTATTATAAAAAGAATTATATGTATTGATTGTAATTTAATTTGAGCGACGATACTCTTAACTGAGGTTTTGGGTAATATATTTAGCAACACAAATTTGTTACAAAAAATTTAAACAATTTCTGTATGTTCTTGATGATTATATTTCCCAACGGTCCAAATTACGGTAAACTCTAATCCGGATGTCATGCAATGCGATAGGAAATAAAACAATTATTTTATCATGTCTAATTTGAGGATGGTTCTAAACACAGGATATTAATTTGAAATATTTGGGTACGCACGCACGCCACTGCTCCTAAATGTAGATCACCTGCTCTTAGAACCATTGCACCAACGCCAACGACAAGAAAATTAGCTGTTTGGCTCCGAAATTTAATCTGATCTCGATAAAATATATGTTAGGTCATGATAACTACAACAATTTATATAATCTACGCCTCCAGAAAAATAAAAATGCATTTGTCATAACGCAGATTTTTTCAAAACCCCATAAATAATTTTTTAAATATTTATACATTTTTGTTTGGTTTATATCAAAAACAATAAGTATGTTTTACTAAATACGGATATTAAAAGGGTAAAAAAAGTCGAGTGAATGCCACTTCAGCTTTTTATTTAAGATTCTGGAAGCCCAATGAGCAGAAAAAAATTGTAGTGCATTTAAAGATTATCAGAGAATAATTGTTATTGTCATTTAACTCTTGAAAAACTATTTTTTTCTCTATAAATATTTATTTAATTATTTACATAGTTAATACGGAGAACTGAAGGCATTGGTGCCTGCACATATGCTTATTTGGGCTTTGTGTATATTATTGGGCAATGTGTACAATAAATAATAGTATTTTTAAGTCGTCGAGAAAGAGCTCATCATCATGGACAGGCCGTTACGGCGTTATAATTATTTCTGCGATGCACTTTTCGGATAATGTAAGAGCATATAAAAGGATGGTGAATTTTACTAAACGTGTTTTTAATTACTGGCTATTATTACATTGACGCACGTATAGCCCGACCCAAATAATGCCCACAATTTATGAAGGATACACTCATTTTTCATTTAGACTCAAAGAAAAAAGGTTGGCGCAGATGTGCGAAAATTGATAAATATTTCTACTACATTATCCAGTTTATTCATTTCGCTTTGAACGTGACACGCATTTATATTTATTTTAACTTCTGCTACTCTATTATACTATACCTACCTTTTATTTCAGTAAGAAACGACTTCAAAATGTCCAATAAAAATATATATAATTACAATAATTTCGTAAACTAATAAAACCTTATTGGATCATGCCCTAAAAAAGAATTAGAGCTATTGATTTCTATAAAAAATATATCAGTCTATGTGTAATTCCATAAACAATGTTTGGTTAAAATATGATTTATTTTGATTACACAGTTTCGGAGATAAAAAATAAATACCTCGATAAACTTTTTTTATAGTTTTTATTTTTTATCTCCAAAACTATGCATTCAAAAAAAATATATATTTTTACCAAACATTTTTATGCAAGTACGCATCAACTGACATATTTTTTATAAAAATATATCAGTCGAAATGTTATATTTTGAGTAGTTTTATGGAATTTAGAGACAAAAAATGTAACAATATCATATTATTCGACTGAATATCTTTGATTGCAACGTAAAAATAATTTTCTAATACTGTGTGTGAATATTAGGGGTTGATAGTATAGAATTATCTTAGAATTATTAGTAGAATTTTTGGCTTTAAAGTTTGGGGCCATATAACTCGGGAAGTATACGGGCGATTAGATTTAAACTGCGAGGGGATTCAAATGGGTTGCCAAATAATATGTGTATCAAATTTGGTGTGAATCGCTTTGGTACCTTCAGAGGAGTCAAGGGCACAAATTTGGTCTTACGAGTGAGCGACGACTAACATCCAAGTATATAAGTTATTTATATTTTTGGATTCAGTGTGTCGAGACAAACACTTTTTGTTTAAGAAATTTTTGAACCGAGAATGCTACAGACACACGATTGAATACTTTAGCTTCTTCGGTACTTCGGCGAGCTAAAAAATACTGTTATAATATTCTGGATTCTCTCCTCATTTTGTCCAAATTAGTCATTTTTAACTCGAATATAGTATTAAATGGAAGTAATCTACTCGGTGATGGATGAAAGGAAATAAATATTTGAATATATATTCATGAAACAATGCTTGCAATTTGTAATAACTAGTTTAGAATATCAATAATTTAAAAGAAATATTTCAATAACAGACACGGCCCCTTGTAGTCATAACGGCTGTAGAATATTATTTATAATTTACAAATATGGATAGTAGTATCGTAGAATGGAATATTTCAGTGTGAAGGAGAAACTTGAATTAGAAAGAATCGTAATAAATGTGTCATGTGTCATAAATGCATTTTCATGTTTTCTCGTTACTGTTGCATTCATTAAGCTGCACCGATTAAATAGTCACGATAAAAATATGAAAATAATAGACCTCCCTGCGACAATTAATACTAATTTAGCGCTAGTAACACGCCATTTACAAAGGTCTATTACTAGAAAATGGAATTACAAAATAAAACAGGTAACATAAAAAGAATCATAATAAAAGAAAATGTACGCTTATTTGTTCCTAATAATGCACATTAGTCAACATTGTAACAAGTGCTGTAACTATAGGATACACGTGTACTGTAGGAATTGTTGCCAACGTGGCGGATGTTAGCAATTTCAACCAAAGCGACACACGATTCTCGTGACACCTAGCGCTAATTACATGCATTTCTCTTCCGCAAATATACGTCTTTGCAACGTTTAAGATTGCACTGGTCAGCTGTTCTAACCCGTTTTTGTGAATCTCTTATTTCTTCGCCAGATCTGCGCCGAAGATTACTGCTAAATTTTAAATTATAATGCGCTTAATCGTGTACGCTTTTGCTTCGGTCTTCACTGAACACGGCTGATCTTTCACGATAAGCCTACTGTTAATTTGCCTGACTATATTAACTAATATAAACGTTTAGCGACCAATTAAGATAATTGAACACGTGCCACAAATAACTTAACGCTAATTTTATAATAAAATCTATATAAAATTAAAATACAACATTCGTACTTACAACGCACCGATGCGTCCAACTCGCCTTTAGATATGCGAGCAGTTGTTTTTAATAATTATGGCGTTCTGTTTAACAATTTGAAAAAATGCTATGGATATATGAGATTCATTTTTATTCTATTGAGAATTGACCAAAATAAATATACAATGTTGCGTTGCTCTGAAAACATAGTTTTATTTTATATTATTTTAATGCCCTATTTACATTATGTACAAAAATTATTAACTAAAAACAAAGAAACGACAATTAAAGTTTATTCTGTAATTTGTCAATTCCTTTTTACAATTTTGTACTAACTAAAAAGTCTTACAATTTTTAGCTCGTCGTACGATAGTACAAGACAGCTTTAGTGTTTGGTCATGTGTCTGTAACATTCTTGGATCAAAAAATCTCGTCTCGACGCTCTAAATCCAATATATATATATATATATATATATATATATATATATATATATATATATATATATATATATATATATATATATATAACTTATATACTTGGATGTTAGTCGTCGCTCGCTCGACCAAATTTGTGCTTTCTACTATTCTGAAGGTACCGGAGCGATTCACTCCAAATTTGGTACACATATTATTTGGCATCCCATTTGAATCCGCTCGCAGTTTAAATCCAATCGCCCGTATACTTCCCGAGACACAAAATTTAAAGCCCCCCTTAATACTGCTCTTATAAAAATAATTAAAACATTTAAAAATTCTACTATAAATTCTAAGATATTTTATGTCTACAAGATTTTTTCATATTGTGAACCCAAAGCCCAAAAAAAATTATTAAATATTATAATTTTTAATTTTAAAATATGCACTAAAAATTATTTTTATCAATATAAGACTTTTTATATCTTTTTTTTTTTAGTTATTGATCAAAACGCTATAATAATTAAAACCACTGCTCGGAACGCATATCTTACCTAAAGGCGAGCCCTACGCATTGGTGCGTTTTACGCGTACCAAATCTTGTTGTTAATGAAATGTTTTGATCCGAGAATGGTACAGATACACGACCGAATGCTTTAGCTTCTTCAGTACTTCGTACGGCGACCTAAAAAAATGTAGTGCATAATTAAAAATTCAAATTATTATATTCTATAATTTTTATGGCCTTTGGGTTAATAATATAAAAAAAATCTTGTAGATATAAAATATCTTGTAATTACTTGTAAAAATTTTCTAAGTTTTAATTATTTCTCTAAGAGCAGTATTAAAGGGGGCTCCAAATTTTAGGGCCCTATACCTCGGGAAGTATAAACTGCGAATGGAATCAAATAGGATGCCAAATAATATGGTAATTTGTTCGAGAAAGTGATGATTCAAAATAAATTATTTTAACATGACAAGAGATATAATGTGTAAGGCCGTCCCTGTAGACCACCCTTAACAAAAACTAATATATATGTAAAGCTTCGTAAAGGCCTTCTGAAAAATAGTCTGATGTTGAAATGAAACAATACTTTACATATGTTCAGTTTTATAACACGTTAATTTAAAACAGTCGCCAATTAAGAATGATTCAGGCGATTCAAATATATATGTAGTATAAAATCGTCGTTTTTGCAATGCAAATGACACGTCACAACTGCGGTAGGTCGTAAATTAGTTCATATAAATATGTTAACATATTAAACACAATCGTATTTCTTGTTTTTTCGGAAGAATAACAATTGGCCGTTGAACCAAAAACAGAAGTACATCAATCTTATTATAGTTCGTACACCTGCCTTTATCTGATACCTGTGAGCCTAAAAGTTCTTGTACAGTCATCGAAATAACTTCATTTAAACAAGGGGACTTATACAATAAAAAAAATGATATATTTAATATAACTCATCGCATAAATTTGATAATAAAATTTCGAAAATAGGAAATTGAAGTGACGCTGCAAGGGAAAAGAGGATAGGTTGTTTTTATAATGGTGCGTTCAAGGAATGCGTAAATTGCCGGAATCTGAAGAACAGTAGCTCGATGATCAGTTGTGTTGGTTGTGGCTGCGAGCGCAACGACTGACATCTCCCGAGCCACCGACGCGGAAGATCTGATACAGGTTTGCACCGCGCTGTTCACGGCAGGTTCTAGGCTGCACTCGGGGTCTAAGCACCGCGGGCTCCCCACAGGACCGGACCGGACTTGCACTCTCTGTCTGATCATATATACAAAACTTTACCTACGTACAACGCACCGATGCGTCCAGCTCGCCTAGCTTAAATATACGATGCGAGCAGCAGTTCTTTATTATTATGGCCTTTTGGTTAACAATTTGAAAATATGTTATAGACATAAAAAGTCTTAAAATTCTTTGTAGATCATTTTGATATATAAACAAACTTAGGGTACAATGCACCTATGCGTCCAGCTCGCCTTATAAGTAATATATGCGATGCGAGCAGCGGAATTTAATTATTATGGCCTTTTGGTTAACAATTTGAAAAAAATTTTATAGATGCAAATAGTCGTACAATTTTTTGTAGATTATTTTGATATATAAACAAGCTTAGGTACACCGCACCTATGCGTCCAGCTCGCCTTATAAGTAATATATGCGATTTTTTTGATTAAAAAATATTAATGCATATTTTAAAATTCAATATTATGATATTTAATAATATTTTTGGGGCCCTATAACTCGGGAAGTATACGGGCGAATGGATTCTAATGGGATTCCAAATAAAGTGTGTAGCAAATTTAGTTTGAATCGCTTTAGTACTTTCAGAAGAGTAGAGGACACAAATTTGGCGAGCGACTAACATCTAACCCCCCCCACACACACACACACAAACACACACACACACACACAGACACACACACACTCACACACTCACACAATTCGTTTTAATAATATAAATAAAAGAGTTATGTAGCAAAAATTAAAGCTATACAGAAAACAATATATTTCTATATAAATTTACATATAAAATAGTATATAAATTATAACAATTTATATCTTAACTCATTTGTAAGTATCTTCTTAACTGTAACTTAATTATTTACTTTACCGATTTTAATATTACCCGGTATATAAAATAAGTTTTTAATCGAACTAATATTACGATTGCTACTATCGATATAGGAAAATTATCCTATAATACAGTTTTATATTTCTAATTACAAAGATATTAAATATTGGTAATTTAGCTAAAACAGAAAATTTTATTTTTAAATATATTTATTATCTGGTGCTCATATTATAGTTTTTTAACGAATATTCGCTCAGAATTTTGTTTCTAGTCTGTGTTACGGCCCTGTTCTTGGCTCTATCACTCGGAAATAATGCTCTCGTACACTTGATAGACACATTTCCAAGACAATGTTTATGAATAGATTTCGGTTTTTGTAGACTTTATTGTTTCGGTGTCAAAAGAACCATATGAACTGAATTCCGATTTCATTTAAATCAAATTATAATACAGTAACAATATTAATATAGTTACAGTGTATTTTCAAATGCAAATAAACCAATAACATACTCGGTAATCCCGTATCCATTGGTTAAGAAGTAATAACAATATTCCCCCTAAGTCCCGCCCTGTGCTACATGCTCATTTCAGTTCCCTAAATAGGATTATTCTAGTACTCAGCGGGTGCGCCCGTAATCTAACCCAGAAATATGAATTTAAATTTCATAAATGTAAATACTTACATATATATACCGCCTTGCACGCCATTTGATCGATTGTACTAAGGGTTCGGTATATGCCATCAAAATAAAAATCTGGAGTGGCCCCTACTTGCCTAACTTATACTTAGTTTTCACTATATATGTTTTAAAATCATTCTAACAATGCTATGAAACAATATCAATATTTGTGCTAAGTAGGTCTATTTTCAAAGGCGATTTATTAATAAATGGTACAGTTTCTCGAAAAAAAATTGTAACAAGAATTGCTTAGAAATGTAATATCTTTAATTTTTATTAAGTTCACTTTTTCTCTAACTCGTATCATTATCGAGATATTTAAATACAACACTAATAAAGCAGCACTACTGGTTGAATTATCCTTTTCAAAAATAAAAAGAGATCTGTTCAGAAAATAACCGAACTTTATTATTACTTTTACAGATTATTAGTTGGCAGCATTGCGTTGCGCATAACCTCCTTTGTAACCACATGTTCTTGGATTGTTGATATCTCGTATAGTTTTCGTGATATTGTTATTTGAGTTCAACGTGTTTAAGTGTGAGTGACTGATTCTTTCACGTTATTTTTTTTTTTTTAATGTAATCTTGTATTAAAAGTTGAAACGTTTCTGTGAAAGTTTCCCCAGTTTCACGCAAAATATTACGTTGCAACGTTGTTCCAGAAAATCACACAATTAAATACGTTGCATTCATATAACAATATCACAAAAACTAAACGAGATATCAACAATCCAAGAACATGTGGTTACAGAGGAGATTATTTGGAACGCAATGCTGCCAACGAATAATTTGTAAAAGTAATAATAAAGTTCAAAAAAATTAAGTTTGTTTATTTATACGCAGACGGAATTGAGAAAATAGTTAAAAATGTATTCAGGAACCTTCAAAATGGATTGATTGGTTTATTTTGTGTGTGATGACAGTAGATTATTTTCTCATAACGTATAAGAAAGTAAGAACAAAGCTATACATCAATTAAAATGCAGCAGTATCGCAGTTACAGAAAAAGAGACATAATAAATATCTTTGTGCAATAAAATATGATGATTTGCCATCTGAGTTAGCGAGTTTCCAAGATTGTTGACGATAGGATCAACCAGGAGCACATGAGAACGGCTTTAATTATCGCCTTATCACTTCGTTGTTTTGCGAATTGCATCGTTAAATTTTACGTTTTACGGGAGATCACACAGACATTTGTATATACGGAGGAGTGATTACGCGTCGACATGTGAAATTATCGACACAACGTAATTATCAGACACCCTGTTTCGACGTGTATATTAATGGATATTCGATATGTTACGGTACACCTTCAATTACCTGGGATGGTATATCTCTTTTCAAAACTTAACCAATGTAATTATTATATCAACACTTGCATACCTTTTTTTTTTTGTTTTTTTCTTGTACTTGTATTGCGCGTATATATCGACATTATTTCATCGTTGATAATAACGCAGGCGGCCAAGGCGTTAAGCGATGCTCTTGCCCTGACACCTACCCGCTCATAAATTATCCACCGAGGGGCCTTAACGCACCGAAGTGTTGACTTTGAAAATCCATGGGTTATAATTTTTTCTCTGTCCGAGTTGATCGGTTTAAGAAATATCTGATATGATAATCGCTGTGTTATTTTCACCTCCTTACAAATTAGTTGTTTATACCTACTCTGTGGTTAGAGGCGAAGGGCACACCTGGTCTGCAGGCACCTGCGACCTGTGTTTTAAGGGAACAAGCGCCACCGTGTTTTAAAGAAAACAGATTATCATTTAACAATTAACCATTACATTCTCCCGTATTAAAATGGATTCATTCCTATACATAAAATATAATTTTACTCAAAACCTATAATTTCCACATAATTTTCATGCTTCAAATCGTCTTAACAAACTCATTTTACATATATAACCAAATTTTGAATATAATTGCTCAATAATTACAACATGTTGAAAATTATCCCCTTCGAGTGACTCTATCCAGTAAACTAAAGCAATTCATAATTCCAAAACTATTACAGATATTCTATCATACTCAACGGCATCTAATGCCTCTTTTAAAATAGTATTTCAGGGTATATAGTTTTATAAATTTCAAATAGAAATTAGGGGGCTACAAATAAAATCGTTATTAAATGAACATGATTTTTAGTTAGCCGTAACTGGACCTAAGCAATTTAGCAACAAATAACGTTTTTAATTTGGTTTAATGCCACCACCATATAACTATGTATACAGCAGTAGCGTTTTAAAATGTGTATCACGCAATACTATGGGCCGTCGCCGCACGCCAGGTCCCTGCATTTTCTCACGGTATCTATACGATCTTTTTGTGAACGAACCACAACCAAGTAATCGAAACCTAAATCGTCACAACTTACAAGATTCACCTACCCAACAATTACACTCGGAAAAATTATTTACTAATTCAACTGTTTTGTTTGTTTGAATAATGACAATAAATTGTTTTTGTTTAAACAACAAAATATTATATTGATTTAACATAATTTATGCGTTGCATCAAATCAGTTTTTGAATTGGGCCAACACACATAGGGGTCTAATGAACCCCCTGTGGCAGTTATGTCATTTATAGGTGTTTCCGTTAAGGGTTATGCCTTGTATATAGCCAGTGTATGCACCACCTATTTATAATATCTTAACCAGTAGTTACTCTTTTGCTAATTTTTGAATATCTCGAATATGGAATGAGATAACGAAAAAGTGATTTCTATAAAAGTTGAAGATAATTAAAATTTCAACAACTTTTATAATAAAAGTTTTTTCGAAAAATGTACCATTTATTGAAAAATCGCTTTGGAAAATAAGCATGTTCCATTTACGTTTCCCTAGTTACGACACAATGTTGCAAACTAGCATGAATTTAATTCAAAGTAAAAGAAGTATAAGAAAGTCGAATGAAGAGCACTCCAGTTTTTCTTTACGTGTTTTAAGCGATCCTGATTTTTTGTATTTAAATACCTTTTGTTATGAAATCTATTTGTACTGCTTACAGCTTAAAAATCAGTTTCCTAAAATTGTTTTGAATTATGGATTAGAAATAAATGCCTAATACAGTCCTGCACAATGAAATATCATCTTAATCCGTTGAAAACGCGCATGTATCGCTGCGTCTATTGATATTCGGCTACCGTTCAAAAATTATAATATCCTTTTATTTGTCTTATTTTCAATTTATTTAATTTCCAAGTAGCGTAAAGTCGTTGTATGATAGGTATACGGTGTGTTACACTAAAAAATTCTTCTTTTCACATTCGATTGGTTTCCGGCCCGTTTCACACAGCTACAAAATGGACTTGAGTTTCGGTCCTTTGTCTTGCTGTGCCGCGCTCAGAGCGTACACTATTATGATGCTAAACACAAGATAAAATATCATATAATATGAGGGAGCAGCGACTTGCGATCGAACGACAGAATATGAGGAATGAATCACTGTTTCATATTAACGCACTCTGTTTTGTTTGGCCTTTGAAGTAACCATGACAGATATTATTTATGTATATATATAAAGATATCTCTGTACATACCTGATATTATTTCATGATTCTAATTGGTTCGAAATTGGGCGGCCTAGCGGCAAAAATTTAAACGCTCCTGTGAACTCACTCGAGAAAATATATATATATATATACATACATATATATATATATATATATATATATATATATATATATATATATATATATATATATATATAAACTACCTATAATACTAACAATAATAAAATCATAATCACCGGGAATTCGACTTACAAAGTACAATAGAGAAAAATGAAAATTAAGGTTCAAAATAGTTTCGTACAATCAATATTGCAGACTTCCATGCGTTCTGAAATGACTAGTATTCTAATGTTTGACTGGTGTGCCCAATATCACAAAACAGGAAAGAAAACGGGGTAGTATTAAAATGTTTTAAAATTTCCAGGGCATCATTTTTTTATCATCTTTTTATTAGATTAGTTAAAGGTTATCTAGCACAAATATATATATATATATATATATATATATATATATATATATATATATATATATATAAGCTATATCCATGGATACCATGTACCCATATCATATACGGGGTACAGTTCCCTCTGTTATTATATTAATAATATAATTTTGAATCATGTAAATATCTAGATTCATCTATTTATGTATCTAGCTTTCTATACGGAACTTTAGGTTAATATTACAAACATTCAAACTTAAATTTTGAAATATGTGCCCAATAACACAATTCAGGAAAGATAACAGGGTAGTATTAAAATGATTTAAAATTTCCAGGACATAATTGTTTTATTATATATTTATTAGATTAGGTAATGTAAGATTGGTTATCTAGCACAAATAATATATATGCTATATCCATGGATAACATGTGCCCATATCATATACAGGATTTAGTTCACTCTGTTATTATAATAAAAATATAATTTTTAATAATATAAATATCTAGATTCATCTATTTATGTATCTAGATTTCTAAACGGAACGTTAGGTTAATCATACTTAAATCATGAAATAATTGCATACTTTTTTTCAAATTTTGATGATCGATACAAAAGAATTAAAGTCAATTAGAAATAAATTGTGTAACTTTTAACTTGAAATGTGATTTTTTTGATAGTTTGAAGTCATTTTGTCCTTTTTGAGGGCTTCAAACCTTTGATTTAGTCATAAATTCAAATCATTTTTTTCAAATAAATTAAATTCCAAAGCCCTAAGTTATCAATTATCATTTCAATTAAATTGATTTAAATCCCTACACGAATTAAAACTCTTTTTTTCAATTCCTGTCCAATTCTGCTATAGATACATTGCAAGACATATTTTTAAGCACCACTTAAAAACAGTTGACAAAGTCAACGAAGCGAAAGCCTATAACTGTCAACAATAATACCGAATTCCAAAATTATATATCTCCAAAAAAACAAAACGTTTTTCGTTCCTTTATAATTTCGATATAATGACAAGGTATACCTTCAACCAACTTACAATATTATAATATACCGGAAACGTGACTTTTAAAATTAAATATACGATTGCTCATGTGATACGTATGTTTAGATTTTTTGACATCAGCCATTATTACAAAAAGACTCGGGATATAATTATGCAGCATAACAAAACATAATATGTAAATACATGTATATTGCAAGGAACCAATCTATCACCAGAACCCCTGGAGCTGCTGTGACAATCACACGGATCTAAACTAATATGTATTTATTTAAAGATTGTGTAATTATGCGCAGACTTAAGCGCTGCGCTTAGAATAACGCCGTGACTGATAAGCGACCGCTCAAGCAGCTTGTTACGGCGTTATGCTTTTGTTATGCCTTTGTTCTAACCTCTAACGACCTTGAAATTAGCGCATGCGCAGCGAGTTTTAAAAGTGGTCTAATCGAGAATATAAATAAAGTGAATCGGTCCATTTAAAAATGAAATATAGCTCAACAAACATGATACAAATTAAATAACTATGTATTTGAAACACACGATATAAATTTGCAAACAGGTGAAACAACATATACTGTGTAACATGATACGAAATTAATTATATTTGTTTGGCAACGATTATTATTAATGATTTGGAGTTCTAGTTGTATAATTCGATAAACACAGTTGTAAATATAAACACAGCGAAGACTGTAGCAGGCACTAACCCTTGTCAAAGTGACACCGAACGTTGTCGGATAGATGAGTTATGTTTTTATAACAGCCTATCATGTTTTCGAAATAGGTTACAATTTACAAGAAACTATCACATATTTTATATCAAGCAAATATTTTAAAAATATTAACTTGAATAATAATAATTTTGAAATTTATTATACTTATTATTATTTTTTACAAATAAGTATTAATTTTTACTTTCTTTTACAGAGTAATAAGTAAGTATTGTAATCATGAAAAATTTCGAACTCGAGATTTCAGCAGATATACATGGTTTGACCTTCCCTGGCTCGAATGTGACTATTTTCGGAATGACGTCTGTCTGTCTGTCTGTGTGTGTCTGTGATCGCTCTAGGGCCAAAACTGTCGAACGAAAAATTATGAAACTTCAAACTTAAGACTTGTATATACCCTCCTATTTTTGAAAAGAATATTCAAACCGGTAGTGCATGTTTACATTTTTTGTTCTATCTCCAATATCACTAGAACGGCTACATTTACGGTAAAAATAGTTATGTTCATAATAAAAGATAATAATATTTCGCACAACTTTTGTTTGAAAAGTTTCTTAATAAATTGTACCAGTTATGAGATAACTGCTACGAAAAAACTCAAATATCTTATTTACGTTGCCATGGTTATACCTACAATTGTGACAAATTTTATTATTTTTAAAACGAATCAACCATGAGTTACATCATTTGTTTCTTGTTTATTGAAAACAAACAAGCATTACTTTGACAGTTATCTGTATAAATTAATATTTAAAATATTGATTTCTTATTAGAATAAATTGTATCAGGTAAATTATTATAGAATCAATTTATATTATATATTTGCTAACATAATTAAATAATAATTTCAGAGTTTTACTGTGGAGTTTGACAATTTAAGAGTGAATACGATAAGTACTTCAAATTCAGATCCATTATAAATTGGTATAATTATCCAGTTATTCTCATTATATTATATATATATATATATATATATATATATATATATATATATATATATATATATATATATATATACATATATATATATATATATATATATATATATATATATATATATATATATATATATATATATATATATATATGTGTATATTAATATCTATCTATTGAAAACTACGTAAAAGAAAGTTGAGTGCAGGCCACTCCAGATATTTTTAAATATTTATTTGGCATTGATACAGACATACAACCGAGCACTATATCCCATTCCCATAACACGGTACGTTATTTCTAAAAATCGAGTGGGTTCCCGTTTCTCTTAGATTTCTATTAAAGAGATGTGTTGATTCACACAATATTTCAAAAGCAACAAAATAAAAACTAAAATCCGGTGTATTGTATTGAAAAAATGGAGAAAAACACACAAAAAAGTGAATAATTCCAAACTTTCTAAGAGTTAATAATCGGGTCTATTGTTGTTTAGAGAACCAGCTACATATGTCCAGCCATTGTTCTAGAAAGGCTATAATTTCGCTAAACGCTTAACTAAATGTTTCAAACATAAAAAAAAACAAGTCACTACCATTCGTAATTATAGAATTTAGCAAGTACTTTACTATATAATATCTATTTATTAAGTACCTATTAAGTACTTGGTGTATTGAAAAAAGTTTTGTGTCAATCTATAACACGCTACTATTGTTTTTAAAAGGGAACAGTTTCACAAAAACGATTTTCATTCAGTTAGAGTCACCTCTATGGAACACTGCCAACTAAAAATGTTGTGCCAGCTTGCCTGCCATCTGTAAAGGAAATACCGAACACAACTAAACCCGTAATACAGTCTGTGCAATAGTTCAATCAACTGCTGTAGTTCTCAAATTAATAAATACAATAAATAATTTTAATTTAATTTAATAATGCAGCTTAAGAAATACATTGCAATAATTTAAAATAATTAACTTATTCATTATTAAAAGAGTTGTGACAATTGCGTTGTTTTTATATTTGACACAGTACATTCAGGTACCTTGAACTAAATATACACACGTTTGTAATATTCTTAAATAAATACATTAATACACTTATAAGTTAAATATCACATAATTTCTGAACAATATTTATATATGTATATATATATAGAATGGTCGTAAATTGACCAGAAATGTTTTTAACAAAGCTAAGTCGCGACATCTCCTGAACATACGCATCGCAACGTTGCATATATGTTATTGCGCACGCATGCAACTTTTGCCACCCTATAAATGTAACATCACTGCGATGGATAACAATTTGTAAAGAGCGCAGATGTATCGGCGACGTTACGAATGTAATTCGTCTGCGATGTTACTAATCGATATTTTAGACCTACATATTTGTAAACGCGTAAACGTTACGTGTCGATGTTTAAGACTTATGTGTATAGATCGCAGATGCATCTGCGACGTTACGAATGTAATTCATCTGCGATGTTACTAATCGATATTTTAAACCTACATATTTGTAAACTCGTAAGCGTTACTTGTCGATGTTTAAGACTTATGTGTATAGAACGCAGATGTACCTGCGATGTTATCAATGTAATTCATCTGCGACGTTACTCGATGTTTCAGACTCTCCAGTAAACATATTGATTTAAAATACATCTATGTGATGTAGTATGCACATGCTACGTCACTGCGACCTCTCAGGAACATCGCATACAATTAAATGTTTGCTGGGTTATGTAGTAATGCGATGTTTTTATAATTTGTAAAGTACGGCTTTATTGCTTTTAAGAAACATTGACTTATTAAAAAGGACTGAATATTAAAATAGTTAATATTTATATATTTTTAATTAGATAATATTGGTACGATTTGTAAATAGATTTGTTTTTTGTTACGTTCAAAAATAATATAGATGCATTTTTCGGACGGTTTTTTCAAAAAGAATTTATTGAGCAGCCTGTTTTTTTTTTAATTTAAACTAAAATGCATTTTTCATTTCAATAAAATATGAGGGAGGGAAAATCAATGATATGCGTCTTATTTTCAATAATACTAATATTAGAAACATTTAAACAGTGATACCTATATTTTGTTCCCATATTTTAGCAGAAGCTCATAGTAATTTTATATCTTAATATATTAAATCTCTTAATATTAATCGCCTAATCTTGAACTAAGAACTGGTGACTTTTTGGCGTCATCGCTTTGGTGACGCTGGTGGTCTGTGTCCACCAAACGGAATGTTTCCAAAAATTCGTTAAGATCCACCAAACCATCTTTGTTTATATCCATTAGCCGGCAGATATCTACCAGTTGCTCTTGAGTGATCGGGTTAGGCATATGTTGTCTTAAAAGGTTGCAAGCATCGGAGAATTCTTCCAGAGATATATAACCTAATGAAACATTTGTAAAAGATGCATTTTGTGTTATAATTTCTTGTGTTATTACGAAATTAATATAGAGACAATTGGGGTGATGCACTAATGTTAGTATGTTTGTCTGCATATAGGCGCTTAAGGGGTTATACGCAGTCAGGAGGCCGAATTAAAGCGATTTTTCAAGAATTTTTCCTGGGTAGATATCTTATTTAATTAATGTAAAAATTTATATGCATGTTGTGGTAGCTATTATCTTTATATTGATATTTTTTATTTGTAAAAATAATGAGCTCCTTTTAAAAAAAGAGGTTTGCGGTGTGTGCACGATATATCTGGACTGGATCTTTTAAAATGAAAAAACTAAAATAAATGCGTTAATATAAGGTATTATCTAGTATTTCATCGAAGGAATTAGCAAAATATTGTTTATTTACAAAATGGCGGCTTCTCAAACACAAAATGGCTATTTTCGATAACAATTTTGGCCTTAAATTGTTTATACAATGAATACTATTAATCGGCGAGAAAAAACCTTCGGTGAATCACTAAAAAATATATTTATTAAGCTTGTGTACAAATTTGAGAGTGATCGGTTCAGCCGTTTCCGAAATATCTTGCCGACCGACTTTACAAACATAGTTTTGAGAGAAACGCGTTCAAAGTTTCAAAATAGCACTTTTTTTACAAATATGCGTGTAACTTCGAGAATATTCGTCGGATTGACATGAAATTTTCTGTGTATATACTTAAATATATGTACATTACGAAAATGAAATTTAAAAATCGATTTTTTAAAATCCTGACTGTGTATAACCCTGTAAGAAATTAGTAACAAAATGTTTTTAAACATTTTGCTATCGTCTCAATTATTTACCAAAATAAGAATATTGATTAAGAGAGTCTGTAAACTTACGAATTAAATTTCACGTTCTTTCTTAAATGCAAACATAATGTTCTAAACGTGAAATGATTGAATCAGCTCTTTCAGCTTCTCAGTAGCTAATGAAATTAACTTCAGTGGAAGCTCGGGCTGAAGTTTCCATCTCAATTAACTTTATCTCGTTATTACATTATTTTAAGACTGAAATATATTTCAGGAAACTAAAATAATCGTGCTACAATATTGTTTCTATAAAATGAACTCAACTAATTATTTAAATTTATTTCCGATTGTTATAAAGTAGTAATATTTGTATTCAATGTGTAAGTCTAACATTGGGACATGGTTCGAATGCCCAATAGTAAATAAACAAATAAATATCGATCCGATTGTGTGTGTCTGCATTGCGTGGAAACTGTTTGACCTTTACAGTATCGGAAAGTCAGATAAATCACAATGTACAAGCTCTATCGAAACATTAATATCAATAAATATTATTTGTACCTGAATTATCTTTGTCAATTATCCTGAAGATGGCTTCTAAACTGCTTTTATTCCTGTACAAAGTTTCAACGACAGTCGTTGATCCCGCAGCAGAATTCTGAAAAGATTTCAATAAGCTCTACACTGTAAAAATGCTGGTCAAACATTAAAAATACAAATATCAATCAAATATTTTAATTATCTTTATGAAAGTAATTTAAATATTCTACAAAATGTACAACAAAGGCCAAAGGCTAAATTGGTAATAATTCCATGATTTTATTATTAACAAGGCGTTCTACACATACATCCAGGTGTTTATATATTTCCTGTCAAGAAATGAAGCATATTTATATATTAGTCCGCCACTAAAGAAAGCGTTTTTATATTAGTAAAATTCGAAGCATAAAAAAATATTTACTACTAATGGTCGACTGCTATTTGTACTATTAAGGAAGCTATTGGTTCTGGTTCTACTTCTAGTTCTAGTTCTAGATTCCCTTGATGCTCGTTTAACACGTATAGGCGCGGTCAAAATTCGTATCTATATAAGTGAACGTATGAAACTAATGAAATTAAACAAATTAAATTTACTTACGATTAATTCTGACTCAAATCCTTCAAACGTTGTCATATACATAACTTTATTTGTTTCCAAATCCAGTGTTACCAACTTATCTCGTAACATCCGCCATGGTAAGCCTAGTCCTGTGGCGTCCTCCATGGATTTACACCATTCAGTAACCGTTATAACACCTACAAAACGAATCCTCTAAATATTATTCAGTTTCCTTTAGTTTTCTGCTCACTTGTATTTTCTAAATCATATTTCTTAAACTCGGTTTCCAGCTCGGTTCGACTGGAGAGAATCTGTTGGCTCAGCTCTCGAATCGCGGAAGATTCGACAAGTCCAACCCTTTGCCTAAATGTAAGTCGTTTTGTCTTTGAGATGGCTGATGTATACTGGACAAAATGGGTGGCTAGTTGGGGCCCAACTAGCTTCAAATAGGCCCCTTTGTTGGAGCCTAGCTCGTAGTAGTTTGAAGCCGAGAATATTGTAATTACCTAAAATCGATTGCATGTTTAGTTTGAAATTGCCAATAGAATTCGACTTGCTTTTCCATTGTGAATGATTTCGTAGCCATCCGGTTTGCATTCATGGGATCGAATCAGGTACATGAGTTTATTTTGTTTGAGGAACTTCTTGCTGACGTCTGGACCGAAATATGTGCCGGCTCCTCTCAGGGCGTTAGGGATACATCCTTCGGATGGTTGAGGATCGCTCCATAAAATATCGAACACCTTGAATATATACACAAAGAGTTAAAAGACTAACTACAAGCACCACTCGATGTAGATTTTTTTTTAATTTATTTAGAACACATTTTCTTAACCAGGAGA